>CM044444.1:33132834-33282181 GCA_024363595.1 Xenopus borealis | reverse complement strand
TAATTTTGGATTCTTTTTACTGCTTACTGTTATATCCTTTTCCATATCGATTTTAGCTTGTCTGATGGCTTTTTTGCATTTTGCATAGACTGTTATTGTCCATAGAATGTTATTCTAAGATATATTGTAAGGAGAATATTGTATCATGGTGAGTCGGTTTTATTTAAGTAAACTGACAGATTTTTATATTAATTCGCTTTATCATTGTTATGATTGAAGAAGATACTTTTGTCCCACTCACACTGTCCATTTGTGTCATTTAATGGCAGACCAGCAGCTATTTTTTCTATTCATAGGCAAAGCCAATTCTCTATATCTGTTGGAAATGTTTCCATTTTGCTTTTTGATTGCATTTTGTTTACAAGAAATTAGTCACAAAACACTTTTTCAGTCATGCAAAGACAACTTAGTGCTCTATGTGAACATTTCTCATGCTATCTTTAACATCTTCTTCTCAGATGACTAGTCGATAGTTGGAAAATGTAATTGTAAAACCTACTTAAGTGTGTTTTCTATCACTTCCTAATGAACCCTCTGCCTGAACAGATGGATATACTGCATATGCAGATAGGCTGAGAGATACATAACACTAATGAAAGCAAATATTCTCTGGGATACAGAATGTTATTACACCGAATCACTGAATATATTCATTCAATATTTTATACAAAACACAAATAAATAAATGTCACAGCAATCTTGCCTATTGCCTATATAAAGTAGAATAGAAGAAACACTCAGTTATAGCCAGGAGATACAGGAATGGGATCCATTATCCAGAAACCCATTATCTAGAAAGCTCAGAATTACAGAAAGTCCATCTCCCATAGACTGCATTATAATCAAATAATCCAGATTGTTTAAAATTATTTCCTTTTTCTCTGTAGTAATAAAACAGTGCCTTGTACTTGATTCAAAGCAAGATATAATGAATCCTTATTGGAAGCAAAATCAGCTTATTGAGTTTATTTAATGTATTTAAGATTTTCTCGTAGACAAGATATTACAGAAAGATCTGTTATCCAAAAAAACCTCCAGGTCCCGAGCATTCTGGATAACATGTCCCATACCTGTACATATTTTGTTCTTTTCTCTCTGACAAACCTGTACTACCAGGGTGGTATGGCCCTGTATTTTTATTTTTGGTAATTGCCCCCCATCTGCTGGGAAATTCGCAGTTTGTAAAACGGTGTGTGTATGGTTCCCTCTCCACCTAAAATTTTTAATATGAATAACTGATGATAGGACTTTCCCATAAGCAACTGTCTGAGCAAAAACAAAGGGAGCCATGTTTCAGCCAACATAATAACGCATGGAGTAGATTAACATATCTTGAGTATCTGAAAACACATTTTTTCTTTTCAATTTAATAGATTTAGCTGTACCATTTTGGGATTTTCCTCTGGGACGCATGCTAAAAAATGTGCTCCACTTGCATCTTCCCAGGCATTAAGTTCCACAGAACTTACTTAAAGAAGTGGTGGGAACAGACAACTTCCCTCCTTTGTTGCGGGGTAGATGGGTTACTTTTAGTTAACGGTATCCTGATTGTTGGTTAATGATGTTATTTAAAATACATGTGGGCAAGGGGCTTAAATGTGGTGGAAAGGGCCCATATTAAGTCTCCACATGTCATGATGCTGCTCATGCCCTAGTGTGTGTTACACATTCCTAGTACATATGTGCTCCAGTAATTCCGTAATATGGAAGTTTTCAACCATGTTTCTGCTCTGCTCTGGATCAGAATACATTATGTGGGCAATAAGTGGTCATCTATCAACAAATTATGGAAGGTTAGTTTGTAAGCCACAATGTTTAAGAAATGTGATGTCATCTGTCCCATAAGATACATATTTTTGGTGTTGAAAAAAGAAAGCATATATACCTGATACATAAAACAGGTTATAAACCTGTTTTTTTTTTATTTTAGAAAATTGTAGAATGTCTGGCTTATTAATAAAATGGTCCTATGAATATGTTTAATTATGTGTGCAAATACCAGTAATTAGTAGACAGCCCATATTTTATGCTAAATTCCTATATAGAATCGTTGTACTGTACATAATAACTGTGCTAAATGCCTTTCCAGTAATTCTGCTCTCAGATCGTACTGTGTTTTATGTACTTGTCAAACTATTAATGATTTTAAAAGAAATCTTATCGTCTCTTTGAAGACGTATGACATATTTGCTATGGTGGCAATAAGACAGGACAGTAATGGAGGTAATGAATGCATATTTATGAATGCATTCATGCATTTCTTGGGACTACAAAACTATGCTCTGTTGCTAGCTCCTTTTTCATATTCAATGCAACTAAAGATACCAACTTAATTTCTAAAAAATAGATAGTTTAACCTAATTTAACCACTTGCATGTTGTGTCCTTTAAAATCTAAGATGCCAGCTATGATAAACTGGAGATGCCACAGGTACAGTATGTACTTGCCCCTTAACTAGTGTGTCATTCAGATATGCAGGTTAGGAAGGGCAGGTGAGGTGTGTGCAGCCCATAGCAGAGCCCTGTACTTTTCATCTGCCCTGTGGTAGGTGGTAAGGACATGGATACCTTGTGCCTGACTCTATTTTTATTCCGTGTAGGCATTTTTTTTAATATGGGCACTAAAGGGCATGCTTTTGCACCTGTGCTCTTATGCCTGCATCCGACATGTCTGTAAATTGCCCCCTTTATGTGTGCAAGTTGACCTTTAATCTATGCCTCACCATGCTTTGTCAATACAAGATGTGGAAGAACAAAGGCAACCAGCTTGCAAGAGGTTAAAGGGTCTTTTATATAAATGTCAATGTTTGACATATTTTGTATGTAAAATGTAGATTTTTTATTTGTTATAAAATAGCTACAATTTATAATTGCTTTTTCTAAACTAGAAAAATGAGGTGGCAACAGTTTCAGGTGTTTGTGAAGGAAAAAAAAAAGCTGCCTAGTGATATTTGTAAGGAAAATATTACTTTTGTTCAGTTAAGTCTGTGTTCAGGTTTTAGGGACAAATAAATATGTACAAATATATAAGGGGATCATATAATCATTTCTCTAATGCTTTTTTTTACCAGTAGGTCTTTCCAGCTGACGCAAGGTCACCCATTCTGATTACAATATAGGAGGTTCCGCCTAAATATTAAATAATAAAGGTTTTTTTTTTTACAGTGAGAGCTGTGAAGATGTGGAATTCTCTCCCTGAATCAGTTATACAGACTGATACATTAGATAGCTTTAAGAAGGGGTTGAATGGCTTTTTAGCATGTGAGGGAATACAGAGTTATGGAAGATAGCTCAAGTTGATCCAGGAACTGGTCTGATTTTTTTTTTGAGTCAGGAAGGCATTTTTCTGGTTCTCCAAGCACAGGGGAAGCTACAAGGTAGTTAAATGGAAGGTGGTGCTGTCCATGTGTTTAACTTCTTTCCTTGGTTTGGCTCCATTTTGCACCTCACTCCAAATAAAAAAGAATCAAGTGCAAGATGCAGACCACATTATCAAGGAGCACAGGCAAGTCTTGTTCCATAGTGGGCCCTGTTATGGTCTGCATCATTGTTCCCCAAATCAGTTTGTCTGAATGATGCTTGCAATAGGTAATGATTGGAGGCAGGAGAGGGAACTCATGTTTTGTTTTCATGGGGTAACTACAGGTACCCACAATCAGTTTGCAAAGTGCAAAAATAGTTGAACTGAACCTGTTTTTTTGCATTTGTACATTGCTTTTATAATAAATTACCCTATAGTATAACCCCGTATTTTGAATTCAAATTTTTTTTAGCGCAATTCGACCGATCGAATGGTCGAATATGGAAATTTGATCGAATTCGAATCGAATTTTCGAACTATTTTTCCTATTCGATCTAGGTTTAATCTGGGGATCAAATTAAATTTAAAGGGGAAGTATTTGACCATCGAATTTTCGAATATTTGAATAAAATTAAATTCGAATCATTTGAATTCGAATATTCAATGGTAGAATTTGGTCGAATTTTACTAATTTGCATATTCGAAATTCGAATTCGAATCTTTTTGAAAATTCGATCGAATATTCGAATCCTTCATGTGAATACATGTGAATTTTGTAAATTTGCCCCCAAGTGTCATCTGGAAAACAGAGGTAGTATTTTGTTTTAGTAAAATGTAAAAATGTAAAAATGTAATAGTTGTCTTACCGAAATGAGACATTGGGGCAAATTTACAAATTAGCCTTTTTAACCAAATGGTAATGATTGGCACCATTTAGTACAGGTTATTAATGTTTAAAGATCTTGTTTCCACAACATGTTGCAATCTCAGTAAAGGATAAACAGTAAATAAGTAAGTATGCTGCAGCTGAACAAATGGTGCTCAAATGATCAAAACACATAAATACATTTACATGAAAAAAATAATCAGACTAGTGGAAATCTTTAAGGATTCCCTAGTTCAGTTTTATTAAATCTGACCCATTATTTACAGCTTTATCAGTTTACACTGGTATTAATCTGACCGTGATACTGTAACAAGATAAATGAAATGTGACCATCCAACACCTATAACAAATAACAATACAGGTATGGGATCCGATATCCAGAAACCTGTTATCCAGAAAGTTCAGAATGATGGCTAGGCTCTCTCTCATAGTGGGACATTCACTAAGATCTGAAGTAAAGCCAGCGCAAGCTTCGCAAGCATTCGCCGCTCTTCGCTAGGCGAATTTTCACCAGCACTACGCAAATTCACTAAAGGGCGATGTTACGCTAAGGTCGGCGAACGGTAGCGTATTTGCGCTAGTGTTACTTCGCTAGGCAAAGTGCAGTTACGCTAGCGAAGCCTAATTTGCATATGGCGTGAATTACAAAATATAATAGAAGCGTATATTAAAGCCACTACACAAGCCCAGTAAACCTTTCATCTCAAAAATAAAGTTGTCCTATTGCCCTACATGTGCCCCCTGTATAGTAGTGTTGCCAAATGTAGGGGGGAAGGAGGGTAACCCCCCCCCAAGAAAATCGATCTTTTTCAGACTATCGCCCACAATGGTAAAACACGCCACAGCGTTTTTTTGGACAACCTCCTATCTATTGTATTGCACTTCACCTGGTCTGAGCTGGCGAAGTTACGTCTAGCGTAAGTGCTAACGAACATCAAAAAAGTTGATCTTAGTGAATTTGTGTATTAACGATCCTTCGCCAGTGCGCGAAGTTGCGCTAGTCTATCTACTTCGCTAGCGTAAATTCGCCAGAAACAGTGTTAGTGAATTTGCGAAGTTCAGATTTGACGTCACGCAGGCGAATTTGCACTAGCGTTAGCCGCTTCGCGCTTTAGTGAATCTGCCCCATAGACTCCATTTAATCCAAATTATCAACAAAAATTTTTTTATTTAATTATTTTATCTGTTTCTCTATAATAATAAAATAGTGCTTTGTACTTGATCCAAACCTAGATGTTATTATTGCTTATAACCAGCCTAATAGGTTTATTTAATGTTCAATTTATTTTCTAGAAAACTTAAGGTATGACAAATTACACAAAGATCCATTATCCAGAAAGCCCCAGGTCCCAAGCATTTTGGATAATGGGTCCCATACCTATACTACAGAAAGGAAAGAAAATAATTGTAAAATTATATGGTATAATAGTAGGTTACATTTATGTTACCAGGGTTCATATTTAAACTTGCATGTCCTTATAAATTACCCTATTGTACTTTTGAATGGAAAAGCGATTCTTACCTGAAATGTCTGGTTACATGCAAACTTATTACTGTGTGTGTGTGTATTCATGCGAATGATTAGCTTGAGGCCTTGGCCTTTAATTTTTACACATCTTTCCCTACAGGGCAAATGGATTTGTAACACATTATTTTCACATTGCATTGATTTGAAGATGACACCCAATCCTAAGTATCATTAGCTACCGATCTGTTGAATGCACAACTCAATTCAGCCATTTAGAAATTACATCTGGCACTGATATATCTGGGGCACAAGAATAGATGAATAAACCTCTTTCCAGCATATTGTGTTCTTACAGTTGTGTATGAAAGGAATACTGGATGGGCAGCACAGAATACATTAAAATACATTCATGTAACCATCAAATATGAAGAAACAATACAGACTGATGTAGTAAACTAACAATATGTTTAATCAATATTGGTTCTATTATATCTATATTTCTAACAGTACAACCCTGTTAAACGGTAAAATAAAGCTTCCCAAAACACTAGGGTAGGTATGCTACACATTATATATTGGGGGCTCCATCCAAAGCAACCACAACTGGTTTAACACTAAATTGATACATTTAATTGATACATTTGTTATCTTTAGCCCTGCTACATATGCTGCTGAGAAATGTATAAACTAAGGGGCAAATTTACTAAATTCAGGTGAATAGTTGAAGTTCGATCAAACTCCAATCATATGATTTTAATCGGATATTCGAATATGCAAATTTGGCCACTTCGATCATAGAATAAGCAAAATTCGAGCATATCGAATAGATCGGATATTCGATAATTCGACCATTCGATGATCGAAGCACTTTAACTT
Source organism: Xenopus borealis (assembly GCA_024363595.1). Lineage (NCBI taxonomy): Eukaryota > Metazoa > Chordata > Amphibia > Anura > Pipidae > Xenopus > Xenopus borealis. Next base: position 33,275,651 of record CM044444.1, on the reverse strand, counting down.
TAAAATTTTATTCGACTGCCTACTTTGCCAGATTGAACCTACCGAATTGCAATAGAAGCCTATGGGAAACCCCCCATAGGCTTTTTTTCTATTACCTGCTCGAATACCATTTGTACGATCGAACACTTCTATCGTTCGAATCGTACGAATTTTTCGAGCGCTCAAAGGAAATTTTACGATTTTTTCATGAAATCGAACGATCAGTATACGATAAAAATAGACTAAAACTACTCGATAAGCATTCGATAGTTGAATGCTTATCGAATTTCGGCCACATTCGAGGGCTTTTAGGGAATAATAGTAAATTTGCCCCTAAATGTAGCAACTAGGGGGCAGATTTACTAAATTCACATGAAGAATTCGAGGTTTGATCGAATTTCAAAAAGATTTGAATTCGAATCTTCGAATATCCAAATTAGGCAAATTCGACCATTCGAATATTCAAATTTTATTTTATTCGAATATTTGACTATTCGACTATTCGATGGTCGAACTACTTCCCCTTTAAATATTAGTTCGCCAGATCCAAGCTGCCGAATTGGGGATAAAAAAAAATTCAATCGATCGAAAAAATCGTTCGAATGCATCGATTCGAACGATTAATTGATCGATCAAATTTTTTCTGTTCAATCGATTGAATTGCGGTAAAATCCTTCGAATTCGATATTTGAATTCGAAGGATTTTATTCACATACTATTCCCATGGTCGAATTTTGAATTTTTTTAAATTTGAAATTCGACCAATAGTAAATCTGCCCCTAAATGTTGCAAATTGGCAGAAGTCAAGTTCAAAGTCAAAGTTCAGAATGCTCCTGCATCACTGGGCTGCCAGACTGTGACACTACAGACAGGAACGTGAAACTAAAATTGTGGGAAACAGTAAAAAATAAAAGATGGAAAGCAGTTGAACAAAGTATTTATTTATGGTGACCAATCTGAAGATAACTCAACTGGAAAAAAGTGTTTTTTGGTAGGTGAACCACCTCTTTAACTTTACATAAACGTGTTGTTCTTACTTGATTAGTAGTATTCTTATCAAGTTTTCTTCTAGTCTGTGATTTTATTTAGTTAAAGGCCACTGTCTTGTCCTGTGCACTGATTTTATAAAGTCAGAATGTGACCTCCGCCATCCTGCTTCCTTAGTTTTTAAGAAAAAATATTTATCTTTATTTTCCTGTGAGGGCATAGACAGATCAAGCCATCACTAACTGGCAGCCACAACTGTCTCCACCACAACCCAGATCCTAGGTACAAAATGTCCAATTTCTTATTGCCCCTCCCCAATTAAATGCTCTGCTCCTCATCAAGCTCTGCAATGAAGGAGTAAATGAAGACTGGTGATACAATCATAAGGCTGAAAAGCCAGTGGGACTGTATTAGTTCAAGCACATGTTCATTTATTATGGTTATGATGATTAACATAATTTTCATGTGAAAAATGTATAAAGCTGAGTCCAGGTCTATGTAGGTTAAATATAAACAGTTGTACAAATTAACTAACACTGTGTGCAAATTATCTAATGTCACATAATGTCAAATAAAATATTTATTCCATAACTACTGAGTGCAATATCTAATGAAAAATCTGCCTAATAAGAAAACATATGGAATCCCTGGTGTGAAAATAAATGTTACAATAAAGTATAATTAGAAAGACAAAAGATAAGTGTAGATAGTGTAGATGCTTAATTTATTTATAATCTTTTGCTATTTCTAATGTGAAAGAAGTACATTTACTGAAATTCCAGCTGCTTCACAATAGCAGCATGTGTAGAAAGCTCCCTGATATAAAAACTGCCTGGGATCTCCCATGATTCTCATGATCTACAATTGGTGCAAGTGAATATGACTCTTCCACAGCAGTAGGGCCTGAACAAAAGCTGTCCACACAATGTTCATGGGTGGTTGGCCACCACTGTGGGATCTGATGAGATAATAATTTTCTCCTACATAAAAATTGTGTTGGCATATAACAATAACAGCATATGTAGGAACTAAACTGCCTACAATCAGCTGCATATTCTACTTAATTCTAGTGCAGGGGTATCCAACCTTTTGGCTTCTCTGGGCCACATTGGAAAAAGAAATATTGTCTGGGGCAACACATGAGATACACAAACACTTTCGATTTGTATAAGTAAAGAAAATACACACAAAAGAACTACATTACTAATTGGATAACCAGATGGAGCTATACACTGGAATATGGGACAGTTGGATATTAAATAGGCAGATTCCCCCCTCCTGCCTACTACTATATCCTTTGCAACATGCCATTTTCTAAGGAACCAAGGGGTCCGTTTACTAAAGTGCGGTAAATTTGAACTTAAGTTTCCGCATATTATCGCTGAGAATATTTTTCCGCCAGAATATTCGCAGCGACTAAGTTTACTAAACAGCGATGTGCTCAGAAGTCATTGCGATCACTTGCGGTAACTACGTTAGCGAACCAGCTTACGTTAGCGGTAATTTTAGCGAGTTGCGAATTTTCTGGCGACAATTTACATTTGCATATATTTATTCTAGAAAATAGTCTTGTTTTATGCGTTAATAATGGCGTTAACTATGGAAATTTTTACTGTGACATTTATTGCCAGAAATGCATCTTCAAAACTCATAAACTTTATTGACTGATGATTATACCATCCAACAGCATTACAGAGTGACACCAATCAAACATGTATGTATCATATAAACCCATACTTCATCCATCCACTCACACACCCTTCTGTCCATAGAATCATATGAACAAGAAATCATACCAGTTATCTGTTTGTATCATTTAAATGTACAGTTTAAATGAGAATTAAACTCCCATTGAGAATTTTCTGGCCAAAAAATAAGTTAACGCCACTATATAGATGGCGGTAAAATGTTGCGAATGTTCTGGCATTAATTTTGTCTTTCACACATTTCGCTGCTTAGTAAACCATGCGTTAATATGTACGTAGCGTTATTTTCAGCGGATGCGATAACTGGCGAATACATATTCTTGCGCAAGAAAATTCGCAAATTTATATTTACCACAGGTTAATAAACTCGCGAAAACATATTCTGCGTTAAATTTGTCTGTATTTTGTGCGCAAATTTTTACCGCACTTTAGTAAACGGACCCCCAAGTGTTTCAAGCTGGGCCACTTTCATATCCATCCCGGGCCACATGCACCCCTGTTCTAGAGTGATAAAGTAATTCAGCACACACCAATTGCAATTTGGAAGGTTGGTTGCAAAACAGAAGTGTCAATTGGTGGGTGCAAATAGGTGTCCCCTCTTCTGCCCACTATTTATTCTCTTGAAAATGATTAAGACTCTCAAGTTAGTAATCCAGTGCAAGGTACAAAATAGCCTTATAGCTATGCGCTAAACACCAATGGTTAGTGAAAGAGCACCAAGGGGCACAATTCCAATCTTTCCTTGGCAAGTCAAAAGCTGCTAATTGCTGTATTGCATGCAAGTTGCAATGGGCATGCATTCAGGATAAACCTGGAATTTGGTGAAAACACTTTGCACATTGTGTAAATATGATTTAAAAGGGGTCATTTACAACTGCAGTTGTGCAAAATGCAAGAAAATTGTGCAAGAAAAAGCCACTCCATGCACTTCTGCAAAGTTGTGCTGAGCACATTTACATTGTTCTTTGTGAAGACAAGCTCCCACAGAATCCTGTGTCACTTGCCATAGCCCATTTGCACCTTATGTCACACAAGGCTGAAATGCTGTCTGCTAAAAGCCCAGGCCAGAAATCAGCCCTACTCTGGAATGAGCCCCTTCCCTTGCCTGAACCCATTTCCATTGCATCAGCCCATGTGCAGCCAGACGCATTGGATTTTGGCACCTAAATCCTAAATAAATAGCATATCATTTTCCATGATATGCTATTAATTTATTAATGAATTTAGGAAAGGCTGATGACCTGAAGAACTTACGATCCCACTGGGCAATGGGACCCCAAAATACATTATTAGTGATTTATGGGTTATTTTGTGTGATTTACTTTGCTGTGCTAGTGACAAGAGTTAATTCGTAAACATGGTGGGGGGGGGGCAGTTTTAAAAACAATCTGTCTTACTCTAAAATTAAAATTGCAGGGACTGCTGACAGTCAGTTTCAAATTAATGTTTTTTGGAACTCAAGAGTTAAAGAGGGATTTAAAGGGTTATTTAAGGTTGCATTTTGTAGCAAATGATGTTATGTGTGAGCAGTGCAGAGTTTAAGCACACTGATGAAGACAGTCTTTTAGATTGCAGGTCATTTTCCTTAATGCTAATACTGTTCACTTATGTATTTATGACTAAAATTATTGTTTTTTTCAGATGTTCATCACTGTTTCTATGGATACTGTTTTTAAATAGCAACGGGGCACTATATCAGCAACATGCTTGGGGATTTTCACTCTGCAATATACTTGTATATATTAGAAAGGTGCTTTAATAGTAGAAGGGAATGTGGCTGCCTTGACATGAAAAGTACATTTCTATTTTTTTTTTTTTTAAATGTGCCCGTTTCTCTGTAAGAAAAGCTCTATTGTAAGAGGAATGATCAAGGCAAAGAAAAAAAAAGATCTAAATAGTTCAGGATTGTAAAAAAAATCCTTCTCAAGCTAAGTCAAAATCTGGGCCTACAATTTTATGAGGTGGATTAAAGAATTGACATTGAGGTTACTGAAAAGAAAGTTCTATTTCTTCCTTCGAGCTTTTATTACTGACATACAGACAGAAGGAAAGTCTAGATGTGGAGTGCTAGAGAAAGGAATTTCTCTGAGGATTTCTTCATCTACACAAAGGCTTCATTATGTGCAAACCATAAATAAACAACGGAGTATTTTTATAAGTTTCAACAAAGTTTACAATCACAACACTTAACGTTTACATGACAAACATATATAGACAAAATATGACTTTTCTATAGGTTAGGATTAAAATTCATGCATTTACCCTTTGCTGCTTTAGGTAAATCAGATATTTTCTAGATATTTATATTTTATACATTACGTGGAAGGAGGCTACAAGGTCGTAACAATGGAACCTGGAGCCCAGTGTAAAGCTTAAGGTCGATGCCCATCACTGCAACCCCAAAAAGTTGCAAAAAAGGCAATTATAATTTGCATTTCATTTCTTCCTAGAAGGACATGGAAGCTCCAAGGAGGATTTTTCTAGGAATCCATTTTATCTGTGTAGAGAAGTTTGCCGTTGGGTATTAGATTGTTTTGGAAGAATATATGGGCAATATACTCCATTCCAATGGTCCAGTACCACCCTAGTGAAGAATGTTACACTTTAAAAGGTATTTTATTGCCTTTAGAAATTCAGTGTGATCTCTGTAAACAGTACACAGAGCAGAGCCTTTGTGTAGAAAGATAATTCAGTAGGGCAGGGGGTGCTGTCTTCCAATAGATGGAGCAAAATAATCAGTATTTTCATAGTTGGCACCCCTAGGCCCACTGTAATTTTTTGCCCCCGTCCCCTCCCTTTTATTTGCTCTAATTTTCATCATCAGGACAAAGCAATGGGAATTGGCACACAGGAAATGTAAATTTCTGAACCAATGTGGGTGTGGTTGGGCAGCATGTTGCCCCTAAAACCCTGCCGCCCTAGTCCCAGGCCTAGGTGGCCTCTCCAGAAATCTGGGCCTGAAAATAATATTCATTTGGTGTGAGTACAGGGCTGTCCCCAAATAATTCTGCTTGCTTTTCTTGTAGTCCACAAGGAAGCCATCAAAGTGAGGGAACTAAACAAGTGTGTACGTAGTACCAAGAATTTTTTTGTTTTATATATTGACATAGGAACCCCTGATTTTCAATAAACTTTCAAAAAATTGAACAAAGGATATGTTATGGATTACACTGATAGCATTCCATGCAATACACGTAATCCCTTCATCTCAAATATTATAATTGTCTACCAGGAGCACATTTAATAGAGAACACTCCTCAAAAATAAAAGCATTGTTCTTCTGGCTAACAAACTTGCAAGGAGATCATTCAGGCACAAGCACCATAAAATCACAGCACATCTATTATGGGATACATATATCTTTCTTATGTTAGCCTTCTGTGTGGTTTCATTGATACAGACTGAATCAAATACCAAGCCTGAAAACGTATCTAAGACAAAAATATTTCAGTTAATATTGTATTCTGAGAATTATGTGGGCTTATTAAACTAAAGCAAACAATACAAGTATACATAGAAGAACTCTCCACTTAGGTTTCTGTCTAAGAGGTACATGAAATAACCCTAACTTACCAATTAAATACGTAGCTGTAATCTTGAACACATTTCTTGGAAATGAGATTCAGGGCCAAATATAGACTGTGCATCCATAGCCAAGAATTTAGATCACCTCCCGCCCCAGCAGCCTATTGACAATGACTGCAAATGTATGATTCATGCACAACCAGACATTTCTTTTATTATCCCATAAAAATAATTAGGTATAGCAGAGCAAAAACTTAATATGTATAAACAAGTCTAAGGTACAGCTATCTTGGCACAGGTTATTACTTTTGACCTTCACTGTAGATGCAGTCAGGTAAATATTGCGTGATTCATGATTCCTTAGAAAATAAAATAGGAATAATGCAGACAGATTACGCTACTAATTTAATATTAAGGCATTGCACTTAATGTTAATATTGTTGCATTTTCTACTATATATTATATAGTGGCTAAAATGTTAAATTAATGACCTACCTCTATTCATTCTTGGGAAGAGCTAAGGGTAGCCTACAGCTTAGGGCATTGTGTAGATCAGGGATTCCCAAACTTTTTAACCCATGAGCATCGTTCAGAAGTAAAAAGAGTTGGGAAGCAACACAAGCATAAAAAATGTTCATGGGGTGTCAAATAAGTGCTGTGACTGGCTATTTGGTAGCCCCTATGTGGATTGTCAACCTAGATTGAGGCTCTGTTTGACACTACACCTGGTTTTTATGCAACCAAAACTTGCCTCCAAGCTTGGAATTAAAAAATAAGCACCTGCTTTGAGGCCACTGGGAGCAACATCCAAGGGGTTGGAGAGCAACATGATGCTCACGAGCTACTGGTTGGGGATCACTGGTGTAGATGGTGGTTAAGAAGAGCTAAGCACCTAGTCCGTTAAATAATGTAGAGCTCATATATCAAAGAAACACAAAATGCAGAAATCAAACTTTTCCCACAGTGCATTATTCTTTCCCAGATCTTAAATGTAATTGCTACCAAATTCAAAGTGCAAGGCAATAAAAAGTTACCTGATGGAATAGTTGACACCTTCCACAAACAACACTCATGGAAAAGTTGCACCCATATGGTTTTTTGGATGAAATTTATAGAGAATAGGAGTGGTACAACTGACCTTTAAAATATTATTTTTCATACTCATTCAGATGCACTTAGGGGAAATGTACATATAAAAAGAAACCTTGCCTGTCTTTTTCTTCTGCCTTTGCTTTCCTTTCCTCCTATTTTTTCTTTTCTTCTCTCCACCACATGTTATAGCGTTAGTAGCAAGCTAGTGAGAAGCACACATTTGGGCACATTTGGTATGGGCTGAAAAGTGCCCAAGATTATCTCACATTACTCCATTCAGTTTAATGGTAAACATCAGCAAGGTCTGAAAATGAAGAATTTGTGGGCTGAAATTCACTCACTCCTGCACTTCCCAACATTTCCCATTCAATTGTGAGATACCTCCGCATTTCAGTACACATCCATGCACAAGTTAAGAAGCAGCAGCAGACATAGGCCACATTTGTAATTGGTAATGATAGGTCTGTCCTGTCCTCTTGTTTATCTGAAGTAAGGTGCAGAGCCAGAATCCAGACATAAGTGCTCTTAAACTATTATTTGAGTAATGTAAGTAATCATAATGTAATCCTTGTAGTTCATTTTGCAACTCTTGAGTGCCAATTTATTGTAATTCCCTTTGTTATAATATTACTGAAAAGAGATTTGCTTGTACTATGTATAGGATATATACAATTGTAGACAAGCAAGCATCAGAAGACATAAGAAAATCAACCTGCAAACAATTCTAATGTAATGACATATTTCAAGAGAAAAGAAGACAAAGGCCAAAAGTCAAGCAAAACTGGTGGAACATCAGAAATACCACCTGATAGGATTAAGTAGCACTGGCAAATAAATAATACATATTTTAGGTTGCCTTTATAAAAAAAGGTGTAATTGTACAAAGCAAGCACTGTGTTTTGGAAGTACACACAGGTGTAGAACAAGCACATTATGTATGTTTTTACTAAAATAAACCTAAGTGCTGATTGCAAACCACAAAGGTACATTTCCCAGAATCACATAAATTATACTGTGACAAAAATTAGGACACTGCTTATATTTGACTTCCCTGTGACAAATATTAGAGAGAGGAAAATAACTTTTCTAAAGAAAATTGCAAGTTACTGGGGACCTTAATCAAACAGAATTCTTCTTTCATTTATAAAGCTACACAAACAAAATGGGATTTAACCTCAATGAGAGTACCTGCCTGCCCGTCTGTGCTATAGACAACAATAATCAATGGAACTGAGAAACATAACATTTGATTGCAAAAACTCTTTTTTTTTTATAAGAGCTCAGATTGTACAAATGCTTGGCTTCAGGCCTGGACTGACAATCTGTGGATCCTGGCAATAACCACACTAGCTGCTGTAGCATGCCATAGACAGGCACAATTTATTGGGCCTCTTTGTACTGAAATGCCTGGGCCTATTTTGAGTTTCAGACTGGTCATGCTTGGCCTTACTTCATTACAGATACCTCTGTTGAAATTCTCCCAAACATTGCTGTTTTGACCCTTTCATGCCTTTTGTCTAATCAATCAGATTGCGCCATTCCATAGCAGGGCCAGAACTAGGGGTAGGCAGAAAAGGTACATGCCTATGGTGCAAAGATGAAGGGCACTAGGTAGTACCTCTTCTGCCTGCCTACCCTGAGGTAGCCTGGTCTAACTACTTTACCAATTATGTTGTGGGATTCCATAGAACTCAGCAGCATACATATTTTTGCAAAGCAGAGTGCAGAGTCCTAAAATCTGATTTAAAATGTACCTCTACTGCCTTCATAGATTTCAATGTTGGCATAAGTTATCTTCAACCCCTGTTAATCACCCACCTGGGTAACCCTCTGTTTCAGTCAGCTTTGCCCCCCCCCCCTTCAATATTTGCAATTTTGGAAATATACCCTTTTTTAACTTTAAATGACATGACTGACCAGTATTAATGGTATTTTCCGCAGTAAGCCCTGAATGACAAAGCTCCAGGCCTTTCCCTCCAGATAAAATACTATTTTCTCCCATACAGAGCAGAAGTGATCCATCCATGGCCTCCCCAGAAGGTTCTAATATCCATTATTTATAAGCTACTGACAGAGGTTATCTACATATATACTGTACATGCAAAAATGAGATGCCCACAATGGGAAGACAATTGATGAACGAATAGGAAGCTATATGAGACAACACGAACAAGGGATTACATTCATTAGGCAAAGGGAAAATATCTATAAAATACTTAGGGGCGTATTTACTAAGGGTTGAATTTCAAAGTGAAAAAACATAGAAATTTGACCATCAAATTTTTTTAAAGGGGTTATTCAATCGAAAATAGACCTATTTAAATAAAAATCATTCGAAACGTTCATTCGCATGGTTCGAATCAAACTAATTCCTAGGCCTTTTTCAGGACTGGTTCTAGGAGGTCCCCCTTTGGTTAAAATGGCAATTCGGCAGCTTTAAGTGTCAAATTCGAAGGATTTTAAAGAGCCAGTACGTTTCTATTCTAATCGATTTGGGCCTATTTGTAAAAAAGTAGCCCAAAATTACTTTGAAATTCACATTTTTTAAATTTAAATTTTAGTAAATGTGCCCCTTACTGTATATTCTGGTACCGCACACCAGTTAAACTATAGCAATGTTACCAGAAATTCCATTCTACTGCTGAAAGGGGTTGCAGGCAACCTGGAGACTTACCTCACATATTTTGGCTCTGCCCCCAAATACAGTCACTCTTGGATGAGATCCTGGCACTATTGCTTTATATCATACTCCAAATCCTAATGCTATTCTTTCTTTACTCCTGGGGAAACCCTCTGAACAATTCTTAGCACACACAAAAGCTGATTAATCAGGAACTTTCAACTACCTGCATTTCAATTGATGCTAAATGGAAGACCCCTTATATTCCTTCCCTCACAGAAGTGGAACAGAGAGTCAGTACTATTAAACAGTTTGAATATAATCTGACCTGGGTACTGACTAAAATTCCTCAGTTCCTCATCCTCATCAGATCTTCTTGGAAATTACTTTCAAATCTGACTATAGATCTGTAAACATTACTTATCAGCAACCACATTTTTTTTAAGTTGCTGTTCTATTCTTTTTGTGTTCTTTCCATGTACAGCATAAACTATATATTGCATGTGTGTATTTTAGATAATTATTTATGCTCTTCTTTAACCATGCCTTTACACTGCCAAATGAGATCTGTATGATTGAATTTAGAAAATGTTTTAATGTGACTTTTTCCTTCAAAAATAAAACAGTAAGTTACAAAAAAAAAAGATTTCAGTTTTGGCTTTTAATCTTTTAATGCTGCCCTGCATATTTCCTGGCAACATGGATAAAAAAATTGCCAGCAGCAAAAGGGTTATATTTAATAGCAAACACAATGAAAAGCTTTAAATGGCTTACATGTAGATAAAGGACAATAATTTATTTTGCCATCATACTAAACAATCGTCTGGTAATCAGCTCAGTACATACATAATAATACAGAATAATACAGATATGTTCTTCATAGATCCACAAGGACAAAAACCCTATGTTTATTTGATAGCAGGCTAAATGAACCCAGTGTGGTTACCCAGCAACCATGGCTGCCAAACATGCTCTGAAAATGTTTTTTTAAATCATGACCCTTCTTTCTCTAATAGAATGCAGAACACAAACCATACATAATGCTATAAAGGATCAGCCTTTCACTGATGTGCAGATTTCCAGTGTAACATTATTTTAAAAAAATATAGAAAAGACAAATGGGTTTGCCTTAGTTTCTGTCACTACATGTTCTGCTTTTAATTCCTCTCACAATAGCCAAGGAACAATAGTCTTTGCACCACTAGTCATTTCTAATTATATTGGTAATTTTTATATGCCAATGCCTTTTGTCAGCACTGTCTCCTTTTGGGTTTTAATGGCCATCTACAATGACATGAGGCTTAATCAGTGCATTACTTCAGAACGCTGAGGTAAAAGAAAGAACTGGCACATAGAGTACTAGACCAACTGTAAACAAGACCACCTCAGTCAACAGAAAATGTAAAATTAGCTTTTAATGGTGAGGAATTTGGATGCCTTAAAGGAGAACTAAAGCTTAAATAAGGAAGTAGGATAGAAATGTTGTACATTATGTTTTGGGCTTCTGTACAAGCCAAAGGCAACCACATCCCTTAAACAGGGAAGATCTGTACCCCAAAAGGTGCCCCAATAGCTCCCCATCTTCTTTTCTGCTGATTCACTGATTCACATGCTCTGTGCTGCTGTCACTTACTGAGCTTAGGGACCCACTCACAATATACAGTACACATAGAATAGAAATGTCACAATATAAAGTTAATTAGTAATTAATACAGATAATTACTACATGGCAGCTCAGAGATCAATGCAATTAGCAGTAGATTTAATAATCAGCCCTATAGCATCAGCTTATATTACAGACCAAGCCTATTTTCTGCTTGATAATTTGCAGTGACCCCTAAGCTTAGCTTCTCAACAGCTGCTCAGAGCCCACTGAGCATGTGAGTGTCGCAGAGTGTCCAAGATGGTGACCCCCTGTGACAAGTTAGTACAATAGGTTCAGTAAAAAAAATATGGCATTTTTAGCCACATTTGTTTTTAGGGTTTAGTTCTCCTTTAAACATAACATCAACCGGCATTGTTGTGTGTTGTATATTGCACAAAACCAGTCAAAAAAGTCAATAAAACAAAAAATGAAGTACCAAATTAGGTCTATTAAAGGGGTAGTTCCCCTTTACATTAATTTTTAATATATTATAGAATATTTCATACTACAAGTAAAAGGGTAAAACACTGCCACATCGTACAATGTGGACACCACTTAAAGTATTTCAAAATGATTATAAGTAAAAACACTTTATTAGGACAAAGAAAAACAAGTTTTAGTCATGCCTTTAAAGACACAGTTACCAATAAAGACATACAACATAACCATCAATGAAATTAATTACAACATATGCAAACAATTATCCAATTACACTAGAAACAAAAAGAGCAAAACCATTTTTGTTAGATATAGAAACCACTACGCACTCTAAAATTCATAAGTGTGTTAGACTATGAGAAAGTGCCCTTATGCTGAGAGAAATGTTTTATCCATTTTAATAAAGATTTTAGTGATACTGGCTGATTGAACCACGTGCAAAGTAAACAGGCACTCAATGCAATTGTTTGGTCTTCAAAACCTAACAATCCTATTAAGTTGGCAGGGGGTGTTACTATAGTAAAAGCAGGTCCTGCCACTGCTGGGGGGGGGGGGGGAAGCATTGACTGACAGTTTCAATGTATGTCAAGTGTTTTATTCCCACAAGATAGGGGGCCCAAGATTGTTTTACTGTGGGGTCCAATAGCTTCCTATTACACCATTGAATGCTCTACTCCCACTGTAAGTGAATAATTTAAGATGGGATGACTATTAGAGCATACAACTGCAATGAAAATGTAAACAGTGATTTTAATCCCAAAACATACTGTTTTCTTCTTAAGCAGGCAAAAAATATAAATTCCATGGGTGCATGGGCCACACCCGGCCGCCCCTCCTTACTTCCGTTACTTGTAAATTCTTTCAGATGTTGTGATTATAAAACTAATTTTTGGACTTAAAAAGTTGGAAGAATATTTTAGTGATCTAAGAAAATTTCCACTTTATTAGTTATGTCATTTTCCATTTCATTTCCATAAAACTTAACAGAGTCAATTATAAACTTCATGAAGTGCATATTTACTTTTGTGCATGTTCTGAACTTAACACTTAGGGGCAGATTTAACGTTTCAAATGGTAAATTCAAATTTGAATTTTAGAAAAAGAAATTTTCGCAAAATTCACAAATATGAATTTAAAAGCACCAGCTGAAATGTAAATTCCACTGTGAGATTTATCACACCTCAACCAAGGAAACCAGTCAAAATCAAAGATTTGCCACCCAAAACCTGCCAAATTCATTTACAAGTCAATGGCAGAGGTCTATTGATCTATTTACATAGTAACATAGTAACATCGTAAGTTAGGTTGAAAAAAAGACACATGTCTGTCACGGAGACGGTACTCCCAACCGCACGTGACTTCAGGTGTGGCTGTCAGGGGTCACTCACTCAGTCTCTCACCCACCTTGCGCACAGGTTAGACTAGCAGAACAGCACCCCAAACACCAACCAACACCCACAAACACACACAACTTGCTGCCACCACTCTCAACTTCACACTGGTGTTGAGAGAAACCAGGTATTCTAGTAGTGAAGGGGTTAATTCAAACACACACTTCCTACCAGCACTCAAATGGTTAACTAGCATACATACAGACTAGCATTCCCATTCAGCATGCAGAGGGTTAAGGCTCACAATTATTCTCTTTCAGGCTAGGTTCTTTTAGAGCACCAACGACAAACTTATTAAGTTTTTTAATATTATAAAAGGTAGTGCAGTTAACAAAATGATATTACAAAAAGAGACATACAATCAATAATACAAACAGTTATAAAATAAAAAGGGAAAACATGGAAAACCTATACTTAGCTTGAAGATATAGAATTCCTGGTCCTGGAGGCAAGGGGAAACAAACGGGGAAACTTCCAATCGCAATTGGTCCTCCAAAGTAAATCCCAACTCTTAGTCAGAAGAGCTTACTATTTATCAGTGAGTTCAGGGCATCAGGTAACTGCACACTCCCCCTCCCTTAGGAATGTAAGGGGCGTGGCCTAGCAGGACACAGACTGAGTTTTTATGACCTCCTGGGAGAAGCAACTGGACCAAGAATACAATGATCATAACTCCCTATAGGAACATAGGAGAGATATGATATTATATTCATTGGTTATGAATTCTCTCCTGGATTCCATAGATACTAAACATCAATACTGTGTGACCTGCCCCTGCCCTGATATTTACATCTGATACACAGAGTACCAAACCTAGTCATGTTTGGTCTCATCTGAAAGCCAATATTACTTTGAACCCATCACTAGTTTTTAACACTGTTGGTACAACAGGTCTGGGTTCTGTGAGGATGAATATGTTTTGGGTTGTATTATTTGTGACCTTCCCTTCACCTGTGAGAAGCCTTTGTGTGAACTTTAGGTTCTCCCTCCTTGGGCTGTCCCTCCTGTTATTTTATGGCTCAAGCCAGGGCTTGGAGAAGGGCAGATGTTGTGATCCTGTTACACATGGCTAACTCCAGACCTTAGTGAAGAGAGGCCTGTTATCTGTCTAATTTAGTCAGAAATGTTTTTTCATGATACCTTGGCCTGTTTTTATTAACCATTACAGGCCTGCATCATGACAACGTCCATCAAGTTAAACCTTGTCTAACAGCTAGTTGATCCAGAGGAAGGCAAAAAACCCCATCTGATGCCTCTCCAATTTGCCTCGGAAGGGGGAAAAATCTCTTCCTGACTCCAAGATGGCAATCAGACTAGTCCCTGGATCAACTTGTACTATGAGCAATTTCCCATAATCCTGTATTCCCTCACTTGCTAAAAAGCCACCCAACCCCTTCTTAAAGCTATTTAGGGGCCGAATTACGAAATTCACGTTAAATGATCGAAGTTCGATCAAATTCGATCGAATACCGATCGTACAAATTTTTAGTGAAATCATATATGCAAATTTGGCCTCTTTGATCATCGAATATTGAATAGATCGATTGATCGGAGCGTTCGTTCGTTTGAATCATACAAATTTTTCAGACGCTCGAAGGAGATTTCATGATTTTTTCGTGAAAACAAACGATCGTACGAATTCATCGAGAAATCATATTGCGAGCAAAATGATAGCCTAAAGCAGTTCGATAAGCATTTGATGGTTGAATGCTTATCGAATTGCGAATTTGGTCAAGTTGATTTCTGTGAATAATAGTACATTTGCCCCTTAATGTGTCAGCCTGTACAACTGATTCAGGGCGAGAATTCCATGTCTTCACGGCTATCACTGTAATGGAACCTCTTTTCTTCTAATCAGAATGGGGGACCACATATCAGCTGGAAAGAGCTACTGGTAAATAAAGCATTAGAGAGATTATTATATGATCCCCTTACATATTTATACATAGTTATCATATCACCCCTTAAGCTCCTCTTCTCCAGCGTAAACATCCCCAATTTGGCCAGTCTTCATAGCTAAGATTTTCCATACCCTTTACCAGCTTAGTTGCCCTTCTCTGTACCCTCTCTAACAAAATAATGTCCTTTTTGAGTGATTGGGCCCGAAACTATGCATCATTTTCTAGATGGGGCCTTACAAGTGCTCCATAAAGTGGAAGAATGACCCCCCTCCTCCCGTGACTCTATGCCCTTTTTAATACAGCTCAATACCTAATTTGCCCTTGATGCTGCTGACTAGCATTGCTTGCTACAGCCAAGTTTATCATCTACAAGGTAATTTTCCATAATGGATTTGCCTAGTGCAGTCCCATTAAGGGTACAAGTGGCTTGGATATTTTTACATCCCAGGTGCATGATTTTACATTTATCAATACTGAATCTCATTTGCCAGTTAGCTGCCCAGATTGCCAGTTAGCTGCCCAGATTGCCAGTTTGTCAAGATCCTGTTGCAAGGATGCAACATCCTGGATGGAATTAATTGGACTGGATAGTTTTGTGTCATCTGCAAACACTGAGACATTACTTACAATACCCTACCCTAATTCATTAATGAACAAGTTAAATAAAAGTGGACCCAATACCGAGCCTTGAGGGACCCGACTATTAACCTTACTCCAAGTAGAGAATGTTCCATTAACAACCACCCTCTGTACCCAATCCTGTAGCCAGTTTCCTATCCATGTGCAAAGACTTCATTAAGCCCAACAGACCTTAGTTTAAAAAGCAGCCGTTTGTGGGGCACGGTATGAAACACCAACATTAGTGATGGACGAATCTATCCTGTTTCGCTTCGCCGAAAATTGGTGAAAAATTCGCAAAATGAGTCACGTCACGCTTTTTGAACCGATTTGCGTCGTTTTCGGCGCGCGACTCGTTCTTCTTTTGACACCAGCGAATTTTCGGCAGGCGAACTTTCACTGGCTTTTCACGAATTTATTTGCCAGCAGCGAATCGCGGAAATTCGCCGCGAATTTGCGCCTGCCGAATAGATTCACCCATCACTAACCAACATCTTACGTACCTCATCATAAAAATCAATCAAATTTTTATGACATGACCTATCTTTCATAAATCCATGCTGATTGCTGCTCATAATGCCATTCTCTAGGTAAACTTTTGAATGTGATTCCTTAATAAGCCTTCAAATAATTTGGCCACCACAGATGTCAAACTTACTGGCCTATAATTGGCAGGTTGAGATCGTAGTGCCTTTTTAAATTTTGGAATGACATCAGCTTTTCTCCAGTCCATAGGTACCATACCAGATGAAAGAAAATCTGAGAAAATCATAAATAGGGGCTGGTCTAAAACTGAACCAAGATCTCTTAGAACCTGGGGGTGTATGCCATCAGGCCCTGCAGCCTTGTTTACATTAGTTTTTGTTAAAGCTTTTTGAATCATATCAGCTTTCCTCCCTACACCAATCTCTCAGCCATGCATTTACCTCCCTAAGCTCCTGCTGTCTTCTTAGTGTTGCTCGTGGCACAAGTAATATCTATGAGAAAATTACCTTGGAAGCCCTCACCCTCAATTAAACCTAGTTTTCTAAAATCATTCTTGAGGACTTCACCACCTCCTATAACTTTGTCATTGGTACCTACAGTATGCGTACCAAGACCACTGGGTCTTCCCCAGCGCTTCCCAATAATGTGTTCACTCGTTCCACCACATGCCAAACCCTTGCACCAGGCAAGCAGCAGACTGTTTGGCATGTAGGGGCCTTACGCCCTATCCACCTTTCTAATAACTGAACCCCTTAAAACTAGAACCTGCCTTTCCTTCCTTGCACTCCCCCACCACCCGTATTAGAACCACTGCCTCCCAGGGTGCTCTGAGAGTCAGCCTGCTCCATACATGTCAGAGCTTTCCTCCCCAGCATATTCAGCCAAAACAGTGAATTTGTTGTTTTGGACAAGCTGTGGACCAGCCCCCCTACCCTTCTGTCCCCTACTTCCCCTCCTGACTGTCACAAACCTTCCTCCCTCATTAGCCTCCACTTCCCTTTCTCCTCCCCCATTCCACTAGCTCCTTCCAGTGGTTGCTCTGTGAGCCTCCTTTCCTCCCCTATGTTTGCCGCTGCCCTCAGCGCTGCAAGTTGTACCCTTAGGGGTATATTTATCAAAGAGGGAAGTTCTGCCACTTGAGTGAAATTCTGCCACTCTCCATTAATTTCTATGGGATTTTTAAAGGCATATTTATCAAAGGGTGAACTTTCACCTTCACTCTTTGATAAATACGCCTTTAAAACTCTCATAGAAGTGAATGGAGAGTGGCGGAATTTCACTCTAGTGGCAGAACTTCACTCTTTAAACCTTAGAGACTGCAGTTCCCCCTTAGAGTCTTCAAGGGGATGTTAACAGCTTGAAGATGTTAACTGCTTTCTTGACATTCAAGTTTTTTCGGATGAAAATTTGATTCGAGTTTTGTTATATTAATTTAATCTTTGCTCATTCCTGTTAGATTGTATTTTAGACATTCTAATTTTTTCATAAATAATCTCCCATTTATATTGTGAGTTCATTCAAATTTATTAAAATAATAAAAAATCAGATCTATTCGAAATTCGACCTTTGATAAATAACCCCATTAAACATTGCACTGCTGTGCCTGTCTTTCATTTTTAATTAATTGTGCATTAAAATGATTATTATTATTATTATTATTATTATTAATAAAATGTATTTATATAGCACCAACATATTGTGCAGCGCATATTCAAAAATAGCTCTCAAATGAAATGGGTGTTTGCATGAGCATGGCCACTGTGTTATATACAGTATATCACTGTGGCCCAAAATGGTCTGTAATATTCAAGAAACCCATTTTTCTATTACTGTCAGTTTGAGCTTTGCACATTTCATCTGTTATAAGGGAACAATATTTCATTAATAACATTTAGTGGGTTATTTATTTTATCTTATTATTTAAGTCCAAATGACAAAAACTCTAGAAATTAGAGTTTTTTTTTTTACTATAAAATCCAAACTTTTTTTAGAGATTTTTTCTAGCGAGGATGGAAAAAGTCTGAATCTGAAAATCCGGCATCTCAGACTTGCCGAGTTTGTCAATGGTAGAGATCACTATCCTATTTGGAAGTTTCTGTGGTCTGTGCTGGCAAAAATCTGAAAAATTCTGACTTTTCTGGGAAAAAAATCCAAAAACAATAATATGATTCAGGGAAAAAAACCTTTATTTCCGCACAATTTTATCTGGTTTGTCCCAGATCCGATTAAATTGTGCTTTTTTCATAATAAATAAGGTCACACCATGGATTCTAGACTTTTTTATTTAAAAAGCAGATTTTGATAAATAACCCCCTTAATGTTAGTCGGGATTATCCCAGCTGGATACAAGTTATATCTGAAATAAATGATGAACTGCATAAAGAAATTCAGGACCCACTGACTATATACAGTCTTAATCTGAAAAACTGATGAGGTAATCTTAAAGCAAAAAGGACTCTCTTTTAGTCTCTGTGCTCTTCTGCCCCTTCCTCATTTGCTTCTGAAACGACAGACCTTAATGCCTCAGGGACAGCCAGCTAGATCTGAACTAACAGAAGATAGGACGGTTGATTCTTTTACCTTCTTAATTTTATAATCCTGTGATTCTGTCTGATATAGATTTGGCTTTGTGGATATCTACTGGTGCAAAAAGAAAATAGTATGGAGAGCGTTAATTAGATATTTCTCAGTGAAGCATCTTTCTGCCAAGTCAACCGTAACCTCACCTGCATCTCTACATTATTTTGCATGTTAACAGGGTCTCTATCCCACAGTGAAGCTTATCAAGTGAGACCTTGAGCATAATTGACTGTGCATCTTCTGGCTATCCTCCAGGGTCATTTAAATTATGTCTCAAACTTACCCTGCCTAAAACCAGCAGGTGCTTTACACACTGTTCTGAACTTTGGAAGCCTCCATTTTAATCATGTCTATCAACTTTAGATTTACATGAAACAGAGCCTGACTTTTAGTTACAGCACACTGGAGCTATATTGGTGATAGTCATATATTCAACGAATTCTAGAAAAGCGTGAATCAAATATTTTCTAATGGTTTGGCACAGCTACTGCAGCAGTTTTCAACCTTTTATATAAAAATATGAATGGCTTATCAGTATAAAATGGTATTCAAGGTACCTAGCTATAGCTATTTAAAGAACTATTACAATGGGTAGTCATTTAATTGTGTAACGCTACAATAAGAGCTTACAATCTAATATAATGCTTTGACAAGGTAGCAAGTATATACCCAAGATTGAACCTTTGAACACACATACAATAGTGCAACAGTTTCACGACAATAAGGCACATTTATAAATGTGTTAAATATTCTTAATCATAAAAGGCATAAAATTAACAGCACATTTATAAGGCTCCCTTAAATTGTAATTTTGGAAATTAATAAAATATGTGCCATTATTTTACACCTTCTTCTACCAAGCTTACCAATTGGTCATTGAGAAAGATATGGTAGGAAAAGTATTAAATATTGTGTAAAAATATGCAGCACTGATATAAACCAATATAACATTGTACACAGATCGTTGTGTAACAATGGCAATGTGTGGTTGCCATTATTTTAAAGGGGAAAACTAGGAGAAAAAAATCGAATTTTCGGGGTGACAATTCGAAAAAGTTGCAAATTTTTCTTGCACTGATTTTTTCATTGAGATGTATTAGTAAATGAAGGAGATTCGGGTTTGGGAAATTGGTCAATTTTTTTTTATTATAGTGAGAAAAAGTAGATTTTAGTAAAATTCCAATTTGTCCTTTTGCTTGTAACTTGAGGCATGCATTTCAAGGCACAGCAACACAAGTGCAAATTGATCACAGAATGCTCTGAGATTTGAGAGATGAATACCACTGAAAAGGAGTGGAAGATTATTTGAAGATTAGTGATGGGTAAACTGGGGGAAAAAATTACAAAATACATTTGATTCAATGGAAAAACAAAAATATGTTCCAGTTAAGATGTGCTATGTGCATTGTCACAAAGTGGCAATGTATTGGACAAATACAGTAGGTTGTCTAAAACATTAATCCCCCAAATTTATTGCTAAATATTGTAAAAAAAATTGTGGATGGGAGTTTGGTCAAAGTGGTTTTAATAAAATAATGAGAATTTTTCAGATTTTACTAAATAACCCTCTTAGAGCAAAAAAGAAAGCATATAACTAAGGGTTTTCAAGGACATTTACTTGGTTTTCTGAGCAATGCTGGACACAGGACTATCTACCCGTATAACAAATTATACCATGGTTCTCCATGGCACCAGAGAACTATTCAGCTACCAGGCAACACAGATATTTCATACATTCATACATACATTTCATACATCCACAGCTGTATGTACAGTTACCATGACTTTTTGGTCACAATAACAGTAACCATGCACAGGATGCTAAAATACCTTTATCAGCAGACTATTAATTTAAAGTAATGAGAGCTGGTAATAAATGAGAGCTCAATGTAACGTAATTCTGCTATTTTAATAATTATAGCATAGTTATCATTCTATTAATTTGAGAGTGCCTGAGAGTTTCTCCTCCATTAGCACAGGCTTGTCCTTGCTGCACGTGGCCTGTGTGCTAGTGATTTTACTTCTAGTTTATCCACATACTTCATAAGCATATTAAAAAAATAAAACTACAACTTGAATGTCACGTGTTAGTATGTGGTATAACACATTTCAATCAAAGCTAAAAATAGTGTGATATATAAAATGTTGTAAAAGCTGTTATATGTAAACAGTTACATGGCAGCAATAGCATTAGATATTCCCTAAGCTAAAATATAGCATATTCACAAAATGTATATTTAAAAAAAAAAAATTTGCATTCTAACTTAACAAAAGGTAGAAGAACAGAAAGCAGAGGGGGAAAGAGGAAGAAAGGGTGAGGAAGAGCTAGACGTAACAAGTATATCATCATGTGTTCCAGTTTGTAACAGATGGAGCTGGAAATCCTGTGGAGGGAGATCCACATCAAACTTTTTGGGGTAGCCTCTAACGATGTAGGGAAGTTTTTAGTTAGAAAGGGTATTGTCTACCAAGTTTCTCCAAAGGGGGATTAAGGGGGGTGACATGGCTTTCAAATGCAGAAGAATAGCCTTTTTGATGTAGTAGACAAATTGAAGAAATCACTGTATTTCCTATTGTCCAAGTCTACAGTTCTCCACCATTCCCAGCAAACAGACCATCTGAGATGACATTTTTGGGAAGTTAAGGGCATTTGAAATCTAGTGTAAAACTACTCTCCAAAAACTATGAATAATTGAACAGTCCTAAAATACATAAATATATGTCCCAGCCTTGCTTTCACAAGCAAGTACAGTACTGGGTTTGCCAGCTTAAATGGCGTGAGATAAACCCGGTTCAAGAACTTCATATGAATGTATTTGTCTCTGTTGGATATTGTTATATCAAGTATCTTTTTCAGTGCTTCAACCAATATATCATCTGTGAGCTCATGTACAGTATATCTTTAAATTATTTTTATCTTGCCCTAGTGGGTGGGTCAGGACAAGCCTGTCGCAAAATAGTGGGCAACCAGAATAAGGGCTTGATAAGGTTCATAGGTACAGGATTGAGGCAAATAATGAAAAATCAGATGGCACACACTTCAGCTATTGTGCGAAAACTTTAAGTGGTTTATTGGAGATCTCCACACAGGATTGGTCTAGGCTGCTGTCACAAGGCCCCCACCCCCACCCCTACTGCAAAGCGGGAAGTGTTTCCCTATAGAAGTATCTACTGTGCATCATAGCTCTGTACTGGTCCCTTGCTTTTCAACTTGTTTATTAATGACCTGGAGGTGGGCATTGAAAGTACTGTTTCTATTTTTGCAGATGATACTAAGTTGCGCAGAACTATATATGCCTCTTTACAGATCCCTAATAAGGCCTCATTTGGTGTATGCAGTGCAGTTTTGGAGCTGGAGAGAGTGCACAGATGTGCAACGAAGCTGGTTAGAGGGATGAAAGACTCAAATTATGAAGGTAGACTGTGCAGATTGGGGTTGTTTTCTCTGGAAAAAAGCGCTTGCGAGGGGACATGATTACACTTTAAAAATACATTAGAGGACATTATAGACAAATATCAGGGGACCTTTTTACCCATAAAGAGGATCACCACACCACAGGCCACCCCTTCAGACTAGAAGAAAAGGAATTTCATTTGAAGCAGCGTAGGTAGTTCTTCACGGTGAGGACAGGGAGATTGTGGAATTCACTGCTGTTGTGATGGCTAATTCTGTTAATGCTTTTAAGAGGGGCTTGGATGATTTCTTGGACAGACATAATATCAAAGGCTATTGTGATACTAAACTCTATAGTTAGAATATGGGCATATATAATTTATGTGAAGGCATGGAGGGGTGTGTGTGTGTGTGTTTGTATGCTGGGTTTTCATTTGGAGAGGTTGAACTTGATGGACCTTGTCTTTTTTCAACTCAATTTACCTATGGATGTAACTAACTATGTAACTATGTAACTGTGAGCAAACCAGTTGTGGTATGGGCTGAAGCCTGTACAATGTTATTATCAGGCTAATCCGATCATTTGGCCTTAAGAAACGATGGGAACGGGAGCTGACGGGATGATGACCACGTCAACTAACAGATGTGGTCCTCGATCGTGGGGAAGATTAAACCTGCCATTGATATCTGGCCAGGGAGGCCCATCAGATAATCTGCTGTATTGGTCTAAATTACCCGAATTGGCAAATCAAGTGTGCCCGTGTATGGCCACCTTTAGTTCCCCAGCAAAGACAGGTCTGTTAATCAACTGGCTTATCTACCCTTGTTTCAAAACACTGAGGGCAGAGAATGGAAAAGAGAATGGAAATGGAAAACTTCAATGAATATCTAGTGAATATAAATCAAGTAATTCAGATGTGATTAAAATTTACATTCCAGAATTTAATTTAAAGTTATTTGCATACATTTCAGTTTCACCATATAACAATTACAACACTTTTTATACATAGCCCCTCATTTCAGGGCACCATAATGTTTGGGACAAAGTAATGGTAGGTACTGTATATGAAAGCAGTTATTTTTATTAATTTGTTGCATTTGCAGTCTAATCTAGGTCAAATCCAGGAATATATGGTGGCCAGTGCTTTTGTAATTGAGATAGGCAGCCAGTTTAGTCACCATGATGTTTAAATGGGTTTCAGTTAAAATAAAAAACAAAAGGTGGGAACATTGAGCTTTGAAAGATGACTGACAAATTATTGTCAGACACCAGGTCTTTGTTAAGGCATCAAGATCTTTAATTCATACGTACCTAGAGATGTACTATATGCCATTTCCCAAATGTGTATGGTGACTTTAGCCCTTAGATTTCCCCTTTCATTTGTCTAGTTTCCTTCCTCCCTATCATAGGTGATTCATCCTCTTTCCTCTCTTTAATTACCAAAAGGGACAAAACTTCTATCCAACTAAAGTTACATCCTATTCTGAGCAGCCAATACATCTCTTTTAAAATGTGTTTGAATGACCTATATCAGCATGAGATAGTCATAATAAACCTATAGTTATGATGAGGACATTGGTTCACCTACTGCACTTTCTACTTTAAAACTTAAATTAGTATAAACACTGGTCTCCAAAAAAAAGGTACAGAAACAGTTTTCAGATGGGAGTTCCCTGAAAGTGCATCTTCACATAAAAACTGCTTTTCGTAGTTCCTAGCAATTTTTCAATATATTGTAAATGGATTTTAATAATTTTCATTTGTAAATAGAAGTGCAGTTGAAAGCAGCATTTGTCTACTCTTTTCTGCATTCTCTATCTCTCTTGAAACAATGTAATAAAAGTCTGCTGGCTGCTTCTCCATTGTTTGAGGAGTCAGAAGCAGAAGTGCAGAGAATATAAAAAGCAAGACAGATAATGGTGGATATCCTCTGTTTGGGCAGGGACAGATGAGAAGATTCAGGGAGAATAGTTTCCCGGTGACTAATCTCCTTTTCTTCTCCCTAACCTGCCTCCCCACCAGCAAGAATGTAAATGGCCGGTTGGATGGCACTCAGAGCACTTCGTTTTCCGAAGTTGCCCAAAATTTCTTCATGAGGCAACTTCCGGTGACTTTGGAAAATGAAATGTTTCTAGTGCCATCCCACCAGCCATTAACGTTCTAGCTGGGCCCCCACAAGGGGCCCAGTTTAGTAAAGGAACACTTCATGTGTAAGGGTAGCACCCAGTGAGCAGGATTTATTTTTATGATTTGTTTTGTATCCCGAAATGGTCACCACTGTGTAAATAAACTGCCTTAGGGCCCGTACACACGGGCGTTTTGGACCTGCGATCCCCTGCGTTGCGTTTGGCTGCGTTCAGCCGCAGGGGAGCGCAGGTCTAGACGCACCTCATTCCTTTCAATGAGGTTGTACCCACGAGTTGCGTGTAAGCGCCGAACGCAGGTTCAGATGCAACATGCTGCATTTTTCCTGCGTTTGGCACCTACATGCGTTCGTGTGAGTACAGCCCCATTGAAAATAATTGAGTGCGTCTATACCTGCGCTCCCCTGCGGCTGAACGTAGCCAAACGCAACGCAGGGGAGCGCAAGTAAAAACGCCCGTGTGTAAGGGCCCTTAATGTGAAGAAAGTGCCGAAGCTTACATATGGTGGAGGCATGCAAAGGGCAGAAGTTTGCTAGGCAAACTTTGAAAATTTAAATCTTAAAGACAAGGTTGAAAATTGGCCAACAACATTGAAGTTGTGGAAAAAGTATACAGTGAGTTTAAAATACCCATGCTGTGTGTTGCAGTTGCTGTGGGACTGTGTAAAGTGAATTTGGACAAAAACAAGTGGCAAAAGTCCTGGAAAAAGTGTGTTTGAATCATTGCTATGTGATTCAGAAGCTGCTGCTGAAAATCTGCTCACAGGTGCAGGTTAATTAAAGTGGCTAATTAGTTCAGCTTGTATATGCAGTGTTCAGAGTGTAAATATGGGAAAGCAAAGCAGAAAAGATTAAGTGAAAGCAAAGTGTTTGCTGAATGTGTGTCCATAACAAGAGAAAAGTTTGGGAAATCAAAGTTATGCTGCTGGAAAATGTCTACCACAAAATAATGTGAATTGTGTGACTAAACATGAAAATGCTGTTGGTATTAAACAAAAATGGGGCATAGACTGTGCACTGCTTGGAGATGTGGATGCTGAAATGGATCAGTGGTTTAAAAGAAGGTACTGTGAAGAACTTTCAAGGGTTTCCAATAAAGAATGTGGTCTCTACACTTTTTAAACTGTTGGAGTCAGATGAATCATTCATTTTATATTATGAACTTTACCAACCATGCATTAAAAGGCATTTTGGAAATGTTTCCTGGCTCTTTTGAGGTGGACAGACTGGAGGCCTGGGTGAATGTTTATATTAATTAGAATTCTTGAGCATCCAAGCACAGAGATATGCTTGAGCCATAGCTGCCAAATTTTGCCAGGAAATTCAGTCCAGTGAGGTTCATTTGGTTGCGGAAGCTTTGCCAATTTTAGCACAAAGGTTCAGCCATCCTGACAAGGAGCAATGTGATGGCAAGGAGAACAAGATTGTGACATCCCTACTCCCACTGGTAAAGGTATGGCAAAGCGTGAAAGTGAATCCTTGGTGGAAAGTATGCCAGTTACAAAGAAAGAATGTTCTGTTTCATCTCAGGAGGTTGATGCTTCTACTGCATACAAAGCAAAGGAGCTAAAAGTCACATGCAAGCAAGGTATTCCGATCCAGAAGTCCAGCTACTGCAAGGTGCAGAGAGAGAGAGACCAAGTACCAGAGGGAAAAATCCCCCAGTAGAATTGTGAGTACAGGGGTTAATCCCCAATACAAATGTTTTCTTACTGGTAGTCCACAAGGGGCCCAGTTTAGTAAGGGAACTCTTCATGTGTAAAGGTAGAGCCCAGTGGGCAGGATTTATTTTATAATTTTGTTTTGTGTCCTGAAATGGTCACCCCCTGTGTGTAAATAAACTGCCTTAATGTGAAGAAAGTGTCTGTTGTGGATACCAAGCTTACACATCTTGTTATGAACTTGTAATTTACTCATCTTGTTTTAGAGGCAATGGAAGATTTAGTGGAATGAGCACCGATGGGATGATAACTGCATCAACTAAAGCTGCCCATAGATGTACGGATTTTTAAAATGTTTGTTCATTATCGTAACACCAAGCTTATCTTGAAATGATCATTTAAAAGTACAATTTGTCCATCAACTAAAAAAAACATTTCAAGTGATATTGTCTATTTGAAGCCAGGTAAACTGCAAGGAGCTGCGAGCTTGGCCCTGCAACAATTAGACAATAGATAGATTTCACTGTGACCAATAACATTTTTAACCTGCCCAATTTTCTGACCAATGTAGGCCAAAAAATCGTGAATTGCTCGATAGTTCGATTGCCACTAACCTCGCGATAATTTGTCGTTCACCATAGAAAATCTTTGCATCTATTGGGGCCGTAACAGATGTGGTCTTCAATCCTGGGGAAAATTAAACTTGTCCTATTGATATCTGGCCTATTTTTGGTCAGATATCTGTCAGGGAGGCCAGTCAGAAGGCCCCATACATGGACAGATAAGCTAATGGGCCCGAATTGGTGTACGGCCACCTTTAGTTCCCCAGCAAAGACAGGTCTGTTAATCAACTGGCTTGTCTACCTTTGTTTCAAAAATGCTGAGCCATCAGGCAGAGAATGGAAAAGGACAGACACACGCTGCTTTCAATAGGAACAAATATACTGTACATACAATTTAAACACCACAGAAAACTTGCAATGAATGTCCAGTGAATATTAAATCAAACAATTCAGATGTAATTAAAGTTCACATTCCAGACTTTTTGTTTGCATTTCCCCTGCATTCAACAGTCTAATCCAGGTCAAATCCAGGAATATGTGATGGCCAGAGTGTGCTTTTGTAATTGAGGTAGGCAGCCAGCTTAGTCACCAAATAAAAAACAGTCTCAAAAGGTCTGAACGTTGAGCTTTGAAAGATGTCTGACATTACTGTCAGACACCAGGACTTTATTAAGGCATCAATATCTTTAAATCATACCTAGGATGTACTATATGCTGTTCCCCTAATGTGTATGGTGACTTTAGCCCTTAGGTTTCCCCTTTCATTTGTCTAGTTTCCTTCCTCCCTATCATAGGTGCCTCTTTCCTCTCATAAAATCCTAAAAAAAAGGACAAAACTTCTATCCAACTATAGTTACATCATAGTCTCAGCAGCGGATACATCTCTGTGTTTGCATGACCTACATCAGACACAAACAGACACAATGGGTAGCGATGATAGTCATGATAAACCTATAGTTATGATGAGGTTATTGGTTCTCCACTGCACTTTCTACTTAAAAATTCAAGTTAAAATCAACACTGATCTAAAAAAAAACATGTACCGAAACAGTTTTCAGATGGGAGTTCCCTGAAAGCTATCAATATACAGTAACTGAATTTTAATCATTTTCATTTGTAAATAGAATTGCAGATTGTCTACTACTGTCTGCATTCTCTATCAAACAGTTTAATAAAAGTCTGCTCGCTGCTTCTACATTGTTTGAGGGGTCAGAACCAGAAGTGCAGAGAATATAAACCGCAAGAAAGATAAGGGTGGAGATCATCTGTTAGGACAGACAGACAAGAAGGTTCGGGGAGATTAGTTGCCTGGTGACAAATTGCCTCTTCTTCGGGCAACTAATCTTCCAGAACTTCCTCCCCGCCAGCTAGAATGTAAATTGCTGGCGGGATGGCACTCAGAGCACTTCTGTAAGGACTCACCCTGGTGGTCTAGCGGTAGAGCAGCGGGGACGCCCGCCGCACCATCGGCGGGGACGCCCGCCGCGCCGCTCCTTTCCCCCTGCTGCCCGGCTCCATAGTGCGCGCGCGGCCGCACTTCCGCGTTTTTAAAGGCGCATGCGCGCTGACGTCATGTCGTCAGCGCGCAATGGCGCCAAAATTCAAAAATTAAAAGGGGTATTTAAGGGGATTTTTGGAAGAGCCTGGTGCCCGTTATAGGTTTAACTTCCTGGTGCCTTGTACTGTGTTTCAAAGCCTCTGTTCCTTACTATCTGTGTTTGACCCTGCCTGGCTGTTTTGACTATTCTGACTTCTGGAACCTGACCCCTTGCCTGATCCCGACTACGATTCTGATTAACCCCTCGTTTGTCTCCCTGGTTTGACTCCTGCCTGATACCGACTCTGATCTTGTCTCATCCTTTCTGCTTGATCACCTGGTTTGACCCTTTGCCTGCCTGACGTTCCGTTGTTATCCGCCCGCCTCGACCCGGCCTGTCTGACCTCGAACCTGCCTATCCCTGCCTGTACGGTGACCTTCGGCCTTTCCAGACTCTGACTACAGTCATGCCCCTTGCTAGCCAGAACCCCTGCCTTGCACCTCTCGTTAAAGTCCAGGTGGCATCTGAGTAGCTGAGGGCTCCTCCCGAAGCCAAAGGCGGTCACACTACTGGCGAAGCACGAGCCGTGACCAGGGTGCTTGGCATTCGTTCTGGTTTGGGTGCCGACCGTGACAACTTTGTTTCTGAAGTTGCCTGAAGTTTCCTCATGAAGTAAGTGCTAGTTCCTCTAAGTGTAGAATCTTCTACACGTGAGGATTTGGGGAAATTTTGTTGCCCGGGAACAAATCGCCTCTTTTTCGGGCGACTAATCTCCACAAACTGCCTTCCCACAGGCAAGAATCTAAATCCCCGACAGGATTGTCTGAGTGATTCGTTTTCCGATATCAGACAAAGTTGCCTCACATGGAAACTTCGGGTGAGTTCGGAAAACAAAACGATCCAAGTGCCATCCAGCCAGCGATTCAGTTTCTAGCCAACAGGAAGGCTTTTCAGGGATATTAGTTGTCCAAAGAAGAGGCGATTTGTCTCTGGGTGACTAAATCTCCCCAAACCTTCACGTGTGTCTCCACTTGAATCTTCACTGCTGCAGGCTACAAATCTCCCGACAAAGGGACATGTTTACTAAAGGGCAAATTGTGGGTTTAATTCAGCAAAATAACAATGTTGCAACGACATTGCCTATTTACTGAAAGGTGGAAGAAGAAGATTTGCAAGAGGAAAACGTCATCGCACCTTTTAGCCAGACAAAACTTCTGTAATTCATCAAAACTTTAACATTTCTATGTTAACCTTTTTTTTGCCAAAGTCTGGTTCGTCAGGTTCTGAGTTACGAATTAGCTCCTCAAAATGAATGTCACTGACATAATATTCTGTCTTGCAACAGAACCAAAACGTTGGAATTTTGTCATATTTAAAGTGTCAAGTTTAAGTTATAAATATCACATATTTTAGTTTTTTTAACTACTGTATTGTTAATGAGTGTGCATTAACACATGCTGATGACAAGCATCCTACCAAAAAGAATTCTGTGCATAATGATCAAATGAATATACTGTAAGTAAAGAATGAGATTTTAACCTTTTTGTTTAATTCAAGTCATTAACATGTGTTGAGGATTTGTTCATGCATTAATGCACTCAGAACTTTTTCCTTTGTTGCAATGTGTTCTATGTTATATCAATTGTGTTTTTGTTTAGAGAAATTGTATTTCCAAATTGTAACTGTTAAATATGTTATTTACACGTTTTAACCATATGAAGCTCAATACACATATGTTTTAGGGTGGGCTCATGTCTAAGACAACAGGGGATCTCTTTTGTCTTTATTTTGCTTCCTTGGACATTTTTAATAATAAGTGTCCACTTCAAGCAATTTCACCATCACTAATAAATACATAAATATGGCCTGTATGTACCCACCATATTTAAATTTTATGTAGGTATGCTAACAAAGTTTCGATAGGAAGAAAGTAGTACTAGAGAAAATTTGCTAAGAAATTTCCGCTCTGACAAATTTTCGCTATTGAAAATAGGGCAATGTTCATTTGTCGAGACAAATTTATTCATTTTGATGAATATGCATAGTTGTAGCAAAATAACGTCTGCCGTAGTTGCATGAAGTATGGCGAAGATTTCCAAAATGAAAATTCAGATGTAAATACATTTGCCCCATTGAATAACAATACAATCACTGCAAGTAAAACTTAGCACTAATGGTAATCAGGCTTAAGGGAAAACTATACCCTCCGAACAATGTAGGACTCTATAAAAAGATATTGCATAAAACAACTGTAAAACCCTACTTCATGAAAATAAACCATTTTCATAATAATATACTTTTTTTAGTAGCATGTGCCATTGGGTAATCATAAATAGAAAATTGCCATTTTAAAAAAAGGACAGCCTCCTGGGATCGTATGATTCAACGGTGCACACAAACATACCAAACAAACTATAAAGTTACAGATGCAGTCACTTGGATTTGTAAGTTAAATGCGTCGTGACTTAACTCATCTATCTCATTTATCCCACTTAGCACAGAATATTGTGTCACAGCATCCCATCCAATGAAAGAGTTCACCATTGAAAACAATGGTGCTTTGGTATGCTAATGAAAAGGTTAAATGCATTAAATGAGTTAAGATAACTTTAGATAACACAGTTTCTTCAATTAGCCCTGAGTCACGACGCATTTAGCTTACAAATCCCAGTGACTGCATCTGTAGGTCAAATAAACCAATTAACAGACAGAGTTGTGTCTTTTGCTTCAACACTTCTTCCTGTTACAGTTAGAGTTGAAATATTTCTGGTCAGGTGATCTCTGAGGAAGCACACAGACCATCACGAAATGGTGGTTCAAGGCAAGAGATGTAAAAGTGCAATATTTACTTAAATATATATTCCAGTTTGGTAAGATTCTTTAATATGCAACTTAATTTGATATAAACTATCTGCTGCTCAAGTATTCATTTTGGGGGTATAGTTTTCATTTAACTGTGGGCATTTGCCTCCCTTAGCAAATCCCTGCCCATCAGATCCTCTTCACCAACACTGTCAGAGAGGCATGTGGCAAATTCTGTGGAAAGATACAAACCATATTTCCAAAGTTCCTTCTGGACAAAATCGAAGATAGACATGTTCCAGTTCAGTTTTGTGTGAGCCTTTGTGTGGGAAATACAGATGGAAAAATCAATCATGGTTATCAGGTAAATAGAGCTCCGGGTTCCTGCTAAACCACCACAAATTCTGTGATGCAACCAGCACAGTGAAGCTAAAAAAGAAAAACTTTGTGGTTTCAGAAGACTGGAAATGGGAAAGCAATTGACAGGTTGGAAATGAAAGAACCTTGCCACAGGGAGATTATAACGGCACTTAGAAATTACAGAAGAAGAGTTTGAACATGAGAGGTGACATTCAAATTGAAAATGGCAAAAGCTAAATGAGCTCTATTTATGTCAAAGGATGGCTTTTTGGCAACAAAACAGATGTACAGTATATTAAAGATTTCTGGATGGAGAAGGCAACTTTAACTGGTGATTTGTCTTACCATTTGACTACCTCCCAATAACAACTGTGCATCATTATCTAAAAAGGAACATGAATGGATGCAACTGAAATAAATCTGCCACCCAAAGTTACTGTTCAGATATGGGATAATGATAAGTTCTACACAGATGACTACATACAGTAGGATGTATTGAGCTGGACTTAGGGGCAGATTTACTAATGGTCGAATTTCGAATAAAAAATAATTTTATTTGATCTCAGCTAAGGATTGCCAATTCGGTTGCTTGATCCTGACGAAGTAGGTGGTCGAATTAAAATTTAAAGGGGAAATATTCGACCATCAAATATAATTTTATTTGAATATTCGAATCATTAGAATTCGAATATTCGATGGTCAAATTTGCCTAATTTGCATATTTGAAGATTTGAATTTATATTAAATATATAAATATATAATTTATATTAAATTCAATCAAACTTCGAATTATTCACGTGAATTTCGTAAATCTGCCACTTAGGGACAAATTTACTATTATTCCCGAAAATTTGCTCGACTAAATTCGACCATTGAATGCTTATCGAATAGTTTTAGGCTATCATTTCGCTCGATATTAATTTCTCGATGAATTCGTACGATCGGATACCAATCGTTCGATTTCACGAAAACAAAGTAAAATTTAATTTGAGCGTCCAAAAAATTCGTATGATTCAAACTATCAAACGCTTTGTACGATTTGTACGATCGTTATTCGATCGAATTCGATCGAACTTCGATCTATTCATGTGAATTTCGTAAATTGGCTTCTTAATGTTATTTTGCCAGCAGCAGAACCAGAGAAGCTTCATGTTCTTTATATTTTTAACCGTTGGTAAGAGACAGAAATGGACAGCTTTGCTATTTGTTGTGGAACACTGGCATATAAATGGCAACATTTGAATCAGGCGCTTTCTGCTCCAAAAAAATATAGTGACCCCATTCCTTCTTACGTTAGCCCATTTTGGCTCTATGCAATAAACTGGTGTATTTTTCCTGCCTACCCTTTTATTCTTAATATGTATCTTTGTTAATGGACAATTCAGCTGTAAAATGTGTTGTAGCTCTAAGGGGAAGATTCATCAAAGAGTGAAGTTCCGCCACTAGAGGGAAATTCCACAGCTCTCAATTAATTTCTATGGGATTTTGCAAGGCGTATTCATCAATGGGTGAAGTGAAAGTTCACCCTTTGATGAATACTATCTTTAAAAATCCCATAGAAATGAATTGAGAGCTGTGGAATTTCCCTCTAGTGGTGGAACTTCACTCTTAACTTCACTCTTTGATGAATCTACCCCTTAGACTGGCAAGATAAACCAACTAATAATTACAGGCTAGAATTGTTTTACAGTGGCATTACTTATTGTAACCATTTCCTGCCACTGTTTGCCCAAACAGAGTTCCTACTAAAGGGATATAAGTATCTGCTTATTGCTGGATTTACACTGAATTGTTAGCACAATGATATCTGTAGAAAAGGTAATATACACATTTAAAGTGGACCAGTCAATCAGACACAAAAATCTGTATAATAAAAGTCCTTTTCAAATTAATCATGAAATCCAATTTCAAATTTTTATTAAAGCATTCCTAGCTGTTTTAAGCTCATTTAAAAATCTCAGCTGTCAATCATATATTGTCTGCCACTCCTCTATGCCTTAGGCATAGAGGCGGGGCAGATAATTACTTTCACTTTCCATTCAGCACTTCCTAGATGCCACTGCTCCCCACACATTCCCCCAGTTCTCTGAACCATTTAATTGTGTAGCCAGGACATGGAGATAGACATTGGGTCCCCCATTCTAGTGCTCAAACAAGATTCTGAGATGATGCAAGGCTTGCCTTAATAATAGTGTCCCCAAAATGGCTCCTGCCTGCTTGCTATAATTATAAATTCCCAGACTGAAGAAAACAAGATTAAAATAATTTATATAGTGTAATTAATGTTCATTTTGCTTGACTAATGTGATAAAATAGGATTCTGAATATTTTTTTGGGGTGACGGGTCCACTTTAAGAGCTTTACTGGAAAACTATTTATACAGATAACAAAACAAGCTTATCTGACACCTGTATCACACATCTGTATCCAGAGCCCTGTAGTTTACACCTTTTTAGCAGTTATCTCTCTCCAAAATGCTCTTATTTTTTCCATTATAAACTTGTATTGTTCTTGATAGAAATATATCTGACAAGAATGTAATTGATCACAGTTCCCTTACAATTGTAATTATTTGTTCCAATACTTACAGTGTCAGTGTGTCATATAAATGGCCAGAGCTTCCAACTTTCGTCTGCATTACAATAGGAAGCTGATGTTTCATTGATATGTGATCTGTGACACTTAAAAGGATGTTTCTGGCCAATGGACAGTGACACATATTGTTAAAGAAGGCAGATTGAAAGAAAACAAGCAGATGGAGCTTGCCCAATCAGTTATTCCTCCCACACAGTCATATTCTGTCATCTGCCTCAACATTGTCAAAATATATTTGTCAGAGAGAACAATTTGTGTTTGTGTGTTTTTCTCTCAGATTTTGGCTTAACTAATCTGCTTGGATAGTGTTTCTGTGAGAATAACAAAGACTAGATTTTTTATTTTCTTCTGGGCTTGTTTATGAATTTAAAAGATTAAGAAATTCTGTGACTGCTCCTGATTTGTTTTCTGAAGTTTTTGTAGATGATGGCTCAAATTAATTCTAATGCTGTAATGTTCCTGTTCCTGGTGTTGATTTATTATCTGTGAGGAACTCCCTGGTTTCAAACCAGGGACCTGTTATGTTCCAGACACTGCTCCTTCTGCTTGAGCCACAGGAGGTGATGTGGTGGTGGCCTGGTTCTGATAAGATGACTGCCTCCAGTTCAGCCTTTCTTAGTACACGCCCCTGATCCAGGTGAGGGCAATTCCTCATTTGAAGGCTATTTAAGCCTGCTTCCCCAACACCCCATGCTGGATTATTCACCCTACCGCTTACTCCATGCCTCGTGACCTTGATATCCTGATCATGTTCCTGATCCTGTTTTGGTTTCTTCTCTTGTTCCTGAAATCTTGCATCTGGTAAATCTTGCTTTTCCCTGCTCTGTTTCTTATGTGCTCCTTGTTACTTCTAAGTTTTGGATCTCCCAGTATTTATCTCAGCCTGTTTTTCTGACCTTTTATGAACTCTCTCTGTCCTGACCCTCATATGTTTGTCTGTTGTCTGCCCTGGAATTTCAGCCTGAATCTGGACTTGTGTTTTTGCTACCTTTTAAGTTTATGTAAAAGTCTGTGCACATTTTTGTTTAATAAACACCTTATTCAGCACATTTGCTCCTGTCTCTGAACCCTTACACTATCTAGGTATTTTACAAAACTTACCTTATATTGCCTGTGCAATAATGCAGTCCTATTTAGAATCACATATCTCAATAAGTCAGACTCAATCTTTGTAGGGCACAGAGACTGAATATTTGTGTATGTACAAGGCATGGATATCTGTGTTTGCCAATGTGTTAAATATTGCCTCTGACAATGCTACACCTATATATTTTAGCCACTTTTTCTGCAGAAAGTGAGCACTGGATGGCTGGTGACCAGTGATTTGATTGTAATCATGGCAATGCTGCAGAGCACTGAAGGTAGTATGTTTATTTATTTGTTTTGAAGATGATGCCACAGTGTCATGGTTTCACAGATTTATTGACATCACCTTTTTACTGTAATGGTACCATGAGTGTCTACAAACTTAAGTAGAATTTTTCATGTAAATGCACTAGTGGTAAAGGCCACAATTTTGGAATATTACATAAAAATGTTATTCTATTTGTATTAAAGGCCGTGTCCAGCTAGTTAAGATAGAACATGGATTACTTAGATTCTTGCACCTAGGAAAGGCCTTCGCTAACTGGAATTGTGAAGGTGAGGGTGTTGTACAGTTACACTGCCTGCAAAAGGCTTTGTCAAAGCACCACTGGGTTATTCTCATAGATCCAAGGGAGGTAGTATTAAAATAAATATTATCAGTTACAGTCAAAGGCATAAATGGAGACACCCTGTGGGGAGGGCCTTGTAGGTTTCAGCTTTACGTCTAGGGTGATTAGGTAATGTGTTCCAGATCCCCCTACAGCAGAAATGGATCACGGAGAAGAATATAGCCTAAATCACTCCAATACTGCAGTCCATGTACTACCTCCAACTAGCAATCGTTGTTGAGCACAGACTGTTCTTTAAAACTACTGTATTTCTGATTATCTCCTATTCAGTGAGCTTGCTTAACAGTAGCTACATGTAGCATTCATAAATTCTAATAACCAATCGCATTGATATGCTAATCAGAAAAATAAGATGTATGGGCCATAGGAGCTATTAACCTTACAGGTCCCTCCAAAAACTACATTAACAAGTGCAAGAAATGCTTTATTTTATTACTAGTTACTAGGATACCTGTGATGAAGCAATCAATTTCTAAGTCATTTGAAAATCGAAGTACTATCTCTTTTAAAAAATTCGATTTTGACCCTTCACCACCTTAAACCTGCCAAATTGCTGTTTTAGCCTATGAAACACCTCCTAGAACCTTTTGTAGTGTTTTTGGAAATTTTTTTAAATTAAATTTTTGGGGGAATTGAACGATTTTAATTCGATCGAAAACAGACCTATTCGAACGGTGTTTTCAATATTAAATCCTTTTTAAAAAAATTTGGTCGAATTTCAAAGTTTTTTAACTTCGAAATACGACCCTTGATAAATCAACCCCTATGGATAGTGACAGAAGCTAAGATTCGGGCGATTTTGTCACAAAGCAACAAATCGCCTATTTTCGAGTGACTAATCTCCTGAATAGCTTTCCTGCCGGCTAGAATCTAAATCGCCGACAGGATGGCACTCATATAGTTTTGTTTTCCAAGTCGCCATAGGTTTCCTCATGAGGCAACTTCGGAAAACTAAGCCATCCGGCCAGCAATTTAGATTCTAGCTGGCAGGAAGGCTTTTCAGATTCACTTTCATCTGGTATGGTGCCTATGGATTGGAGGAAAGCTGATGTCATCCCAATATTTAAAAAGGGATTACGATCTCAGCCTGGCAATAATAGGCCAGTAAGTTTGACATCTGTGGTGGGCAAATTATTTGAAGGCTTGTTAAGGGATCACATTCAAAATTTTGTCCTAGGGAATGGCATTATGAGCAGCAATCAGCATGGCTTTATGAAGGATAGGTCATGCCAGACAAATTTGATTGCTTTTTATGAAGAGGTAAGTAAGATGCTGGACAGTGGGGGGGCAGTAGATGTGATATATTTGGATTTTGCCAAAGCGTTTGATACCGTGCCCCACAAACGACTGCTTTCTAAACTAAGGTCTGTTGGGCTTAATTAAGTCGTGCACATGGATAGGGAACTGGCTACAGGATTGGGTACAGAGGGTGGTTGTTAATGGTACATTCTCTACTTGGAGTAAGGTTCTTAGTGGGGTCCCTCAGGGCTCGGTGTTGGGTCCACTTTTATTTAACTTGTTCATTAATGACTTAGGGGAGGGTGTTGTAAGTAATGTATCTGTGTTTGCGGATGACACAAAACTATCCAGCCCAATTAATTCCATCCAGGATGTGGCATCCTTGCAACAGGATCTTGACAAACTGGCAATCTGGGCAGCTAAGTGGCAAATGAGATTCAATATTGATAAATGTAAAGTCATGCACCTGGGATGTAAGAATATTCAAGCCACTTATACCCTTAATGGGACTGCACTAGGCAAATCCATTATGGAAAAGGACCTTGGAGTCCTTGTAGATGATAAACTTGGCTGTAGCAAGCAATGCCATTCAGCAGCATCAAGGGCCAATAAGGTCTTGAGCTGCATTAAAAGGGGCATAGAGTCACGGGAGGAGGGGGTCATTCTTCCACTTTATAGAGCACTTGTAAGGCCACATTTAGAATATGCCATACAGTTTTGGTCTCCCTCACTCAAACAGGACATTTTTGCATTAGAGAGGGTACAAAGAAGGGCAACTAAGCTGGTAAAAGGTATTGAAAATCTTAGCTATGAGGAAAGACTGGCCAAATTGGGGATGTTCACGCTGGAGAAGAGGCGCTTAAGGGGTGATATGATAACTATGTAT
Source organism: Xenopus borealis (assembly GCA_024363595.1). Classification (NCBI taxonomy): domain Eukaryota; kingdom Metazoa; phylum Chordata; class Amphibia; order Anura; family Pipidae; genus Xenopus; species Xenopus borealis. The sequence continues at coordinate 33,237,786 of CM044444.1, read as the reverse complement.
AAATATATAAGGGGGTCATATAATAATCTCTCTAATGTTTTATTCACAAGTAGGTCTTTCCAGATGACACAAGGTCACCCATTCCGTTTAGAAGAAAAGAGGTTTCGCTTAAATATTCGGAAGGGGTTTTTTACAGTGAGAGCTGTGAAGATGTGGAATTCTCTCCCTGAAACTGTTGTACTGGCTGATACATTAGATAGCTTTAAGAAGGGGTTGGATGGCTTTTTAGCAAGTGAGGGAATACAGGGTTATGGAAGATAGCTCATTATACAAGTTGATCCAGGGACTAGTCCGATTGCCTTTTTGGAGTCAGGAAGGAATTTTTTCCCCCTCTGAGGCAAATTGGAGAGGCTTAGGATGGGGTTTTTGACTTCCTCTGGATCAACTAGCAGTTAGGCAGGTAAAATTAAAAAAAAAAAAAAAAAAAAGGTTGAACTTGATGGACGCGAGTCTTTTTTCAGCCTAACTTACTATGTTACTATGTTATAAGCCGTCCGAAAAAGAGGCAATATGTCGCTAGGCAACTACATCTCCCTGAATCGTAGTGTCTGTCACTACCCTAAAGTGGGTTCAGTGCCTTCATTTCTTCATTTCCACAATACTATCTAAAGAGGCTCCTATGTTTGTGCAATCCAACAAGATGATTTGTACAGCTAGGGCAGAAAAAAATGAATTCTGAGAACTGCTATTATATATATCCTTTAAATAGTGCTCAGCAATTTCTTTCCTTTTAATAAGTGGTACTTTGTTGCAGAAATGATTTATGTCCCATTTTTAGCACAGTCACTTGTATTCTCACAGGTGCAGACTGCTTGGAACAAATGCTGTTCTGCAAAATGAATTCCAAAAACAAACTGTCTTACCAAATATGGCAATATGTATTTTTAATGTGTAAAAAGCACAGCCGTGATTGCTAGCTAATGATTTACGAACCGAATAATCAATTATAATTAATTAAAGCTATTAGCTTTCTATAAAAACCTCAGAGCAAGCAAAAATTTGTCGCCTGTGAAAATGAATCATGCCAGTGACTACTCTGCCCTTTTATCTGGTTAAAAAGGCAACTGCAGTGTCAGACAATCTTAAAAAGAATAGTTAAACTTCCATTTAAGTTGCTCTTGGAGGATGCCAATTAATGATGTAACAAAAGAAATAGTTTCTGCTTGTTTATTGTGTATCTAATCACTGGTGCATTTAGTGATGTAGTTCCTATTACTATACAAGTTATATAAAATAATGGTAACACAATGTCATCTCCTTCTTTACCTAACTTAAATACCAACATTAGTTAACCCTATTAGAAAAGTTTATGAAAGGTCAGCATATAAGTTCTGTGTGCAAAATGCAATTCTGGACACATTTTTGTATCAAAATTTCACTGTTTTCTCAGAGTTCCAGGAATGGCAATCACACGTTTCTAGGTTTACCAGAGTTGGAAGTGTATGCTCAATGAAGCATTTACATCCAATTAACTGGGCATACATCTACTGTCCCTACTGATGCAGTTGTGGAAACCCTGGAGCTACCTCCAAGTCTAGGATAGTTGTAGCTCCAAGGTTTTCTGGTTCCTTGGGCTGTTCACCATCACCATTCATTATAAGAGGCAGGACTAGCAACCACATTGGCAGCCATGTGGATGTATAGGAGCATGTTTGAACGCAAGTGTCAACAACAGGCACACAACATACAGTAAATGTTGTTATTGAATTGTGCCAAGTACAGAAACACTGCTACATATTGCTGCTGCGGCAGAACCCTGCGGGTAAAATTTTGTTGATGTGCCAAAATGGAAAATCAACATGTTACAAAGAACAAGTATTGGGCTCTAAAGCAACTACTGCTTGGAAGCCTACATGTTTGTATATGTAGACATGTGAAGAGCACTATGTCATGCTGTTGCTTGATTACAGCAATACCAACAAGCTGAACTTGATCTATATTTTCCCCATTGTAATTTACATATTTGTTGCTGTAATTAGGTTTCTAATCTGAATGAACCATTGACACTGGAAAGCTTGCAGATCCATTGTATGTAATTTTGGGCAATTCTAACATAGTTATTCTGGGCATTTCACCCACCCACAGAGTTATTTATAGCCTAGGTGGAAAAACACCCAGGATTACTACATATGCCATTGCCAGTAGTGAGTATTTATATTCATTTCTGAAAATCTAAAGGGAAACTACACTTTATAAATGATTTGCTGTGGCTGTGCAATACCATTTTTAATCAAATAGTACATCATCCACACAATGCATTTTCTGTGCTAAGCCCGGAAGGACAGCAGCATTAAATGTTAAAAGTTTCACTGGTAACATTCAGTATGTTAGCAAATCCTTAGCAACTTTGTCATTGTTCTTCGTTTTTATCATTTTTGAACTACTGTATTTGCTTTTGTTTTCTGACTTCTTCCAGCTTTCATCTTGAGATTACTGATTTACTTATATTTCCAGTCAGATCCTCTCCTATTCATATCCCAGCCTCTCATTCAAAACATTGCCTGGTTGCTAGGGTAATTTGGATCCTGGCAACTAGATAGCTGCTAAAATGCCAAACTGGAGAGCTGCTGTATAAATAGATCATGGGTGTCCAAACTGCGGCCCGGGGGCCGAATGCGGCCCAGGATGGAAATTAATGTTCCCGGGAAAATGTCATGTTGCAAAGGATATAGGATGACCATTGCCCAGTTAGTAATAATAATATAATAATAAGTCTATTTTATATCCAGGTGTCCCTTATTCCAGTGTATATATCCATCTGGTTATCCAACTGGTATTCTTGTTTTTTTTTTTTTATTTTGTGTGTATTTTCTTTACTTTGAGAAATCAACAGTGTTTGTGTATTTCATGTGTGGCCCCCAGACATTTTTTCTTCTTCCAATGTGGCCCTCGAAGCCAAAAGTTTGGACAACCCTGAAATAGATGAATAATTTAAAAGAAAAAAAAATTATATAAAAAAAAATTAAGACCTATTGCAAATTGTCTCAAAAAAGCACATTACTAGCTATGATTAGGTCCGCACCCTAGTAAAATCCCTAAATAAGCAAGGGTGAACTTATAAACACACAGAATAAATAAATCCAATAAAAATCTGTTACAAAAAAAAGTATCATATTAAAAGTTATTTTAAAGGTGAATGATCCCATTAACTATAAATAATAGATGGAAAGCAGATCCCAAATCACTCAAATACTCTTTCTCTCTCTGGAACACTCTCCCTCTCGCTGATGAGTGCATATTTTTTTCTAAAGGGTGTATTCTGCTTTTAGGATCAATGAAAAGCAGAATGCATAATAGACCCACTAACCCCCCCCCCCCCAGTCACCCTAGCCTACTGAGAGATATGGCATAAACCGACTATATACATTTTTATAAGAAGAAGATTGCAACTGCAATATGCACATTAAAAAGAAATAAAACATCTGAACTTCATTGTAAAACAAATGTAAAACAAAAAACAATACTTTTAGAGAAATAAATAACTTCTTATATTGCCTTTGTGCTATTAAATTTCTATATCCTGAGTTTTATTTCAGTTTAAATAAAAAATGTTTTATGCTGGGCTCTTCTGTGTTATAATTTCACAGGAAATTAACAACAAAGTAAGATTTTCCCTATAAAGTAACCTCTACCATATATCCATTGAGGAAGATGGGCTGCATTTCAATCACATCGCTATCTAACCATTTGTTGTTTTTCATTATGAAAGACATATTCTGAGTTAGAAAAACTGCAAAGAAAGCTGAATGCAAATGTTATGTCCCTGATGTAGGTAATGAAATGTTGGGTTTAATGTAATAATCCATAAAAACATGAAATTCCTCTAGGAAAGCATTAGCACTAGTTTCTCTCTTGCTATGCAACATACTTTACAAACTTCAGATGAATTTTTAAAATGCATCTGTTGTCATTTATTAGCGATGCACCGAATCCCAGATTTGGTTCAGGATTCTGCCTTTTTCAGCAGGATTTGGATTAGGCCGAATCCTTCTGCCATCTGAACTGAATCTGAAACCTAATTTGCATATGCAAATTAGGGAAAATTGCTTGACTTTTTGTCACAAAACAAGAAAGTAAATATGTACATATCCAAGATCACAACCATATTGGTATTTCAGAGTAAATTGAAACTGAGAAACTACTTATTTTGTAACATGACACAAAGCACCCTTCACAATGCATTATTTCCAGTGTTGCATAAAAGGGTATCGAAAGCCTCAATAAAGCTGTCCCATGTGACCCCCAAATAAGAGTCATTTTTTATGAGCAATACTGTTTTAAGAATATTACCATGATATTGCTGGGCTACAGCTCCCAGCAAGCCTTAATCCTTGATAATGTATTAATAAAGATGAGCAGAATTGGCACCCTAGGCAACCGAGACAAACCCCTTGCCCCCCTCACCTGTATGCAAACTAGAGGGGGCAAGTAACAAGCAGTTCAGGGAGTCTCTTCTGCCTTCTTAATTACAGCCCTGGTGCTAAGATTTGCAGTCCAGCATTAATTTACTAATCTTGGTTAAGCAAACAGAGTTAAGATTATGTTTAAATATTATACATAAGAGAGTCAACCTTAAAATTTATCAGTACTGAGTGACATCTAGAGGGTTATTTACTAAACTCTGAATGCCAAAATTCCAAAAAATGTGTGTAAATATAAAATAGGACTTTTTAAATATCACAAGTTTTTCAGAATTTTGGCATTCGGAGTTTAGTAAATAACCCACAATCATTTATTTATAGCCACTGGTCAACTCCAGATTGTTGGTTAGATCAAGCACTTGCACAAGGATGTTTCAACTGAGAAACTGGGCAATACCACAGAGTGGGTTAGTCTGAGTGCTGGCATTTTTCTCTCTGTTAGATATATGACTACTGCACACTGGACAAAAACTCTATGATATGAGGACTAAGAGGAGTGTTTGGAGACAGTGTCATAAGGCTCTTGTACACAAATCTTATGTACAAGGTACATTATTTTAAATCCAGTTTTAGTTGCCTTTTTAAAAATCTAATTTAAAGGGAAACATTCCTACTGAGGAACTTGCTTATTAGACATTTATTTCTGGTATGTAATGTACAGCCCAACAGCAAATCACACCAATCCCGATAATGGGCACAACTTCAGTATCACAGATTGCAAACATTGCTTAATAGGCCATCTTCTTCTGTTTTTTTTTAATGACTGTCATCTGCTTATATTTGATAAATGTAAAATTAAAGGACTAAAACATCATGATGTAAAGTATATTATATTGCTCTGTTATGGTCAAAAAATCATGCAACAAAAAGAAAGTTAAAATAGGACAAACTACAGAGTGTAATTAGTGGCTTGCAGAAATTCTGCTGATATACAATTTAATATGTTCAGCTGATGATCCCATTTGTCGCATATTACGTGAGTAAGTAAGTATTTTGCTTGAGTGCAGTGCTGATATTCAAAGCCACAGCTCGGGATGAATTTTGCAGAGCAAGAACTGATGTTACTCATTTATTCTTCAACAACAAATGTCAAGCAAGAGATGGCTTCTGTATAAGTTCTGTAGAGATATTAAAGGGGAAAATATATACGTACCTTTTTGACATGAGCTCATTCATTTTGGGCTTATGTTAAAAATGGTGCACAAACACTATCTATACTGCCAAATATCAATGTGTTTCTACATAGACATACTTGTTTCCACAGATTAAAAGGAAACCAGGCAGGTGGTAGTTATAGGGGTACCTAGCACCCCTGTGTGCAATTGCATGGAGTTTAGCAGATCAAGCATTGGTGATTGCTGCAGGTTCCTGTATGTATGGCAGGAGCATGTATGTAAGCAAATATCTTTGTGAATAGCATCAATATATACCTGTACTACGTTACAGTATGTGTTGATTCTAGAGCATTGCACTTCCCTAACCAGAAATTGCTATTTGTCACTAGAAGCATACAAATTATTTGTATGGATTTGTTTTATATATTAAATTAAACTGATCTAATATGAATATATAGGCTTAATGTAATAATAGTAATAAAGACGCAAAAAAAATCAAGTTTTTTTTTCTATAAAACCAGAATTTTTAGTGGAAAAAACGCACATTTTTTGAGATTTATTATACCCGAGGATGGAAAAGGTATGAATCCGAAAATCCAGCATCTCAGACCTACCAAGGTTGTATAAAAGTCAATGGGAGAGGTCCCTATCCTATTTGGAATTTTCTGTGGTCTGCACTGGAATTAGCCTGAAAATAGACTTTTTTGGACATTTCAAGCAAAAATATCTTACAATTCGGATTTTCATAATCATGATATTTATTAAGTGAAAAAACTACAAAAGCCTTTGATGCCAGACTTTGCCAAGTAAAAGTTGTCAAGGGTCTGTAGAAGTCAATGGGAGGTGTACTGACGGATCATTTCAAATCAATCAGAATATTAGCAGTTTCGGGTTTTTTTTCTGCTATGAATAGTCTGTAAAACTCAATGTGGTATTCATATTTTTTCTGATCATTCAGAAAATGTTTTTGTTCATACTTTTTATAATTAGAACTTTTAATAAATTCAGTGACAGTGGTTTTAGAGTATGTGAGCCATTTAAGCACAGGATACACACTAGATAACTGTAAGAGACTTGCCTGGTGGTCTAGTGAGGATGCCCACCACCCCAACGACGCGGAACGCCCACCATGTCCGCTTCCTTGCACACTGTCATGTGGTATTTCCAGGTTCATGGCTCTTGGCTATTCTCAGGTTTATTAGGTGCTCTGAAAAGTGATGTCAAATTTGGAAATTTAAGGGTTCTTTGTATAGTATTCTATGCCCAATTTAAATCCAATTCTTTAGTTCCTGAGTGCATTTTCTGAGTATTCCTGATCTATTCTGACCCTGCTTGTTCCCAATCTTGACCTGTCCATTGCCTTTCCTGCCCTTTGCTTGCGTTTTGATTCTTTCGGATCCTGTTTTGTACTGTGACTGTGGTGTGTATGACTCAGCCCATGGCCTCAACAACTCTCCCATCTTCTGAATATTTACTGCTGCTCCTGTATGGTATTGACATGGCCTATTCCAGACTATGCCTTGTTGTCCAGTTGTTCCAGTTACAACATTTGGTTCCCTTGCCTGCCCAGAATGCTGGTCCTCTCACGTTAAGACCTGGTGGCAGCTGAGTAGAGGATGGCTCCTCTTGAATGACAAAGGTGGTTGTTTAAAGGTGGCAGATTGAGCCACAACTGGGATCTTGGAGTTAGTTCTGGGTTTGGGACTCTGTTCGTAACAATAACACATAAGTTCTGAAGAATCCCATTGTATGTTTGTGAAGATTCTCATCTAAAGAATCTGTCTGACAGGGCTCTTACTCAGCCAGAGATGAAGGTCCTAGCCAAAAGGTTAAACTTTGCAATTGCTCAAAAAAACATCCCAGGGGTAGATATTATCGCAGCCACTGAAGCCTCAGTCCATAACAACAAAGTACCATGAAATGAGGCTGAACAACTTTACCTCAAAGTGTCTGCAGCTCTAGCCAGTGCTAAACCACCTCCATCAAACCTGACGTCACAGGAAAGGGAAGCACTGGCAGCCCTCAAAAGGGACTCAAAAATCACCATCCTGTCCGTGGATAAAGGAAGATGCACAGTTGTACTTTATACAACAGACTACCATGCAACAGTGACCACATTTCTAAGTGACAACAACACATATGAAGCCAAACATTCAGACATTTTAAAACAGCTCAATTAAGACAAAGCTATTGATCGATCCACGTTGCATCACATCTACCCTGGGAAAACCCCTCCAAGTATATATGGACTCCCTAAGCTACACAAGAAAGGGCCCCTCTCGAACCTATTGTCAGCAGCATTAACTCTGTGACCTACAATGTAGCACAATACATAGCCAACATCCTATCCCCTTTGGTTGGAAATACAGAGCATCACATCCAGAACTCCCATGATTTACTAACAAAATCCAAGGGTTGGTACTGGGCACGAAAGAAACCATGGTATCCTGTGATGTTACTTCACTTTTTATGTGCATTCCCATTGCAAAGGCAGTTGCTAAAAGACAACACACTTGACAAAAGAACAAAGCTTAACCCTAAGCAAGTATGTTTCTAATTGGGCCAATGCCTAAGTACCACCTATTTCAAGTAAAAGTATAAGTTCTACAGGCAGAAACATGACTTCTCCAGTTTCAGCCATTGTGGCAAACCTGTATATGGAGGAAATGGAAAGAAAGGCACTGAATAGCTTCAAAAGAATCCCTCCCACTCATTGGTTCTGATATGTGGATGACAACTAGGTTAAAATACACACACAGGAGGTATAGACTTTCATTCCACACATTAACACAGTAGACCAAAACATCAGGTTTACACGAGAAGATGTGCAAGGTAACACAATGGCTTTTTTGGACTGCTTATTAAGAGTCGGAGAGGGTGGAAAGCTGGAAAAAGAGGTCTACAGGAAACTTACCCATACAGACAAGTACCTGCTGTTGGATTTCCACCATCCATTATATCACAAACCAGGGATTATCAAACTGTACGTCATGGAACAGACAAGATACCCACCAGCACAGAGGCTAAGTTGAAAGAGATGGAACATCTCAGAGGGGCCCTGAGGATGGGTGGGCATCCAGACTGGGCTTTTGTGAAAACCAGTAGAAAGAGAAGCCATAACACCAAGATTACTGGTGAAGGTGGAAAACAGGACAGGAGAAAGTACTTGGTCATTCCATATGCAACCAGGGTGTTGGAAAAACACCACATCTCTGTCTGCTTTAAACCCAGCAACACACTGCGGCAGCAATTGGTTTACCTAAAAGACACATCCCCAAAACACAAGAAGAGTAACATTGTGTATGCAGTACAGTGCAGTGAGTGTTCTGCTTTGTATGTGGGAGAAACCAAACAGTTACACCAGCGTACGGTGCAGCATAGAAAAGTCAGCTGCTCTGATCAGGACTCAGCCATGTACCTACATCCAAAAGAAAAAGGACACATGTTTGAAGACTGCCAAGTCCAGATTCTAGACCGGGAGAGTGACTAGTTCAAAACAGGTGTTAAAGAAGCCATATACAGTATGTAAAAATGGAAAAAAACAAGTTTTAATAGAGGCGGGGGTACGACATTGATTGTCTGCCACATAAAATGCAGTTTTGGCACCTCTCCCTGGACGGTTTAATAACATCTCAAAGCTACAGTCTTACCAATACATTCAACACATAACTTCATGACATCCTTGCTGATTATGATGAACAGATTTTGCTGATAGGAGCAACATTTCAGAGGATATATTCCCAAAAGATCATATTTACAAGTAATTCTGAATTGAGAAAACCAGTTGGATGATTAGTGAAACATTTTCAAGGAAAAAAAGTCCAGTTGATTTGACTTATTTCTACAGATAAATCCCATTGCATACTACAGAGCTTATCTGTTATTTGCTGTGTATACTGTGTCTTTTCTCCTTTTTGTAGTGAATGGCTTCCACCATGGCTACACAGCTGCTTGTTTATAAACTATAGTAGAGTTTCTGAAGCAAACACACCAGTTGTACCAGTGCAGGGCAACACAGTATTATATGCACATTACTTTAAAAACACTTTTATTTTGGTGTTACTGTCCCTTTAAGGAAGAATATTACATTGAGAAATTATCTTTATTATTACATAATAAAGATTATAAACTATTTGCACACATAAATCTTATGTGTGCAAATAGTTTCGCTATCTGTGACTTTCATTACATTCCTCCATTAGAGTTGTAAAGAAAGTGTCTTTTGGCAAAGGTTTATTAAACCAGATTGGATTTTACAAAAATGTTGTAGAAATCTATATGGCTATCATATGGATTCATGTATGCACATATTTGCACATAAGTACTTGTCCTGTTTTTTTTTGTTTTCTAAATCCTCTAGCATTGGCAGAATATAGGAACAAAAAATTATATAGTGATGGATAAAATTAGGCCCTAATCAAATAGATATATTATTTTCAAATGATGAAAACAAGCAAACTGTATCAACAGACACAACTATATATCGCTCCAATTTTGTCTTTTAAAATCTCTATTCAACACAATGACTTCAGTTCCCTGAAATTGTGTTAGTCTGATCCATGCTGGGTGTCTGGAATGCATGTGTCCTTAGAGAGATGAGTGGTGAATCTGTGTTAGAACATGAAAAACAATCATAACTGAAAATGAAAGAAAGCCAAGGTGTGAAGAGAGAACCGATGGTGTTGGGCCACGCAAATTATTTCAGATCATAACACATTCCCAGTATGTATTCCCTCCCCATTGTTAGTGTGTATGCACGCTGTCAATTAAATGAGACAGTCCACGTAATCTAAAATTCACAAAGAAAAATCAATGGAAAAATCTGCTTTTGAGCTTATTTATATTCCAACATATCATTCTTGCTTGCATTAGGAAAGAGAAGCTTGAACAAGTTTATTAGATATTTGCTGGCCCAACAGTCAACAAAAAAAATATGTCTGTATATGTTAAAAACCATCAAACGAATAGCAAGTGCACCTTGCCTATACAGCACCACAATACTACCATTAGTGTATTAGATTCAAGTCACAGTGTTAAGCAAAATTACCCACAGTTAAAGCAATGCTCTGTGATGCACATAATGTGGATGTAAAGCACCATTTTTGCTCTACAAATTGGTAAACTGGGGGAAATTCTGCATTGTGCAACAAGTATGACTTAATGGTCATTTATTCTTGTACATTAGGACCATTTAAATTATACTACATGATCAGTAAGGTTATCTAACCTATACACACGAAGAACACCGTATCAGTGCCACACATTTTTTTTTTTTTATTGTTTTAAATGAAATTGCTTTGTCAATAGCAATAACATTAGTTTCTCTCAAGTAATTCAAGCACAGTTCACCGTTCCTTGAATGTTTGGCATACCAAGTAATAATACTGTTATAGCAAATTTTTTTTAATTCTGTGTCAGTACATAGGAAATATGCAGTGAAATACACCCTAATACATAACATGGAATCTTATTTATCAGCATTCTTATTTTAGGTTTTTCAAACCACAACTAAACTCACTTTCTCTAAAACCACGAAATCCATGGAAATTTATTTAAACATGAATGATCTGAAAAAAAATTACAGATACCTCTAAAATTTCTAAATATTTAGAAAAAAATCTGAAAACCTCAAAGTCTGAATTGATTTAAAATGGTCGAATAAGACCAGCACAGCTCCTACTGGCTACTATAGGACATGGACAACTTTTACCTGGCAAATTTTAGCATAAGAGGTTTTTGTGGTTTTTCACACTAGATCTCAGATTTTTAGAAAATATAAGAAAAACACATTTTCTAGATTAGTAGAAAAAAATAGAATACATACAGTATTTAGTAAGAAATAGTTATAAACTGGGGACATTTCAACTTTCACCAATATTCTACTAATTTTTATTATTAAAATAGTTCACCACTATTCTAAAAATTTTTATTATTAAAAAAATATTAAGTAATATTAGTATTTTAGGAAGCAATTTCAAAACTCTTAATCTCAACAGATCTATTTAAAAATACTTTTGTAGCTGAACTCCATTTACTTTATAAATATAATCATAAATATGAGATTGATTAAGCCATAATTTATGCAAGTTTAACAGCGGGGATTCAGATTAATGCAACAAATATGTGTCACATATTAGTGCGCTCAGTAACACTTGGGCAGCCTGATTAAACATAAACTGTCCCCACCTACTGAGTGTGAAATTAGCTGAAAGTATTGATGTATTTGTGTTAATGTAGAAAATACAATTGTGAATTATTCGAGAAATAATCATTTAAGCAGGAATTCAAGCTGTATTCACATTAATAGCCTAAACTGATATATTTCTTGCAACTGCGGTATTAGGGGACCACTTAAAAAATGTAAAATGGTGTTTTCATTGAAGCTTCATTAATGGGAAAAACATATTTATATGTGAATTGAGAAATGATGGAGATAATTTTGTTGCACTAGAAAAATATTCATGTAATCATCAGTTTGAAATATTTGAAATTAAATGCAATCATTTATAAGATTTTTTAAACTTGTTTTTGTTATTCTGTTAATGGTAGTGACACCACATGGCCTACCACATATACAAAACCACTATATTAAATAAATTGCATTGCGATTCCAGAATTATATGCATCCTTTGCGAAATGGTTTAAATTGTCCACTGACACAACATATATCTTGTTGATCTGGTTGATGACTGCTTTAGACTAGAGCTTTGGTTATTTGCACATGTTATTGGAAATGCAGAAGGGCTGATGAATAAAAAAATTTTCTTCTTTTTTTTTTTTTCTTCGCTGGTTGAGTGGCTCGAGCCAGCGTATTCTCTGGAGACTTTTTACAGAGTGGTCCATTAGCACAAAACAGGCAGCAATACAGAGATGCTGACACAAGGGTTAATTAAATCTATCTCTTCATCAGTTTTTATTCAACTATTATTGATGGTCATTAGAGCTGTGACAGTGAAAAATACAGCAATAGACTTGTCTTAACTCTTTAATTCCCAGAGCACCTGGCAATAAATAAAGCTGTCTGAGTACCATATATGTGTTTTCAAAAAAAGAAACCTTTATATGTTTAACCAATTCAGGCCTTTGCAGATAAACAGTGAGGGAGAGCAGGAGCTTCAGCTAAATGTAGTTATCGTGATGCTGTGCATTTGAAATGTAGCAAAATTCTTCAAATAAAAACAAATGTGAAAATAAAAGCCATAACTCAGTATTTAACAGATTACAATAGCACTGTAAAAATATTGTATGTCTTAAGGGCCTAATGAGTCTCATGTGGAGATGCTGTCACCTATCATCACACTTCTATTTTGTTCTTTTCTAATTACTCACACAATACATTTCCTTAATTTTCCAACCAACTTTCCCTTTACCATTCCTTCTGCTCTCTCCTTTTTTTGCCTTCTGCTCTCCCCAGTAGAGATTGGTAAATTTCTTTCCTTGATACAAATTTCTGACAATATTCATTCATACTGTACAGTCTGCCAGCCAGAAGCAACTTCACTTAATACGGCAGATAGTTCAGTCTCTGAGCTGCTGGGGGATCCCCACTTATGCAGCAGTCCTGAGAATGACTTGATATCCAGCTTGGCGGGAAGGCAAAAGCTTTCAATTGCTCCTTCACTGCTTTAAATACTGTCTACCGAGATTATGCCAGTGCATATGTGGCATCCAAACGATTATTGTCCAGGCCAATATTGAGGCAGTTCCAAGCATTTTGTGCCTATCCATTAAGGATAGGGAAGAAAAGTACTTAAAACAGCCATGTATGCTAATGTCACATTACAGTCTTGGAGCTGCATTTGCTTGATTCCTCTATATCCAGTATCTGCCACAACTTTATGCTATTTTCATTTATTATAGACAAGTAAGGCAGACCGTTCGAAAATCACAATTTTTGAAAGGTCATTTGCCTGTTTCCTTTATTTACATTTATAATCAGTAATATTCAGCGATTATTTGCAGTTATTAAATCACAATGAACATCCTGAAAATTACTGAAATAAGATTCAGAACTGCCAAACGAAATAATTACATTTAGGGACACATTTACTAAGGGGTCAAATTTCGAGGGTTAATTAACCCTCACATTCGAATTTCGAATTTGAGGGTTTTTAACGCAATTCGAATTATCAATATAAAGAATCCGATCGATCGATAAAATCGTTCGAATGAATTATTTTAAGCATTCATTCAAATTTTTTATATTCAATCAAAAAACTTGGGAAAATCCTATGGGAGCTTCCCATAGGGATATATAGCAATTCAGTGGGTTTAATCTGCCAAATTGTTATATCAAATATTTTTAAAGGGCCAGTACAATCTCATTCAAATTTTTTTAATTTGAATTTGATTCGAATTCTCACTTCGAATCAATTCAAGCCTTAGTAAATGTGCCCCTTAAAGATAGTTATGCAACTGACATAATAGCCCTTATTCCTTACATTTTCCCACAAAATACAGTGTAGAGAAATTGATATACTGTATAATTGGGTTTCTTTCTAGGGAATCCCTTTGAGAAATTTAGAAGTACTTCGTTCTCAAGGTATAACTCTCCATTAAGAAATGTCTTCTGCTTTCCTGTAGTTTGGCTGTTTGAAGTGCACTGAATGAACTGTAATTTTGCAAGATTGGCTTTGTTGACCACACAATTAGATTTATAGAAGAAATTCACTTTATTTCTGGCCAGGACTTTTTTCACCTCCAATTAAAATGATGAAAGGATCAGCCAAAGAAAATGCATTTCTGTCTACTGCAAAAACTGTCCAGATGGAGTAAGCTATATGTATTGCACATTTCTATTTTTAATCCTGTGTATCTTTATCTACCGTTCTACAATTTTTAATAGTGCTGAGGATCATTCTGGCTCATAACCATGCCAGTCTGCAAAAAAGTATTTACAGTTTAAATGGATGAATGCAATTAGTGGTAAATGGAAAAAAATAATTTTCTAATGTTATTTATTTGTATTATTTTAACCATCTTTAATAATTAATTACCTTAATTATCTTTATTAGACAATTATTACATTGGTAAAAAAACACACTTGTATGATCAAAGTGGTTGTACTAGACATAGACATTGATATAACAAAAGATCATATAAATACAAGGAACAGACCCCAAAAGGATATTTCCTTAACTAGATCAATAATGAAAAGCTGGAAATGTCACAAAGTTTTCTTAAATATATAACCCCATGTTAGCTTTTAAAATGTTTATTATTGACCTTGAGTTTGGCATTGTAAGTACTGTCTATTTTTGCTGTTACTGAATTGTGCAGAACTAGAAGTTTCAAGAAAAATGTTGAGTGATTTGATAAAATTTTAGAACTGGGCAGCAAATTCAATGTTGATAAGTGCAAGGTTATGCACTTTGGCAGAAATACTATAAATGCGAGTTATACCATAAATTACATTTTGTTTGGGACTCCTTAATGAAGAAGGACTTTAGAATACTAGTGGATAAAAACTGTGTAACTCTAGGCAGTGCCAGTCATTGACTACTGTCATTGACTACTAAAGCAAATAAAGTAACCTCTTGCATTTAGGGCTCTTACACACAAGCGTTTTTACCTGCGCTCCCCTGCTTTCTGTTTTTTTGCGTTAAAGGGGTTGTTCACGTTTGAGTTAACTTTTAGTATAATGTAGAGAGTGATATTCTGAGACAATTTGCAATTGGTTTTCATTTTTTATTGTTTGTGGTTTTATAGTTATTTAGCTTTTTATTTAGCAGCTCTCTAATTTGCAGTGTCATCAATTTGGTTTCTAGGGTACAAATTACCCTAGCAACCCTGCTCTGATTTCAATAAGAGACTGCAATATGAATAGGAGATGGACTGAATAGAATGATGAGTAATAAAAAGTGGCAATAACAATATATTTGTAGCCTTGCAGAGCATTTGTTTTTAGATGGTGTCAGTGACCCCCATTTGAAAGCTGCAAAGAAACTGGAATTGGCCCTTCTACAATATACTAAAAGTTAATTTGAAGGTGAACCACCCCTTTAAGCCACAGGGTAGCGCAGGTATAGACGCACTCAATGCTTTTCAATGGGGCTGTACTGCATTTTTCCTGCATTCGGCGCCTACATGCTTTCGTGTGAGTACAGCCCCATTGAAAAGCATTGAGTGCGCCTATACCTGTGCTCCTCTGCAGCTGAACGCAGCAAAACAGAATGCAGGGGAGCGCAGGTAAAAACGCTTGTGTGTAAGAGCCCTAAAAAAGCCACTAACATAATGAATAGAAGCATAATTCTTCTTCTTTATTGATCATTGGTAAGGCCTATCACCTTGAGTATGCAGCTGGTGTTTTTGTGTGTGTGTGTGATTGCTAAAGGTCTCTGTTGAGACTTAAATGTTAGTTCAATAAATGTATTTTTTGTTCATCACTAAAGATATAATATATTTGTAATATGATACCCAGCAGGGTAGGGTTAATATTCCTTCTCAGCCAAGTAACTTAAGTGGCAGCTGAGAGAGGAGCTACCTATGAAAGGTAAAATGGCTCTGTTACCACAGCTTAGAGCTATTCAGAGTGTGGTGCTGCTGGGAGATACAGTACCTGGTAGAAGGGGTCTTTCTGCCAGCAGGAGTGTTGCAGAGGTTGGTGACTAAATTCCTGGAGGGGAGAAGGGACTGGCAGAGGCAAATGAGCCTGAGTCCAGGCCCGGACTGGCAATCTGTGGGTACTGGCAAATGCCTAAAAATGCTAATTAGGTTTCTCTTTAATATGTAAATGAGCAGCTCACTTAGAAATGTAAATGAGCTGTCCATAACAGATAGCCAGAGCTAAGCCAATGCCTGCTTTTGTTAATGCACATGCATATGGGTGGAACCAGGAATTCTGACCAACTTCAGTTAGTAATATTAGAGTTGCTTGCTATATACCCAATCACTTATGCTTATGATAGGTATGTTGGCAACTGGAGGATCCATGCTCAGAACAATCACGTCAGCCTGTATATAGAAATCTGTAGCATTAATTGCAGGAGACAGCCTAGTCTCTTCAAGTGTGCAACAATTTGGCCCTGTAATGGTAATTAAAGTCTTCTTATCTGCCAGGGTATATGGTCACAAAGGAAAATTTTGAATATACTGTAAGTATAGGGCTACTAAACCAACTGATAGAATAGTTGTGATAAAGACTAGAGTGAGCTATTTGTTGCCAGTTCCAGCACATAGGGTGTATAATATTGTTGGGGATTATATGGTAATGGACTCTTAAAATATCTGTTCATAACCACTGGTTCTAGT
This sequence comes from Xenopus borealis, assembly GCA_024363595.1. NCBI lineage: Eukaryota > Metazoa > Chordata > Amphibia > Anura > Pipidae > Xenopus > Xenopus borealis. Next base: position 33,221,000 of record CM044444.1, on the reverse strand, counting down.
TAACCTTGGGATTGAAAATATAAATCATGCCTTGCATGAGCATGAATACATGGGCTGCTTTGAAACTTTTGCAAGGGCTGCTTTTTTCCTTCCAGTCCAGCCCGGCCTGAGTCTCAGGAGGGGAAGCCAACAGGGCTGAGTGAGAAGCCCAAATGCTCTGACGTTCAAGAGGGTGAGCGAGCTATCCTGAATGGTGAGAGCCAGAGGGGGGAAACCCCTTAATGTTTAGCTTTGAAATTGCTGATCTGTATCTTGAAGTTTCTACATTGAAGTTGCTGAACTGTACCCTGAACATTTTCTGTTGCCTTTTGTTGGGAATGTCCTTGCGTGAGTGGTTTGTTGAAACACTGTGCCAATGTTGACAACTTCTGTTCATTTGACTAATAAAGGATGTGAAGACTTTTAACAGATCCTGAATGAACTGTGTCGTTGAGCGATGTTCCTGCAGTGAAACAGTTTGGGAATACCACTGCTTGATAAACCTGAGGTTTGTCTGAAGCCTTGGTGTCCCTGTCTCTAAGCTCAAATCCTACGTTTACCTGCCTGCCAAATGCTAAGCAACTGAAAAGGTGCATGTACAGGCCAATGTCCTGTCACAATGTTAAAATATGATACAGCATTCAGAAAGACCAGCAAAACAAAAACAAATGTCACATATTGGTCCATTTTGGCATCTTTCTGGCCTTGAGTAAAAAAGGTGTTGCTGGTCTTTTTCACATTGTTTGTTGTGGTGTTACATTTACAGGTGGGCTCTGAAGATTTGTTTTATAAATTACTTTTCTCCCTGAATTAAGAACAACAAAGTTGACCATTACGTTTGTGTCAAACTTTACTCATACCCTCCATTCTAAAAAAAAATCTTCTGTCTTAGGAAAACATTCTGGCAGATAGATTGTTCTTTCTCTATTGGGGATTTTTCCACTTTCTGCACATTAATAATAACACTAATTAGAATATAAATAAAAATTCTATGTGAAAGTAACTTTGGATATTCACATAATTCACCATTGTTTGGTTGCTGTAGGGGTACACCAATAGGATCTTTGCCCTTGACCCTCCAGTGCCATAAAGTGGACCTACCCCTAGCTATATCTCAAGTCTTTATTGTATTAATAATGTGGGTTTATAAAGGTATCATTTTCATGCTCACTCCTAATTAATGGGGTCAATATTATTTTCTCATTAGGCAGACTGGGCCCGTTTTTCTTCTAGATCTAATACTTTACTTATATGACAGTATCACAATGCTACTAGTGAGAAAGTGTGGTGAGGTCAATAGACTTCCTCAAGAAAGAATGTAAGTTGAGAAATGTACTTATGTTCTAAAGTGGATATTTTTATTAATTTTAGTTAACAGACCTAGAAGATAGTTAAACACATGCTTGCAATAAGCATGACATTCCATAAAAACTGATGGCAATAAATGACACTTTGAATTATATTTATGTAAACAAAACTCCACATCCCTGCTTAATAATTAATTTCAATTATATCATTTAAATATCTACTTGGCTTTAGTATGTGTACATGCATGATACCAGCATGCGGGTAAATACTTTAAACTTTTCGAAGGACTCTTACATTATAAGCTTCTGTGAGTAGGGTCCTCCAATCTTATTTTGTTCTGTAACCCTTGTTTGTTAACTTATTGTAACAGCTCTGTTTTAGAAATTACTGGAAAGTGCTGTGTAACTTTCTGGTTCTCTATAAACGATGATAATGAGTGTCACTGGAGATGAGGTTCTCACCCCCTGTAAGTGTAGAGGAAATGTTTAGTCATAAAACCTTGTTTATCTTTTCAGTATATGAGCTAAGGATATCCTTTAACTGTTTGTGTGCATATGCATATTTGTGAGAGCTTTAGCAAGGACCTTTTTATAGATAGCAACATGATAACTTAAAGAGGACCTGTCACCCAAACATAAAAGCTGCATAATAAAAGTAATTTTTAAATTAAACATGAATCCCAAATTCTGTTTTGAATAAAAACATCCATACCTGTTATAAACTCGTTTAAAACTTTCCGCTGTCAATTATATATTGCCTGACCCTCCTCTATGCCTTCGGACCTCACTTTTTCATTCAGTCCTTCTAGTTGTCACTTTTCGCACACAGTGCAACACTTCGCTAGACTACGCCAATTCACTAATATGCAGAGTTTTGTCCTGGGCGCCGAACTCTGGTGACTTTTAGCTAGCGTTACTTCTGCTGTGTGAGCATTTGATAGTGAAGATGGGCTAGCATTTATTTCTGCCTAGCAAAAATAATCTGATCTTGCACTCAGGGCATTTTGCATAGGGCGGGAAATTTAAAGTTGTACAGACGTCTTTATGTTAAATGTTGGTTCGAATACTTACAAATTCCACTTTTTAAAACACATGTGCAGGGAACCTTAATAATGCAATATAGTTATAATAATGACTTCACTCCACATACTCTGTTCAATAACACTTCTTACTCTCAATCTGTAAAAGTTCTTCACATCCTTTATTTTATATACATACAGGTTGTCAGCATTGGCACAATTTTGGCACAGTGTAACACATGCTACTGACGCGTTTCGTGCCCTTCCAAATAGGCACTTCCTCAGAGTATGAGTTTGGCCACAACAACACATTTGACACATTGTTCTCTCAAAAAGAATGGTAGAATTGTGTCTAATGTGTATCGGAAACCTATAAGTAGGAACTCATTATTGATGAGAAATAGTTGCCACCCGGAGCCACTTCTGGAGGGCATCCCGATGGGACAGTTCCTCAGACTGAGGAGGATCTGCTCCACTTGGGATGCCTTCCAGAGTGCAGCATGGGACCTATGGGATAGATTAATGGTGAGGGGTTACGATATAAATACTTTAAAGAAAGCATACGAACGTGCAGTGAGTAGTGATAGAGAGGAAATGCTGAAAGATAAACCAGAAAGGAATAGACGAAATTATAGTAGAAAAAAGAGAAATGGTAAAGAAAAAGAAGGGAACAATATCTATTTTGTGACTGAATATAGCTGTGATGCAAAATATATTAAAAAGATAATTAAGAAGCATTGGGATCTGGTTAGAGCAGACCCTCTGATGGAGGTTGGGAACCCACAGTTTACTTATAGAAAGAGTAGATCTATTGCAGGGTACATATCCGCAAGTATGCTTCCGGATAAGAAACAACCTAACCCGTCTGGGTGGTTGAAGCACTATGGTACTTATAAATGTGGAGCAAGAATTTGTAAGGCATGTGATTATATTAATGTGTCAAAGAAATTTAAAAGTACCGCAACAGGCAAGGAATATGATTGTAGATCTTATGTGAACTGTCGAACTACAAATGTGATCTACTTAGCGACATGTAGGTGTGGATGTCAGTATGTGGGAAAAACTTTACGTAGAATGAAGGATAGAATCCTAGAACACTTATCCTGTGTGGGTAGGAATGATGAATCTTCAGCGATAGCAGAACATTTGATAAAGGTACACGGTGGCAATGAGAAATTTATATCATTTCAGGGTATAGAACAAGTGAGCCTAGGTAAAAGGAAAGGAAAAGTATAGAAAAACAGATAAATAAGAGAGAAGTATGGTGGATGTTCACATTAGAGACAGAAAGACCAATAGGTCTTAATAAGGATTGGGAAATAAAATAATATTTGGACAGATAGAGGTTCAATTCGCTCAATATACATGCGAAAAAACTGAAATATTATGAATGCGGATTTGTAAGGATTGCACATTTTCTGAACCCTAGTGTGTTTTTATATCTTTGATATTGTAATGCTTTTATTTATATGAAAAATGAGTTTGGTTAACGACAACACACCACTTTTGAGGAGATACAAGTACCTAAGCTTGTCTGCATAAAGGTATAATATGTTTGAGTAATGTGTAGTGTGCTCCTTGAGAACATTTTGAGAGAAAAAATCTATTTTGGAAAAAATCCCTTTAAGAAATATCCCTTTAAGGTCAACAGTCAAGATATGAGGTATCTATAAAGTAGTGCAAAGTACTTTTGATTAAAGGGTTAGAGAATATGAATAGTGCATATTGAGTCTCTTAAGGAATTTTTTTTAAAAATCCCCTTTAAGAAATATCCCTTTAAGAAATATTCTTTAAGGTTAGTGTTAAGACAAACTGTGTCTATAAAGTTGTGTGTTGTTGTGGCCAAACTCATACTTTGAGGAAGTGCCTATTTGGAAGGGCACGAAACGCGTCAGTAGCATGTGTTACACTGTACCAAAATCGTGCCAAAATCGTGCCAATGCTGACAACCTGTATGTATATAACTAAATAAAGGATGTGAAGAAATTTTACAGATTGAGAGTAAGAAGTGTTATTGAACAGAGTCCGTGGAGTGAAGTAGTTGATGATCCTCAGGCCAGGAGGTGGGACTGGATTATACGTGAGTAGTCTGGATGAATGGGGAGCTCCACACTCGCAAAGTAGAACGTGGTTAGTTATAATAATGCCCTATACATGTGCTCACTGCAGATATGGACTGAGAATCAAAATAGGCCCTGGCATTTCAGGTACACAGCGGCCCAATCAGCCCACACAGAGGCGCAAACAACCCCCAGAAGCCCACTAAATACTGACTTTCTATGGCACCTTATAGCAGCCACTCTGACGTTTGCCAGAACCCACAGATTGCCAGTCTGGGTCTGGCCCACTGTAAAAGGAATGTTTCATATGTTTTAAAATGTCTAGCGTTTTTTGATTCATTTTCATCACACAGAATATGATGTAAGTGACAGAAAATTGAAGATCTAACTACTTTATTGCACTTTACCAGGTCTGAGGTGGTGAAGGCAACGTAATGTTCAGTAAAATCCGCATTTTAATGTATTAATGGAGTAATGACCATTTGCCGCAGCGAAAAGTCACCTGCTAATAGAGTGGGAATGACCACTAGCGCCTGTTTCTAAATCAGCTATGTCCATGTGGGTGGCAATGCTAGCGAACTGTCACTAGCATTAGCCACTTTGCATCTTAATAAATCTGCCCCATAGAATGTGATTTATTTACAATTGTCACTTGTGAAAATTGTAGTCCAAATGGGCCAGTATCCAATTATACATGCAGAAATTGAGGAATAGATAGTGCCTGCAGTAGAAGTATGGTAGTAACCGTCACCATGGGAGATAAATGCTAAAGGATAAGGCTCAGGCACAAACATTGAATCATGGCTCAATATATCTGGTGCAGCTGTTTGCCAAAGTACACACACAGGGTTGACGATTTCAGGATACAAAACACATCATCAAAATAAATCCTGCCCACTGTGCACTACCTTCACGCAATTGATGAGTTTCCTTACTAACTGGGTCCCTTGTGGACTACCAGTAAAAACACGTGTTAGTGTCATCCCTGTAATCAAGCTTATTCTGGGGAAATCAGCCTCCTGGTTTTCCTCAGTCACACAGACATTTTCTCACTTGGTCATGGGCTCCATCTTCTCCTTGCAGTTGCAGGTAGCACCCACAGCCCCTCTGGGAGGTCCTCACACATGTATGTATCCTAGTAAGCTTTCTAACAGTTTTATTAGAATTAAATATTTTTCCACAGCACAGCCTTCCTGTGCTCCAATATGTGAGTTTGATGACTGGATTGGAGTACCTGGCTTGCCTTTTTCTTCCAGAAAATATTCAAATTTTTTTTACCATTTCCTTGGTCACTCTACCACAATACATAAATATACTTCTTTGTTGCAGTGAGAGATACCTGTAGTACTCAGTTTGCACAGCATATATGTTAAAATACAAATGGAATATACAGTGCACATACAAAGGAATACATACAAAAGTATTTTCTGCTGTCAAAATGACAAAAAAGTATACACAATGCCTGCCTACTTTGTATAAGTAAAGTGAAATGCACGTAAGATAAAATTATAATGTTCTAAAAATAAAATTACATACATTTTAAGTAAAACAAAGAGTTAGGGGCATTTACCCAGGGTAACTACTTGGCAGGGGGAGCAGGGAGGGGAGTCTATGTAGAGTAGGCGATTTTTAATTGAGAAGGGTTTGGTTCTCCTTTAACCAAAGGCATAGTTACCAAATAGGCACTCAAGGGCTTGTGCCTAGACAGCAGCTTTTAGAAGGCAGTCCTCATAGCAAAAAAAAAAAAAACCTTTAAAAAAAATCCCACTTGCCCTCTTTTTTTAATCAAATCCGGCAGCAGAGGTGAGGGGTAGGGGGTCTATATAGCAGATTGCCGCAGAAGTGACATCAACAGCATGTGCTGTGACACCACATCAGTCAACATCATACAGATGGGTGCTTACAGGTCCAGTGCCTAAGGCACCACCAGAACTGAATATGCTATTGATTTTAAGTTTATTTATCATATATATTTAAAATCATATAAACATTAAATAAACCCAGTAGGATTGTTTGCCACAAATATGGATTCTTGTAGGATATTTAGGATTTAGTACAAGATACTGAAATATTTTTTTTTAAATTATAATAATTTACTTAAAGGAGAATTAAAACCCTACTGTACATAGACCCCCCCCCCCCCAGCATAATTGTGAACCTGGGTAAATGCCCTAACTTTTTACTTACTCCTTGGTGCAGATTCACAGCAACAGCCATCTTCTTCTCTTAGGAAATCTTAGGATCTCCTTCTGGTACTTCAACAATTTCTGTGACTTTCAGCACATGCTCAGATAATTCTGAAGAGAAGATTTCTGAAGAGAAGATCGCTGCCATGAACTCCAGTGCCCTGAATCTGCACTGAGGGGTCAGTAAAAAGTTAGGGGCATTTACCCGGGGTAGCAGCTAGGTTGGGGGGAGGAGGGAGGGGGTTCTATGTAGGTTAGGAGTGTAGGGTTTTTCTTTAATAAGGGGTTAAATTCTCCTTTAAAGTGGACTTGTCCCCAGATATAAAAAGCTGTGTAATAAGTAATTTTCAAAACATTAAATCCAAATAACTTTCACTTTCCATTCAGCACTTATTAGATGCCACCACACTGCCTACATTCCCCCTCTCTCTTTACCATTTAATTGTGTAACCAGTACATGGGGATGGACATCAGGTCCCCCGTTCTGGTGCACAAACAAGATGCAAGGCTTGCCTTAATAACAGTGTCCATAAAATGGCTCCTGTCTGCTTAATATAATTATGAATTCCCAGACGAAAGGAAACAAGATTCAAATAACTCTTACAGTGTAATTAAAGTTCATTTTGCTTGACTAACAGGTCCCCTTTAAAATATAGTCTCTGGGAGCTGGCCTGCAGTAAATATTGGTTGTTTGGATAAGGGCTACCTTGTGCAAACTTTAGAGGTTTTTAAGATATTGTGTGCGGTTAAGTCTTGGTTAGTGACTCTGGGAAGTATGACCTTACTGGGGTCTTGCAGAGGGAGTGTAACGATTGGTATCCCAAAACCCAGAACAAACCCCAAGGTCCCGGTCACGGCTCACTGTTCTGCCTTTAACAGCCGCCTTTCACTTCGGGAGGAGCCCTCAGCTAATTGGATGCCGCCAGGTCTTAATGTGAGAGGACTAGTTGGAGAGTTCTGGGCGAGCAAGGGAACCGCACGTGGTACAGGAACGGAGATCAAGAAGCGTAGTCAAGGGACAGGCCGGGTCAATAACAAGGATCAGACAGACGCGTAGTCGAGGTCACAGGCAAGGAGGTCTGGACAGGCAGCAAGAATCAAGGTCAGGCAAGAAGGTCAAACACAAGAAACACAGTTGAAATACACCCAGGAACTCACAATAGCAGAACCTATATTGGGCAATGATTCAGTGCAGGGCAGGGGTCTTTATAGGCAGTCTAATGGCTTACGCTGATCACATGGGGCCAGATTGATAACAGCTGAACAGAACCCTGCCTTACTTGCAGTTACATGTATAGCAAGGGGAGTGAACCAAGGCAAAACCTGACTGCTCACATAGAGTAATGGTAAGTTAAACAGCCCAGAAACATTAGGTCCCTGGTTCAACTCCAAGCAGGCCATTACAGGGAGTTTATGAGGCTGATGAAGATGGATTTAGAACAGATGCACCCATGTAATTCAAAGGAAGATTGTATTTTCAGAGTTGATGGGTCTTCTGTTTCTAACACTTTCAGTTCAATGAGGCAACAGAAAGGATTAAGAATGTGCTGGTGCTATAAATATTGGAATATGCAACTGTTCTTGTAATTAATGCCCAAATTTATTAAGCAAAATATCCTGTATAACAGCGCACAAATATACATATATATGAGGGTGTGTGTATTTGTAATGTTAATCAGGATTATGCAGCTGTCAGCCAACCCTGAAAACAAACCAATTTCATTTTACTGTTGGCAAAAAAATAATTGTACACCAGATATTGCTGTTGTGAGCAAATGTGAATATGACTTTCTGAGTCTCATGCCTACACTATGAATATACTTTATTTAGGAAAGCAACAATATTTCTATTTTTATTCCTCAAGCTTTTGATATTATTCAGCAAATTTATGTTTAATTCTATACACAGATTTGCTACATGGCTGTATCCAGAAACTTACAGGCAGTGGCTTATTTACTCCCTGGTGGCAGTATTTGGATGTGACAAAATCCAAGTGGTTGGCCAAACCAAATCAGAACCCTTAGAATTACATGGCTTTAGACCTCTGGATGGAAGAAAGTAACAATTTCCCCCCCCCCCCTGTGAATTAGCACATTTTTATTTGCATATTAGGGTTTGGATCAATCTCTAAATTTGTCCAAATCTTTTGGGAAAAATGTAATATTTGTTTGAATATTAAAACATGGCTTTGGTACATACAGTAATTAATATGGGGAGAAGTATTTTATTTTATAACTGCTATTAGTTTGTTTCTGTTTATCCTGAGTGAGTTGGAGTTTTGTGTACAGTATGTTATGTTAACCATTTTAACTGTAAGAAAATACAGATTTAGAGAAGAAAGTATAGAATCAAAAACATATTAATTTTACTTGCTTTCTTGCTATATGACAGAGAATGTAAGCATCATTAACAGGGTATTAAGTAATATGAATCCTCTTCTTCCTTAAAGAACCAAAGTTTCAATTATTTATACCACTGCAGCACAGTATGAAGACAGGTAGCCAACTCATTTGAAAAACATGCATCTGAAAACTGCCGTTGAAAACTACACATTTCTGCCTGAGGTATTATTAGAAATATTTCTTTTTCAAGGATGAGTTAGCAACCCTGCTTGGATTCCATGCGGAATAATCTTCATCATATTGTCACTCATGATGACTAGCAGACAGAGATAAATGTACTCAGTTACACTTGAAAAACAAAATACTGAAAAAGTTGCAAATCCTACAAATGCGTCTTTAGTGCATAGCTCACTGATTTTTTTATAATTACCCAATTGAGATAAAATCCCTCACATAATATTCTCTGCATCTACAGCAGGGACACAACTATTAATTAGTTACTACTATTTTACTGAAGAAAAACCAAGATTGCATGAAAAGCACTTTGCTATGTTAATCATAACTAATGCGTGGTAAGGCTACATTTATTTCTAAGCACTTCTTGGACCACAGATGTGCTTTAATATAATTCCTGTCAGTCTGTAATTTCTACTTCACAACCCACATCTTTCATAGCTATGATTACCTGTAATAACTGAGTGGGTTTTTTCTCAATGCCAGCACCAATCTGCAATGAACCCTGAGGCAGGGACCTTAAGGAAATATACCTTCTTGTGTTTGAACTTGTGCTGCTCTGCCGAAAATCAAGGATAAGTGCTCTTGTAATGTCATCTAATCATTTGCGTATCAAATTCCAAGGTATAAAAAGCACCAAATTGTGTTTTTTTAAGCAAGCTACTGCTGTTGGATTATAAAAGGAAAGGGATTAAAAGGAAACTAAAAATATGATTTCATGGACAGTATTGCTCCTACTTTATTCAGCAAGGCTTTGACCTAACATGAAACCAAGTTCAGTAGTTTTTTAATTCTATAAACCTTGGAAAATATAGATATAATTGGGATTCTGTTTATGTACACATATATTTATCACTATATAGTTGAAGGGACCTCTGCCATTGACTTCTACATGAACTACGTGGAGAATAGTGGAATTAGACCTGTTTCCAGGATATGATAAATCTCATATTTTCATTCAAATTTGGAGTTGGTGGTTTTAAATTCAAATTTGTGAATTAATTAATGTGAATTAATTTTCAGCCTTATATTGTGCCATTTATATGATGTTCAGTATCTTGTGCATCGGTCCCTAAGCTCAGTAAGTGACAGCAGCAGAGAGCATGTGCAGCAAATCAGCAGATAAGAAGATGGGGAGCTACAGGGGCATCTTTGGCACAGGCACAGATCTTTATTGCTAAGGGGCTGTGGCTGCCTTAGGCCGGTATAGAAGCCCAACATATAGGGGGTTATTTATTAAGTCCAAATGACAAAAATGTGATTATTTTTTTTTCCAAGATTTATTATAGCTCGTGGATGGAAAAATTCTGAATACGAAAATACGGCATCTCAAACCTACCGAGGATGTTTATAAGTCAATGGGAGAGGTCCCTATCCTATTCTGTTGTAGGCACTGAAATTAGCTTGAAAATTTGACTATTTAGGACTTTTCAGTCAAAAATCCAAAAAATTCTGGCTTTCCGAGGAAAGAGCCCAGACAAATCCACCAATTAGGGAAAACCTCAGAAAAACTGGTCCGACTCGGATTTTTGCTAAATTTTTTCAGATTTGTACCCGATCCTATGAAATTGTGTTTTTTTTTAACTATAAACAATCTCCGATAATGGATTCTAGTTTTGTTGGACCTTTTTAATTAAAATATAAAAATTTGGATTTTGATAAACAAGGCCCATAATGTAAAACATTTCTGCACTACATCTTTAGTTAAAGGAGAAGGAAAGGCAGAATACATTTGGGGGTGCCACATGTAAGGCACCCCAAGTGATTATACTGATGTATCTCAAACCCAGGGCCCGTGCTCCTATCGGGTGAAATCTGCACCGGCCCTGGGTTATAGAAGCGAGCAACACGCAGATCACTACTTACTTCTTCTCGCTGATGCGCATTTCCACGGACTGACCCATGCGCATTAGAACGAAAAAGCCAATTTTAAAGTTAAAGTTTGGCTTTTCATTCTAATGCGCATGTGCATCAGCGCAAAGAAGGAAGTAGTGATCTGCGTGGTGCTCACTTCTATAACCCTGGGCCGGTGCAGATTTTGCCTGATAGGAGCACTGGCCCCGGGTTTGAGGTACATCAGTATAATCACTTGGGGGTGCCTTACGTTTGGCACCCCCAAGTGTATTCTGCCTTTCCTTCTCCTTTAAACAATAGTTCTCCTTTAAGTACAATTTGTCTCCTTTTTGTACAATTAGCATAATAATAATAATAATATCTCCAAACAGCAGAGTTATCTGTTCACTCACATCCTGTCTAAGGATGAAAATGTAAATGTCAGCTTCCCATAAATTAGGTAATTTAATTCTTAGATTAAGTGCAGCTCTGCCCATTCCTGTCATTGACCTCACTAAATCCCAAAGGTGCTCATTATATGATGATCATTTATGAATGCAGTACAGTGTGCAAGGTTCAGTGCTTATATACAAAATGCCATGTTTAAACCACTATGCTGTGTACCCCCCTCCCCCAGAATTACACAATAATTGCAGCAGTACATGGAGTTGTGCCTACTGCAGCCATGTCCCAATGCATCAAAAGAAACAGAATAGTGCATGCATGTGTTCCCAAACAGGATGCAGGTTGTGGCTAATATTTTCAGTGGCATACAGCTTATTAACTCAAACTGCTGTGAAAACCTTGAAATTATAATGAATAGTTTCCGAGTGCCCAAGTGTCAATACGTACATTTACACATGCTTTAGTGGAAGAGGCAGGATCAGGCGAGCAATATCACATAGCACAACTATATGGAAGTTTTTGCACTCATACCTTAAATGAATTGTCAATAAGCATGCCTGCATCAGTTGTACACTTGCACCTGTGTTTGTACGTGATTTGCACAAGTGTTGATAATACTAACCGCTCTCATTTTCCTTAAATGTCCCAATGTCAGCTCTGAAATACACACCAGCTTAGGCTGTACCTCTTTATTACAAATCAGAAGTACATGAAAACAAGTTCTTCCGGGACTGTACAAATTAACAATGTTTCTGGTACACTAGATCTTGTACTTGTAGGACAATATCGCTACTAATAACCCGAAGATTCATACAAGGGTTATGAAGTCGTACAGAGGAATTTGGAACCAATGAAAACATAAGCACTGATCGGTTTACTCAGAGGTAACTTAACACCTGCTGGATTTGTGCTATAATCTGAAAGTGTTAAGTGATAAACTTGTAGAGAGGAGGGATCTGCTTTAGCTAGTTTAGTGACAAGATGTCACAAAATGTGACACGAAAATAAACAGGGGGGTTGTAGAAATTGCTGATGCCCTTTACAACACATGGTTTTGCTGTACAGCAAAATTAATCAGGGCCTGGTATTTGTAACTACAACCTACATTACCTAGAAAAACAGCTGATTTACTAGGCACATTCCAAGGATGTAGAATTAAGGACTGATGGTTTTACAATCTATTTGGTCCTAGTATGAAGTTTAGTGATCCTCTTTGATTATAGGAGTGTGTCCTTAGAGACTGGGGGGTCCCTGTGGTGTTAATGTATACCTCAATGAGCCCAAGAACATGGAGAAACTGCACTAATGTTCAACACTTCAAAGTCAGGTGCTGTCAAACTACTTATTCTCAGATCAAATTGTATAGATCAGTACATTAGAAGGTTCATTCACTAAGTGCTGGTGCACTAGGATGTGCAAAATTTCATCTTTTAGAGGACCATATATTAAGCACTTGAGACTTGATCTGGTTTGCTAAATGTGGCAAGGGAGACCTATATGTAATGCCTATTATGAGCAGGTGTTTACATAGCTCTGAATACAGACAATTTTACATCCACTTAAACCTTCTATAGTTTCAGTAGTCTGGTGACTCTCCAGTAAACCTGATACTTGTAATGCAATAGAATATAACTCACTGTACCAGTCCTTGGATTAGAAATACTGATAAAGGAGCATGTTTCTTTTTACAACCCCTTTCTCAGCTGTTTTGCTGTGATACTTTCAAATAACATGTCAGAAAAATGCTGGGATGACATTAAGTCAGAGATCAATAAAAATCTCTCGTTTAGACATCATAGCAACAGATGTGCCAATGGCTCTTTTTAGTTACAAACACAGTAGTTAAACTGGGTGATTTGTATTACATTACATGAATAGGAAGGAATTACATGGGCAAATCTATTTTTCATGATCCTCACCAAAAAAGATTGAAGTCACTGTCAGGGTGATATGCGATCGGAAATGGATAAAATATTGATGGTGGATAATTAATATTTCAAGAGGGGTCACATGCATTGCTCTGTACCCTTATTTAATCTGGACCATCACAATAACCTTGCAGATGAATACGGAACTGGTGAAATATTAGCCTAGCGCATTCATTTGAAGGAGATGGCCTTTAACTCTTTCAGTGCAACAATCTATAAGCAATCTATAATAGTCCTGCAAATCCCTTTCCTTATCCTATGCATGTGCTGTTTAGCCTATAATTTGTTGCAATTTAAAATATGAATCTGCCATTCAACATGCTTTGTGCATTCCATTTTGCATAGCCCTCATTTTAACAGCACTTGTAGTCACTCATATGGGCAAAATACCAATAAGCAAAGAAAATTTACTAACACTAATTCAGTATATGACCATAAAATTATAATCCCACCATCATATTGTAGAATAGATTACTACTATTATAAAATCTGAAGGATTATTTTAATATGCTGCATGTTGTCTATAATGGCTAAAGTTTTTTTGAGGCTAAAGCAATAGATGCTTGGGTTTACCATCTCTAATTAAGTTGTCATGGTCTGGATATTAGAGAGTTCTTTATAAGCAGAGATATTTGTATAACTCTTGATGATTTGGCATCATGAGATGCTTTCTCTCTAGCTTCAGACCGTTTTAATTTGTAAGTTTGTGCATTTGCAACTTTCCTATCTGTGGATAGATGCAGACCTCTAGTAGAAGGTAGTTGGATTTTAGGAGTTGCCCTGTTTCTCATCGGAGCTGGGATCCCAGTATTCTCTTTATTGCTGAATGAGTTTCTTCACACAAGAAATCCTGTCTATGGTGTATCTTTAAATATATGAACTTCTTACAATTCAGTTCACTGGAACAATCAGATACTGAATTGGAATTTTTTTTTAATCCTATTTTATTTTTTTATTAAGTACATTTTGAACCAATTTGTAAGAAACTCACCCTGGTGGTCTAGTGTGGGGACGCCTGCCTCCCCCCTCAGTGGGGACGCCCGGCGCATCTTTCTTCCTAGCACCGCTGTCTGAGGGCACGCCCGGCGCACTTCCGGGTTCTTTAAAGGGGACGTGCGTCAGCGCGCATTGGTGCAGAATTAAAAAGTATTAAAGGGACTTTGCTGAAAAACTAATTGCCCATTATAGGTTGTTTTCTGGTTCCTGGTGCCTTCAGCTTGTTTCTAGTTTGCTTATCTGATCCAGGGTTGCCACCTTTTCTGGAAAAAAATACCAGCCTTCCTATATATTTATCTTTTTTTCCTATTAATAACATTGGGATCAACCATCAAAAATACCGGCCAGGCTGGTAAAATACCGGCCAGGTGGCAACCCTAATCTGATCTGATGCCTGTTGTGGCCCTGCCTGGCTGCTGATAGGGTTGCCACCTTTTCTTGAAAAAAATACCGGCCTTCCTTTATATTTATCTTTTTTTCTCATTAACAATATTGGGATCAACCATCAAAAATAACTGGCCAGGCCGGTAAAATACTGGCCAGGTGGCAACCCTAGCTGCTGACTATTGTGACTTCTGTGATCCTGACCTTGGCTTGTGACCCGACTATTCTACCTTCTGTAATCCGAACCCTGCCTGCCTGACCATTCTGATCTGATCTCCTGGTTTGACCCTTGCCTGCTATCTGACTCCAAACCTGCCTAATCCCTCTGCTAATATTCCTGGTTTTGACCTTTGCCTGTCTGACTCCGTCTGAGTTCCGCATGTCCTGACCCAGCCTGATCTGACTACGTTATCTGCCTCCATTCTGTCCTGTGACCTTCTTCCCAAAGACTTTGCTTAACCGTCGTGCCCCTTGCTAGCCAGAACTTTTCGCCTTGCACCTCTCGATAAGTCCAGGTGGCATCTGAGTAGCTGAGGGCTCCTCCCAAGGCCAAAGGTGGTCACAATACTGGTGAAGCACAAGCCAAGACCAGTGTGCTTGGCATCTGTTCTGGTTTGGGTGTCGACCGTGACAAAATTGTTTTGTTTCATAGTTATCCTTTAAAGATAATGGATTTTTTTTTCTACTAGGATAACCTAAATATTGCTAGACTGAAATTAGGTCTTTTCTATATTATTTAATCAAAATTCCTGGAGATTTGTTGCCCATGAGTAGTAATTTTTTCTGTGCCCAACAAATGTCCCTGTGTGCCATAGGCCATATAAACAGGGCAATATGTGCCTTTTTTCCCTTTAAACAAATTAACTCCTCTCTTCCCTAAGCTGCAGCTTTTGAGCAGCTTATTTTCAAATGGCTTCACAGTGGACTGGTAATTAGTTTTATCAGCTTCTCCTCTGCTTACCAGAACCAGAAACTGACTGTAAAAACTTAAGTAAAACTGGTAGAAAGTGCTGTATATCACAAGAAATTTAAATTATTCTTATTTAAAACAATAGTTAAAAAGTGTTTTCAGCACAAGCCCTAATCATTGAGCTCATGCTGAATATGCGTTATAACAGTCAGAGTTTGTGGGAACTAAATAAATAAGCTAAACTGCAGCCTTTGATTAGTTCATTATCAGACGGCTTTACAGTGAACTGGTAAAATTAGTTTTAGCATCTTCTCCTCTGCTCAGCAGTTTCAGAAAGTGACAGTAAAAACATACGTAAAACTGGGTTCATATTCTTAATTAATGCTGTATATAATAATAAATTTAGATAATTCTTATTTAAAACAATAGTCAAAATGTATTTTCAGCACACGCCCTATTTACTGAGCTGATGATAAATAGGAAATATAACAGTAAGAGGTAGTGGGATCTAAATAAATAAGCTAAACTGCAGCCTTTAATCAGCTCATTATCAAATGGCTTCTGATAAAATTAGTTTTAGCAGCTTCTCCTCTGCTCAGCAGAACCAGAAAGTGACAGTAAAAACTAAAGCAAAACTGGGTTCATATTCTTAATTGATGCTCTATATAATAAGAAATTTAGATAATTCATGTTTAAAACAATAGTCAAAAAGTTTTCAGTCATATACAGTGAGCTCATGCTGAATAGGGGTTATAACAGTAAGAAGTGGCCTCAAAAGATTAGCTAGGACTAGCCTGGGACAGTTCTGCAAGGAGAGCTTGCTGAAAGCTTTAACAATCTGTTTCTAAGATGCACTTTAATTACCCTTCAAAAGTTTTAATAACCATGGATTGTTTTGGAAAATAATGTTTATAGTAACTTTTCAAGTTTGCTGGAAGAATCTGTTTCACTGCTAGTGTTTTAAATGAGGCAAAGCAGCAATTTTGTTATTATGGATGACAGCATCCGCCCACTTTTGCACAGTTTGATATTAGCCTAAACATCAGAATTGTATAAAATTTCCAAAGAAGCAATTTACCTGAATATGCACTGGGATTTTTTTCAAGTACAGAATAGAGAACATAACTGTGGGTTTTTAAAAATCTATCTCTGTCTATCTATCATTGTTATTATTAACATGTATTTCTATAGCGCCAACATATTTCATAGCGCTGTAAAGTAAATGTGATTATACAACTAAATCACATGAATTAAATACATATGGAGTTACATACATCACAATCGTTGGAAACGACGCAACGCGCGTCGGAAACGACGCGATGCGCGACAAAAACGACGCACGACTCGTTTCGTGAATTTTCTCGCCAATTCGCGAATTCCGCTGGTAATTCGCAAATTTTTCGGCGACGCGAAATGTGTGAGATTCGCCCATCACTAGTCTAGACGTGATATGACGAGTAAATAAGAATTTTGGCAGCATCTTGTGTGATAAATGATCCCATTTTGGATATGTTCATTAGGTGGAAGTGGCATGATTTAACAAGTGACTGGATGTGAGGCAGTGCTGGACTGAGAATCAAAATAGGCCCTGGCATTTCAGGTACACAGAGGCCCAATCATCCCACTTAGAGGCCGAAACAGCCTCCACCAGCCCACTAAATTGTGACTTTCTATGGCAACTTATAGCAGCCCATCTGGCATTTGCCCTAACCTACAGATTGCCAGTCTGGGCCTGATGTGAGGAGTGAATGACATGGCAGAATCTAGGATAAGCCCAAGGCTCCAGGCCTGGGGAGAAGTAGAGATTGAGGTCAGGCAGGAGACACGAGTTAGGAGTTCTGGGTTGAGATGATATATATATATATTAGCTATCTATATATATATATATATATATATATATATATTCCAAAGGGCTACCAGCACTCTTGACAAAATAGATTTGTTTGCCTAGGTGCACAACCATCAAAAATTAACACCATACTTCACAGAGAATCCACACTCTCAAGACATAAAAAGAAAATATTCATTTATTCAGAGAACTTCAATCTGACGTTTCGGCCCTATCCAAGGCCTTTCTCAGAGTGCTGTAGAATTGTCAGTATGCCTTATATCTACAATTTTGGTGGGAAACTAACAATGTCACAATGTTGGGTCAGTTAAGTTTGAATACATTGATCCCCTTGTTACACATACCTCAAAATACATAAACCCCACAGAACAATCCAACAACATTCATGCAAACAAAGAACATAACTGGTTAAAAACAAAGCTCACAGTAGAATGTTTGTATCAAATCCTTAATAACAAGTTACACATAAATTACAAAATATTGCTACTAAGTCAAACACTTGAGCAGATAAATATGATCTATAAAAATATATGAGGCTGTCAGATATTCTAAAGGACTAAATATATAGTGAATAGCACACTTCCCCATTTATTTTGATCCATTGGATTAACCCATGATGGACTACTTCATTGGTTTATTAGTATAGCCCTCCCCATACCTAGGAATATGTCCATTGTTGATTGAATAAAAATAGTTTAAAACGTTCAAATGCATCGTTCAATTCGAGCAATTTTGGAAAAAATCCTTTGAATTTGAAAAAATTCGAGAAACACTCCTTAAAGGTTCCAGGAGGTCCCCCATAGTCTAAAATAGCAATTTGGCAGGTTTCTAATTTTTTGAAGAGACTACTTCAAAATTTGAAAATTAAAATGTTTACAATTGAAATCCAATTTTGGGCTATTTGATGGTCAAAGTAGCTGTCAGGGCCCGAAGGCTCCGGAGTGATGTTGCGAACCAAGGAAGAAGCAAAGTCCAATACTAAACAAGGTATCAGAAGGGTTATGCAAGAGAGTAGTCAAAAGTCCAGGCAAAAGGGTCAATCCAGGCAGAGAAGGTTCACAGACGAGTATTCAGGCAAGGGTCAAAACAGGAATCAATAACAGGAAATTGCACCCAGGAACTTTACAATAAAGACCTATACTTGGGCACAGTCTGTAGTAATCTGGCAGCTTTTAAAGGCCCATTCTGGCACCAAAACTGACGCAGTGACGTCATCTCGTTGACGTGCTGACATTTCGTCGCGGGCGACTGAGTTGACGCGCAACTCGTCTCGTCGCGGGAGTGGTGACTCACGCACAGTGCCGGAACCAGGAAGGACGCTGCCATCTTCAGACGCCAGGTAAGTGTCCCTTACAGTAGCCAAAAATTACTATGAAGTTCGAATTATTTTCATTCCAATTTTCACTTCGACCCTTAGTAAATGTGCCCCTCAGTGTTTTTGTTTCTGCTAAATCTTGACTAATCCCAAAAGAAAATTGTGACCCTGCAAGATGTTGTATTTCTTCTGCAGCTCTTTTGTGTGTGTCTCAACAAAAAACAGAATTGTAATTGTTAGTTGATGCCTGTATAAAACTGCACCAGCCTGAGGCATTAGCTTCTTTTATTTGTGTCCAGACCAATGCATGTGCAGTGGAGTGAAAAAGTAGGCTTTTTATGTCTATGATCAGCTTTTCACTCTACAGCGCATGTGCATTCACAGACCAGAATGAAGAGAAGATGGAAGAACCTGACGAAGATAGCAACTGCCAATGAGCTTCTACAGAAGGATACAAGGATACAAGGCCGGTGCAGTTTTTAATAAACAAGAGCGCTGACCTGGGGTTTTGAAGTAAGCAATTACATCCATGTTATAAATAACATATTGCCCCTTAACACTGATACTATTAGTTCTTTTTTAAAGTGATTTTTCACCTTCCAATACTATTTTCATTTTAGTTGGTTTCAGATTACCAGATACATATAGATGTATAATGATATTTTTCAATTACTTACAACTTACAAAATGTAACTGTTATTTCTAATATTGAATATAAACTTTCATTTCTCATTTTCTATCTTTAAGCAGCTCTTGGAGGGGGGGGGTCGCCAATAGCTGCCTAAATTGACTTCATAAAATCATGAAAAAAATCAAAATAGTACGATTTGGCACCCGGAAATCATGAAAAGATCTAGTTTTCTATGAATATAATTGTGTTTTTTCCCCTTTAAAACTCTGACCAGAAAAAGTTTAGTAAACAACCCCAAATACTTTAAAAATACATTTTGAAAAGATAGTAAAAAAAGGTGGAAAAGCTATTGACAAATTAACTGAAAAATAGTGTTTTGGAAGGTGGAAAACCGTATTAAAGACAAAGGGCAGAACCAGAGACATGTAACACATGTAAGGGCTGTAAATGGAATACGTAAAGCAGAATATGTTAACAGCTATATATTTATCGGCGTTCGTGTGAACATGCGCATCAGCGGTGACCGCATGTGCGTCATCGGTGTCCGTGAGTAAGCATTCCAGAAGTGCTCGTGGGCTGAATTCTAGTACCAGGTCCAGTCTAGGGGTAGGCAGTAGAGGTAGCTGCCCAGAGCCCCCCAATCTTTGCGCCCTAGGCAGCTGCCTCTTCTGCCTACCCCTAGTTCCGGCCCTGGCGACACACGGCTGTCACCGGTCTCTTTCGCTAGCGAATTGGCACTGCACCTGTTAATAAATCGGCTATGTTCCTGCGTGTGCTAACGTTAGCGAATTGTTGCTACTATTTGCCACTTCTCAGCTTAGTAAGTCTGCCCCATGTATCTAGTGTTATATATACATATCCTTAGTTATTGGCTAAGAGGTATAATGACCACTTCCTACCACACTTCAATATAGTGTATGGCAAGGGGTGGATCTTCCTCTTTAGATCCTCGTGTCCTTTCCATCTAGGTGTTTTCCATTGAGCCTGGATACACCAAGGCCCAGTAAAGCCATTATCCTAAAGGGACCAGCACCTTTAGTGTCTGAGTCGGGGAGCAGGGACCACGTGAACGATGCGACCTAGAGACAGGTCATATCTGTTATAGACTCTATAGGAGAGTGAGATAGAGAGTATAGATATCAAGAGCAGCTTTGTGCTCCATCGAGGATTGTAGCAGGGTGTAGCTTCCCAAGGCGCCTAAATTGCTTTTAGTGCAGGGACCACAGTGGATAGGATGTGAAGCTTAAACTCCTTCTCCCTGACCACTCCACTGGGTGGGATCCAGACCACTTCAAGCTACATCTGCCTGAAGGAACTGCCTTACTACTTGACTATATCCTTATGGTCAGTCCCATTGCTTAGCTGTCTCATCTACCTGTTCTAGGTTGCTGATAAATGTTCTGCATGTGCCTCATTGCTGCTCCGCAAAATGGGCTGACTAAGAAATTGTGCAAAATGGGTTCAGTTGTTGTATATAAAAGGTTCTTGCTCCTGTAGACATTTCTTACACTTGCACATATATTCTACCACTAGCATATCAAAAAATAAAATTTGTATTTGTGCCTGAAAGCAATGTAATGTCCAGTATAGTAGTTTTGTGCAAAATGAAACAAATGAGTCAGTAAAACCAAATGTGTGCATAATGCAGAATGTGGGTGACTCTCACAATCCATATGTGTATCAGCTGGATTCTACATCACACACATGCTCTGTCAGCCCACAACCACAATACCTCAGGCTCCTTCAGCCCACAATCAGCACGATAGAACTTGTTCAAAAGGCAAATATCTAACACTACTGTATACATATGTGTTTGACAATAGGACTTGGGGGGAATTTCTATTTTTATATTGAAAAATATCTATAGTTGTTTTTTTACAAAAAGCAAATTAAGGAGAATGTTTTTAATTGGCAGATTGATGTGGCAAGGAGGTATTGCAATGCCTCATTGTTAAGCAGGGCAATATTGTACAACAAAAAGAAATATACATATAAATACAGTATGTGTGGGTTCTTATGTATTTGCAATTAATATACTTGTATAACAACAACAGTATTTCTGTCATCTATTACAAAATCTCTGGCATGAAGCAAACTGTCAGTTTAAACTTGTACTACATTATTATCCATTAATAATTAACCATTAGTATACCCTGTGGATCATAAATTATTTAAGTGACATATTAAATGGAGAATGGAAACCCTGTGAATCTTGTTTGATCATGACGCATTCTCTGTTATAAGATCCTGTGCCATCAGACATCTGCATCATCTCTGTAATCTCTTTTGAGATTGCCTTCTGTTAAGTAAATTACCCCTCATGTCCAGAGATATTCCAATACCTAGTAGTTCCTTTATTCTGACAGGAAAGTACTGGACTACCGTCCAGCAAGGGGCAGGTTCAAGGCCATCATTAGGGGGGGACAGGGAGGACAAGTGTCCCGGGCCCAAGGCTGAAGGGGGGCCCGGCAGTGCCACATTTTTCCAAGAACTGGGCCCCCCTTACGAGCGCCAACCCATGATGCGGCTCCTTCCGATGTGTGCTGAAAGCGTGAAGTCCTGAAGCGGTGGAAAGACACAAAGTCACAAAGGAGTCGACACTGAAGTACTGAAGTAGCGAAAATACCCGGTGTCACGAAAGAAGCTGACACTGAAGTCCTGAAGCCACGAGTTCAATTCTGACATAAATGTGGGTTTTTTTTTTCAATACCCTGGCCACCAATGTTTTATTTTAATACTCTATAGGCCCCTGCCACCAATTTAAAAAAAATATATATATATATTTTTTACTTGTAAGGGGGGCCCTGACCATCAATAGCTTTTTATAACTTGTGCGTGGGGGGGTTACTTCCTTAGCACTGACGTCTGTGTTCTCTTTTAACTGTAATGTGGAGTGGGTGGGTCAGGGGTGGGGCTTGGGCACCAGGGAGGGTGGGGCTTGGGCGACAGGGAGGGTGGGGTCCAGGGGGCCCCAAAAATTTTGTTGTACGGAGCCCCGTGATTTCTAATAGCAGCCCTGGGCAGGTTAAACAAACACAACAAAAGAGGCTTGGGTGAACTGGTGTCATACCAGTGCATAAAAAGGTTGTTTTGGTAGAAGAGCCCAAAATGTACCAGTTTTAACATTCGTACAATATTGTATGGTATGCATCATTGAACTTTGAGATTAGTTCCTACATAAGGTATCAGATACCCACATTGTATCTGTGACATCCTTTTATTGTAGCACAATATTGATTCCCAGTTGTAAGATTCAGTTAAATCCAGTGTCTGACCGGGACACCAGGGGCCCACCAAAAAGCCTTAAACCAGGGGCCAAGCCCAGTACTAATATTTTTCTTCTTCCCCAGGGATAAAGTATGAACCCCTTCTGAAGGCAGTGCTGCAAAATACAGAGAGATTGTAACTGGAGTAAGAAGCAAATTGCTGTAAAAAGTTTTTTGCACTTTGCCACCTTTATGTAAGCTCTTATCATTCCATTTAAAATTTTTATATTCATATTTTTAATAAATATGCATTCCTTGAGTTTGAAAAGAAACCCTTTAACATTACCCAAATTTTATTAAGCCAAATAATGGATCAGATTAAATACAGTGAAATTCACTAAAGCGCGAAGCGTCTAACGTTTGCGCTAATTCGCCAGCATGACGTCATTTCGCAACTTCGGAAATTCACTAATACCAATTCTGGCAAATTTTCGCTA
Source organism: Xenopus borealis (assembly GCA_024363595.1). NCBI lineage: Eukaryota > Metazoa > Chordata > Amphibia > Anura > Pipidae > Xenopus > Xenopus borealis. The sequence continues at coordinate 33,197,919 of CM044444.1, read as the reverse complement.
GCAAAGTAGATAGACTTGCACAACTTCACACCCTTACGATCAAAATTTTCCTGAACGCTACCACTTACGTCAGACCAGGCGAAGTTCAATACAATAAATAGGAGTTTGAAAAAAAAATTGGAACAAAAAAATCGATTTTTTGGGGGTTTTACCCTATATGGCAACTCAAATATACAGGGGGCACATGTAGGGCAATGTGACAACTTTAATTTATTTATTAAAGGTTTCTTGGGCTTGTGTAGTGTAATGTAGTGGCTGTAACATATACTTCTATTTTACGCTTACGTTCCCGCCGTATGCAAATTATGCATCACTGGCGTAACTGCGCTTTGCCTGGTGAACGAACGGTGAACGAACGGTAGCAATACTTCGCTAGCGTTCGCTGCCCTGAGCACAAATTCACATCTTAGTGAATTAGCGTAGTGCTGACGAAAATTCGCCTGGCGAAGTGCAGTGAACGCTAGCAAAGCCAATGCTAGTGATATTTCGCATCTTAGTGAATTTGCCCCACTGTGTATCACTTGAAGGGGTATATTTATCAAAGGGTGAACTTTCACTTCACCCATTGATGAATAGGCCTTTCAAAATCCCATAGAAATTAATGGAGAGCGGCGGAATTTCCCTCTAGTGGTGGAACTTCACTCTTTTATAAATTTACCCCCAACACTCCTGGACAAGATTCAATTTGAGGAGAAAAACATTTTTCCCATATAGTTTTCACGAATTGAATTGCATCTCATATTGAATCCCGTCCATGAATTTTCACAATACCCCTTTTTTTTCCAAACTGAACTAATTCTAGCCCAAAATATGAATCTGATCTGAATATAAAAAATGAAGAAAAGAAATAAAAATATAGATTAGAGGGCTGCATTATGACAGCTGACTAGAGCACAAACTGTTGCACAACTGAAATACACCTTCTCTGTTTAATATAGACTATATTATTGTTTTCTTTTCATTCAGCATAGTTTAGGCTGGTATCATGCCCTTTGTTTGGTAACAGTTAAGCCAAGTACACATAATGGACCAGTCAATGAATTCTCATAAAAACAGTCACTCCATTAAAAGAACATTGACTGTGTCCCTTATGACAGAAAGATGGGTACTGCATAAGTAGTATATATAATAGTCAAATTAAAGCTCATTTCTATAGATGTATTGTGATATGTTACATTACTAAGTATAGAAAGCTGTAAATTCCTTCTTCACTCCAGAACATGTGAAAATGGAAAAATAAATACTAAAGGAGTTTTATTTCACAAAAATAAAATAATCAACAATTTTGGATAGGAAATGTTTCATTTAGTTTCCCTTTAAAAAATGATTGTTACATTCCATTTTGCACTTTCAGCTTGATTGATGCTGAGATTAATGTACAGATGAACCAAACAATTCGCCTAATTCTGACATTTCAGAGTTTGTAACTGTGGAGGTGAAACTGCTTCGGTGACACATTTGTTGTAGGGAACATAAGCAGATCTAAAGCAGTGCTTCCATCTTAATGAAACTGGTATTTTCTAAAAGCCCTACAAGCACTGAAAGGTTAAGCCTTGCTCTGCTTTAGAGGATGATTCCCTTAGACTCACTAGTGGCTTGTACACTCTATTCCCCCCCCCCCCCCCCCCCCAAGTTGGCAGGTGGGATAATGCAGATCAAATTCCAAGTGTTTCATATAGAACTTAGACCATAGGTAATCTGAAGGTAGTCTGGCTGTGACTGTTGGTCTGTTCCCATGACCAGGCAAAATTACATGAGATGGTTGCCTACACACCAATATTGGGTTAGAAATTACATTTTACACAACAGAGTTATATGCAGTGTAAATAGTGTAATTTAGAAAAAAAAAATACAGCATACAAATTATGACAGAATCCCTTTGTCTAAAGTGCTACTTTGTTGGTTGAAAGAAATGTCAACATTCTCTGATACTACTGAGAGTATCTCAAGTCTGTGGAATCACACCCTTTTAGGTGATGGCACATACCATCCCATTTGTTACAGAAATTGCTCTTATTGTAATCCCCTTCTTAGGAAGTCGTATGGACCATGACCCCCTTGTGAAAAGGGGTAAGGTTCAACACACCCCAAGAAAAAAGTGATTTGGATCAAAAACTTCATACAGAAAGCTAATTTCCGATATTTCCAAGGAAAAGTGGTACGATCCAACACCCCCTCAAGAAAAGTGGGGAAGTCCAACACCCCCTCAAGAAAAGTGATATGATCCAACACAACCCTCAAGAAAAGTGGTATGATCCAACACAACCCTCAAGAAAAGTGGTACGGTTTGACACTCCCTCAAAAAAAGTCTTACGGTCTGATACCTCCTCAAGAAAAGTGGTATGTCCACACCCCCTCAAGAAAAGTGGTACGGCCCGACACGCCTCCACCATCCACTTCATTCTTCACTCGAGTAGTTAAAATCTTCCCTTTAAACTTCTACTATTCTCAGACACACACTTAATGCCTTTGCCTCTCTATGGATATTGAAAGGATTAGATCAACAAAAGTTTGATGATCCAGGATGAACCCTGGAAGTAGCTGAAGTGTAGGGTTTGGGTAGGATCTAATGCACACTGAGAGTTTTACGTAGGTAAAGGCACATCATTCCCACCACTTAAAGGGTATGTAAAGGCAAAAAAATAAAATCCCACTTTTACTTTCTTTAATGAAAAATAAATCTATCTCCAATATACTTTCATTAAAAAAATTTTACAATCTTTCTAAGAACCCTGACTGTATGCAGTGAAATTTCTCCTTCATTTTACTTGCTCTGACTGCTGCAAATAGGAAACATCAGACTGTCCCTAGTTGCTTTGCAGGGAAACAATCATTCTTTCAAATGGCAGGGAGAGCCCCCCACCTTACTTCCTAAAACTCCAGCAGCTTTGTTTGTTTCCCTGTAGAGCAGCCTACAACTGTGTAGAGGACTAGTACAGTCTTGCTGTACCAGATTTCATTGGAGAAATTATTGACATGTGCTGTTTTGATAATTTATGACAATCCTCAATGGAAGGAGTTCTGCTGTGCTAAGGGAAAGAAGAGGCTGGAGGAGTGTTTTAACTAGACAAGGGGGTTGTTGAGCCACCTTGTGACAAGTATGAAGCCCAGCTACCTTTACAAATAGAATAGGCTTCACAACTAGGTCAAGTTATTATGACTTTAATTATCCAGACATTGACTGGGGAATGTTGTTGCAAAACAAAACCGTTGTGGTTCAATAGAAGTGTTGGTGTTGAGCTGGATAAAAAAAACTGTGCTTTTAAGGCTTTGACGTTAGCTGGAACAGCTGAAACTTTTATCAGGTACAAGGAGGCCAATAAATTGCAACAAGCGGTAAAAAGAATCCAATTTTTTATAAAATATGTAAATAGTAAACAAATTAAATAGGGAGGGGTGGGACCCTTAATTTCAGAAGGAGGTCAGCTGGTTGATGAGAACAGAAGAAAATCAGAGATTATAAACATGTATTTATATAGCGCCAACATATTTCGCAGTGCTGTTCTGAACTTGTATTTTTATCTGTCTACACAAATGAGGAACCGGTTAATGAAGGTTTCCTTCTTAATAGTCATAATCCTAGTAATACAACTAATGTTACATGGTTCACACATGAGGAAATTCAAAAGAGAGTACTTCAAGGTACTTAGGGGCAAATTCACTGAGAGGCAAAGCTGCACTAGCACAGCTTTCGCCGCACTTCGCCTGGTGAATTTTCGCCAGTGTCCGTCTAATTCCCTAAACTGCGAAGTTGCACAAAGGATGCCGAATGGTAGCGAATTTTTGGTACTGTTACTTCATCAGACAAAGCGATTTTATGCCATTGATGCCTAATTTGCATAAGGTGCCAAATTTAAAAATGAATGGAAGCGTATGCTGCAGTGCATACATACCACTACACAAGCCCAGGGAAAGAGAATTAAAGTTTATAGGGATTTAATAATGCAATACACGTGCCCACAGTATAACTAAGGTGCCATTTGTAATAAAATGTAGGGGGAAGGTGGGCACCAGTGCTGGACTGAGAACCAAAATAGGCCCTGGCATTTCAGGTACACAGAGGCCCAATCATCCCACTTAGAGGCCCAAACAGCCTCCACCAGCCCACTAAATTGTGACTTTCTATGGCAACTTATAGCAGCCCATCTGGCATTTGCCCTAACCTACAGATTGCCAGTCCGGGCCTGGTGGGCACTCAAAAAAAAACAATTCGTACATTTTCAGCCCATCGCCCTATAAAAAGGAAAAGCCGCCAGCGTTTTTTTGGGACTTTCAACTTTTTTTCAAAACTCCTATCTACTCTATTGCACTTCACCTCCTCTGACCTGGCAAAGTCAATTCTGGTCAAGGGGGTAACGTTCAGAAAAATAAAAAACGTATTAAATTTGCGTAGTTTCACCCCCTTCACCAGAGTGCCACTTCACTAGCGTTAGGGTGTGAAGTTGTGCTACTCTATCTACATCGCTCGTGAAAATTCGCCAGAATCGCACTTAATAAATTTGCAAAGTTACGAAATGACATCACGCTGGCGATTTTTCACTAGCGATAGCCACTTCACCCTTTAGTAAATTTGCCCCTTAGAGAGCTTAGCTCTGTGATTGCCAAACCACTTTACTTACTTTTTTAGGATTCATTGATGTCTGCATGGTGCCAAGAGTGGTGCCACAATTCAAAAAGGGAACCGTTCTCAGCCTCAAAACTATAGGCCAGTTAGGAAAGCTTTTCAAAGGTATTAAGGGATAAAATACTGGACTTCATTGCAAATCACAATACTATGAGTTTGTGCCAGCATGGTTTCATGTATAACAGATCTTGCCAGACTAATTTCATTTTCTTTTATGAGAAGGGACCTCAATTCTATGAAGGCAGTGGATGTTGTTACTCAGACTTTGCTAAAGCATTTGATACAGTGCCACACAGATTACTGGTTAAATTAAGGAATCTTGACATAGAACATAGTATGTGTACCTGGATAGAGATTTGGCTAAAAGATCAATTACATCAGTGGTGGTAAATGGAACATTTTCTAATTTGACCAGTGTTGTTAATGGAGTACCGCAGGGCTCTGTACTTGGTCCATTGCTTTTCAACTTGTTTATTAATAACCTGGAGGTGTGTATTGAAAGTACTGTTTCTGTTTTTGCTGATGATTCTAAATTGTGCAAAATTATAGGTTCCATGCAGGATGCTGCCACTTTGCAGAGTGATTTGACTGAACTGGAAAACTGGGCATCAAACTGGAAAATGGGGTTCAATGTTGATTAATGCAAGGTTACCCACTTTGGCAAAAATAATTTAAATGCAAGTTAAACACTAAATGGCAGTGTGTTGGGAGTTTCCTTAACTGAGAAAGATCTGGGTTTTTTTGTGGAAAACACAAAAATGTTTTTTTTTTTGTGGATAATTCTGGGCAGTGTCTGTGGCCACTAAAGCAAATAAAATACTGTCTTGCAAGAGGGGATATGGTTACACTTTACAAGTATATTAGAAGACATTATAAACAAATAGTAGGGGACCTTTTTACCCATAAAGCACTAGAAGACACCACTTCAGACTAGAGGAAAAAACTTTCATTTGAAGCAGTGTAGGTGGTTCTTCACAGTCAGGACAAAGAGGTTGTAAAATGCACTGCCAGGTGATGTTGTGATGGCTGATTCTGTCAATGCTTTTAAGAGTGGCTTGGATTATTTCTTGGACAAGCATAATATCCAAGGCTATTGTGATACTAAAATCTACATTTTGTGTATGAGTAAAAATGGTCATGGTCAAAAAAATAAGTCTTGCTCGGTGCAGCAAATCTTTTTGTGCCTCCTTCGCTATCCAAAATGTTGGGAGGTATGCATGCATTAACTTTTGATTGGTCACTACTGGCTGAAGTACCATTGGCTGAAAATTGCTTAAAAGATGGTGGAAGTTATTTAACCCAGGGCCATACAAGGTGCACAGTGCTGCAGTCACAGGGCAGGTGGTAAGACAGGGCCCATTACAGCCTGTATCTTCAGCTATGTAACTTGTGCATCTGAATGAAAACCAAGTTATGGGATTGGTGGTGGAATGACTATGTGATTCCTTTCTCTTCTGAATATAGCACTGACAAACTCTGACCGTTGACAAAAGCTGACCGTTTCTGTACTCCAAAGTGGAGTGCAGAGACCTGTGGCAAATTGGCAAGGCAAAAAAGGCAGTGTTTTAATAAAAATACATTTTTATTTACAAGCCTGGTTCTCTTTAAGGGACAGTAAATGATTACAAAGTCAAGTGAAAGAAGCACTAGAAATAAAATAATAGATTTCCCTTTTAATTCACTTAACATACATAATTTGTCTATGTTACTAAAAAATATTGCTATTCCTGCAGCTTTAGATGTATTCCCCCGCTGGTGGAAGCCTACTTTTTACTAATTGTGTAACTTGTATATACAGTCGCCTAATTAAACAGTATGTTTTTATTAACGACTATGTATTCCCCAAAGCTCTTCATTGACCCTGCAGGGTTAATGCAATGCTGGCAAACACTACCATTCAGTTATTTAAAACTCTGAAGCAGAAAAAAACTAAACATTTTACACTTTGCTGTTTAAAGAATAAAGGGGAACAATAAGCTCAAGCAGTGCAGCAGCAAACAAAAAAAAATACTGTAACAAACAAATCGTTAGGAACCCCTGCCTGTGGCTATCAACCATATTCTACTGACAGCTTGTGAAGCGAGTGGCAGAAGTAAAGGAGGACAGCTTCAACCTACTATCCCAGGAGTGTTACACCTTGACCCGCCTGCCTGGTGGGGGTGTGGCCTTGGTGGGGGTGTGCTGGGGGGATGCCGGGGCAAGTTCTTGTCTATGCTCAAGAAAAGGGCCGGGCCAAGGGGTAGGCAGGGTAGGCACTTCTCAGAGGATTTTTTTATAATTTATAAAATTTGCATGCCCCAATCCCATCTGGGGTTTGTTTTAGCCTGTTGTATCTGTACGGGCTCCCCCACCCTGGAGTATGACTTGGCACCTTCCAGTTCCATGCTGGAGCATTGAAGCTCTGACGTGCATGCGTAATAGGCTGCAGGGCTGGCGCAAGACGTCGGTCATTACAAAAGTAAGATTGGTTGGGCAGAGAGGACCTGCTGTACTTGCTAGAGGGGACCAGTAATGCATCTAGCTGAAGAGACCTGTCTGCTCTTTCCTGCTGGGCTTTTGGCAGCTGCACCTGCCTTTTACTTCTTTTACAGATCATGGGGGCTTGGGTTGGCCACCAGTATGGTGGGGGTGTGGCCTTGGGGCCTGCAGCTGCAGACAGTAGTATTAATGGATATGGCTGGGACTGGGCCCATTGTTGGCTGCTGGCCTGGCAGTGGCACAGGTACAGATCATGGGGGCTTGGGTTGGGCAACAGCACAGGTACAGTTGGGGGCATGGACTTGGGGCCTGCAGTATTAATTGTGGATATGGCGGGGCCTTCATCGTGGGGGTGGGGGGCACTCATTGGAACCCTTGCCTAGGATGCCAAACTACCTTTGCCCGTCCCTGCTGAAGACCCTGTAGGCCCAAGTCAGGTGGCCATTGTGCCTATAGACATCTTGGTGCACACAGGCAGCCTGACTTCTTCAGGAAATAAAGTAGAGGGGGAGTCGAAGCGTTGTCTTTGGCAGAGATCAGGGCAAGAGATTGTCCTTAGCAGAGAGCAGGGTTGTAAACTGCTCAACCATATTTAACCCAAATGTTGCTGAGTTCCAGAATACCCCACCACAATAAAAATAATTAAAATTTGAGGAGAACTATAGTCCAATGGCACCAGGATTATATTCTTCAATTAATAAACCTTACTTTTCAGTCCTCCAGGTCCACTAACCCAGTGGATGTAAGAGGACCCATGAATGAGAATCCTGTCTGATGTGCACTTTGTTCTCTGTCTATGGGCTTGTTGCTGCAGGCATTAAACCAAATTTTTATTGGCACTAAATAATGTACAAGGACTTTGTACAGTATATTTTTTTGTTTATAAACATTCACACAACAGAGGCTGGTATCCCACTAAAGTCTGTGCATAGTAATTAAAACGCTGACACTCTAACCACTGGACCAGACCTCCTCAATCTGGCAACGTGTAAGCAGTTTAGTTTGAGTAATGTGCAGTTCCAATCGATAAAACAACAGTAACATTACTTCCCCCTCAGCACCATCACTAGATTTAGACGCAAGTGTCTGGCGAGTGCCATGTGTCCACAGGAGCCTATGTATAAATGCAATTCAGATTAGTACAGTGGATAGCCCACATTTTTGTGGTATCTATCTGCACAGGATATGAGCAGGATATAGCAATAATGCTATTAAATATAATTGGCATGCAACATACACTGTAAGGAAAACTATGGGGCAAATTTACAAAATTCACGTGAATGGATCGAAGTTCGATCGGATATGATCGAATTACGATCGTACAATTTTTTCAGATATTCCAATATACAAATTTGGCCTCTTTGATCATCGAATACCGAATTATCGAATAGATCGAATGTTCGTATATTCGATTATTCGATGATCGAAGGAATTAAAATTTTAAAATCCTTCGAATGCCTACTTCGTCAGATTGAACTTACCGAATACCAAGTCCTGCTCGAATACCATTCGTACGATCGAACGCTTCGATCGTTTGAATTGTACGAATTTTTCGGAGGCTCGAAGGAAAAAGTACGATTTTTTCGTGAAATCGAATGATCGGTATCCGATCATACGAATTCATCGAGAAATCGAATATCGAGCAAAATGATAGCCTAAAACTATTCGATAAGCATTCGATAGTCGAAAACACTATTCAGAAGAATACTTGTGCTCATCTATTATTGTGCCATGTACCAATATGCTGGTGGTACCTGCATGGCAAAATAAACACAAAAAGCCGTGCACTGTAGCTCAAGGAAGCTCTGTAACTTACCCCTGCTTTAAATATATCAGAAGCCCTGGGTTCCATTTGCATGTTGTGTTTATAAGCGTTCCACTTTATCCCAAAAACATTGTTCATTAACAATGTTATTCATGCTTCACATTATGGAATGCTCACATCCATGTCACCAACAACCTGCACCCAGTGTCAAACTGGCCCACTAGGATACCAGGAAAACTACCAATGGGCCCAGGTGTCAGTGGTCCCTCTTGTGTCTATTTATTTAGCCTATTTCATAGTCATTCCCTATTTCAGTATGGGAAAAAATGCTTAAAATGGAAGAATATTCTAAGTAGATATAAAAGAAAATAAAGCGGTTGAGTGAGGAAAAATAATAGTTTGGAAAGTGGGCCCACTGTCTAAGATTTTCTGGTGGGCCTATGGAATCCCAGTCTGACACTGATTGCACCTGAACCCCAAAGGAGTTTCTCTGAGATGCTATATACAGTCAATATTAGTTGGGCCTTTGTCTGTGTTGGGGGGTGTTTAGGCCTCTCTGTGATGGAAGGGCCTATTTTGAATCTCAGTCTTGATCTGTCACAGGCAAAGGTTCATTCACTGAGTATTAAAGCATAGCCAGTACAGTTGGCTATCAGATTCCAATTACAAACCAGATTCCAATTACATAAAGATTTTCTCATCAGCATATAATAAGCCAGGAAAGTGAATTTTCTTGAAAAGCAAAAAAATGCCTTTTGCATACTGTTCACTCAAAATGCTGTTCATGTGGATCTATTTCCCAGGTTCTACATGCTGATCAGAAAAAAAACTAAACATAATAAGGGCAAACCCCAACTGTAGTTGGGATCTGAGCAAATCCGCTAGATGTGCTTTAAAACTAAGAATGTTTCCTAGAGTTCCTTCTACTTTACTTAAAGGACATGTCAACCCCTACAACAAGATTTTAATCAGTAAAAAGCCTAATTACATATTTTACATACTGAGTCTTCAAGTCCTTGATAAGTTATCCACTAAAGCGCTTAGTTGATTTCAGCTTCGGGCAGCTTTCCTCCACTATCAGCCTCTCTCCCCCCTCCCTTCAGAATGAGAGCTGTTGCTTGGCGTTCTGCACATGCGCACTATGCCATAAACAATTTAGCACATGCGCAGTGGAGGGGAATCAGCGTCGGCTTAAACTTTTCAGCCGCATCATCAGCGAGGTCAGGTGGACGGGACTATCGGCGCATGCGCAATAGAACCAGGAAGCGCGCAACCTGGAGAAAATGGCCGGCAGGTTAATATTTGCGACTCTTGAGAAACAACACCACGGAGCAGGGAGCAGCAGGGGAATTTTGACGCGAAACCAATGCGGTTCGCATTGGGTTAAGGTAAACTAAACAGCAATGCCAATACTGGAAAAAGGGTTGACATCTCCTTTAAAGGAATAGTAACAAAAAAGTGCTTTAAAGTTATATAAATATAATGCAGTATTGCCAATGCCTTGCAATGGTAAAACAGCTGTGTTTGCTTCAGAAACACTTCTATTGTTTATGTAATAAGCTGATGTGTAGCAATAGGGGCACAGCAGATATGCTCTGTAGAACGTAATGGTGTTATCTGTTATTCACTATTTAACCTGTGCCAGATAGCCTTTTTTCAATTTCTGCATTGCTACACAGCAGCTTGTTTATATGAACTATAGTAGTATAAACAGATCAGTTTACCAGTGCAGGGCGACAGTACCTGATATTTTCATTACTTTAAAACACTTTCATTTTTTGGTGTTACTTTTCCTTTAACATCCCTTGGGATGTTGGGATTTTTGTAATTATGAAGAACTGCATGTGACACAACATTTGATAATACTGTATTATTTGTGTTGGATGCACTGTGGGTATGCTAAAGTACAGCATGTCTTCGACCTTAACTGTGCAGTTAAAACATAACTGAACATTAAAATCAAATATTTCTGCACTTACAACAGTTTCACTTCATTCATTGGAATATAATGACTGCATTTTACTGTTACTGCTGTTTCAGACAAAATTATAGATATTTCTTTCTCAATGCATTAATTGTTTCAGATGTCAGAAAGAGCCTTCTATTCTCTGTTCTCCTGTGCTGAACCTTGGCTGAGTTTTTTGTCCTGGCCTGTACAATTTTCATTCTGCTTCTGTTCAAGTGCAATGTTTTTACTAAACACTTGAGGTTATCACCTAACTAATCAGTGTGTGTCTATTGCACAGCTAAAGCTCTGTTTGTGTATCACTGCTCATTTAATTTATTGAGAATCACTTTCCTGTATTTTTGTTATCTTAAATGAGCATTTCGAGTTGAAATATTACCCTAGAGTTGTCATTTTAGTAGGCAAACTGAAAATCAGAAGTTGAGCTTTATTTTTAATCTCTTTTCTGAAGTGGTGAAGCAGATGTTGTTGTACCTTTTATCCTATCACTGTAATAGAAATATAGATTTAGGTATCATGACAACCACTTACAGAAAACCCTAATATGCGTTTGGAGGCAAAACAACAGAAAGCTGCTGAGGATAGGTTGATAGAATATGAAACTGAACATCCACAATACAGTTTGAAAAGATTATTAAGGGGTAATGGCCAGGGTCAGACTTGGGGGCCCACTGAGGCTGCTGTTTCACGGGCCCCTGCCACAAAGTCCCCTCCAAACCCCCGCGGCAGCCTAAATCATCCTTCACAAAGAAGAGGGAGGTTGGGGCCAGCAAGGGCACGGAGTGGATCTGGGCCAGCGGAGCCCACAAGAGCTTGGGCCCAATGGGTTTTTCCAGGTGTCCTGCCAACCAATAGGAATTTTGTTGAATTCACTGTAAAAATATCTTCTTCCATTGTTCGGCTTAAAACTAACTTTTAGTCTGATGTAGAATTTGATATTCTGAGACCATTTGCAATTTTATTATTAATGGTTTAAAAATGTTTTAGTTTTCTGTTCAGATGCTCTTCGATTAGGAGTTTCAGCAGCTGTCTAATTACTAAGGCCCATGTTACCCCAGGCATTGGTTCGAATGAGAAACTGTAAATTAATATGAGAGGGCCTGAATTGAAAGACAAATAATACAAAGTAATGATAACAATTATATTAACACAGAAATAATAATAAAATATTTCAAAACCTATAAGAATTAAAAAATGAAGACAACTGAAAGATTACTAAGATTAGGCCATTTTACAACATTTTAAAAGATAACTTAAAGGTGAACGACCCCTTTCAGCCAGTATGTCTCATTTAATTTGTTTTATATGAGGTGGTCCAAGGAGCTAGGCATTGCACGGAAGTTTTTACAGAAGCGGGATGTTATTTTTTGCTTTTCCCAGGGCATCTGGTCAAGGTAAAAAATCCAACGGCACACAAGGCAAATACAAGCAAGGTCAAGGCACTTGCAACGTTATTTGTGAGCGCAACGTTTGTCAAGCATATGCGGGTTGGAATACTCTTTTGGAAATCTGGTCAAGGTGCCAGCAGGCAATATATACAAATAATAAATGCATACATAGTGATCATAAGTATCTCTTCTATTACAATTCCAGTTTGCTTCAGTCAACTTTTATAAATGAAAGCCTTTAACCTCTAGTTTCTGCAGGCTGGTATCTCTTGCCATTGATAAATCCATTATGTAGTTACCCATAAATTCTTATATGTTGGACACCTGTTGAGATTCAAGTATGCCTAACAGTGTCATTTGTGAACTAGGTAAGGCTTGACCAGCTAGTTGAACAGGGTTCTACCTGTACTCCAAGTATGTACAGCCTTGGAGGTGTCTCTCTCTCAAGTCTTCATTCCATGATCATGAGCAAAAGTATGGGAGTTGCATCAAACATTTCTGCTTTACCGAATAATCTTGCTCTTGTAAAGGCAATCTCTCTACCTTAGAAATAACAGGAAATGGCAAATCACTGCAACGATAAGAAACAGGAATGTTGCAAGAATGAACAAAACCTCTACCAAGAATAAACTGTGCATGGGCTCTGTGAGCCAATCTTTATACAAAACATGATATCCAAATAAAAAGCCTTGAAATCCAGCCCATCTCATCCTGACACCAAATAAGTCCATTCTGATCTTTAAACAGCTTGATTATCTAGCTAGTAAAAACATGAAGCAGTAAAATAGGAGTGACACAGCCCTCCAATACTAAACAAATTGGACTGTTTTTGTAGGCAGGTAGGCAGTTGTTTTTGCAAGATTTAGACACAAACATAGGTTTAATTAATCTAAATTAAACAATGAGAAAAATAAAATGTATAAATATAACAATTTGCAGTGAAATGTGATCACTGCCCCTAAGAACTGACAATCAATAAAAACTAAGGGGGCGCATGGCCCAAGAATCAATCTCTGGCCTCCCATGTATTCAGCTGCCTATGGTCAATGTTCTACATTAAATTCTTTGAGAAAATTTGATCAGACATAAAAAAAATTTGTTTTATAAATTCTTTATTTTTTATTCCAGGTTGGTACAAGAAAGGGGTACAGAAAACAAAAGTAGAGTGTAGGAAAAGAGAGGGTACGTGAACAACATCAGAGTCTGTATCACTTGTATCACTTGTATCGAAAAAGTGTATTAAATATAAAATATCATGCTACGTTTCGGACATGCATCGTGTACTTTTGTTGGCTTGACCAAGGACACGATGCATGTCCGAAACGTAGCATGATATTTTATATTTAATACACTTTTTCGATACAAGTGAGTGCTGCCTATTTTTGTGTTTCTCTATGTGACGAGGAGGAGAGACTCAGCAATCCTCCCTAACGGCTGTGCACCACAACTCTTCATTTGAGGGAAAGGAGAGTGCTGATACAGTGAGTTGTTATATATATATATATATATATATATATATATTCTTATAGATGTCAGCATGTTTAAATATATAAGACACCAATTATAAATAAAACACATTTGTTGTGAGGTTTTTTTTAAAAGATAAATGAGGAAAATGCTCTGCTGGCTACGCCTAAGCATTGTGTGCAGACTCTCCTTCACGGGGCCTGCTCTTCTCTCACTCTGGATGTTTTCTCTGCATGGTCCTTGTATAAAGTGCAAATTCTAATTGAATGATCTACCACAGCTGGATTTAAAGCATCAAAACACTATAATAGTTTTGACACATTTTGATCATTATCAGCACTGGAAAACCTTCAGTTTTTAACCTGTTGCGCTGTCCCGCAGCAAGTAGTGGATTGTGAAGCCAATGATCCAGTCTATTCAATGACATAAACAGGAATACATTTTTGTGGGCATTTGCTGCTATACTTTAATCCCTAATTAAAACAGAAAAGAAAGGAATGTGTGCCTTGCTGAGTATTAAAATACTGTTGGTATTTTCTCTGTAACATTAAAACATTTTGATAATGGAAATAATGTAAGCAGTTACTGTTTTCTACCTTTCTTCAAAATAGAATGTAATGTGTAATATTGATTTGCTGATTAATTGCAATGCTGCAGTTGCCTCGGTGCATGCATACATCAGTCTGCCATTCAAACCATTTCCTGGAGGTTACAGACCAAAGCAAAGAAATAGCAGTTTAAGTGCCAAAATAAAGGGCTCCAGAAAAAAACAAATGTCAATAATTAAAAAAAAAACTTACATTTAAAAAAATTAAAACCTGCTGCGTTAACATAGAATAATAATGCCTACAATATTATAAATGTTAATTTGGTGTGTTCCCTTCCCCTTTAATGGAGACGTGAACCCGAAAAACAGTAAAAAAAAAAAAAGAAAACTAAAAAGTAAAGTGTAATGCAAAACTGAAATGGTTTGTAATGTCTAAGTTAAAGGTGAAGTGCCTTGTCTCGTACAGCATTTCTACAACAACTGAGAAAAACTACTGATATTCCCAGCTGCTAAACTCCACATCATAGCAAAAGAAGGACCTGGAACGCTAAAATGAAATAAACATCCAACTCAGATGAGTTATAACTACTTTAAACAGAAAAAGACAAAGCCATTTGATTGTTTTAGGTCTTACAGTACAACCAACCACCTTTCCTGATGAAAATCAGTGACCAATAATGAATGTGAGACTGAACAACATGGTATTAAATATTTTGTCTCACCAAGCCAAACTCACATTACTTTAAGATACAGTAAGCATGCTTGTGCCTTTCAAACCACTAGCTCATGGCTTGTCAGCAAATCTGAAATAGGCAGGCAGATTTTTCCCCAGGGGCACTATAACATTTGCAGTGATGCAAGTCTATAGTAAGAATTGTACATCATGTTTAGGATCTGATCTAGGACTGTTCACTGGGCTCTTCACTTACAAATAATTTTAGTGTGTATTAGCAGTACTATTATCACAGAATAAATTATCTGCTGTACATTAGGCTTCTACCACATTAGGCTGTTTATATGCATTTTTATAACAATTCATTGAATACCTGTTCACTGACAGGCACAAGATTAGCAAACTGTGAAAATTGGCAATTCTGAAGACTGTGCCACCCTGAAGCAGCTTCTGATATGCTGCCCCTTGCCCCTCCAGCTGTTACTTTTCCTGTTCCAGGGTGGAATCCAGTGGGGGCCAGGCCCAGAATGGCAATCTGTGAGTTCTGGCAAATGCCAGAGGGGCTGCTGTAAGATGCCATAGACAGTTCCTATTTATTGAGCTAGTGGAGGACTATTTGGCCTCTGAGTACTTGGAATGCCAGGGACTATTTTGACTCCCAGTCCAGACCTGGTGGGGGCCACATCTCTAGTGCAGAGAGTGCTACTGTGCTATTGTTCTAAAAGTTGCCAGAAGCAGCTTTTTGCCAACCCTGGAAACTGAAGCTGCTGAAGTGAGTTGCTCAACTCACCATATTGGCACTGCTCTCTCTCATGAAAACACGTAAATTGTGTAGAAGTCAGTGGATGGCATTGGTGTAAGTGTACTTTACAAGTGACGTACAAAGAAATAAAAACAATATGCTGTTGTGGAAAAGGGCAGGGAAGTTGATGCATAAGGCAGATATTGAAATTTAGCACTGGCAAAAGTTAAACAGTGTGAATTTTCTTACCTTTTTATAATATGTTAACAACCCTTCTTCTGGTTAAACATAGTGTGAGAGCTGCCTGTGTTCAACATGGCTCTATTCAAGCAGGACTGGGAGGTTGGAACTGCCCTTTCTTAGTCCCTATCTATCCCCTACTTTAGGTATCAGTTAGACAAGCAAGTGCAGGAGCGGCATCAGGACCAGGGTGCAAAGGAGACTTGTGTCAACAAGCAGGGCCACCATCAGAAATCATGGGCCCCATACAACAATATGATCTTGGCCCTGCTCAACACAAGACCTGCCCCCAACCCCGGCAGGGTACCTCCCACAAGTTAAAAAAACATAGGTGACCAGATTTGCCACCTAAAAATTAAAAAAAAACCACATCATTGGTGACCAGCCCCCCTCCAAGTTAAAGTGGAACTTTAACTTTATTGAGAAAATTTAAATTTAATATAAGCTTCATCATACTGAAATAAGAAATGTTGTATATACAATCAATTAAAACTACTGTAGTGTTTCTGAAATAATCAAGTTTATCTTCACTATCCCTCTTTCAGTATCTGTTTCTCTGCATTCTGTCTTCATTCAGGAGTTGGGTGTCATTCTGTCTTCATTCAGGAGTTGGGTGTCAGATGAATGATCCAATATATCTTATAGGGGGGCTTGTTTTGCTTAGAAGATATATAAGAGCTCACTCTATTAAAATCACCAGGCATCAAATTTCTCTACATGCATGATTTGTGCAAAACACAGTTATTTTGTTAGATGTTGTTTGTACTGGAATCAGAGTGAGCTCTTATACAGCTGCTAGGAGAGGAAGCCCCCCCCCCATAAGATATATTGGATCTAACTGTCAATGAATATCTTGACCCAACTGCTGCATGAAGACAGAATGAAGAGAAACAGATTCTGAGAATCCTGCAGCAGGCCAGGTACCCGCAGGTTACCCACAAAATCCTGCGGTCAAGGCCGGATTTACCTTTTGTGCTCCCCTAGGCCCAGCTGCAGAGCCGCACCCCCCGCCCCACCGCAAATCTTTTTTTTTACCCAAATAAAAACAGAAAATAAACTGGAAATAATTCTGTATTAAAAAATAAACAAATATTTTTAATGTAATCAATGTATATACCAGGAAATACCATAATCAATAACAAACATTTATATAATTAATTATTTAACCTACCAAGGGGGAATAAAGTACAAGTAAACGTGCCTGCTTCCTGCCTGCTGCACTTTCAGCCAGGCAACAGCCACCAATTCTATTTGCAGAATTATTTATCCTGTGGGCTGTGCATGCTGTGCTGTGCACAGTCACAGATCCGTGACCGTCGCTTGCCGCTCGTTCACTCCTCCTCTCTCAGACGTGAGCAGAACGGGGGCGTGGAGAGGGGCGTCACAGCGTCGTGTGCGCATGTGCGCCATGTGATGACGTCAACCCGCGACCAGGTCCAGGAAGAAGGTCAGGTGTTTGTACCGCATAGTGCCGGTTCCCTCTACTCTCGTCTGAGGGGGGGGCGACGCAAGCTAAAGTACTTGATAATAAGTACCTCAGACAGCAAATGCAATACTGTTACATGCTTTTTTGGGGGGCTTACAACATTTATATAGATGTTAGGGGCGCCTGTTTGCCGCCCCTAAACATCTTGCCGCCCTAGGCCCGGGCCTAGGGGGCCTCTCCCTAAATCCGGGCCTGCCTGCGGTACCCTGCGGGTTGCATGTAGAAGTTCCAGATGCGGGTATAGAAGCGGGGCGGTGGTTTTGCGGGTTTGCGAATTGAGGGTCGGGCCGCAGATCTTCTCCATAGTGATTTTTACTCCTTTTTTCTGAGCACATCTACTTCCGATGATGTCACTTCCGGTTTACAATGACAGCACTTCCGGTCAATTCTTGATGGTCAGCGGGTGGTCCGGGTTGAGGATAAGGTATTTGCGGACCTGGTGGGGTCACAGGTCCAAGCGGGTCTGGGTTGCGGATTGCAGGTTGTGGGTACACGTCGGGTACGAGTCCAAAAAAATGGACCCATGCTGAGCAAGAGATAGTGAAGATAAACTTGATTATTTCAGAAACCATTTTTGTTTGTATATAGTTAGAAACTTTCTTATTTCAGTATGATGCCACTTATATTAAATCTTTGGCAATTTTTGGCAATAGTTCCCCTTCAAAAAAGAATTGGTGGTTAGGGGGTGTCCCATGAAAGATTAAAAAAAGCTTAGCTTTTACTCAAGAGGGCCTGACTAATTTGGAAAGTGCACCACAGCTGGGCCCCCTTTAAACCTGAGCCTGGGACTACTCTAACCCCTGTCCACATGCCAGGGCTGAAACTAGGGGTAGGCAGAAGATGAACGTTCCTCCGGTGCAAAGCTTGGGGGCAACAGACATTTACCTTCCCTGTTGCCTACCGCTCATCTACGCATGTACTCTAACAAATGTTAAGGGGTGGGGCAACATAGCCAGCCAGGTTGCCTGGGGTGCCCCACCAGCCTGGCCTATCCTGCTACAAAAACTGTCCTCTGCAGCTCTTGTCAGACTTTTAATCTGGTACAAGGAGCAGAATGCAGGTATGCCTCTGATGTAAGTGTTTTCTGAATGAGCAGTAAGAGGCCACAATTTTGTATCCCTTAGAGCATTCATATTACTGATGGAATGTTCATTAACCTTATTGATTCGGTACCCTGCCTAGGGGTAAACTTTGATTTTCCCTGTTCCTTCTCTAATCATTTAAATACCACTGCTAAAACCTTGTAATCGTTCCTTCTCTAATCATTTAAATACCACTGCTAAAACCTTTGTAATAGTTCCTTCTCTAATCATTTAAATACCACTGCCTAAATTACTGTAACCTTATGCTATCTGCTCACATGCTTTTCTACCAGTCAATCTTAAAGGGACAGTAAAAGTGAAGGTATACAGCTAAAAACATATTTGTCAAAATAAATAGAATTTGTGTTGAAAGTACATTGTGCTTAATATCCTAATGAAAAAAGCAATATTTTATATTGTTTTTCCATTCTCAAGCATTCATTTTAAAGTTATGTTTTTAGTGAACATCCTTTAATTTCCCTTTATAAACAGGGCAGTTTGTTCAGAGCTCTCTATCAAACAACTCCTCCCTTCCCTAAGCAGCAACCTTTGAACAGCTCATTATCGGGGGCTTCTCAGTGGACACTTAATTAGGTTTATCATATCCTCCATTGCTCTGCAAGATCAGAAGTGCTAAAGTAAAACTAGCTGCAATAGAAAAAAACGTACATATTTCTTAATTAAAGTTAAATAGTCCGAAGGTATGGCCAGCCAAAGCTCTGTTCATTGAGCTCATGTTATAATGTATAATTCATTGCTAGAATGCTTCTGCTCCCACCTATGGGGTATCGAAGAGTGAAGTTAGAGATCACCATAGTCTGCTATGGTGAAATTCCGCCACTCTACATTAATTTCTATGGTATTTTTAAAAGATGTTTTATCAATCGGTGAAAGTGATGGATGGAAATACTCCTTTCAAAATGCCATAGAAATTAATGTAAAGTGTCAAGATTTCACTCTAGCTGACTGTGGTGATCTCTAACTTCACTCTTTGATAAATTTACCCCTATTGGCAGGCCCAGACTGGAAATCTGTGGGTTCTGGCAAATACCAAAGGGGCTGCTATAAGGTTCCATAGAAAGTCAGTATTTAGTGGGCTGGCAGGGGCTGTTTGGACCTCTATGTACCTGAAATGCCAGGGCCTATTTAATTCTCAGTCCGGACCTGCCTATTGGATAATGTCTTTTCTTTGTTACAATCATGGCTCTCTGTTCTTCCAAAGATGCCCGTTTGCATGAAACTAAAATATTTTAGTGTTAATCTCAGAGCTTTCCTGCCCAGTGTTCCCAACTCTTCTGTCGGGGGGTTGTCTAGGATAAGTGCAGGACTAACATCCCTGATATACATGTTCTTAATGAAAGTTCAGGCTTCTGTTGACACTGCCTGGGGAGCAATCAATTGAATCCCTGAAGCTACATTTTTCATATATCCTTAAATTGTCTTCAGGACAAAATTAAATGTATTCAGACCTGTAGTGAATCTCCTTTACATAAATAATTTAGTAACTCTATTAATGGAAATCTGTACATTATCGCATTCTGTAGCATTGAGCTCTCATACCGTGTTAATGTGTACCAGAAATGGCTTTCCTTTTATGTTCCTTCTTTCAACAGTGATGCTTTTTGTTAGAAAAAATAAATACAGAGGGTGGAAGTCACTTATTGTATCAATGGTTTCAGATGTAGGGAGTACAAGGCTCAATCCATTGGTCTGATTGACTGAAGTGGTTAAGTAAAGGAGCACCCTCTTGTGGTGAATTCATGCATAGACATAAACATTATTTTTTTTTAATGTATACAGATACTGCTCTTTCAGAGTGATGTAGCTAAAGTTCTTATGCTTGGTTTCTTATATTTTCATTTACTTTAAAAATATAATCTTTGAAATTCAGAGAGGACTTAAGCTGCATTTACTTTGAAGTGTATATTAAAGTGTATATTAAAATTACAATAGGCTCAATGCTCGGCCAATATGTTGTTATAGAAAAAAAAGATTGTCCGATTCATTATTTACAGAAACTATTCAGATTTTTTTTTCAGTATCCTACTGCATTAGTACCACTAGTACCACTGGTTGCTCTGGTCTAACTTTTAAATAATTGTTTTGGCCAAGGCAAAAGTATCACTATCATGAACTGTAACAGAAAAGGGATATGGTGCATTTTGTCACTTGTTTTTCTTTAAAAAAATTTACTTGTAACATGCAGATCAGAATTTTGACCATGGTCATCCCTAGGCCTCCAGGGTGCGATTGCCCCCGCTGCATACCGCCCTACATTTTGGAAATAAAAAGAGGGACAAAAAAAGTTGTTGCACATACGGCGCTATACAAATAAATGATGATGATGATGATGATACTGTGGATTTTTTTGACCACGCCCATTTTTGTGGCCACACTCACTGATTACCATGTTCATTTTACAAAATATGGCAGGTTATGAAAGTTTTTTTCAGTTATTACAGTTTTGCTGATGAAGGTGAATTGCCCTTTAAGTTTTGAGTCTATCTTCTGCCAAGAGACCTGTTTATCTAAATTGTTATAAATTACTTATTTGCTTATCTCAAAATTGTTACAAAAATATCTTAGTTACACCTGGTAGCTGTTCTTGGCTCTCTGCCAAAAGCCAATTAAGTTAGAAACTTTATTTATTTTTTTGCTGTTCAGTGTAGAGAAAGTCGGGACTTTTCAGTATAAATGCGGGACTTTGGGTTGAGCTGTCAAAAGAGGGACTGGCTCACTGAAAACGGGACAATTTGGAGGAATGCCACAGGGGGTTATGCTTACAGTGCTACTTCGAATGTGGCCGGGCAGCATGCTACCTCCAAAATCTTGCTGCCCTAAGCCTGGGCCTGGTAACTTGTGTAGCATGCTGTGGCAGAGTTGGCAATTTCTAGCTTTTAGTTGCATATGTGGACAGTGAAGAGTCACTCAAGAATGCCTTTTGCAGCATTTTCAAGATTTATATTGCTTGGCAGCAGTTCCCAATGACTTTGAATGGGGCATTAATTCTAGCATTTTATTCCCCTCCCATGGAGATGCAAAACATTCAGGTGACAAAAGACTACAGTCCATTATTCTCAGGGAAGTGGTTCACGGGATGTTCTGTCACACATGCTGGAGGAGAAATGTATATCAAGAATATGATAAACTGAAAACTGCAGAAATTGCAGATTTGGTTCTGACAAAAATGACTCACTTTTATTTTCTTATTAATAATAATCACATATTTGTCCAGCACAAGATTTCAAGATTTAGTTTGGCCGATCCTAATTTTTGGTGTGTTCTCCTCTGCACTGCATAGTCTGTGTCTGACTGACTGACTTTAGCAGATTGTCCCTCCCAGGCGCCACAACTATAATTCTGCTCTGCACTAAAACAATAAAGTACAGGCAGCTGATCTCTGATAAGCCCGGCTGTGCTGCACCTAATGTTTACAGTAAGCCACAAGAATCAGTAAGAGAAACTTTCCTATCTTTCCAGTCTGGAGATGACAAAGAAGAAACTGTGTCTGTCAGTGTCCTTTTCATTCCTGTCACCTTTGTTTTACCTTTGATCTTAGTAAAAGTTTTAAAAAATTATGCAGTATTTCCATGAGAAAATGAAAGGGCCAGTCAACTCAGCAAGATGTTTTTCCTGCTTAGCTTTTAAGGCTTAGTCCAGACGGGGAGATTCGGGGGCGATCCGTCGCCTGGCGACTTTTCGCCACGACAGATCGCCCCCGAATCTCCCCGAATAGCTAGGCACCGGCGAGGCTTAAAAGCGCCGGCGTGTGTTCACACGGAGCGGCGCGATTTTTAAAATCGGTCCAAATTGCCTGGCGAGGCAATTTGGAGCGATTTTAAAAATCGCGCCACTCCGTGTGAATTAGCGCAGGTGTTTTTAAGCCTCGCCGGTGCCTAGCTATTCGGGGAGATTCGGGGGCGATCTGTCGCGGCGAAAAGTCGCCAGGCGACGGATCGCCCCGAATCTCCCCGTCTGGACTAAGCCTAATACTGGCCATACATGGGCAAATAAAGCTGCCAATATCGTCGTTTAGACCAATTTGACAGTTTATCTGCCCGTGCATGGGGGCTTCTGACGGGTCTTCAGGATCAATATCTGGCCACGATATCAATCGGGAAGGTTTGATTTTCTTCCGACCTGTTGGAGCCCCTTGGCGTCATCATAATCTGATCGACTATATGGTGATATCGCCAAATGAGTGGATCTTTGCATCTTTGTACAGCTTTACTCCAAGCATCCAGTATGGTAGCCATGTGTTCCCCCATCATTAAAGAACATGCACCCTTGTATGCTGTATACCCTTACCAAGTGGCTTTTATTCTTCAGTAAACAAGCGTACTCCCAAGCATGACATACTTTACTTATGTTTTATAGCTTGGTAAAAAAAAAAAAAACAGAGTAAACATTCTCCATTTTCACAATAATTTGGCCAGTCAGGATGCGCTGCAAGTTTACTTTAACTTGCAGAGCCAGCAGTATAACTACATGCTGCAGATATTAAATGTACAGATAAAACAAATGTGAAGGTTGTTTTAAGACAGCTAGCCCATATTTTCATGTTTTATTATATTTATAGAGCAAAAATGTGAAATAAAAACATACATTCAGCTATGTCATTCAGCTATATATCCCAGTTATATGCAAAAAATAAGGAATTCGAATCTCAATGTTATTGGTTAGCAGACACTCAGAGCAATGATTACATTTACGTCAGACTGACATTTTTAAATCTTACATATAATACGGCCATTAAATGATAACAATAAATTATTTGACAATTCAAATATAATTTAAATAAAAAACATGTTCTACACCACAATTTTAATGCATAGGACATATGGGATCAATGAATTAATACTCTTCCATGAGGCACATACTATTTAACATTTGCCTCCTAGGCTTATGCTAATTTAATTATTTGGAAGTCACTGGAGGACACTTGTATGTGGTCTAGGAAAGTCTTCGGCTGCTACAGAAAATATTGAGGTATGCACTGTATCCGTCAATAAGAAGCTGTTCTACTTGCGTTTTTAACTTACATTCCCAAGAGGTTCTGCATCAGCAGAAGATGTTCGTCTCCAAAAGGTGTCATGTCTATGATGATTAATGGATTTGTTATGACCCTACTAAGGGTAAGGACACACGAGACGATTTGTCGCCAGCGTTTTTAAAAAGCAAATCGCGGCGACAAGGCGATCGTCTTTTTCGAACAGGCGATTCCCAGCGACAATTGGCACAGAGCGATTTGTATCCCATTGCTATGTGCGGTACGTGCTCCTGTCCGTATCAAAAAAGTGCTTCAAAAAAGGCATTTTCGAGCGTGTTTTCGTCCGAGTTTTGTTCGGCGTGTTGTCTCGGCGTCTCTCCTCGAGCGTTTGTGCTTCCCTCTGTGACCTAGCGTCTTTGTATTCCTGCGCCTTGCGCAGTGTAATTTGAATACAATCGCTGCTACTTATCTGTATGTGTGTGCGTGTCTAGGAGATTTCAGTGCTTTTCTAAGTACATGCTATTTCTGATGAATCGCTCGGAAAAGGGTCTCAGTGCGTTTTGGAGCTACAGGCGATTCACAAACGCGCTGTGTGCACAGTAGCTGGCGTCTTTCATATGGTTTTGTGCTGAGACAAAACGAGCGACATGTCGCCGCGATTTGCTTTTTAAAAACGCTGGCGATAAATCGCCTCGTGTGTCCTTACCCTTATACTACTGTGGAAGTATTACGGCTACTGATGGGCTATTAGCTGAGCCAATAGGAATTATTTGTCCTGTAGTCAGAAAGCTGTCAGAGTCAGTCCATTCCATAGAGAAATGTAATTATTTTTATCAGTGTAGATGAGGAGACTAAGAGAGATCAGTAGTTTGCTGATCTTCCTCTGACTTTGACTTAGAACAGGGATCTGTTTTCTGTTCTTCTGTTCTGTTTCATACACAGAGACAGACAAACAAAAAAACAACCTAGACAGACACACAACTATAGAAAGCCAACAGTGACTTTAAAAAATATTTTGTTCTGTTAGTTCTCTTCAAATGCACGTCTTGTTAAGAAGTGACTGTATAACAGAAAGCACTCTAGTAGCTTCAAAGATCTGCCCCTTTCAACATAAACGACAATGGTATTGTTTGAAAAAATGCTCGGAAAGGAGATGTGGATTAGTCTCTTTCACACAAGCACTTAGACAGCGCTGACTATAATTCTGTCCCTGCAGCAGTGATGTATATAGATACAGCATAGTCAATTAGAAGCTGTTAGAGACATGGTTTAAAGAGGTGACATAAAAAGCCAATGTAGTATAAAGGGCAGTAGGCATCAAGTTGATCACAGACATAAACAGCATATTGATTGCTGGGATGAAGGGTGTGTGATGGTGGCAGTTATGAGTATAATTTACAAATCAATAGCTGTTGCCACTTTGCAATATTGTGTGTGCTATTGCAATGACAAAGGCATATGAAAAATAATAATTTAAATGTGGGTAGCTTTTAGGGATGTAGGAGCTGAAAATAAGACATTATGTGGAAAAAACAATTTTGTTGTTTACTGACTTATTTGTCAGTGGGGGGGGGTTATTTTATTCGTGGTTGCCGCTTTTATTCTTAAAATAAAATTACTTGCAATTAAGGTGAACATATTGTTACTTTGATCTTTGAAGCGGGTAATTAATGGTGGGTCTAATAATTATTTAAGTAACAACAATGTTCAACATATTCCAGGGACTTGCAGTCAGCAGTGTATTTTAAATGACTCTCCCATGAGAATAGTCGCTACATCTTGGGTACAGATATATCAGTGAATCAGTATCCATGTTCAGATTCATTGGCATTTTATGAAAACTATGTTGATTTGAGTGAAAACCTATTAGCTTAGATGCCTGTTTTTTCTTCTGTTTAGGGGTAGTATGCATGCAAGTTTTGTTCGGTTTGCCACTTCACATTTCCACAAAACCCACTGCACTAGGCAATAAGGAAATATGTGACCTATGGTTGACTATGAAGAGTCTATGGTTTCTATGAAGATTCTATGATTCTATTCAACCTATGCTTCTTGTTAATGTAAGCTGAGCCACTATATAGAGATAATTAGTTGTGCTTAAAGCCAAAGTGAATAAAGTTGGTACTACCACGTATTTTAGGTAAGTAATGTCAAAAAGACTAGAGAAAAAAATCACAGGAGGGTATACTCACAGTTCACCCCAGTCCCAGGGTGCAAAACCACCACAATGTTCCACTAATTATGTGAGTCCCTCCAAAAAATAACGAACCAATAAATTAAGAAATTAGAAAAATATTTATTAGGACATACCATACCATTGTTGGTATGTCCTAATAAATATTTTTCATTTTTTTTTATTTATTGGTTCATTATTTTTTGGAGGGACTCACATAATTTGTGGAACAATATAAGCTGAGCCTCACAATGCATGTGTTCAGTTGTAATATTCTGAACCAATTAAGATTACACTATTAGGCCAGGGGCACATGGCTGCGTTTTCTATGCTGGCATCGATAACAGAGAAGATGCAATCTGCTCTCTTCTACCCCAAGGCGGTTTTCAGAGTGCAAATATATTTTCCATGTTTCCATGGACAAATCTGACCTATGTATGATCTAACTGGTCAATTCCATTACTATCAGTGCATTTGCAGGCACACGGTGGAAGACAACAGACCATGTAGATACCCGGCGGAGAGAACACACCATGCTAGAGTCCAATTTCTGGGACCCGTACCCGCCACCTGCAATCCGCAACCTGGACCCGCGACCCACATCCTTACCTGCTTGGACATGCGACCCGACCCGCAAATATCTTATCCGAACCAGACCCGCTGACCATCAAGAAGTGCGGTCATTGTAAACCAGAAGTGACATCATCGGAAGTAGCCGTGATCAGAAAAAAAGGAGTAAAACAGGAAGTGCTGTCATTGTAAACCGGACGTGACATCATCGGAAGTAGAGGTGCTCAGAAAAAAGGAGTAAAAATCTCTGACCCTCAACCCGCAAACCCGCAGAACCAACGACCCGCTTCTATACCCGCACCCGGAACTTCTACATGCAACCCACAGGGTACCGCAGGATTTTGCATGTAACCTGCAGGTACCCGCAGGTACTGGACCCTACCTTATGCTTTGGAGCCTGTCCTTTCTGATCCTTTTCTAACAATGATCCTTGAATAAGAAAAAGAAAGTAGGAGAATAGCAACTGAAGTGGAACTAAAGCCTGAAATGTAATACAAAATGTTTTACTTTATGTTTTGGGCCAACAATATCACAGCCTTACAGGATTGAAGATCTATGCTTTTGAAGATGCTCACAGTAGCCTGCCTTTCTTCTTGACAAGGCTCTCCACAGGCTCAGTCTGCTCTTGGCTTTGGGACCAGTGGCAATACAATGAGCAGAAGTGAGCTATCGTTTATTTCACTCATATCCAATCTTATAAAGGGTCAGTCTTTAGTTTAATATATAAATCAAATGTTCAATAAACTGGATTCCTTTTAGAAGCAACAATTATAATCAGTGGCATAACTAGATGATACTGGGCCCCACAGCAAATTAATTTTAGGGCCCCCATCATATCCAGAGGCTGTCCTGTTTTACCAATATATTTTGAAATTGCTCATTAATTAGGGCCTCGTGGGACCCCTATCCCTCCTGGGCCCCCCTGCAGCCTCAGTGTCTGCTTCCTCTGTAGTTACGCCCCTGATTATAATGCTATATGCTTTTCTCATGGTGTTAAGGAGCATGTAGTTGTGCAAGTACCTTGAATTGCATCTAGCTGCCAATGTGCTGGTTCAGCCTGTTTTAATAAGTAAATAAATAACAGGCTGCAAAATTACTGTTATTTCTGAGGTTGCAAATGCAACTGACTTTTGGGAACAATACTAAAACTGCAATTGATGCAATGAGGAGAAAGTGAAATTATAGTTTATATATGGGATCTATTATCCAGAATGCACATCAAGTTTGGTTTTCCAGGTTTTTTCCCCATAATGTCATCACCTTACCTTATAATAAACATTTACATGTTTAAGTAAACCCAATAGGATTGTTTTGCCACCAAAATGAATTTATGCTAGATTAAATACCATCTAGTGCAACACAAATGGTTTGCTTTAAATTACCTCTATAGGAAATGGCCTTCCCGTAAGATACTGAATGAACATTTTAGGGCAATGGCAATGGCCTGCTGCCCATAATAAATAAATAAATTGGATTCCACTGCTTAAAATAGTCAAACCAATGCAGACAACATGATACATTTGAAAAAGCCCAAAAACAACTTTGATAAATGCAAAAATTCATAAAAAACCCTTTCTGACAGTTAAAAAAAACATAAAAAATCCCCAGTACAGATTTTAGTAAATCACCACCATGCAAGTGCAAACATTACACACATTCTTTGCCTCTGTTCATCTTCTGTTGTGTATCAGAAAGCTTTGAACCATAATGATTCCTATAGCCAGTTTTAAGCAAGGTGTTTCTTGGGGGAAGAAAATGCCAATTTAATTCCTTCTGCCACAAAATCACTTTGTATTGACAAACATGGCATCAACCTGGGTAGAATTTAGCGTGGAAACATGAAAGCATACATTTAGCCGTCTAATCTGCTCACTAACAGGTCAATGCTATGCCTATTAATGCTACTGGCATTTCGTCCCCCAGCTAGGGATGCCAGCTACCACAATGCCTCATGCAACATGGCCCTTACAGGCAATCACACCATAATCATAAGTAGTATCAGAAGTAAAAAACCTAAACAATGTTGCCTCCCATAGACACAGACACAGATTTACCATGTGGGCGCCCCTAGGCCTGCTGTCATTTGTCGCCCCTGTCCCCTCCCTTTTATTTGCTCAAATTTTCATCATCAGAACAGAGCAATGGGAATTGGCACACAGGAAATTTTAATTTCTGAACCAATGTGGGTGTGGTTGGGCAGCATGCCACCTCCTAAAATCCTGCCTAGGTGACCTCTCCACAAATCCAGGCCTGCATTGACATTTATAGAAATTGCCTGCCGAAAAAGATGATGTGCCTGTAAATTTTCAAAAGTGCATTTCTGAGCCGAAAACTGCCTATTCCTGCAGTGACAGCTGGTTTTCATAAAAATCTATAGGACGTGCATGGGCTGTTTCAGAATTTTTTGTTTTGCCACACCTGTTGGTGGACAAGGTGGGGAAATTGTATCATATTAGAGTAAACTCCCATATGTAATAAAAGGCACCATGTTTGTCAAGATGCAGAAACCCATAGAACAAATTAGATCTTTTCATTTAAACAGGTGACTTGGAAATGCTCCCTGGTAATTGATTGCCATAGATGGCTATGTCTGTAGCAAATTTTGCAGATTTTATTGCATAATCAATGGCTACCATGGCTTCCACGTGTCCCTGCCCTCCTCAAAAAAAGTGGGGGCCATTAAATGATTTTCCTGTACCATTGTACCATAACCTTAAGTTATATTATTAAACTAGACAAGTATAAAACTTCTAAGATCTTATGAACTCAATACAGTTATACAATAACACAGTCTGGCACCAGTGAATGGCAGGGCTATAGACCTACCTGTAATTTTCATGTCATGAAACCATAGCAGTGTAATCATACTTGCTCTTATAACAGCATTTGACTTACTAAACATCTGTTCTGATGGATGCGAAACAAGCCATACATGCTGTCTGCAGCTTTTCTTCTGGAAAATAAAGTTGAGAGAGAAGCTAACTTTACAAGTTATTGCTCAGTAAAAAGCAAATAAACATTCTTGCAGTTTCATGATTAGTTGGCAGCAAGGGGCACCATGCAAGTAGAGTCTACAGATATTTCATTTTTCCTTGGCTAAACAATAGGAAAGTACCTAAATATACAAAATGACAAATGTATATGGAAATATATAGGTGTCACCAAGATTCCATAACCATATACAGTAGAATCTCAATTTTACATTGTTGGTTTGTGGTCCCACCTATAAATGATAAATAATACATTCCCCTGATTTTACATTTTCCTGAACTTTGCACCATTTTTTTCTGGTCCCCTGAAAAATGTAAAACAAAGCTTCTTCTGTAAACACATGAGGAAATAATAATGTAAAACCAAACCAAAAAAGGGTAGATTTTCTGTCAGAACACAATTAAAGATTTCTTATTTTGTTCCGAGTGAAGGCTGGGCACAGAATAGCTATATGGCATGGGTCCCATGAAGGGTTGCACACCTGACCAGTATTTTACCGGCCCGGCTGGTAAAAATGTTGCTTGCCGCAATGTTATTTACAGGGAAAATCCATAAAAATATAGGAAGGCCAATATTTTTTTTTTTTCAGAAAAGTTGGCAACCCTAGTCCCATGGGAGGCAGGGGTGCTAATACATAGTAACATAGTAAATTAGGTTGAAAAAAGACACATCCATTTGAGGTTTTGAGAGGGTACAGTGTAGGGATGCACCAAATCTAGGATTCGGTTGGAGATTTAGCCACAATTCGGCCCTTTGCAGTATGATTTGGATTCAGCAGAATCTTGTGCCTGGCCAAATTAAATCTGGATCCTAGTTTGCATATGCAAATCAGCGGCAGGGAGGGAAATCACATAATTTTTTTTTAAATGTTTTTTCCACTTTTTTTACCTTCCTGTCAGTAATTTCATATGTAAATTGGGATTGGGAATTAGGCAGAATCCCAAATAGCGAATTCAGGGCATCCCTAGTACAGTGTAAAATTGGCAAAGTGCTGTCTTACATTTAGAAATGCATAGGTCCCAACAGGCCCTCTTTTGACAGTTCAACCTGCAGTCCCTTATTTGTACTGGAAAGTCCCTCTTCTCTGCACTGAACAGCCAGGAATAGAAACAAAGTTTCTAACTTAATTGGTTTTTGGCAAAGAGCCCAGAACAGCTAACAGGTGCAAATAAGATACGTTGTTACAATTTTGAGATAAGAAAATAATTAATTGTAACAGTTTAGATAAGGAGAAATATTTTCAAACTTTCAGAACCTGCCAAATTTTGTAAAATGAACATAGTAATTAGGGGGTGTGGCCCCAAAAAAGGGGCGTAGTCAAAAAATGTGGCCACCCTACATGCCAAAATTGTTTTTCCTCCCTCTTTTTACTTCCAAAACATTGTGAGGCATGCAAATGTAACAATCTGGTGTCCATGGTAGCAGTGTAAAAAGAGGAATAATCCCATGCCCCGACACACTGATCCATATGACATAACTCCCAACTGTCCCTTTTTTGGAGAGACAGTCCCTCTTTTGACAGCTCAACCCGTAGTCCCTCATTTGTACTGGAAAGTCGCTCTTTTCTCTGCACTGAACAGAAATTAAGTAATTGTAACAGGAGAAATATTTTCAAACTTTCATAATCTGTAAATTTTGTAAAATGAACATGGTAATTAGGGGGTGTGGCCACAAAATGTCGTGCCTCTTTTTACTTCCAAAATGTTGGGAGGTATGATGCTGTGCAGCTGTGACTGGGATATTACAGTAAGGTAAGACTACTACATAAATAACGAGTATGAGGAAGGAAGAACTCATTATCTTATACTAAGAACACACGCAACATGCGAGCTGCTTATTCATAGTTATTTTCAAGGATAATGCGTTTCTGAGTATGACGGTCGTCGTAACCATACCATGTATATTAGCCTGATTTTGTTTTATAATTATATACCACGTGACACTCTCTCTCGGCCCTGTTTCAATGAGTCCCGGAACAATTGCTCCGGGAGAACGGTGAGTGTGGTAAATGTGTCAATAAACCGAAATGCGAAAAGTTACTCGGGAATTGATAATAGAACGTAGGTACCACTGACTGAAAGCAGAGTGACTGAGGTACTCGGATAATAATCTCCCGCCCCCCTGTCTTGGCCCCACCTCTGCTCCCATCTGTTTGGGCTCTTCCCTTCCACTGAGAAACAGTCGGCACGTTGTATTCCCTATTTACACCATTCCCCGCTGCTAGTGCTGCTGCTTGCGGGACACCTTGGCGTTGCAGCGGTAGGCAGGACAGGGGGAAGAAGATGTACAACCCCTGGTAGAGAGCGGAGTCCTTGCACGGGCACAGACGAGCTTCGCTACAGGAGTGTTGCTGCGGAGACCTACTAATACTTCCCTGGAAGCTCTCGCTCTGTGTCCACTTTCACAGAAAACTGGGAACAAGTTTTTCCGTCAGAAGGGGACTTTGGTATTGGACTGGAAGCGGGATATACCCGGGCTGTTGGAGCTTCTCTGTATATTTAACGCACGCAAGGAAGACTATTGCGAGTGGAGCGGGAGAGACACTGGAGACGCTAAGCGATGTATTTATACCGGATCCCCAGCGGAGCAGCATCGGCTGCGCTACTCGTGGCTCTGCTTCTCTGCTGCAACTTTCCACCTTCTACAGCAGGTAAGCGGGATGGGTGCGGGTAAGCCATAAGGAGGGACCTGCACTTATACTCTCCTCCATTAATAACTAGAGCGAATGGTAATAATCTAGTCTGGCTCAAATATATCCCTGTATAAAGGCGAATCAACTCCCGAAACAGACTTTATGTACAACATGAAAGTGTCTTCATAGTCGCATCTGCTTTAATCGCAAAAACACCAAGATGTGTGTGCATGACTTGTTTTAGATCCTGGGGTCCAGGACATTAACCCCTGAAATTCAGGAGGAGCCCTTTAATTATAACTGAGATCTAAGGGAAATGGGACCAATCCGTCAAATTATCGTGCTGTGAGATTCGAACGTTCGTACATATTAAATTGATCTGCCAGTTTTAAAGTGATAGTGACACTAAAAAAACTAAAATATGGATTAACATTAAAAGTTACCTATAGGTCATGAGGGCAGCCCCCTCTTACACAAACACAGGGATAGGTAATGTAAATGCATTGGGCAAATACTTCATGGCACAATTATAAGTAGCATGCAAAGTAAATTTTATGATAGATGTTACAATAGGCATAATGTGGTGTCTGTATCTCTTTAAGCCCTGCACATATAGTAGAACTAAAACTTTAATTGCTCTACAGTGGAAGAGCTGCTGGGATTGTGGCTATATAAGCTGCAGATCTGTAGGATAGGAAGGGCACATTTAACAGTGTAAAGATGTATATAGCACCTGTATTATTGGCTTCTAATTTGTAATAGCAGTGACATTTGCATAATACAGACGGGAGGGACCCCCAGCCAAGAGTTTACCATCTACACCTTTACACTTATAAGAAATGCTATTGACTTGCAGTTGCTCTGTTGTTTCTTGCCAATAACAAAACATACACTTGACTTCATAGGTAAAGGATAAGTTCAGGAATGTTTGTGTTTAATGCTCCTTTCTACAAAAGAAGAAAAACAATCCATGTGTGAGTGCTGGGATATCAAGTTGTTTAATGAGCACTGTGAGCAAATGGAAAATGGATTTCATTAAAGCCCCAGTTCAGTGCTGAGAATATGCTGGTTGCATTTTAAAAGCTGCTCCTTGTTTCTGTACAGTTTGGCATTTTTGCAGTTTATATAAATGAAAGCATTGTGCCTCTTATCTTGAGGACTTCTCTAACTGAAGGGGTTGAGTTACTTTTCAGGGGTGCCCTAATGCATTCTGAATGTTTCCTTTCCCTTTAGGAGATCTGGTGTAAAGTGTTATTTTCAATTAGATAAGGCTGTTTTTAGGAGTGCTCCTGCTATCTCTGATTTACCAACTCTGTCTCTGCAGAGAGTGTAATTAGAGTGCATTCTGTCTGTCTGAGTGAATAAACTTGCAATGTGGCGGGGAAAGCAGTAATTGAACTAATTATGACCTCCACATTGCTGGTTCCTGCAGAGGTCTGCCCAGCCTTGTCATGTGCAAAGATGAGAAATGATACTAATGATACAGTATTTATACACACTGAGCTATATAGAATTATTCAGTCAGACTGGATCCCACAAAGCTTACAGTCTATTATTATTTGATGTGACATACATCAATGTTTAGCAATATTATTGGCAATTATGTATTTAGCAGCTGTATAGTCTGTAGTGCTGATGTGGCCAAGGTCATAAAGGACTTGAAAGGAATCAAACCTTCCCAGAATCTGGGATTGCATAGTTTAAAACTGTGCCCATCTTTGTCTATGGGTCTTATGGTCAGTGACTTGTCATTTATCTTCTTTTCAGTGTTACTAATCAAAACTTTACATTCTGCCAAAACTGAACGCCATTTGTTTTATATGCAGCCTATTTGTAATTAGAACTTTCCCTACATTTGTCTATACAGAAATACTCGTGGTAGCAGCATCTGAAACACACAGTCACACAGTGAGTGGCACGTCACTGAAATCAGTTACCAATTCTCTTCCCTCTGTAGTTCAAACAGTATACCACCCAGATTTGTTATTGTGTTATTGTTATTGTGTGAAACAATTCTGTGTCCTATTTCTGCATTTTTATTTGCAAACCGAACTTTTGTCTGTAGAAGTGGCCTCAAATATTTTTAATTTGCTTTTTATTTTACTATTAACGCAGTATTATTCAGTACTAAAGAAAATTTAATTTTGATTTAAGTTTATAATATATGTGTAGGGTGATTTGTACGAAAGGTGTGCTGGTTGAGAGTAACACTGCCCACACACAATCAAGGACTGATTTTACATGTAAATCTAGTGTTTTGCAAATGTTAATAGACGCTGGACGCTGTTTCAGCAGCTGAAAACAAAGTTTGCTTTGCCTGACTAAACACATTTTTTTTATATAATATGTAAAACAGAGTTGGTTCCAGACAAAGTTATTGTGAGCCTTAGGTTACTATTTACAAAACAGCATGTAAATAAGCAGTATTATTTTAGCAGCAATACTGCTCTACAATGAATCAGATCCTAAAAATTTAGCAAAATCGTTCGTCAGTAAGAGTAGATAATCCATATACTGTACATGGGGAGAAATATAGGACATATGCTGTATTATGGTCTTTAAGAACTTTTAACACTAAATATAGAAGCTTGTTATGCGTCAGTTGATGTACATGCAGTTTTTGTAATAATTGCTGTAGTTATTGTCGATCATCAGAGATATATATATATATCATTTATTTTTTTCTTCTGTTTAGCCATGTAAATCTTTTATGAGACTAATTATGGATTCAAGCTCAGCTGACACTAATCGGCAACCTTGTCATGGTCTAGATGTGGTTACTTTTGGTATTGCTAGCAGACGTAGCTTTTTGCTTGCTTTATTCATATGCAAGGGCAGGAGTAGCTTGCCTTGAATCAAAATTACAGTCAAGCAACCCTCTAGACATGGGCATACTCTTGTTTTATGTATGTGTATATATAATATATGTGTGCAGCGTCAGACTGTGGGACCCAGGGCCTACCAGGCCTGCAACCTCAGATGCCCCTTCACCATTCCCCAGGCCCCCCAAGTGCACTCCCACAAGTAGTGCACATCTCTTTCCAGGGCCAGGGAGGGAAATCTCGTGACTTTTTGGCACAAAACAAGGAAGTAAAAAATGTTTTCCCCTTCCCACCCCTGATTTGCATATGCAAATTAGGGTTAGGGTTCAGTATTCAGTCAAATCTTTCATGAAGGATTCGGGGGTTCAGCCGAATCCAAAATAGTGGATTCCGTGCATCCCTAAATAATAATAAATCTATTTATAATCCAGGTGTCCAATATTCCAGTGTATAGCTCTTTATGGTGTCCAACTGGTATTGTAGTTATTCTGTGCATTTTCTTTACTTTTACAAATCAAAAGTGTTTGTGTATTTCATGTGTGGCACCAGACAATTTTTCTTTTTCCAATGTGGCCCAGGGAAGCCAAAAGGTTGGACACCCCTTCTCTAGAGACATAGCAAGCTTAATATGGAGCAAACTGCATTAGATAAGTTCCGTTCATTTATTACAATGTATTATCTTGGTAGAGACAAATTAAAGGATAGGCATATGTATGTAAAGCCAAACCTTCCCAGTGATTAAAGGATAGTGAAATGGCTGTAATTCTATATGAGCTCTCTAAAGCACGTTAGGCCAGTTTCATAAGATGGTGAGTTGAAATCCACTGTGTGAGACGTAAGCTAATTTGTTTTTCAACTGTTCGTTTTTGTGCCATAAAAATGCTGCGATCATCATGACAATCCTGTAAATTTCTGTGTTTTAGAACTTTCAGAAAAGGCTTTCCTTTGAATGTCAAGCATATTCAGCTGTCGAGGAATGCTGGAAATTGTAGTTTTTAGCCATTTGCAGTTGAATAAATATTAGCAATAGTAGCAATTTTACCAAGCACTTTTCATAAATTCTTCTCTCTGTATTAGATGAGAGGAGTAAAAGGAGGAAACTAAAAGAAGGGCTTGTTTTAACTGCTGAAAAACACACCCACAGGTTTCCAGTCAAACTTTTGGTCTCAAAAAGGGAGAATGTGTAAAGGTGGCCATACACTGAGAGATCCGCTCGTTTGGTGATGTGGGCAAACGAGCAGATCTCTGCTCCACATTAAAGCGGGCGATATCGGGCTGATCCGATTGTGGGCCCTAGGGCCCAACAATCGAATCATAATGATGTAAACAGGTGGTCAGATTGCAGTACCGCATCAATAAACAGATGCTCCTGTAATCCGACGGGATTTTTAATCCTGCCCAATTGACAACTGCCCGACTTTTGGCCAGATATCGATTGGAACAGCCCATCAGAGGGCCCCAAACACGGGCCAATAAGCTGCTGACTGGGTCTGTTGGTAGCTTTTATCAGCCCCTGTATGGCCACCTTTAGTAAATCTACTTGGCTACTAAATAAGCCACACATATAAGCAGTGTACACATGAGTAGTGTTGCAATAGTTTATTTTATGTGCTATATAAAGGGGGTGTTCACGTTCCATGTATTTGTTTCTAAATGGAGTGACTGAAGTTTATTAGAGCACAAGTCACATGACTGGGGTCAGCTGGGAAACTGACAATATGTCTAGCTCCATGTCAGATTTCAAAATTGAATATAAAAAGATCTGTTTGCTCTTTTGAAAAATGGATTTCAGTGCAGAATTCTGCTGGAGCAGCGTTATTTAATAATGTATATTGAAAAAAAAAACATGTTTTCCAATAACAAGTATCCTTTTAAAGAATCTCTCAGCAGACACTAGCTCACCTGTTTGTTGCTACAAAGATCAATATAAAAGTATTTTTTGGCTTTTAAATGCTGCAAGAAAGCTTAAAGGGGTTGTCCACCTTCAAACAACTAGTTGTTTTCAGATAGATCACCAGAAATAATGACTTTTTCCGATTACTGTCTATTTTCTATTTGTAACCTTTTTTCTAATATTGAAGTGTAAAGTCTAATTTTTCACCTTCTAAAGCAGCTTGGGGGGGGGGGGTCGCCAACCCCCCCCAACTGTACGAAATGGATACATTTAATGGATACATTTCTTATCTTTGTCCCTGTTGAGCAGGATCTCTGGGTTCCATTACAGGCAGCTGTTAGAATTGATACAAATAGTTGCTAAGGCCACACGTGGAGATTTCAGGGAAATCGTGGCAATGCGATTTTAAAAGTCGCTCAAAATTGCCTCGCCAGGCAATTTTGAGCAACTTTTAAAATCGCGTCGCCACATGTGAATAAGCGCAGGCGAATTAACGTGTAGCGGGTACCAAGCTATTCGGGGAGATTTGTCGCAGCGATTAGTCGCCAGGCGACAGATCTCCCCTAAATCTCCACGTGTGGCCTTTCCCTAATACTCCAGAGATGTTGCTGTGAAATGTATCAAAATTGTATCAGTTTAGAGTCTGCACCTGAATTACTGAGCTGCCAGACTCAAACACCACAGACACCAACATTCAACTTTAAACTTAGATTTTGGAAGAACAGTAAAAGATAAATAATGGAAAGTAATTGAAAAAAGTCTTTATTTCTGGGGAACAATTTGAAAACAACTGAACAGAAAAAAGTGTTTGGAAAGTGAATAACTCCTTTAAAGAATAGTATTAAAGAGCCAGTAGCAGCCAAAAAAAGGAAGCTTGTGTATGAATTTAAATATCATGTACTGTTCCCCTTTACCGATTAGAAAATGTTGTGCATTCTGCAGGAATCCACAGCTAGCTACCTTTTAATAGATTAACATTCATTGTGAGTGTGCTTAAAGAGAGGTTTCGCTGCCCTTAAGGTAACACATGAGGATTAGCACATTTTGTCACTTTAATTATAATTGTATGAATAAAAAAAGCATGATAATTGCATTGCCATTCACAGTTTTTTGCAGTTTTATGAGCAGATACCATTTTATAAAAGTGTGAACTCTTATGAAAACTTGTTTTTCAACATTGCTGTTACTGAAATCTAGTTATGAACTTCTGCTATTTTTCCATAAATCCATTTTCTCCTTTCACTTTTCAATATACTCTGAAAGGGAATGTTTAATAGCAAAAGGTCTGCTTAACTTGGTCACACATTTTGGATAATATCGCACCTTAGTTAATGGTTATACCATCATCATCATAATTAAGCATTGTGATAATGAAAGATTTATTTCACTTGTCAGGTGATTTTGGTTTATGCATGACATTCTTAGAAGCAGTATTTGATATTATGAATTGGGACCACTGCAGACTTCTCATTCATGTTGTGGAGTAGTTGGGCATTCCAAATGATTAGGCCTAAGTGCAAATTGTGCAAATAAGCAATTCCTTTTGTATATCCTGTTCCTTATTTTTTAAAATGTTTTGTATGCTTTGCTAGTTTGTAAATAAATAATATATGTTTCATTTCTACAAGTCCTTAAATGTATAATGGGCCATTGCAATAGTTCCAATTAGTACCCTCTTTGACTAGAAAAAAAAATGCTTGTTTTCCTGAGAAGCTTGTTAAAGGTGGCCATACATGGGCTGATAAAAGCTGCTGACAGAATGAGTTGGCAGTTTATTGGCCCCTGTATGGCCTTAAAAATCTGCCAGATGACAATCAGGTAGGGCTAAAAATTCTGTTGGATCGTGGACTGCTTCTGTTCGTTGATGCAGTCCTGCGATCTTACCGCCCATATTCCCTAGGGCCCACGATCGGATCAGCCCAATATCACACTCCTCAAAGTGGGCATATCGGGGGCAGAGATCCGCTCATGTATGGCCACATTTGTCTTGGTGTTTTTTTGTTGTTGTATTCCAACAAATTTTTAAAAAACATTTTTCTGATGTTACTATTCCTTCAAAGAGACTTTACTGTTGATATTACCCCCTGCAAAGTTTACCTGACTTAACAGAACTAATGAAAAAGGAGTACATAATGTAAATAATTAAAAAAAAAATCATTATGGAGCAAAGGAACAGAAAGCTTTATTTCCCTTTGTAGGATTTATTTATGTACAATATTAGGCTATGGGCACACATGCCGTTGACTCTGAATATTGTCAGCCTGCAAAAATACAGTAAGCAGTCTGTCAACAGCCAGAGCCAACTGCCTGTGTCTCAACGTGTTTAGTTATACGGATCTTGAAATAAAAAGCATAAACTGTCCAAGATACCATACATGTTGACAAAGGAAGACCATTCCATTCCCACACAGTTTCAAATGAATATACTGTATGTTTACATGACATTTGTGTGACTCCTAGAAGTCATTAACATTTTCGTGTTTTTCTGTGCTAGAAATAAAAAACTTAACTTAGAACAAAGAATCAATAGAATCAAATACAATGGAAATATAAAAGCATATAATAACAAGGAACATGGTGTTATTTGATTTTTTTTTTAATTTCACACTATTGTTAATGATTTCTTTCTCAGTAGGCATAAAGCTCTGACCATGATGCTAAATAAGCACTGCTAGTATAATGGCTTGCAGGGTGGTTTCGGGGCCCACCATTTATATTCAGTAGCTCGGCTTGCCAGCAAGAAATTCTGAGAATTTCCCCAAATACCTGCTATGGCAACAGTCTCAAAACACTAGTGCAAGTGTGTGTCAGCTGATTTATTACTTGAAAACTTGGCTACACTTTAAAATTCTCAAAACCATACCACATGTCATTACTCCTTATATCTGGGAATGTTTTTATGGAATAGCTGCTGTAATTCTAAAAGCCCATCACCTTTAACCTTACCTTATTTACCTGCTATCCAATCACAGCAATTCTTACCAAACTTCTTTTGCCAAATGACTGTTTTGTTGATATCTGGATTAATAGGATATTTTTCTTCTCAAATATGACCAGGCTGCTCTTTTGCTGGTGTTCTGTACTGTCTATTTCTATGGTTCAAGTGTCCTATTACAATAAACTGAGGGACAATGTATGGAAACAAAATCTACTGATGCAGAAATATATCCAGTTCTATAATTACATTATATAGATAGTGCTGCTAGTTTTCTGCATTTCTCATCTGTAATTTTATCTAAGAATAGCCATTAGTGAAGTGTTAACTCCCAAAGTCCTGGATATCATTCAGATTAAAGCATTTAGGACAATAACACACAGGGAGATTTGTTGCCCACATTAAAAAATTGCTACCACTGGTGACATGTCTCCCTGAAAATGCTTTTCTATTCACTAACTTTGTAATCGCAGCAAGTAAATTACATTACTTGATGTGATTCAGCTTAAACACAAGAAAATTAGTACAGGCAGGGTGATTGCTCTTAAACTCTGTAGTTTTTATACACTTGGGCTGATGGCACTCTAGGAGGCTAGTTGCCCATGATTAAGGGCTCTTCCAGACGAAGAGATTGCAGGGAGATTTGTAGCCTGCGACAAATCGCCGCGTGTTTGAAGCAACAAATCTCCCTGGCGACTTCTCGCCACGATTTGTAGCCCCCGAACCTCCCCGAATAGCCACTTACCCAAGCGCACCGGCGTTGCTTGAAAACGCCGGCGCGTATCCACACGGAGCGGCGCGCTTTTTGAAATTGCTCCAAATTGCCTCGCGAGGCAATTTCAAAAAGCGCGCCGCTCCGTGTGGATACGCGCCGGCGTTTTCAAGCAACGCCGGTGCGCTTGGGTAAGTGGCTATTCGGGGAGGTTCGGGGGCTACAAGTCGCGGCGAGAAGTCGCCAGGCGACAAAATGCCCCCGAATCTCCCCATCTGGCCTTAGCCTTAAGTTAAAGTCGCGTGTGCCTAATCACACGCGGCGCAGCGCTTTTGAAAATCGCGCAAAAATGCATTGGCGAGCGTTTTGCTAAAGCGCCGCGTGTGAATAGGCACACGCGACTTTAACTTAAGCGGGCGCAAGACTGGGGGAAGAGATGCAGGGAGATTTGTTGCTTCAAACACGCGGCGATTTGTCGCAGGCTACAAATCTCCCTGCAATCTCTTTGTCTGGAAGAGCCCTAATCTGCACTGAAGCAGGCAACTAATCTCCTGCAAACGCTTTTCCATTGGCAATAATGTAAATTACTACTTGGAAAACATTTGAATGGTTTGGGTTTGACTGTTCAAGGCAACTTCAGGCTACTTCGGAAGAATGAAGTGCAACATATGTTTTCCTGCCAGCAATATTTATATTATTGCCATTGTGAAAGCATTTGCAGATTAGTTGCCCATGGTAGCACAGATCTGTCATGGATAATCTCCTAGTGTGCCATAGCCCTAACCCATTTCTGAAGCATATTCACTTGATGTGACACCTTTTATTTAAAGAAGAGAGTGCACATTGTTACAATTGTTGCAGCATGTATTTTGATTGGCCTTATTTTGTTTCCTGTTGCCTTTCAAGTAACCTATAGCTGTTGTTGAAAAACAAGTATTT
Source organism: Xenopus borealis (assembly GCA_024363595.1). Taxonomy (NCBI): domain Eukaryota; kingdom Metazoa; phylum Chordata; class Amphibia; order Anura; family Pipidae; genus Xenopus; species Xenopus borealis. The sequence goes on along the minus strand of CM044444.1, from coordinate 33,156,803 downwards.
GTCCAACCTAACTGTTCCACTTTCTGGTTAATGCCAAATCCACATTCTTGCTTTTCAATCCATTATGCTTAAGGAATGAATGACCTGAGAAATCTGTTTTTAGAAATGGTGCTTAGTGAGCACTAAGTGGTGTGTAGTGAGGTCAGAAGTCAAATGAAACCTGTGTATTTTTTATATATATATATATATATATATATATATATATATATATATATATATATATATTCCCTATAAAATATCATTTGATTGCAGTTTGCATTGCATGAAATCACTTCAATAGCCCATCCCCTGTTCTTGGCACTAGTTCTCTTTTCCACAGACCGAGATTTCTCATGATTGCAGACCAATATTTGGACAGAACTTTGGAGGTCAATATAATTATGTATATTCATCGGCATTTTCTTTTTTCCAGCATTAGTTTGTTGATCTTTAATCGGTAAGGTTCTTCCAACATGTCTATTTCTAGGCTTTCTTAAGGCATGACTTTTAGTGATTAATAGTCCAGACTAACCAAGTGACTCTATTGAATTATGTTGCATGTAAAGATAAACAGATGCATCAGATTATCATAGGAAACCTCATCTATGATAACATTAGAGGTACAGGTATGGCTGGATTAAGGCATAGGTACAGAATTTCTTCGTAGGCCCTGCCATAGATTTTCAATTCTATCATCAAACACACGATTTACCACACACTGACATTTCAACATTATTACACAAACCATAATTTAACATTCCTGTTATGCAAAATATATTTTATTTCTTGATGCTTCATGTCATTCTAGTGGGCTTCCAGTCTTAGATAACCACTACCATTTAATATAAAATTTGTTCTGATACTCTTGCTCCCTCTCTTTGGACATGAGCATGCCTTTTAATTGCTGTAAAAAAAAAGTTAATATTTTTGAAGAGCTTTATATATCCTGAAATCCTTCTGCTGACAGCTTCTGCGTAGCATTGCTAAGAGAAGGCTTATAGGGCGTGGTGCAACCATTCATTTTATGAGGTGGTGGAATGCTGCTATGTTATCATGGGATGTAAGAGCCTTTAAACTCTTGTTGATGCTAAAAGACTGTTTACCAGACTTCACTCCGTTCCTAAATAGCAGGGGTCCCCAACCTTTTTTACTCACATTTAAATGTAAAAAAGAGTTGGAGAGAAACACAAGCATGACAAAGTCCACGGGAATATGAGCTGTGATTTGCTGTTTGCAAGCCCCTATACCGACTGGCAGCCTACAGGAGTCTCTGTTTGGCAGTACACCTGGTTTTTATCCAACCAGAACTTGCCCCTAAGCCAGGAATTCAAAAATAAGCAGCTGCTTTTAATTCCACTAGGAATAACATCCAAGAGGTTAGTGAGAAACATGTTTCTCCCGAGCTACTGGTTGGGGATCACTGCCCTAGTCTATAAATGGATCTCATAGTTTTTCCTCTTTGGGCTCTACTCTTGTCCAAATATGGGCTCCAGTTGGTTATTGTTAACCCTTATGTGCATTGGCAGCCTATAAGATGCTCTGTTCGGCAGTACACATGGTTTTTATGCAACTAAAGCTTTCCCTTAAGGGCAGAGACACATGTGGAGATTCGGGGTGACAAATCACCTCTTCTTTGGGCCACTAATCTCCCCAAACTGCCTTCCCGCTGGCTAGAATCTAAATTGCTGGTGGGATGGTACTCAGAGCACTTTGCTTTCTGTAGTCGCCTCAGGAGGAAACTTCAAATGGCTTTGGTAAACGAACACTCCGAGTAGGGTTGCCACCTTTTCTTTAAAAAAATACCGGCCTTCCTATATATTCTGCTTGTTTCCCTATTAATAACATTGGGACCAGCCATCAAAAATACCGGGCAGGCCGGTAAAAAAATGGCCAGGTGGCAACCCTAACTCCGTGTGCCATCCTGCGGTGATGTAGATTCTAGCTAGTGGGAAGGCAGTTCGGGGAGATTAGTTGCCTGAAGAAGAGGTGATTTGTCCCTGGGCGACTAATCTCCCCAAATCTCCACATATGTCTCTGCCTTAAACTAGGAATTGAATTGCGTTGAGGCCACTGGGAGCATCCTCCAAGGGGTTGGAGAGCAACATGATGCTCACGAGCTACTGGTTGGGGATCAATGCTATATAGTATTAGACAGCAGTGGTCTTATATTCTGTCTTGAAGGGCAGTTAATATTATTTTCACTGCTAACAAATCAAATTTTTAAATGTAGGGCTGTCACCTTAGCTTGTGGCAGTCTGTGTGATATATTTTTCACATCAGTTTATTAAATGTTATTCAATAAAGGAATAGTTCAATGTACACACCACCAATAAAAAAGCTTGTTTCAAGTGCCTTAAAGGGATACTGCCTTGGGAAAAAGTTTTTTTCATAACTCATCAGTCAATAGTGCTGCTCCACCAGTTAGGCACTGAAATCGGTTCTCAAAGTTTTTATATTTTATTTTGAAATCTGACATGGGGCTAGACATATTGCCAGTTTCCCAGCTGCCCCAGTCATGTGACTTATGCTCTGTTAAACTTCAGTCACTCTCTACTGCTGTACTGCAAGTTGGAGTGATGGCACACCTCTCCCTTTCCCCCCCCTAACAACAGAACAATAGGAAGGTAACCAGCTTCCTAACACATGATAACAGCTGCTCAATAACAAAATCCAGATCCCACTGCGTCACATTCAGTTTTATTGAGTAGGAGAAACAACAGAAAGCTGTTACATCCTAAAGTCCTGACTTATTCTAATAACCTGAGATGGCTGCTTACACACATTATTGCACATTATTACACATATTACAGCTAAAAAAAAAACTTTTTTCAGAACTGAAATTTTATTTTGTTGAGTGAATTAGAAATAAAAAAATACATCATAAAAATCATGACAGACTCCCTGGACACTTTTCCAGTATGATAATATATATGCACTGGATAGCTACACACTTCCACCTACAAATGACCTATTTTCCAATAGTTTCTTTTTAACTGCATTGTCTAATTGAGCTTAGTCAGTTAAAATGTACCAGCCAGTCACTGCACCATTAAGCATGAACTTCCAGTTGTAAAACAGTAAGGGAGTGAGTATCCCTTGACTTCTGATCTTGATAAGTGCAATCTTCAGGTCGTTTAGTGGTGGTTTTTGAAATGTTCACACAGCAACATAAAATACAATACAAGATGCCTAAACCCTGCTAGAATGCAGAATAAGGTAGTGATGAGTTCATTACAGCAGATGTTAGTACAATAAAGGCAGAGGTCCCGCTGCTTCTCATCCCCCACATCCTTTAGGGCTACAAGAGTGGTAAAGTGAGTGAAAACATTTGCTAAAGTGCTGGCATAAATCATGGAAGTCACTCTTGCTCCCCAAGCAATCTTCTGTCATCGCAAATCCTTCCTCCTTCCCTCTTTTCCTCATTGTCCCTTTTGTGCCCTTCTCCCAACACTTCATTTTAACAGCACAGAAGTCCTATAGGTCCTCACACTTTATGCCTTACAACAAAGAAGGTTTATTAGCATCTCTTAAGCAATGTGGGTTTAATGCATTACTGTTATTTAAATAAAAGTTGATTTTCTCTCCTCCTTGCAGGCTTGCTTTCTCTTTTCTACAGCATTCTCTATTAATTGTGGCTGCACCTACAGTGCTACTATCATTTCTTTTTCTGTGTATTCCCAGTGTTTCCACTTGCTGTATTTTTGCCTTAATCCCTGTAATCCTTTTAATAAATAAATGATGCAATAAGTAGGTTGTGATGCTGTTAATGATGCAGGAGCTGGCAATCTCTCTCACTATTAAGAGTGTTGCTGTGCGAATCACAATGAAACTGGTGCAGTATTTCTGCTTGGCAGCCTAGCTTTCCCTATGTAATGTGCAGATTGCAGAGGGTCCATGCCTCTGAAAAGAACAAAGAATCCAGAAACATTAATCAATGCCAGGCGAATTGTCCCTGTTTCTGGAGAAGTTTCACTATCGACAATAATTTTGGTTAAGATCAGAGCAGAAGCATAATAACAACTATTTGTTAGGCAGAATTTACATGGGCGAAAGGTATAACTTGATGGATGTGTTTTTTTTTTATTGTTATGTTTTATAACCAGTATTCCTGTGCAAGTGTGTGTGTGTGTGTCATTTCTTCCAATGACTCATTTTAAATTGCAAAGTCTGTATAAATACTACCACGTTGCCAGTGTAGACTGTGAACATTATTAAGCTTTTAAAATGTATTTTATTGCTACCTATGGCTCTGAATTTATAGCTATATATTGAGCATCAGCAGATTTGGGTGCATATTTGGCCATATAAACAGTTAAGTCATTCACCCAATGCTATGGTTTGTGCAGGGGGCATGTTTATCATTTTTATTACAGAAAAGGGTTTTTATGCTATTCTAAAGTGGAGGATGAGGCTTTTTTAAGCCACCTTTCTATACTATTACTGATGGCTCTGTTCAACTGGTGCAAACTGTACTTGGTTTATAAGAGCTAGTAATTCTGAATGAAGTAAGCTACATTCCAATTAGCCACAATGTCCTTTATTTGCCTTTTGGCTATCTTTATGTACTAAACCAGGGATCCCCAACCTTTTTTTTTTTTTTTTTTAACCCATAAGCCACACTCAAATGTAAAAATAGTTGGGGAACAACATAGACATGAAAGAGGGACTGTGATTGGCTATTTGGTAGCCCATAAATGGACTAGCAACCCACTGGAGGCCCATTTTGGTACAAATAAGTGTACTTGCTTTTGTTTTGCAAATAATGCTCCCCAAGCCAGGAATTCAAATGTAGGCAACTGATTTGATGTGATTTGACGCCACTGAGTGCAAAATCGATGGGGTTGGTGAGCAGCATGTAACTCGGGAGCCACTGGTTGGGGATCACTGCACTAAACCCTGGTGAAATTAAGGGGCCATTTTCTAACAACTGAAATTCTATCTTTTCCACATGTCTAAATATGTGTTTTTTATATTTATCAAAAGCTCAAAAAATTATAGTTGTATCTAGTGTAAAAACCACATAAACCTCTAATGCAAAAATTCTCCAAAAGAAGTCAATGGGAGCTGTGCTGGTCTTATTGGGACACTTTTTTTTTTTCATTTGTAATTTTAATATTGATGTTTTAATAAATTAAATGAAAATCATGATTTTAGAAAGTGTGATTTTAACCGTGGTTTCAAAAACCTCTAAAACCACTAAAATTCGACCTCCAATAAATAGGCTTCCATGTCTGCTTTTATAAAAGGATACTCTATCTAGAAGACATTGCAGTGAGATGGATGGGTAGCTTGTGGATTGGATATTGAAAGCCATTTATAGGTAAAACATTATAATGAAGCATATGTTCTGCGGTGCTGTGCAATTGAATCTACATTGCCAACTTTGTTTGCATTCTATATCATTTTTAGAGTACCTTTTTTAACCATCTTCAGTGGGATGCTGCCAATGTGATATTAACCTACTTGCGCCCCCCTAGAAAAATATCTGCGGACACTCGTATCCATTGATAAGATTCTAAAAATCCCATAGGAATGAATAGAAAGTGAATTAATATTTCTGTGGTGCAGATCTCACGTTTAGATAAATCTGCCCCTTAATGTATTTGTAATATTTATAGTAAAACACACCCTGACTTTTAGACATAGAATCACTTACACAATGTAATGCTCTGCTTTTACTCAGCTAGGTAGCACAGTTAGTTTTGAAATCCATATTATACCAGCAAAATGACTGGAGCTAATACTGCTTGAGGTGAAGCAAATTAACTGAAACTATTGGTACAAGTACAATGAACTTTATTTAAGCACAAGGCAGTTTCCGAGGCTGAGCTTCTTTCTCACATATAGTGGAAATATATAAATATTGTTAGGCTAAAACAAATGACCTCCTCCTGTTATTTTTAAATGGCCGCAGTCTGTATTAGCAGACATGTTTAAGGCGGAACACTTTTATGGAGTCCTTGTAAAAAAAAAAAAAAAAGACCCCTGAAGTGTTAAATCAAAGCAAAACTTTGTTACCAGAGACTGCTCCAACTGGAGACCTTCTGCCCTGCTGTGTCTGACCCTGGCACCAGTGGGGAAAAAGAGAAAATGATTCACTGACGCAACTCCCACACCCCCTTGTAATTACTTTTTCTTTTTTTTTCACTAGTGCAGAGCGTGAAAAGAAAGCACAAAAGCTCTGTGGGGTGAATGCTAACCTTTCCTCCCCAAAGGATTCTTCATAAGCTAAAGGAAATAAGCACTCTAAGACTAATGCAATTTTAGGTGGCATTTAGTCCTATATATATATTTCTTAGCATTTGTTACATACCAACACTAGCTGCCACTTGGTATTTGATGAAAAAGAAAATAGTTCAGTAAACAATTGGAAGGCCACAGGTGACTTTAAGGGAAATTCAATGTGTCAGTCTCATATAAACATATGCATACTTTAATGGGAATTGATTTTTTTTAAGTGACTTAGTCTGTCAGCATGTTGGGAATAGTTATGTTTGCACTATGGGATTCTTGTATTTTAATGATTTGGCAAATTTCAGCACCACATTCAAGTCAAGTAATTATTTATTGCCATTTGTACCAGGAGTACATAGGAATTTCATTAAACGTGAAACTTAACTAAAAGTGTTAGTTTTATTTTTTTTATAATTGGCTTTAATAACTATGTATCTTAATATTGTGCCAACCTCCTAACCGAAATATAAAATGCTAAAGGTCGTTAACCAAAGTGACCTGTAGCTAGAAAGCAGACCAGTTATTATTAATATTTCAGCAGAAGAGTTCTTAAATACCACTGACCATTTGTTGGAGTCAGATGCCCTAACCACCAGATTGAAGTATAAGTGCCAAAAAAAAATAAACTGATTTAGATTGTATAGTATTCTACACAAAAAAGGGATTGTCAAGCTCATGACATAGAGGCAGCTAGTGCTTTTCTATGCCCTTTGTCTGCCACAGAACTCCATAAACTTCTTTTGAAGCTGGACTGCAATGCTGTGTTATCCAGCCATATGTCATATTTGCTTTTTTTCCCCCTTAGTTTTACTGCACATTCCGAGTTTTAAGAGATAGATGGAAGTACAGATAGGATATCAATGGTTAATACTGCATACCTCCCAACATTTTGTAAATAAAAAGAGGGACAAAGAAGTTGGCATGCATAGTGAGGCAATTTTGACCATGTCCATTTTTGTGTCCACACCCCCTAATTACCATGTTCATTTTACAAAATTTGCCAGGTCATGAAAGTTTGAACATATTTTGTTGAATTCTTTCAGTACTTACAGTTTTGCTAAAGGAGGTGAATTGCCCTTAAAGCTGTGAGTCTAACTTTTCCCAAGGGACGTGTTATCTTACATTGTTAGAATTACTTACTTTTACAAAAAGTATCTTAACCTGCTGCTATGGCTGTTCTGTGCTCTCTGCCAAAAGCCAATTAAGTTAGAAACTTTTTATTTTCTTTTTCTGGCTGTTCAGTCCAGAGAAAAACAGGACTTACCAGTACAAATGAGGGACTGCAGGTTGAGCTGCCAAAAGAGGGACTGTCCCTTTAAAAACGGGACAGTTGGAGGTATGACTACTGTTCTACTGTTATCATATCATGTACATGATTACATTATGATTTCAGTTACAATAATATATATGAGGTTTTGGCAAAATCGTGCATCATCATGCCATGGCATCAATCCATTCTAAGGATTAAATCCCAAATTAAAAATGTAAGTTATTCTGTGACCAGTATATGCAGCCTCATGATCTTTACATTAAATGTGCCATTTCTGCCACTGCATTGTCAAATACAAATACGAATAACTAGTAAACCAAAGGAGAATGTGAGTAAGCAAATCTACAGTCCTAAATAAAAATAAACTGACACATATATAACACCTTGTTCCTTTTATATTTTTATCTCTGGTCCATGCTAGAGTGCATGGATTTTGTGGTCTGGGTATGTGTGTGGCACTAAAAATAGGTTTTGAAGTTGGTTTGTCCTATTAATTATTTGTGCATTTCTATCCACAAAGAGTAAAACTGTTTGTGGTAGGGTGTTTTTGGCTACTATAGAACAGCCACAGAAAACAAGTGCATTAAATATGCTGTTACTTTTCCTTGGTTTCAACTGGCAAATTGTTAGTTTTTGCTGTCCATCTGCTGCTAAACTATAGTGGAATTCCTATAGATAACTATAGATAAACTGCTGTTTATTGCTGGAGTTCCTAATTCAGAAACAATAAGCTAAAAATCACTGTCCGGGATTATTCAATTCTTTACATTATTACTTTTATATTAGGATGGTGGATTTGTCAGTGTTTGTGGCTACGGTTGAGTGTACCATTATATACAGTAACAGTAAAAAACAGCTCTTCTAATCACTGTTTGGTGGTTAAATAAAAGAAATGTATGCTGGGAATTAGCAAAATGACAATTGCGGTGTGTTGTGTCTCTCTGTACTTGCAAAGTTACAAGACCATTATAAGAACATTGTGAATGTTATGTCACAGTAAGCATTCTTCTAATTAAGAAATGAAGATATTTCAGAAGCTAAAAAGAATTTTAGGTTTTTGGAGGTCAGCTAGAGGCTTTTGACTGATTTAATACTGACAGAAAATCTTGTTTTGTGTCACCTATTGATTCCTTATTACGTAATTGATTGCCATATTGGTTCCACAGAAAAGTAATTTAAAGGTACACTATCACCACTGAATATATTATGATCCTTGTTAAATTATTAAGAGTAGCTTTAGTTCCCATTAGAAGGATAGTATGCCTCTGGACGTAGTAGGAGTATGTGAATTCGCAAATCATCTGACATAATTACAAATAATTTGATTATGATACAGGTATAACCCTTTGTTGACTGATTTAATACTGACAGAAGATCTTGTTTTGAATCGCCAATTGATATCTTATTATGTAGTACAGAGTATTGATTGCCATATTGGTTTCAGAGAATGGGGATATATACCCATATGCAAAAATAAAATCTACTATTTAGCATACTCTAAAAGTAGCCATGCACAGCCCAGCATTTGCCCAGATAGCTGCATACTTGACCAGCATCTGCTTTAACTATCAGGCAGGTTTAACAAGGTTTGAAGAAGAAGAACCACAACCTGAGCTGTTGATGTGGGTCTTTATAGGTACATGTAATCTAATTATTGGACCAGGTGTGGTCCCCACCATGGCCCTTTGGGGGTGCTACATAGACCTTAGAACATCACATGTGGGGTAAACCCACATTGTTGGGGATGCAATGGTTTTGATTAGTTTTTTTGCACATCCTACAAGCTTGTATGGACCAAACCACGCCATGTCCCCCAAGCAATAGATAAGAAATAATTAGGAGGTATGAATAAACCCAATGACACTAGGACAGGGTAAAAGTGTAGAATAGCCTTTGCCAATACTTTCTGAACATTCTTAAAATTTAAGCTTATGTAAACCTCTTTTGTAAACAGGATATTTTTCCTGTTTAAGTTCCTTTGATCTAAAATTAACCACACCAGCAGTTTGTCAAAACATACCTACTTCCTCCAACTTTGGTATTTAAAAAAAAACCAAAACAATTTAGACAGTAAAATGATGGTTGTTGGAAAGTTTTAAAGAAAAGCAATTAATAATAACAATAGTAATTAAGTGTGGCTGTGCATTGATTCTATTAAGTAACATCAAAGAAATGTGTGTCCCTTCCCTATAGAGTATAACCTTAAACATCTGAGTAGCTTGCAAGAGATATTCAGAACTTTTAATGACCTCACATGCTGTGAAAATGGTGGCCAGGTTGGTTTCAGAAAACAACCCTACACCCCACAGCCAGATATCTTCTATTCATCTAAGCACACACAGAGCAGGAAAGCTGAGAAGGGGACAGATGAATTGTTACTTTTGAAGCACCATGGATAATCACATTTTTGCAAGTTTAATGCTTATTAGATACATCTGTCTCATAGTAAGCACCTTTACTGGCCTCCAGAATGGAAAGGCACACAAAAACTAGGTTACTAATTGTTTTAATGTGAACTAGCAATCTTGAATGTATATCTAATATATAGAGAACAGGTCTAATGAATTCTCGACTATTGTTTTGTTTCAAAAAATCTTTACTATGTCATTCATCAGACGATGCATCAAATTGGGCAGCAATCATCATAGTCTAGTCTACAATTCTTTCGTGGGCAAACTGTCATAATTAGACACATGTTCGAAGGCATACTTAATGATTACATTGTACAGTGTAAAGGAAGAAAGACTAGGAGTCTGGACTATATTCAACTAATATATAATTATATAGTGTCAACATTACAGTTGTACAGTTCTATATTTAAATGATATGTCTTGCAAATTTGTAACTGCCCTTAGATCGGTACTTTTGATTAATGGGCGAGAGTTGGGAGTCATTAGACCTCCTGCTTTATCGGTCCTAAAAAAACTGTGTGCAGCTTGATTGTTCTCTGATGTCAGTAATTTCATGCTGTAATATCTGTATTACATTTAGGTGAAAGATTTTTTTCCAGTGTTTACTTGAATGTCACAAAATCTTTCAAAGCAGATCCGATCAATGTTAGCATTGGACCAAAGTTGCTCCATGCTACATCTTCTTACTGCACTGTGGGACTTATTTATCTTTATTGTGCAGATTTGCTGCTGGGCAACAACCCATAGCAACCAATCAATGATTTGCTTTTTTAAGCCAGCTCCGGGTAGAACAATGAAAGCTAAAGCATGGTAGACAGGATTGAGTTAAGGTGGCCATACAAAGGCCAATAAAAGCTGCCAACAGACCAAGACAACTTATATCTGGTGAAAACAAGCCAGATTTTGATCAGGCAGATTTAAAAATCCCATTGATGTGAGGAGTGTATTGGCTAGTTGATGTGGTCTTGCACTGATGCCTACATCAAGGTGCCTAACCCGGAAATATGTTTAGGCAGAAGAAGCATGTGCCTAGGGCGCAAAACTTGGGGGATGCCAGACACATACCTTCCCTACTGCCTACCCCTGAACAAATTCTGCAAAGCTCAAGAATGTGCACCCCTGCACGTTTGTATGCATGTGTGTGGGGGTATGGGGCAACGCGGCCTGCAAGATTGCCTGGCCTGGCCCTGCTGTTCATGAAATACAGCTCCCTACATTCTCTCACAGTCCACACTGAGGTATAATGAAAATGTTCTAGTATTGGAAATGCCTTCTGCAGAATACACTTCAGAAACAAAACTTTCCCACAGAACCTTTAAGAATAGGATGAATGAATCATTTTCTCGTCTCCCATAGCAAATTCTAGTCTGTAAAAGCTTGCACACGATATTCAAGTTTAATAGCTTGTAAATGTTCATCTTACCATGCTGCATTAGCACATATTAAGAGGGACACACCCCACAGGTTGGTACATTTGGTAGATGTAGGTAATAATAGGTTACTAGGTTTTTTCTTTTTTTTGCCTAAGGCATGATGAACCTTCTCTTGTAATGAATCATTCTTTTTTTGTGTAAAAAAACCTCCGAGTTATGCTATGTGATTAGTTAAACCACACCTAGATGACATTTTATTGACATGCTTTTTTTAAAACCAGGTAATTTTATTTGTAGCTGGTGAAAAGGATACCATACAAGTGCTAATGCAGTTGAGCGACCACTGTAAGAACTACCAGAACTGTTAGCTATGATGCTAATAGCTTCAGAACCAAGCATCCATCTGTTGTCCCCACCAGAAGTTATATAATGTCACTCAGCACATACACACAACAATGTTGTAATAATGGCATGACATAACTGAGCCAACATGAACGCATGCTCACTAGTACAGGGGAAATCTTTCTCACCACACATCTGGATATGCATTATTTATTCAGCCAGCCTCTTCTGTGTAATGGGCAGTACATCTGGATCCGAGGGATGGGGAAAAATAGAGGATCTGCATCCTGCTTTGACAAAACTACTGGGTGACGCCATTCCTTTGATCTTCAACAAGAGCTTGTTTTAGTTTTTAACAGGGTTCTTTACATAGTAACGTAGTAAGTTAGGTTGAAAAAACACACGCGTCCATCAAGTTCAACCTTTTTTTTTTTAGCCTGCCTAACTGCTAGTTGATCCAGAGGAAGGCAAACAACCCCATCTGAAGAATCTCCAATTTGCCACAGATGGGAATATTCCTTCCTGACTCCAAGATGGCAGTCGGACTAGACCCTGGAACAACTTGTACTATGAGCTATCTTCCATAAACCTGTGTTCCCTCACTTGCTAAAAAGCCATCCAACCTCTTCTTAAAGCTATCTAATGTATCAGCCGGTACAACCGATTCAGGGAGAGAATTCCACATCTTCACTCACTCCATATCATGCTCTCACCGTAATAAAACGCTTCCGAATATTTAGGCGGAACCTCTTTTCTTCTAATCGGAATGGGTGACCTTGTGTCAGCTGGAAAGACCTAATCCACACGCAGCGCGGCGATTTCCGGAATCGCCCGAAGTTTCCTGACGAAGTAACTTAGGGTCAATTCCGGAAATCGCCGCGTTGCGTGTGGATTAGCGCTGGCACTTTTTTATTTTAACAGGCGGCGGACAGGGAGAAGGCAGTTCGGGGAGATTGCCGCCAGAGATTAATCGCCAGGCGACAGAATCTCCCCGAATCTCCCTGTCTGCCCCAGCCCTTAATGAAAATAAACCTAATTCTAAAGATATTTATCCTCTTTATTCTCATGGAAATGCTTACATTTTTGTGCCCTGAAAATGAATAATTTGCATCTGTTGGTTAGCATGAGAGGGAGCTGCCATATGGTTGTTCATCTGAGAAAGCAGTTTAACTAAAGATTGCAGAGAAACCATTACGTTATGGTCTTCAGAATTAATAGAATGCTTAGTTAGGTTTCTAAAGGTTTGCTTTCAGATGCAGAGTTTTTATAAATAGTAATGATCATCTTTCAAGTTTAGTGATCTGCACAGTAAGTTAAGGTGGCAATACACAGTGAGATCCACTCATTTGAGGTGGGCGATATCGGGTGATCTCCCAAGCTTGCTGTAAAACTGTGCAATTGTAAATATCAGTTTGGAATTTTAAAAACAAATCTTAAAATATCATAGTAGGCAGTTTCACATTGCATCAAGGGAAAATCTCACAGTGCTAATTTTTTTGGGTAGGAAGTATAGAGCTGCTTTAAGGAGATAGCCAATATACCGTTCAATCAAATTGTTAATGTATCCACAGGGACCCTTAGGGGAAATTGAATAGGCATATGTGCATTATAAACAGACATTGACAAAACCTACACATTTTTACCCATATTTATGTACAGCAGTAGACCTCATTGAATCAGTTTCTTCCACTTAGAGGAGCTTTTACTGCATATTTCAATCTGAAAAGTCACTACAGGTTTCTATTTTGTATGGGTCAAAAATAGTGCGCTTAGCAGGATTTGCTAGAAAGAGAAAGCACTCAGCAGTTTAACAGGGTTAATGTTCTACTAAAATCACTCATTAGGGCCACTGTTTGTTTCCTTTTTAATGCCAGGTCAGGAGGCCAATAACAAAAGTCACAATAAGTAAGTGGAGGCATATTCTTATTTATTTTTGCTAAGTTTTTGGCATGTCATAATGCTACTTTAATGGATACACATGCTAACCAGTTGCTTGCCTTTAGATAATGATGTCCCTGTTTAAGCAACTGCAAAAATAAACAAACAAACAAAAAAAAAGAAGAATCTGTTCAGTAATAAGGAAACATGTAATGTGTTTGGTGGCTGATAACTGTTCAATGTCTTCATTGCACACATGATATGTCATTCAAAAAAACATAGCCATTCTGCACCTCACACTTAGTGCTCTCATAATAAGATTTCTAAGGGCATAATTATTGGCCAGCAAGCTAAATATAGCAGAGTTTAGTATGCATGTTCTAATAAATAAAGCGGTGTATTCTGAGTAGTTTGTGTGTGTGTGTGTGTGTGTGTGGCCACACAAGTTTGAACACATCTGTTTTTTTTTTCCAGTTATTACAGTTTTGCTAATGAAAGTGAATTGCCCTTTAGGGCTAGTCTAGACAAGAAGATTTGGGGAGATTCGTCGCCTGGTGACTAATCGTCTGCGTTTTCCAAAGTCACTCAAAGTTGAGTGTCAGTAGGCGCCGCGTGTGAGTAGGCGCAGGCGATTCTTCATTGAAGCAGCTGGAAGGCAGGGGGAAGCGGTTGAGGGAGATAGTCGCCAGGCGACGAATCTCCCCGAATCTTCTCGTCTGGACTAGCCCTTGAAGCTGTGAGTCTAACTTCTCCCAAGAGACCTTGGGAGAATTGTTACAATTGCGCATTTGTTTATCTAAAAATTGTTACAAAAGTATTTTAGTGCACCTGGTGGCTGTTCTGGGCTCTCTGCAGAAAGCCAATTAAGTTAGAAACTTTGTATCTTTTTCTGGCTGTTAGGTGCAGGAAATGAAAGAGAAAGTGGGACATTTCAGTATAATGTGGGCTAGCGGGTTGACTTGTGTTGTGTATAAAGCAGTTATACCCTCCTCAGTCTCGGCTACCAAAACACAACAACTTGTCAAAAGCGGGACTGTCCCACTGAAAACGGGAAAGTTGGAAGGTATGTATATATATTTGTGTTTGTGTATAAAACCCAGTAACTTTTGGACTAAAATATTAACAATAAATTTCACCTTTGTCACCCTATTATGACACACAAGGCAGCACCCTAGCATGAAGTAATCATTTGAGCTCACCACGCTCGTAGATTTTATATACAATATATATATATATTGTATATAAAATATATATATGGTGAGCACAACTTTTGTTTCTTGTTTCATATTCATATATATATATATATATATATATATATATATATATATATATATTGGATGGGACCTATTATCCAGAATGCTTGGATCTGGGGCTTTCAGGATAACGGATCTTTCTGTAATTTGGATCTTCATACCTTAAGACTACTAGAAAATCATGTAAACATTAAATAAACCCAATAGGCTGGCTTTGCTTCCAATAAGGATAAATTATATCTTAGTTTTAGATTTTTTTATTGATACAGAGGAAAGGGAAATTATTTTTAAAAATTTGAGTTATTTGATTATAATGGAGTCTATGGGAGATGGCCGTAATTTGGAACATTCTGGATAACAGGTTTCCAGATAACGGTACATACATTATTTAGTGTATTTATGGAATAGGGCATTTTTCTATACTTATTGTCAGGTTGGTCTCTGGGAACCATGCAAGTGTAATCTCGTAAAGTATGCTCTGTGTGCTACATGAAGAGCAGCATCTAGGTAGTTTTTAGTCAAAATTTGTACGGTTTATTAAAACATACCAGGGGTCATTTATTGTTTTTTTTTGCCCATGCTTTTTCCTGAATTCTAAAATATTGCACTGCTGTGCCCATCATTCTGATTTTTGCATATTTGCATTGTGAATAAATTTTTTGCAAATTATTCGCAAAAGACACGGTCTTTGCATGAGTACAGACACTTTGAGAGGTTGTTGTGCGCAAAAATAGCTTTGACAGTAACTTGTTTGCAATTTGCGAAACTGTTTTGCAAATACTTTCTCCACCACCAAAATTGAGGTGTAATCCAATCTTTGCTCTGATTCAATGTGAACCAAAAAATAAAGCCCCTCTTGCAACTCAGCTTAGATTGTTTGGGCTTAATTGTCATCTGTCATTTTTAAGATAATTTTTTAAATTCTCATTTTAGCATTAAACGGACCATTTTGATGTCATTGATCCAACTCATAAAATCTGATTAGCAGCTATTATTTTTCCAAGCAGTTGTTTCAGGCCACTTAGACAACAAAAAAGAGTGAGTAACATATTTGTGTCCCATAAAGTTAAAATATTTGGGTTCATGTTGTAAAACAAGAACCTTGGTGAACCAATTTTTTCATCTTTTTAACAGTCCGCCATGTGGGTCCATTGCTGAAGTTTATTTTAACCATGTGTTCAAAAGGAAAACCTACTTGGCCGATCCTCCCCCATGCTGCCATTCCATTTCTCTTTGTTTATTGTGTGTTCCTCTTCTCAAAATGTTGTGCTTCTTGCTCTGATTCAACATTCCTTCTGACAAGCAGATAAGAATCCCTGTCTGGCGCCTGGGATTCCAAGCTGCTACCTGATTATCAGCAGACGCCCTGGTATGAGTGCCCCAGGCTACACAGCCAAAATGAAGATACCTTGTACAAAGGGGAAACGTTTGTGTCCAAATCCCCAGTCTGGCTGGCTTTGCCCTGCTCACAATCACAAAAATGCATCTCACACTGTGCTCTCAGGAAATTGCTGACTAAACTGAAAAAAGCTTTTGCTTTTAACTTTTTTGTTAGAGAGGTTAAAACTTAAACTGGAGCTTATACTAAAACACTGACTAAGTGGCAGATTTACTATTGGTTGAATTAAAAAAAAAATTAAATTCGACCATAAAATTTCTTGGGGGGGGTAATTATTTAATTAATTAAAATTGTACAAATCGAACGATCGCATTGCTCGAATAAAACGATTTGAACGATTAAAAAAAAAAAAAAGCTTCCAGGCAGGTAATTCACCAGCTTAAGGGCTCATCCAGACGAGCAGATTCGTGGAGATTAGTTGCCTGGCGACAAAACGCAATGGCTTGCTCGTAGCACGCACCGGCTAGAAGTAAAGTCGCCTGCGCCTATTCACACGCGGCAACGCGATTTTCATAGTCGCTGAAAATTGCCCGGCGAGGCAATTTTCAGCGACTTTGCAAATCACATTGCCGCGTGTGAATAGGCGCAGGCGACTTTACTTCTAGCCGGTGCTTAGTACGAGCAAGCCATTCATGGAGATTAGTCGCCTGGCGACAAAACGCCACATCTTTGAGGCAACTAATCTCCACGAATGGCTTGCTCGTAGTAAGCACGAATTTGCTCGTCTGGATGAGCCCTTAAGGTAGCGAATAGTCAAATTCAAATTTTTTTTAAAGGGCCAGTACTCCGAAATTAGAATTTTCGTATTTTTTCAAATCGAATGCTGTCATGGGAAAACATGAATGAACACAGAATGCATCAGTTAATAGTGCTGCTCCAGCTGAATTCTGAACTAAAATCTGTTTCTCAGAAGAGCAAACTGATTTTTTTAATATTTAATTTTGAAATCTGACATGGGGCTAGACATATTGTCAATTTCCCAGTTGTCATTGTGACTTGTGCTTTGATAAACTTTAGTCACTCTTTACTGCTGTACTGCAAGTTGGAGTGATATCACCCCTCCCCCCCCCAGCAGCCTAACAACAGAACAATGGGAAGGTAACCAGATAGCAGCTCCACAATATAACAACACAATATAACAACTTCCTGGTAGATCTAAGAATAGCACTCAATAGTAAAAACCCAGGTCCCACGGAGACACATTGAGTAGGAGAAACCTGCCAGAAAGCAGTTCCATCCTAAACTGATGGCTCTTTCTGATAGCACATGGCCAGGCAAAAATAACCTGAGATGGTTGCCTACACACCAGTAGTGCAAATAAAAAAAAATACACTTGCTGGTTCAAGAATTAAATGTTATATTGTCGAGTGAATTATTTACAGTGTAAACAGTATAATTTATAAATAAAATCAACATAATAAAAATCATGACAGAATCCCCAGGATCCGTCTGCTCTCTCCTAAAATGGAACCTTTCCACCCCAACTAAAATCCTTAGCATGGCTGCCTCTTAAAGGATAAGTAAACCTTAAAAATAAGTGAATCTTAAAAATAATTGAATATAAAATTAGTGAGGGTACTATTCTAAGCACTTTTGCAATATACATTCATATTTTTTTTTTTTTAGATTACAAGATAGTAAGGAATACCTAGTCATATACTGCTAATGTAAATAAAGTTTGTTACAACAGCGCCACCTGCTGCTCATTTTCCAACTAGTCTGACCATCAAGTTGTCAAGGAAGTTGCCAGGTGAAAGATAAAGGCTGCTCTGATGTTCTTCTGGTTAGGAAAAAAAATTGTAACCTTTCTCAAATCAGAAGAACATCGGAGCAGCCTCTTTCTTTCTCCTGACAACTTTCTTGACTACTTGGTGTATATTTATTGAGTGATTTGTCTTCCCCATGCATACTTTTATACTGTATGTATGTATGTGTGTGTATCCACAAGGACTTTGTATATATATATGTATGTAATATATAACTAGATAGGGGTACTCAGATAGCCATGGTGATGCCTAGGTGCTGGAACAAAAATTCATATCTATAAAGCAAAAAAACATCATCTGCTTGAGTTTGTAAGCCGAAACGTTGGAATAAATCTACCAACTTTTTTTTCACTTAAAAAGTGTGTGCGGATGTTTTTTTGCTTTATATTTATATTTATATATATATATATATATATATATATATATATATATATATATATATATATATATATCATGTACTGGACAGCACCACTTGCCAATTAGCTGTCTTGCAGCTGCCCTTGTGCACGTGTAATGAATATGTAGAACAAAAAAGAGAACAGCACCAAGGGTCTTTGCAAACCCAAAATGGGGACCGAAACGTCGGTTGTGCATACGCTTATATATATAGTACTATTATCCACTGTACAGTGCTGCTGCTACAGAGCTTTACAAATAAAATTATACATACACACATACATTTATTTGTGGCATTGGTTGCTGAACTTTTTTCCGTTCAAGCTTCCTCTTTAGCAAGGTTATAGATATAGAAAAAAAATTGGCTGTTCGTTTTCAATCGAATAAAAATCGTTTGAATTGCGCAAAAACCTTCTAATTCCTAGGACTTAGAAAAAGTTTCAGGACAGGTTCTAGGAGATCCCCCATAGGTGTTGAATTCGAACAGCCGGTACTTGTGGAATTTTTTCTTTTGAAATCGAATTTTGGCCTATTCGATAGTCGACGTAGGCCAAAATTACTTTGACATTTTAATTGTTTAAATTCAAATTTTATTCGAATATTCGCTTCGACTATTAGTAAATTGCCACAAGTGTATGTTAGCCAGAAAATTGTGTTTTTTGGCCAAAACTTGCTCTAGTAAGATCTTTTTGCATTCAATCAAAGTTAGGGTCTGTGGAAGTTATATGGAAGGTGGTTCTGAAGAACTGATAACTATTTAATCTACTACACAGGAGGGGGTAAAGAGCAGAGACACGGTCTGTGTAGTCTCTATGCTGCCGCCGCTGCTGCTGCTGCTTTGTAAATCCGTCCCCTGTTCGGTTTCCAAAAAACCTTATAATAAGGAAACCAGATAAATTACACATAAGGCTACTGGCAGATTCACAGAGATTTAGTCGCCAGGCGACAAATCACCTCTTCAGCCCGGCGACAATCTCCCCGTACTGCCTTCCGTGTACTTGAGGAATCGCCTGCGCAAATACACTCGAGACACTTCGATTTCAAAAGTCGCCGGAAGTTTCCTCGTGCAGCAACTTCGGGCAACTTCAGAAATTGAAGCGCCGCAAATAAATCTCCCGAATCTGCTTGTCTGCCACTAGCCTAAGGCTACAAAGATTTTAAATTAGCCAAACAGTGTTTTAACATATGCTATATTTAAGGCAGTTGAAAATGGATTTTGCATAGGATCCATGATACAGGTATGAGACCTGTTATCCAGAATTCTCGGGACCAGGGGCTTTCTTGATAATCTTTCTACAATATGGATCTTCATACCTTAAGACAGTGATCCTCAACCAGTAGCTCGCGAGCAACATGTTGCTCTCCAACCCCTTGGATGTTGCTCTCATTGTCCTCATAGCAGGTGCTTATTTTTGAATTCCAGGCTTGGAAGCAAGTTTTAATTGCAAAAAAACGAAGTATAGTACCAAGCAGAGCCTCCTGTAGGCTGCCAGTCCGAAAGGGGCTACCAAATAGCCAATCATAGCCCTTATTTGGCAACCCCAGGGACTTTTTCATGGTTGTGTTGCTCCCCAAATCTTTTTACATTTGAATGTGGCTCACGGGTAAAAAAAGGTTGTGGACCCCTGCCTTAAGACTTACTAGAAAATATGTAATCCTTAAAAAACTCAAAAGGCTGGTTTTGCTTCCAATAAGGATTCATTATTTCTTAGTTTCATTCATGTACAAGATACTGTTTTGTTATTAGAGAGAAAACTGAATAATTTTTAAATAATTGTATTATTTGGATAAAATGGAGTCTATGGGAAATGGCCTGTCCATAATTTGGAGCTTTCTAGATAACAGGTTTCCTGATAACGCATCCCATAGACAGAATTGCTTACTTGTCAGATGTTCAGTGTACTCTTGTAAGCCACTTTTAATTCCAAATACATTTAATTAGTTCACTCCAGCTACAAATTTGTAATCGTGCATTTCTCCTAATTTTGTTTCTTTATTGAGTGATTATGGCCAGCAGGTTAATGAAAATTTCTGGTGTAAGTAACTGCTATAATATTCATGGGGGTAAAACAATTTTCATGCTATTTCTTCTTTTTAGAAAAAACATTCACTAATGAATATTTGATGTGCTCCTTAGATGTGCATTAAAATTACTGAAAAAATGGGAGTGTCTTTTATGTCTTCCGGGAGACTTTCTCTCTGAAATGAAGAGGAAGGTGCAGAGGAACATGGGCTAAGCTTCATGGCTGTCTGCCTCCCTCTCTTCCCTTTCAGATCGTAAATATAAAGCCATTAGCTTCAAAATGCAAAGGGCATAAATCCTTCGGAATGCTTCCAGGATAGGTTGTAAAAAACAATGTCTATTAGCGGACATTTCAACTCTGCTTAACAACTGGGTGAGGGGATTGAGATATGTTGATTCTTGTTATTCAAGGTAGTGATTCATTTACAATGCTATGTACCTGTTAGCCTGATGGCAGCCTACTTAGAGAGACATATGGGCTCATTTACTTCTGGACATGTAGTTACAGCTTGCATTTTCCTTACAGTGAGTTGGATCGAAAAGCACTTCATTAAAGGAGACCTTAACCCTAAAAATGAATGTGGCTAAAAATGCCATATTTTATATGTTGAACTTATTGCACCAACCTAAAGTTTCGGCTTCTCAAAAAGCAGCAATGATCCAGTATTTCAAACTTGTCACTGGGGTTCACCATCTTTGAAAGTGTCTGTGACACTGACATGCTCAGCTGTTGAGAAGCCAAGCTTAGGGGTTGTGGCAAATCATCAAGCAGAAAATTATGTTGGTCTATAATATAAGCTGATGCTACAAGGTTCATTATTAAATTCTGATGCTAGTTGCACTGAGCTGTCATAGTAATTATATGTATTGATTACTAATCAGCCTTATATTGTTATATTTTATGTGTACTGTGTTTTGTGAGTGGGTCCCTTAGCTCAGTAAGTGACAGCAGCACAGAGCATTTACAGTGAATCAGCAGAAAAGATGGGGAGCTACTGGGGCATCTTTGGAGGCACAGATTTTTCCATCTAACGGACTGTGGTTGCCTTGTGCTGTTACAGAAACCCAAAACCTAATGTACAGCGTTTCTACCCTACTTCTTCAGTTATGCTTTAGTTCTCCTTTCTTTTTAAGGTGCTTGCATCCAAATGTGCTCTGTGCACTTCCATATAGTTAAACTCGGCTGCAGTTAGTTCTACCTGCTTTCCAAATTCGGCACCCTTTGATGCTTTACACCTGGAGCGCAGTTGAATCTATTTCGGAGACTCTGATGCAGTGCACTAGAGTTGTACTCAACCAGTTGCATTTGATTCAGTGACCACACTGCACTAGGAAAGACACATTTATTTTGGAAAAAAGTGATGTAGACTGTGTCAGGGTAACTGAATGAGGCATTCTACCTCTAATGGAAACCTGATTTCAAATGAGGTTTAGTTTATGGGGCTTCCAGATAATTACAAAAGTGTTTGTTAGCTATTATGGATAATATGGAAGAAACTTCAAGGTTAAGCTAGCTGCCTTAAGTTCATTGCAAATGGCATTATCCTGTGCTTCAAATCTTTGAAACGAACAAAGAGGGGAGCCACATACAGCTTGGGTTAGGTTTAATGATTGTTAGATGTTAGTTTATGATGGGTAACCATTTACAGAGTTAAGGTCAGATAAAATCAATTGATCATCATCATATTTTCAATCACAGGGGCTTACAATCTCAAGGTGGCCATAGACCCACAGATAATATTTCATACGATATTCGGTGCATGTATGGTTGAAAACAAGTCAACCGAAATCGGCAGAAGACTTGGATATTGATCGTGAAGGCACCCTTCACATTGCCCATTGTTCAGTGCTGAATTGTCAGATACAGGTAGAATTCTATTGGTTCTATATGTATATCTGATGATTGCACGTGTATATATTGTAACAAACTATCTTTCTTGGGAAAGATCTTTTCCAAAAATGATCTTAATTGTAACGTCTATGGCCACCTTAATACAGAAGGTTGTATAGGATTGCATAATTGCTTCCTATGTATTCCTTACCCTTATAATTTCATAGATCTTATAACCAAGCAGAAGCATCAGCAAATGTAAGTGTTGCAAAATATTGGAATGTTGGAGATTGGCAGTGTATTTAAGTTATTACATTTAAGTGATTATGCAATGTTTTTACGGTTAATTTTTTTTTATATAAATAAAACTTGTTTTATTAGGCCATATAACTTATTGGAAATTGTTAATCTTATTAAGAGAACTATATACTCTGAACAAAAGCTCAATTAACTGACAATTTTTACAGCTTAATGACCTCTGAACAAATCACATCATTTAAACATCTCTTACCCTGTGCCACCATTTTGTTTTGTTCTTTGTGTGTGTATATATATATATGTATATGTGTGTGTGTGTGTGTGTGTGTATGTGTGTATATATATATATATATATATATTGTCCAACAAGACCGCACACCAAATTAAAAAAGTTAAAACATAACGTTTATTTCATGAATGCATAAAAAAGAGACAAAAGAGTATACTCATCATCATGGAGATCAAAGCAACGTTTCGGGTGCCTGCTGCTCCCTTTCTCAAGCTGGTCTCCATATAGTGTAGAGGCTACATTTGCCAGAGGCCTGTTTCTGCCCTTTGGCGTGCCATGTGGTTGAGATGACGTCACCTCTATGCGCGTCCGCGCGGCGTAAATACGCTAGCGTACGAGCGCAGGCGACATACGCCGATGTAATTCTCTCCCACTAGACATTCTGATAAGTTCCACCATTTTGGAAATGGGCTAAATTTGTAAAAACTGTATATCTATAAGTACAATACAGGAAGTATGTCAACACCACAAACAGTGTAATTATCAGCCAGAACATAATCATTTTTGAGGGAACTGAACAGATATATAATCAGAAATGTAAAATGACTAACACCATAATTAATTAATGAATAAATGGAGATCAAAATCCCTATTCAAGCCAAAAGGGCTGAGGGTTTTTAACCTATGTATCCATTTAACTTCTGACCTTTTCAATAACAGTACCCTATCACCTCCTCGATGAGGTTGGGATACTTGCTGGATTACCCTAAACCTTAAATCCTCCGCGTGTATGACCTTGTTCTATACAGTGTTTGGAAACTGGTAACACACTATTACGTGTATTAACCGTGGATCTATGTTGTGAAAATCTGTCCCTCACCTTTTGAGTAGTTTTCCCTATATATACAAGATTACAAGGGCAAATTAACATATCGCAAAATCTGTATCACAACTGTAATGTCCTCGAATTTCAAATTCCCTGTCTGTTGTTGGAAGCCCAACACCCATGACAATATTAAATTTACTTTGAATGCCAGTCTCCAAGAAATAGCATTTTTGGATGTTACAGTAACACGTGTACAGAATAAATTTGCAACTAAAATATTTACTAAACCAATGTTTAGAAAGGTTATAATATAGACATATCCGAGTTTGCTATGTTGTTTTGTTTTTAAACTTTTGCAACTAAGGGATCAATCATATTAAGTTATTATCGACTGATATGTTTTATTATTTGCATATATAATGACTGGCTGAATGGGTGGTTACTCCATTATGATAATGACACTATGTCACTGATGATACTGCTGTTTCCCGCCCAACATAC
>CM044444.1:33097392-33125558 GCA_024363595.1 Xenopus borealis | reverse complement strand
ACTGTGTGTATATATATATATATATATATATATATATATATACACAAAAATGCTGTATTTTCTAACAGTTCTGCCATTTTAAACAAATTAGACCTTGACAGAGTCCTTTACTCACCATTAAACACTCCAGCCACAAATGTAAATCATGCTGCAAGTTCCCTAATGAAAAACTGCCATATACCAGATCATGTAAATGACTGTTTAGAAAGTGTGAAACCCTGTGCCCTAAGCCAAGGCAGCAGAAAGAACTCCAGACATTGGCTACCCAACAATCATTATTTGTGTCCTTGGGAAACTGTTAGTCATTTTGATCACCATCCTTGGCTTGAAAATGTCCTATTTCTAACCTGGATTCTTGTCTAGTTAACTCGATGAAATCATTGTTCACGAATTAGGCAATAGATATGCAGGCTACTGAGATAATGTCGCCTGTCTTATGTCTTACTCCCAGGCAGCCAAGGAACAAGGTTGTATCCAAATGAAGGAATCTGCCTTCTGCCATGGTTCACTTTTTTTCTGCTAATGAATGTGCAATTTAGTTTTCTCTGTGTTGTTAGTGGAAGGTTGAAGTCCATGTTCTCTAAAGCCAGAATATCCCCATGAGGTGCTCTCAAAGATTAATCTACTGCCTTTAAAAGTAAGAGACAGTCCAAATCACCTGTCAGCCCTGAAATCTGTTCATGTGAATTAACACTTCATATGCAGAGGGCCAATAAATATTCAAAAAGCAGAGCTGGTGAATGCTGTGTCCCAAACCTAGCTTCCACTTTTAGTAATGGTTATGGTAAATAAACAGTAATGTTAATTAACTTGTGCAACGTGTAAAAATTGATCAGGAAGAAATTTTGTTAAGGTTTTCAATGTTGGCAGCTAATGCTTTTACATGTTGTACATTTATAAAGGCACAGCCTTGAGACAGGTGTTATATGGCCTTTCATTACATTTATTAACCCAGTGGATAACTGTTGAATACAGGTGGATGATAATCAGTGATATTCATAACCTTATATCAGATGTAACAGATGTGGAATCGATAATGTTTTAGAGCAGTAGTACAAGTATAGTAAACAGATCAGTTTTATTATCACACACACTCTCTCTCTCTCTCTCTCTCTCTCTCTCTCTCTCTCTCTCTCTCTTCTATATGTGGTGCATTCCAATACATTGCCAGAACATGCATGGGTACTGCCTAACACAACACAAGTAAGGATCACAGGAACAAAATAGTACACATGAGAATACAGGATGCACTTTACTTTTAGATATCTTCTGCAACTTGCTACTGCTGGGATGTCAGACGAGTAATTGATCTGTAGCTGTAATAAACTACAACTAAAGGATGCTGGGAGTTGTGCCTCTAGGCTGCAGGACATGTGCTGCTTCTCCGTGCCTACACTGCTCTTTAGCAGAGCTGCCCACATATTATTCTTTCAGCGAGCTGCTTATATACTCAGTGCAGCATTTTCTGGGACCGCTTTTAATAGAATGTTGATATCATACCTAGAAATTAGTGAAGCCTTTGGGAAGGTAGAGACCCATAGGGTGTTTCCAGCTGGGGTTCTCCATATTGGAAATCACAGCACAACATAAGCACCAAGTATATTTTATGAATCTAATGAAGGAGTAGTGCCTTTACATGTATAGTCAGCTTTTGCAATAGGCTAGGCCCTCGTACTTTATTCTAGTACTACTGATCCTTTTACAGTTTCCTAGCACAAAATAATAAGATGGCTTTGCTAGATTATGTGTTTATTGATTAGACACCGCCTGGGGGATTTAGTCACTCTCTACTCATACAGAGCCTGCTAGGTAGGTTAATCCCTTCACGACCAGAAGCCATGTCAGTGGATTGAGGGGTTTGTTTCCTTTCTGTCTGCAGAAATCAAAGCTAAAAAGCATGATATCAAAGATGTGTGTATGTGTAGCTACAGATTGACTTGTTTGATATAAATGGCATCTTTTGAAATCCATTTGACTGCAGAATTTATTTTAGAATAGTTTTAATTCTGTGCTAGTTGACTAAATAGAGTTCTAAACACACCTTACATTTAATATATCAACAGGAGCTAATTTTATTTAATCATTTTCCATTGTAGTATAAAAAAAAATTCAGTTTTCGACCCTGTCGGCTTAACCCTACAGTCAGTGAAGCATTCCAACACTCTGAGAGCCATCAGATTATTACATAATGGTGCTGGTTTAGGATCAAGGAATCCATGAATGTTAAGCGTTTTCCACTTGAGATAAGTGAATCCTTGTGTCAGCACATATATTATCTTTGGCGGGTGGAAAGATGTTCAAAGTTGTAATTAGATAGAAAAACTATGCCCTGTGGTCAAATACAAATAGTTTGAGAGATGGCAAGTTATTTCTGTAGGTGTATGATCACTTGGAAGGAATTCAGGCATACCTATATTTTACATGATGAAAGGAGTGCCTTTCTCTAATCTATGATACATTGCTAATTAGCTATAGAATACAGTAATGGGGAAAGTAATAAAAGTTGCAAAGAGCAAAACTATTTGCACAAATAAGAATTTGCATTTCACAATATTATATTCTTCCTTAAACTGTTGCAAAGTTTAGTTGCACACTGCGAATTTGAAGTGCACATTTCAAATTGTAATTGAGCATTGCAAATTATATTTGTGCGTTGTCTGCTTTTAAGAAATGCTTGAAGATGACAACTTTTTCAAGAAGAAGTTTTATTACATTCACTGTGCACTGGCACAACTATAAAATTCGCAAACCTTCTTCCATTGTTGGAAGAGGTCGCTTAGCGGTTTCCGGGTTTGCAAAAGCTATATTAAATTCGCACAAAGGAAAATTTTCATACATTTTCACATTGCAATATTTTGAAGAGATACTGACACCTGAACTTTTTACATCTATTGCAATATTGACTTTGAAAGCTACTTCTAACTTTGCCATAAAGTATTTTTATGATGCTTTTACATTACCTGTCTGTTGGCCCATGTTCCTGTATGACGGGGCTTCCATATTTGTGCAGCAGGAGTCCATTAGCATTAGAAACTGTAAATAACAGGCTGAGATGGGACAGTCAGGTTGGCAAAGTCAGAGAGTCAGGCTTTGGAACTTCAACTAACAATTAAATACAAAAACATGAATGTACATTTATATGTTAAAATTCATTTTTTAGTGCCAGTATCACTTTAAGGGGACTAGTGCTTTTACTTTGTACATTTTTCACTTACCCCTATCTTCTTCTCATCTTACACATCCATTTAGGTAAAGGTCATACTGCAAAAATGTTGTATATTCTTGTCCATTTACATTTTCACAGAATCATTGACTGTCTCATGTTAAAATGTATAATTTAAAAAAAGAATAAATAAAAAAAACACCCAAATGTAATTTTCAAAAACCTTACATGAGTAACCTTATCAAAGAATAAAACAGAAGTAACAGAAGTTTTAGTATATAAGGAAAATGCTGTTTCTAGTAGAAATGTTGTCTTACCTGGACTTTCACTTTAGTTTACCCTGCACTGATGATCAGAAACTGATGCTTAGAGGAAGAGAAAGAAAAGGCCTTAGGTGATTAAATCAGTAAATTTCATAAGCAAAATAAAGTGAGAATACTCAGCACCTTAATAATGCTGCATGCAATAAAATATTTTGATTTATGAGGTGCTGTTTAACAAAGGAATATTATATTATTCCAAAGGGATCTGCTGTATCTTTGAATACATATGGAGAGAAAGCATTCTCTCCATGAACAGAAATTTACAGAATAAAACCTCTGCAGTCAGACTAAAACATTAAATAGAATATGTTACATTTTAAGCTCTAATGAGCAGAGCCCTCTTTGTCTGCTGTATCAGTTTCAAAATGCTTCTTAAAGGAGAAGGAAAGTTGAGAGTTACTTGGGGCTGCCAAATATTAGGCAGCCCCAAGCAATTGTAATGACTTACCTGAAACCCTGGGCCGGTGCTCCTATCAGCAGAAAACTGCACAGCCCAGGGTTTTACCAGTGAGCACCACAGAGCGATAGACTATCGTCTTCTTCTATCTTCGCATTTCCCACAGAAACCAAATGCGCAGTAGAATGAAAAGTTAAAGTTCAGCTTTTCGTTCTAATGTGCATGCGCAGCTTAGCGAAGAAAGCGGAAAAAGGAAGTCTATCGCTCCGTGGTGCTCACTGTTAAAACCCCAGCAGCTTTCTGCTGATAAGAGCATTATTTGCCATCTAAAATGTCCAGGGATCAATTTGATGATGTTTGCGGCCTTCCTGACATTCGAGTTTTTAAAACTCGGATCAAATTTTATTTGAGTTTTTGTGTCGATCCTATTCACCCGAGTTTAAAAAATGGGATTTTTATAATCGATTTTGATCGAATTTCGAGTTCATGGGAGTTTAAAAACACTGAAATGAATTCGAAATTCAACCCTTAATACATTACGGTAAGGCCAGATGGGAAGATTCGAGGAGATTTGTCACCTGGCGACTAATTGCCTCTTCTTTGGGGCGACAAATCTCCCCGAACCACTGCCCCCTGCCTTCCAGTGTCTTTAATGAATAATCAACTGCGCCTTTTCACACGCGGCGCTGGCTTTTCCAAAGTCGCTCGAAGTTGCCTCCTTAGGCAATTTCAAGCGATTTGGGGAAAGCACAGCGCCGCGTGTGAATAGGTGCAGGCGATTATTCATAAAAGACGCTGGCCAGGCGACAAATCTCCCCGAAACTTCCCGTCTGGCCTGAGCCTTATGAGATTTGATTTGCCTTGCCTGCTGCTAAAGGCAGCATCTAGTTGAATTGCTGCTACTTTTTGCTGTATAAATAAACTGCCTGTAACTTAATTAAAATTATTGAGCAGTCAGACAACACACAGCAGACCAACATGATCTATTGTCTGCATAAGGACAGCCAAATGCATTTTGCTGAGTTTACCTACTGTACAAGGTTTATGGGTCTTTTTCCCAGTGTATATATATGCCAGTTCAGAGCTTTTTAAATTTTATTTTTCTTTACTTCAAACAAGCATTGTAGCTGGCCTGCTTTTCATGCAGCTAATGTAAACCATGGCAAGTACAGACAGTGCTAAAAAGATTGATCACTTCATTATTATATCATTAATTATATTGATTATATTGATCACTGAAAAATACTTTGTAAACAATACCTAACTTTGGAATTTTTTGTTTAAATAATCAACTGTGGGGTATACAATGCTTCAATCAGTCTTGTTGGCCTTATTGAAGCATAACCGTGAAGAAAGCCCTACAGTATGTATCCGCTCCTTGTTGGGAAAATAACTGTGAGCATAATTTATACAGGCAATTAAATTGGGAAAGACTATCTATTTACAGACGTGGGTAATGAAAGTATTGGGTTGTTCTTCTTTCCCATGTAACTAATCCAAAGAAAACATTTGCCTGCATGTTTATGTAAAAAAGTTTTACTGTGAGCAGACTAATGGTGGAAGCATTTTCTAAGGCTGTTTTAGTACTTTGTGTTGGCTAGAAGTAACAAAACCTCTATATTAGTTATTTTTTGGCAAGGACAAAAAAGTTGGTTGCAATGCTGGTAGTAATTACAAAAAAACAACCCCTAATTTACTGATAAATCTGAAGCACCCACTACTCCTGTAGTTCCTGTCAAGGCTGGGACTCCAGTAAATACTGTACTATTTGATTAAAGAAGATTGATGTGTTACTGCTACATTGCCTAGTACATATTAGACAAATGTAAGCAAGATTTGTAGGGGTTTTATATTAAAGAATTAGTTTTTTGGGTATAAAACACTTTATTATTTTTAGGAACACATCTTGCTTTAACCAGAGATTTGAAAACAATGAAACACACCCCTCCCGAAAAGAACACTACACTGGCACGGTTCTAGCATTTTGATTTTTCTTTCTCATTTATCTTGGTCTTTGGGTTTTTCTATTACTTCATGTTTAATAATTTAAAGTTTTAGAACCAAAGGACTTCAACTATCCATTAATTTACATTAGTAATTTATATATCTGACTAATGGACATGCTGTCCCTGTAATAGTCCCTTTTAGAACTGAAAAATCCACAGAAACCAAACCTGTTCCTGGAATATTATCAATAATATCCCTATCTTTGATGCCTTTTGATTTGCATCTTTCCTGGACTGCATTTTATGATGCTGACTTGACAGCTTCTATACATGCCAGTTGTCAAGCAGTACTGAACAGTGCCACAACATTTAGTTACCTTGTGGAATTACTTAGAAACTAATGAGGAAATGTAATAAAATCAATCTCAGTATAGGTATGTCATCTCGATTGGTTGGGACCTGAGCTTTTACAGAAATAGGAGTTATTCCTTAATGTGGGTCACCGTACATTAAGGGGAATATTTATTAACAGCATCACTGATGATGTTGCCCATAGCAACTAATCTGCCTTTGTTTTCAAAATGTAGTTAATGTAGTTGCAGAGCTGGTATGGAGAGCCCCAGTACCAGAGCTGGGCCAGGAGCGCATGCACGCAATGCTACAAGTGCGCATGTGCGAAATAATGCGCGAACACATGCGCAAAATCACGCAAGAGCATGCTCGGAAACGACTCAGGGAAACCCCTGGGATAGAGGGGACCGGACATGGGGTCAGAGACAGAGAAGATTTGCGCCCTAGGCACGTGCCTACTCTGCTTGCCCCTAGCTCCGGTCCTGCTCAGTACTTTTACCTGCAGGCACCAATTCAGTTGGGGAGAGGGCAGAGAGATCCTGTAAGGGGTTAATATGGGCAAGTAGTAAAGATTTTGAAAGAATTGTAATGCTACTCTGCTGAATGTGAAAGAAAAAGCATGGTCAGATTGTATAATTCAAACTCACAACAAAGTGCTGCCTTCGGTATGGAAATATTCAATTGGTGTGGAACAACCCAAATCAAATTAAACAAATGTTGTTTCCAATTTGCGTATAATTTTAATAGAAACGCACATATGCACCATAGCTCTTGCCTATGGAAGAAAAAAGGCAGCGTAAAAGGAGAGAATAAAAACAGCTGTATTTATATTTTTCAAAGTATGTCTTATAAAAGAACTGTAGGAATTGTATTCTCAGATCAGTTTTAATCTGTTATAATGTCTGTGCATAGAAATATGAGCACCTGTTGACAGCAAAGTATCGAATCTCCCATTTTATTTATTTAATTTTATTGTATTTTCTCTTTTACATTATTATTTTATTTAATACAAATCTGCAAATCTGCTCCTGGGCAGTAACCTATGGCAGACAATCGAATGTTTCCTTTATTGTTCAACCTGTAGTTGCCTGTAAAAAGCTAGTCACTGATTAATTGCTATGGGGTTACTGCCCAGGTACATATTTGTCCAGTGTTTATAAATGAG
Source organism: Xenopus borealis (assembly GCA_024363595.1). Classification (NCBI taxonomy): domain Eukaryota; kingdom Metazoa; phylum Chordata; class Amphibia; order Anura; family Pipidae; genus Xenopus; species Xenopus borealis. The sequence continues at coordinate 33,118,213 of CM044444.1, read as the reverse complement.
CCCCTATATTTTTCACTTCTCATGTTTTAGTTGACCCTCAATATCAGTTTCCCTGGTAATCCTATGGGGTTCATTCTGACAATGCCATAATGGCTGGTCCAGTTCATATGTACAATTTCAGATTTAAATAGTAAACTACTGTTCCAGAAAGGCATCAAACCGGATCCAGAATATATGTATAATACACAAAATCTGTGAATATCTTGTAAATTATATCCTTATAAACGGTGAGTTCTGATGTCATCAGTTATAAACGGTGAGTTCTGATGTCCTTTCTGTCACATGACTCACTCAAACTTGTGTATTATAATAAATAAAGTACCCCCAGTTGCAAAATATAAGGATATTAGAAGTTACCTCGGAGTTCCATGACCTGGAACTTCTTGGTATCTTATAATATCCTTATATTTTACAAGAGGGGGTACTTTATTCACTATGTGTGTGTGTGTGTGTATGAATCTAACAACATGTTGTATCTGATACACTGTATTCAAGGAATGCATGAGCATGACAATGTTTTCCTTCAATGCATCTTGGCGCAAACATAAATTCTATTCCAACAAAATGTATTTTATGTCATGTTAGGAATTCAGATATCATATGTTTATATATTGTCAGTTGTTAAAGTTGGGGAACTTTGTCTGAGCAAAAAGTGTGCCATCATTCTAAAGAAATGCCCTCATTCAGTTGATTAATGGCAAAAGTGCTTTGTTTTGTGCAGCACCCAATTTAACCTTCATTAAACCTGCTTATTACATTTCTTGTTAATTATGGGATGATCACAGCCCTGGGCAACATCATTGGCAATGAAAATATGAAGGTTGCCAAACAATTGGCAGGTAATGCAGAAGCATACCATAAGAGTGTTGGAAGATGCATAAAATTTGCAGTCAACTATAGGGTTGGTCTTCTGACATTGCAAGGGATTTGTTTTAGGGGACAGAGGTGTGATATTGTCCTTTAAATTTGCGATTAGCACATTTATATGTGTCATGAAGCTTATAAATTGACACTGTAGTAGCAGTAGGTGTATATGACAGTAGGTGACAGAAGCACAATCATGCAGACAGTCAGATGTCCTGTTGTCCTACAACTCTTTATTGTTGGCCTGTCTGGTTGCTCTGCTAGTCTTGGTAAGTATTTGAACATTCCTTCAGTACAGCAGTGTAGCCATCTGCTAACTGATGTGCATTTAATATTAGTGATGGGCGAATTTGCGGCGAATTCCTGCGATTTGCCGCTGGCGAATAAATTCGCAAAACGCCAGCGAAATTTCGCCTGGCGAAAATTCGCTGAGAAAACGAGTCACAACGCAACAAAAACGACGCGACGCGTGACGAAAACGACACGTCGAAGTTGACATGATGCGCGTCAAAAGCGTGCCGCGACACATTTCGAAAATTTTTTGCAATTCATACATGTGATTGAAAGCTACCACACTGCTTGCCTTGCTTGAGTTATTTGTCACAGGCAGCTGTAGAGTGGTCCCATTTATATTTCATCAAATGATTATGGTGATTTTTTTCATATCTGCCTCTGCTTCACCTTTAAGTTAACTTTTAGTATGTTAGAGAATAGCCAATTATAATCGACTTTTCACCTGGTCTTCATTAATAGTTTTTTTATAGTTGTTGAATTATTTGCCTTCTTCTCTCCTTCTTTCCAGTTTCAGATGGCAGTCACTGACCCCATCTATAAAACAAATGCTCTGTAAGGCTACAAATTGTATTTTTATTACTAATCTTAGCAACCAGATTATTGAAAATGCACATTGGATGGAGAGTTGCTGAATAAAACGCCAAATAACTCAGAAACCACAAATTAGTAAAAGAGAAAATCATACATCATACTGAACGGTAAACAACCCCTTTAAGCTAATAGTCTTGCCTGGGGGCCACTGCACTAAACTGATTTTCTAGTGGGGTTTATTATACAACCTTGCTTGGAATGGCATGTCTTGCAAACTTGTTTAGAAAATACTCTGTCATGTTGAATCTAACACATACATTAATTAAACCTTTGAGGCTTTCTTTTTCTTCATTTCTACACACGATTACGTCTTACTAAGTGAGTCCATCACCCAAATGTATTTGTGCCAAGATCTGCTCTTCCACAAACCTACTGTGAGAAAAACTCACCCTGGTGGCCCACCGCTCCGCTCTTCCTGCCGGCTTCCCTCCTAGTGCGCGCGCCTTCTCTCTATTAAAAGTGCAGCGCGCAGTGGCGCCAAATTTTAAATATTTAAAGGAGCATTTTTAAATAACTCATTGCCCGTGATAGGTTTGACCCTGGTGCCTTGTTCCTGTGCTGTATAGCTTCTGTTTATCCCTGAATACCTGTTTTGACCCTGCCTGGCTTTGACTACTCTGATATTCTGTATCCCGACCTGTGCCTGAATTTGACTATCGACTCTGCCTCATCCTTGTCTGATTGATCACCCGGTTTTGACCCATTGCCTGCCTGACGACTCCCAGCTATCTGCCTGCCTCGACCCAGCCTGTTTAACCACGACCCTGCCTACTCCTGTCTGTACCGTGACCATCGGCCTTAAAGACTTTATATACAGAACTCCTGCCCTGCACCTCTCGTTTAAGTCCAGGTGGCATCTGAGTAGCTGAGGGCTCCTCCTGAAGCCAAAGGCGGTCACACTACTGGTGAAGCACGAGCCTAGACCAGGGTGCTTAGCATTTGTTCTGGCATTGGGTGCAGACCGTGACACCTACTCAGACAGCAACAAAAGTTTAAGGGTAAGGACACACGAGGCGTTTTGTCGCCAGCGTTTTTAAAAAGCAAATTGCGGCGACAAGGCGATCGTCTTTTTCGAACAGGCGATTCCCAGCGACAATTTGCACAGAGCGATTTGTATCCCATTGCTCTGTGCGGTACGTGCTCCACCCACGTGCTCTCGGCGTTCCTCAACCAGCTCAATTAGCCTGTCTATCAAAAAAGTGCTTCAAAAAAGGCATTTTCCAGCGTGTTTTCGTCCGAGTTTTGTTCAGCGTGTTGTCTCGGCGTCTCTCCTCGAGCGTTTGTGCTTCCCGCTGTAACCTAGCGTCTTTGTATTCCTGCGCCTTTACGTTCTTGCGTCATTGCGCAGTGTAATTTGAATACAATCGCTGCTACTTATCTGTATGTGTGTGCGTGTCTAGGAGATTTCAGTGCTTTTCTAAGTACATGCTATTTCTGATGAATCGCTCGGAAAAGGGTCTCAGTGCGTTTTGGAGCTACAGGCGATTCACAAACGCGCTGTGTGCACAGTAGCTGGCGTCTTTCATATGGTTTTGTGCTGAGACAAAACGAGTGACATGTCGCCTCGATTTGCTTTTTAAAAACGCTGGCGATAAATCGCCTCGTGTGTCCTTACCCTAAAGGAAGATGTAACTCTGCATTTTAGTAACAGGAGAGAGATTTATCCCATGTTATTAATTGCTCTTCTGGCAGCATAGTGTTTAGAGGACATGAAATGTCTGGGTCTCTCTGACCTCAACTGGAATTTTACATTGTGGAGAACACTGCTGCCATGCTCAGCATTCACCTTCACTACTACAATTGCACATTTACTTTCCGGAATATTTCACTTGAGTTTTTTCTTTACAAAAGGATTTGTCTATTCGGAAGGGAGAAAGCAGTCAAGAGTGTGGTCAGTGTGTATACTAATCCTGATCTTATCTGGAGGACAAATCACTCCAACCATCCTCTCTAGACATTACTCAATTGCAGTCTTATTTCTGGCCAGAACAAAGTCACTAATCATGTCTCAGTACAGACTTTTAGAAAGAGGGGCTTGTCTGAGTTCTGAATTTACTAGTGCACCGTGACTTCTTATCTTAAAGGGGTTGTCCACCTTCAAACAACTAGTTGTTTTCAGATAGATCTCCAGAAATAATGACTTTTTCCAATTACTGTCTATTTTCTATTTGTAACTGTTTTCCTAATATTGAAGTGTAAAGTGTAATTTTTCACCCTCTAAAGCAGCTCTGGGAGGGGCGGTTGCCGACCCCCCCCCCCCCCCCCCCCAACTGTTCTAAACTGATATATTTAATAGATACATTTCTTGTCTTTGTCCCTGCTGAGCAGAATCTTTGGGTTTCATTACAGGAAGCTGTTAGAATTGATACAATAGTTGCTAATACGCCAGAGATGTTGCTGTGAAAAGTATCAATTAAATGTTGCAAAATTGTATCCGTTTAGCGTCTGCACCTGAATTACTGAGCTGCCAGACTCAAACACCAGAGACATCAACATTCAACTTTAAACTTAGATTTTTGAAAAACTGTAAAAAAATAAATAAGGGAAAGTAATTGAAAAAAAGTCTTTATTTATGGAGAACAATCTGAAAACCAATGAACAGAAAAAAGTGTTTGGAAGGTGAACAACCCCTGGAGACTCCAACATTCAACTTTAAACTTAGATTTTTGAAAAACTGTAAAAAATAAATAATGGAAAGTAATTGAAAAAAAGTCTTTATTTATGGAGAACAATCTGAAAACCAATGAACAGAAAAAAGTGTTTGGAAGGTGAACAACCCCTGGAGACTCAGGGCAATTCCTATGCAAAAGCTAAGTTTGCCTGAACACATCACACAATATTAACTTTTATAACATATTAATTCATTGTTTGTTAGGAGCCCAATAAAACAGAACAGTTTTGTGCCAGTTCTGTCAGCCATCTTGCTCAGTGTGTTATTAGCTTTTCATGTGCTCTAGACTCTTAGCAGCACTGCAGCATCTCAGGGCTGTTATACTAGCCCTATTGAAAGGCACTTGAATTAGCCTTTTTATGGAACATGACAGGAAGAAATGATAAATTATGCAGAAAATTATACAGTCTTTTAGAATATGCACAACACTCAGCAGTACAGAGCAAGCAAGGAGGAGGCTTGCAAGTATGAGCTTACAGTCAGCTGTGATTTTGCAAAGTAAGAGTGGCTTGCAAGCTCCACGTGAATTCAGCACTGGGATTTCTGCCAGGTTTCCCCCACCAGTCCAAACTGTCACCATCAAGCTTCAATAATTTTTAATTTTAGTTTAATAGCTTTCCCATTAAGAGCTTTATCTTTTTTTCATAAATAAGTGTGTTTAAAAGGTTTTTTTTTGTATTTGCCTTGCATCAGAGAAAACAAAGTGATAGTTAAAGTAGGTAAAAGTTGTTGCTTCTATTTATCCCCTAATGCTGCAGTCCTATTCCCAAGAGATTAACTCAGCACTATTTGTAAAAGGGTTGGCATCTCATGAGAATATGTATTTGCGGGCATCTAAAGTCTAAAAATGAAAAGTTTATTTATTGTTCTTTTGTGTGACTTATTCATGGACAATCCCCTATGAGAATTTCCAAGGTTTCGAGAGAGGGAAACTCTTAGGGGCAGATTTGTCATTTTGAATAAAAAAAAAGGAAAGTAAAATCCTTTGAATTCGATAGTCGATAGATTTTACCACAATTCGATCGATCAAATAAAAAAAATTTGATCAAGTTCGAATTGAATGATTCGAAAAAAAAAATTTTTCGATCAAAACTAATGATTCCCAATTCGGTAGCTTGGTTCTGGCGAAGTAGGTGGTCTAATAAAATTTTTTAAAGGGGAAGTAATTCGACCATCGAATAGTCGAATATCTGAAAAAAATTTTATTTGAATATTCAAATTATTCGAATATTCGATTGTTGAATTTGCATATTCGAAGATTCGAATTCGAATTTATTTTAAAATCGATCGAACTTCAAATTATTCACGTGAATTTAGTAAATCTGCCCCTTAGATATTATTACCTCTGTAGTTTTTGTTGCTGGACATAGTTGTGCCCCTTTAAATTACTTATTTTAAAACTTTGAAATAAAAATGTTTTATGGGCATGATGTGTGCATATTTACTGGTCTTGATACTCCATAAAAACCATAATATTGACACTATGAGTAGTGAGACAAACAGTGATATTAGAAAGGTTCTCTTATTCTAACCTAGGGGGTCTCTGAACATGTTTTACCACAAAGCAGGATTGAGGCCAAAACATCTGAAAAGTCCTTTCATTAAAGCAGAGATTTTTAATGTGTCCATATTGTCATTTTGCTGTAATAATGAATAAACTGTGTTATACACAGAGATGACGTAGCAGTAGTTTTTAAAGTGGTTTCTAATAGTATGTAGAACAGTTCTCCTGATACTTATAACTGGTCCCTATCTGAAGGGGTTTACTAATATATTTTCCTCATAATTGGATTTCAAGATTGTTGCTGATCTGGTTCTCCTGATGCTTTTTGTGATTTGCTTAAGTTTTTTTTAGCCTCAGCTGCCAGACTTTTCCTTATTTGATTGCTAGTGTCTCTGGTGATTTTATGTAGAGATTAGAGGAAGTAATCTAAATATTCAAATCTTTATCAGCAAAGTCAAACACAAAATAGATAACCTGGATTAGTGGCAGGGATTTGTTGTGTGACAGACTGTACGTGCTCCCAAACTGATAAAATACCCCTGCCTTTTTTTTTTATTGAGAAAACTCTGTGAATCATTCCTGTACTGGTCAGTAAGACAAGATTTTACTATATTGTTTAAAGCCCATTATGAACCTGTTGCATAGCCGGACTGTAATTTCTTACTTTTATTCTTTTATTGCTGCAGAAAATGTACTATGAATTGAGAAATGGCTTTAAAAAAGTGTTATATGATATGCATTACAGGTGCTACAATCCAAGAAGAAATACTGGGGCAAATGTTTTCAGTGTTCCTTTCTTGGTATATAATAAATCTTAATACACATTCGTAGATACAACTATATTGTGTACGTGTCCTTGCATGAGGCTCCATATTGAGAAAAAGTCAGCCACACCCTTCAATGCCAAAAGTAATTGTACCAGTACCCTCTCGGCTAGGGTTGCCACCTTTTCCTGAAAAAAATCAATCATCAAAAATACCGGCAAGGCCAGGTGGCAACCCTACTCTCAGCATGAGATCAGTGAGCGGATCTTTGAAGGAGGTATATACGTGATTTGGGATGGGGTGGGAGAATAACTTTCTTACAGGTGTAGGGAGGAACCTAGAGTTTTATTGAGCATGTTAGTGGGTGCAGCACAGGTTGTATTATCATATTATAGGCACCACTTTTTTGCAATATTAATATTAGCAACTATGAATATGAAGGGAACAGCATATAATCTGAGATCCAGGCTCTCTTTTTTTTTTTAGTTTACTGTGGGAAAATGTTTTTTTTTTTTTTGGCATTCTTTAATTGTGTGACCGGAGACGAGAGTCTGCTATGTCAAGAATAACAGGAAGTGATAAGGATGTTAAATTACTTCCTTGACCCAAAGAGAAGCGTATGATGTATCTGCTGAATTATCTGAAATAAACATTTACTTCTAAATATGTGAATATTATCGAAAGCCCTGTCGAAATTAGGCAACTATTCATTTTCAGGCTCTCCGGCTTGCTTCCTTTGCACAGCAAATCCACAGCTGGTATTGGCTGCCATAAAGCTGGACATGCACTGGATCAGTGTCGGACTGGCCCACCAGAATACCAGGAAAACTCCCAGTGGGCCAATGTGTCAGTGGGCCCTCATGCTGCTAAACATGTGGCCTATTTCATGGCCATTCTCTATGAGAACAAATAGGCTAAATAGACAGAATAATTGATTATAGTATGTAAAGAAAACAAACTAGGAGAATAGAGGTTGACTGAGGAGATGAGGAATATTAGTACTGAGAGTGGGCCCCTGGTCTAAGGTTTTATGGTGGGCCCCTGGTCTAAGGTTTTATGGTTGGCCCCTGGTGTCCCAGTCCGACACTGCACTGGACCCTTTTCACAATATATCACTAATTGGCCATGTGATGGACCAATTGGATAGTGTACATTTTGAAGACATCTGCTTAAAATGAACCAAGTTTAATCACTCTATAAGCATAGTGACATCCTATGAGTTTTGGGTCAGTGGACACCAAAAGATGCGGGCATCATTGGGAAACCAGCTTTACATGGCATGTAGTAAATCAATATATAAATAAATGTTGTTGTTACCTGAAAGGTAAGCGTTACAGGTCAGAATGCAGGCTATCATATGTGACTGAAATACTTGCTGTATTAAGTATTTAAAGGTGAACTGTCGTGAAAATGAAAATTTAATACAAGTGTCATCATACTGAAATAAGAAACTTTATAAATACAATAAATTACATTTTCTGTACTGTTTCTGAAATAATAAAGTTTATCTTCACTATTCCTCTCTCTGCATCTGTTTCACTTCATTCTCTCTCTTTATGCAGCAGTTGGGTGTTAGATGAATGATGCAATATATCTTATGGGGGGGCTCTCCTTCATAGCAGATGTATTAGAGCTCACTCTATTAAAATCACCATCATGTCTCTCTACATCCAGGATTTGTGCAAAAGGCAGTTATTTTGTTAGATTTTGTTCGTACTGGAAGCCGTTATTTGAGTGACCTCTAATTCGTCTGTTATAAATGGAAGCCCCCCCATAAGATAGATTGGATCTAACGGTCAATGACTCTCTGATGCCCAACTGCTGCAGGAAGACATAATGAAGAGATGCTGAGAGAGGAATAGTGAAGATAAATTTAATAATTTCAGAAACAGTGCAGAATATTTGATAATTGATTGTACTGTATATACAAAGTTCCTTATTTCAGTATGATGAAGCTTATTAAATATTAATTTTCGTGATAGTTCCTAATACCTGTAATCCTTTGCCCTTTTTGCCTTATCTACAGGCCCGTATTTGTGGAGAGGCCACCTAGGCGCGGGCGGCAGGATTTTAGGGAGTGGCATGCTGCCCATTGCTCTTGCGACAGCGGGCCTAGGGGCGTTTACTAGATAAATCCGGTTCTGCTTCTCTATCAAACCTCAAAAGGGAAGAGGGGACCGAATGCTGTTTAGGGTAATACACTTCATGTACAGCTAGGTAGATTTGACTGTATCTTGCCAACAGAAGGGTGGTTCCAACTTTATTGCGTTGCATTGGAGGATAAAATTCTAAAATAAACCTGGCCATAGATGCAAAGTTCCGCTCGTTTGGTGACATCATCTCTTTCCTATGCCACTAACTGGCAGGGCTATATCGGGGTAATCCGAACATTCGGCCCTAGCACAATGGACTTCCGACAGGTCAGTCGGAAGAAAATCCAACCTTCCCGATCGATATCGTGTCCAGATACATACACGGGGAGAAAAGCTGTCAAATTGGTCTAAACGACCGATATCGGCAGCTTTATCTGCCCATGTATGGCCAGTTTAAGGCTTCTAGCAATGCAATTCCTTTCGTGCATGATATTAATTTGCAAGTTATATGTATCAGCTATTAAATTTACCCTCTTAACTTTTTCAAGGTTACATAAGAAATTATATGAAAAACAAGCATCTTCAAGACAGGGTTCATGGAAGCAAGTATTCTTATACATTACCATATCCCCTACTAATATGAGAAAACAAAGAGAGAATATTGCTCTTTTTTCCTGAGTATAGTTTCTTTTATCTATTCATAGAAACCTATACATTTTGATTTGAATTTCCAGGCAATAAACTGCTAGCGTCATTTGCAAAATATAGATTTGTTTTCATGTAACATCTTATTAACCTTTGCCTTCTCTTTTTCCTTTTTAGGTAAGTGACCTTTTTGTTTCTTCCTGATCACCGATTTATTGAATATCCATCATGCTCAGAAACCTGAGGTTGTTCATGTGTAAAATGTGCTCCCCTGAGGTGTACAGAAGTTATGGATCAGCAGTCAACTCTTATACCAAGGCTGTGAGTTTGTAATTTGTATCAAGCTACCACTGTGGTGCAATAATATTATCCACTATTGTTCCATCTGCTTTATATGATTCCAGTTTGTTTTCAAAGATATGTTAATATTATAGAGTAAAAGTTTTTAACTAATGGTTTTGGAATCCAAAATATTAAGGTAGCTTATTTTAACATTAATAGAAGTTAAATTACCTCTTAATCAGAGAATATTTAATTTGTACGGAATCACAATTATAATTAGGTACATGTTTTTTTTTAAGGTTTAGGTACATGATTAGTTAAAAATTTTGTTTTTCTAAATTTATAACTAATTTTGTAAACCCCAAAATGAATTTTGTGAAGTGAAAAAAGTATGAAGCATCTTTCTAATAAACTTTCATTAGAATGTTCTGTGATTTCAAAGTTGATTGATGAGCCTGTAGTCTTTACTGGAGGAGTGTTGCAGAGAAAGAGCAAATTCTGCTTGCAATTTCAATTACATTATCAAATCATTTATAATTATTAAAATGTTTTGTGTATATTGGAGAGTTGCATAGAATTTATTTTCTTTCATTAAGCAAAATGCCTTTTTTTCAGCCCTAGGTTATATACAGTTTGTAGTAAAGCTCATTAGGGACTGGATCTGCTACTGATAAAAATGCCAGAATCAATATATCAAATTGAACATTAAAACAATTGGATGAAACTTGGAAAAAAAACTACCCTCCTTTAATATGGGAGTTGTGTTTTCATGAAGTATAGCATTAGATACACAAGCCAAGGTTAATATCATAGTCATATGATCAGCATTACCTGTAGAGCAAGGAGAGGCATTTGATGGGAGAGGTATTGTATTTTTATTTGCTTTTGTGCACGATCACACTGCAGAGAACTAAATATACATGTAGATCTGCCGTACCCCACAAGGTAAGTGTTTTTGTTGCTGGTGGGGACGCAATCTGGAATGAGATTGATCCCTGGTGGTTTTGAAATCCATTTCAGTAAGAAGCAGCTCAGAACTTGCTGCCCAATACTTGACCTAATGGTTAATTGTTTTGTTTTTGCATTTAATACACCCTTCACCCTCCCCAAGAGTAGAGTATGTAATGGGGTTTCAGTTCTTTCCAACATACATTAACACATTTTACATGTAGTCCTTGTCTGCTGATGGGTCACATAAGTGAATGCTATAGGTTAGAGCCACTCATATTTTGGCTTCCATGAGTAGCAAGTGACCTACAATAATTCTCTGTGTTTTGTGCTACACCCCTAAGATAACACTGAGAGGAATCAATGGCAACTGCACCTATCTCCTATTTAGCAGAGATTCCTTTTTTTTAGCCTGAGAATTCCTACTTGCAAGAAAGTACTTTTATATCTGAGAATTACTCATTTTATTACTATATATGAGCATTGCATATTTATGAGGCATAATTGCCTGTTTAACGTTTTTCCTATTCTCAATAGAGTTCAAGTATGGTTTAAGCAGTCTGAGGGCTCTGCCTGTGGCCTCTAAAATGTCAGAGCATGAAAATAAATTATAAGGAACCATTTAGGTGATTGATCTTTGTGATTTTATGTTCTATCAATTTTCTATAATTAAGGTATCAATTCCTAGTAATATCCCGGTGATGTAAATTAAGTCATATATTAAACCACCATCCTTTCTTCTCTCTACAGACAGTGCTTTGTTTGTTAAACACCAACTTTAGCAAAGTCCCTGTTGCTACTCTTTATCAGATACAGTTACCTTCAGTAAATGTTTTCCTATATTTACAGACATTTAGGTATTAGAAATTCCTTTCTGGTACAAATAATCATGAAGAATGTTTCTTGAGAAACTCCTCTCTTCCCAGTGTATCCCTTTATCTACTTAGAAGTCTGTGTCTTGCATCCTCTATGCACATGCATTTTTCCTAATATTTTAAATGCTATGACAGCATGAAGATTCTCAAATACTGATTGTGAAGGCTAGATTATACTCTTCTAGCAATAAACAATTTTGTTTGCGGTAATCTCACTTTTATCCTCACTAAAATGTTTCACTACCAACAGCATTCTACAAAAGAAGAATAGTAATACTGTGGGAATTCTGCATATCCGTACAGTGAGCTATGATATTTTCATTTTTACTTCCTGCCCATTACTCTGCAAATCATACCGGAAAATGACCTTCCTCTGTCCTGCAGTATATTTTTTTCTCTATACTGCTTTGCATTCAATTGACATTTGAAATCCTATTTTTTTTTTGTATTTTTCAACCATCTTTCCATCCATATGCATTATTTCAGCTTGGTGGGATAGTGTATATTTGTGACTTATAAACACACTTCAGATATGTAAATAAAATACAAATGTTATTTCTTTTAGACTGTACACCACATTAGCATACAGCACCTGTAATTTCCTTTGAGGTATTAAATCCCTTATGTATTAAATTAAAAATCTCTGCTTGTTTTCCTTAGAAACCCAATTCCCTGGAGCAGCATTTTTTTCACTTTTCATCTCCAGTAGTTCCTAGCACTTATACATGTCTAAAGCTATTATCAGCTGCTAAGCAAAGGTCCCTGACATACACTATATAAGCAAGGGCTTCAATTTAAAAGCCACACATTTGGCACCCAGGAGTCTAGGAAACAGTAAGACATTTGTTTTAGAACTGGAGTAATTGTGTTTAAGAAGTAACTAGTGATGCCTTTTAGAGAAATAGCAATAGTCTCTAAAGCTTTTAATACCCAGTGGGTTTCCTCTTCAGTTTTATAATTATACATATGCTTCAGACATGTTCTTACAGACGTTGAATACTTTGGATATCTCTTAAGGTTAGTTCAAAATAAAGAATGACAGCTTCATCTGTATTTTATCCATGCGGTTTTTCATTTGTTGTGTCTTAAGACAATCTCCTGTCAAGTATCCAAAGATATAGTAACCATGGCAAAACAGAAAACAATCACAGTTCTCTTCACTTTCATTGAATAATGATCACCTGGTTTTTACCATGATAAGTAGGAGAAGTTTATGCCAAACTTTGAGCACTGTCTAGCTATATGTGGCTGTTCAACTTTGCTGTTAGCCGTGCATCTTAAGGTGGCCATAGACTGGGAGATCCGCTCATTTGGCGATATCCCCCGATCCCCATTTGGGAGATCTCTCCCCGATATGCCTACATTGAGGTTGGTAATATCGGGCTGATCCAATTGTGGGCCCTAGGGCCCAATGATCGGATCATAATGGAGGCGATATGTCCGATGTGTCCGCGATCCGACTGGGTTTTTTATCCTGCCTGATCGAGATCTGCCCGACTTTCAGCAAGATATCGATTGGGGAAGCCTGTCAGATGGCCCCACAAACTCGGTCTGTCGGCAGCTTTTATCGGTCCGTGTGTGGGGGCCTTTACTTTTCACTTAGAACTGTGAGGCAAAACAATCCTATTTTTGTTTTTTATTTCTACCTGAATGCAACTAACTCTGCTTCATAATATCTACACTGATCTCCTTTGAGGGAGCAGGCCTTCTCTTGTTGATTGCAAGTAGATTAGAACAGTCTGCCCCATCCTTCGAGGTTGGCTCCCTGGGCTAAATAAAGTAAGGGTTTTTTTCTGGTTACAGCAGAGCATTTCATTACTCCAAAATATGAACTGAAAAATTAATACAATATAGCTTGCTTCATTACTGTTAGAGCATGTGATTAGTGGGAGTTGCAGAGGGTTGCAGTTTCACTTGAAAACGGCCAAGGGACATAATGTAATGCTGTATTTTATCTAAATGTGACTAAATTGTATCCTTGTGTGTAGCCTAATGGCTCAGATTTTTGGACTTTTGACAAAATGACCAGATTGTAAGGGGCCAGCTTGTGTGCAGTACCTTGATTATTGAGGGCATTCATTCTCTGCATCCATTTTGCAAAGTATGAAGTAAAAACATATGCTACGTGTTCTTGAACTATGTATAATGTTGGGGCGTGTAAAAGTACTTGAAATTATTGCTTGGAGATCAGGCAAGTTTGAAAATCACTTTTGGCATGGGCTACACTGGCATGGCTCCCTTCCTTATTAGTCTGTGTTGAGTTGGTTTTATTATACTGGGATCCAAGTCATCAAATCAGCCCAGTTCATTTGTGCATATGGGTGGCCAAGTCATGTACAGATCTTTTTGTTTGTCAACTGTCAAACGAGAGGATCGATTTGTTCATGGTGAGCATAAGTTGTAAGAATAGTAAAAGACATCTACATAAATACATTGCATAGTGGATAAATACTTATATGCATGAAGTATATGTTTTCTAGGCTTCTTCAAATTATTCTTTTTTCCACCTCCTAAGATCAAGGGAATTGCTAAACTGAAGTTATTGTGACAAATAATGTTGTAGATGAATCATTGCCTTGCATGCATTTCCTTTCCCACGTGAAATGACCAATCTTATGAGCTGTGGTAGTGGGTTATATCTACTCTGGATACTAAAACAGCACAGTATAGAAGAGGTGGAGAATACAGCCTGGATTATGAAATAATACTGTCGCCAGAGGCAAGATCCAGTTTCTGAAGTGTGTATTCTGTGCTGTTGCTTTATTAATAATTTATGGGCCAGAAAAAGACACAATAGAGGTTGGTCCTCAAAATCAAGATCAGAACCCCTCCACAAACAATTCATGGAAACTCCCAAAGGAAGCAGACCGTTGCTGAACACAGTCACTTGGAAAAGTAGAATGAGAGACTGAGTTTTAAACTAATATAAGAGAGGGAGGGGATGTTGTTCTACAATTAATGGAAAGGGAATATAACTGTGAGCGCAAAGCTTATTTGTTCTGTGTTGGATTGTTGTACTTCCTATTATAGCCATGTATTATGTACTCTTGAAATTCCCATGGATAAACAATATGTGTAGATTCAGAGCTGTCAGCAGGTGCAGATATGGTGCCAGTTTACATGGCTTTAATGGGGCAGACAGGAAATGACATTGCTTCCTTTTAGCATGACTTACAAACTGACGCTTTAGAAGAGATTCTAATAGTATGCCATACTAAGTGCATTGTGATTCCTGTAAATTGTTTTTTGTATTCATTATAGTTTCTCTGTTGGCAGTTTAGTTGATCATATTTCCCAATAATACAGATATGGGACCTATTATACAGAATACTAGGCACCTGGTGTTTTCCAGATAATCAATCTTTCCATAATTTGGAAAGATCATACCCTACTAGAAAATCACTTATATATTAAATACAGGTATGGGATCCGGAAACCCGTTATCCAGAAAGTTCCACATTAAGGAATGGCCATCTCCCATAGACTCCACTTTATCCAAATAATCCAATATAATTAATCCTTATTAAAAGCAGAACAGGTTTATTTAATGTGTTCATGATTTTCTATTATGAAGATCCAAATTACAGAAAGATCCATGTCCTGAGCATTCTAGATAATAGGTCCCATACCTGTACAACAAGCTGATATTGCTTCGATAAGGATGAATTATATCTTAGTTTGGATCACGTACAAGGTACTGTTTTATTATTACATAGAAAAAGGGAATCATTTTTTAAAAATTTGATTTTCTTTTTGGGATAAAGTGGAGTCCATGAGAGGCGGCCCTTCCAATATTCGGACGTTACTGGATAACTGATCCCAGGCCTGTTGTAACTTGGAAATGTGTCTTAATTTATATGTTGGAATTATATTTTATATACATTTATAATATTGCACATGTGGTTATGCATGCAATTAATTATCTGCCCCTTCAAGTACCACAAATGAGCAGTCATGTCTCTAATTAGCCTCAGGTTGCTCCCTGTAATCTGATGTTTAGGGGCAAGACAGGGAGCCCAACACATTGGGAACTATGCTTAATACAGTTGCCAATTACACATTTTTTGTAGTTTAAATTCCTGCATGTTCTTTTTATTTTCAGCATACATTTTCCTTTTTTTCTACTTTTTATCTTGAATAATTTCATTGTCTTTTAATCATCCAATTCTAGCTCATTTGTATGTTAGTGACAGCGATCCTTGTAATTAACTAATATATGAGGCCAAGTGAGTTCTCTGTATTGGGAATACTTGCCATCGTAATGAACACAACTTCATAGTTTCTTTGTCTGGTTATCACACACAGTGTATCAAAGCCACTGAAATGTAAAAGCCACAATGCCTAGTAAAGGTAGATCAGTAGAATAGCTGTGGGTTCACATTGTCAGATTCCAGTTTCTTATTCTAATCAATGCATGTTTGCAAGGTTAATTAGAACCTTAGCAACCAGAATGCTGAAATTAAATACTGGAGAACTGCTGAAAAAAAGCTAAATAACTCAAAAACCATCAATAATAAAAAATTCAAACCAATTGTAAATTGTCAAAGGAAATTACTCACAAAAAGTTATCTCAAGGGTGAATTGGAATTCAACCTAATACCTGCCAAATAGTTTTTTGTCAGTGGGAGAGGTCCAGGGATCAATTTGGAGATATTTGCAGCCTTCCTAACATTTGAGTTGTTTTCGGTGAACCATTTGATTTTATTAATACATTTAGAATGGTCGAATTTCGAACTTATGGGTGCTTTTAAAAACCTCACATGAATTCAAATTCGACCCTTGATAAATGTGACTCATACAGTCCAAAGATAAAAAGTTCCCTTTTAATTGCAGTTCCAATTTATAAATATGTCATTGCATTAGACGTAGCTGGTCAGTTTAACAATTTCAATGTGCAGGATGTTTACAGATGTTTTGTGTGCCAAGTCTTAAATGCTTATATACAGACATTTGTATAAACATGCATTGTACTACCCAAGTATTTACATACATTTATATAATCCCGAGAACATATTGTTGTAAACATCACACTTTGACTTGCAGATCCTTTCTTCAAAGTTCAGTGTCAATATGAATATAAGAATGCCCCTGGGAAGCAGTAAAAGAGCTCTCATAAGGAGATTTGTTTTTATAACAGGATGTAATTCCAGTGGAAAGCTACCTACTGTGTCCGAGCCAAAAAGTACAGCTTTCATCAATAAAGAAGTTTCATATGAATCTGATTTTACCCATGTAGCCTCTTTTAGCACAATACATACACACTGATATTGTATCTGGGAGAGGATTAAAGTACTGAACATTTAACCAGTTGTTCACCTTCCACTTTTTTTTCAGGTCTTTATTTTTTCAGAAATAAATACTTTTTCAATTACTTTCCCTTATTTATTTTTTTTTTACTGTTTTTCCAAAATCTAAGTTTTCAGTTATTCAGTAATTCAGGTGCAGACTCTAAACTGTTAAAATTTTGTAACATTTACTTGATACATTTCTCAGCAGCATCTCTGCAGTAATAGCAACTATTGTATCAGTTCTAGCAGTTGCCTGAAATAAAATACAGGGATTATGCTCAGTAGGGACATAGATAAGAAATGTATCCATTAAATGTGTCAATTTAGAACAGTTTGTGCCCCCCAATTTAGAACAGTCCCCCACCCCCCGAGCTGCTTTAGAAGGGGAAAATTTACACTTCAATATTAGAAAACAGTCACAACTAGAAAGTAATTGGAAAAACCCATTGTTTGTGGTGAACTATCTGAAACCAAATAGTTTGAAGGTGAGCAACCCTTTTAAGAATACTTAGCCTGCTACTCCTTAGCTGATAATTGACTGCCACCCTCGATGCATTGGCTTAAGGGGAGCTATTTTAATATATTCCTGGCAACTGAGGTCTAGCACACCAACGTTTATTTTCCAACCATAATCAAGTTAATAAGACCAAACTAGAGCAGTCGTCCTTTCCTCCTGCTAGCAAGTCTAATGTTGCAACATGGCCAGTATATGCCTCAGACCAGAAACAAGCAACTATTAACCCTGATTGGTTAAATGCAATGAAAACTGCAGAGAAATACTATTTATATAATATTAACCCCGCAGTATCGGCCGAATAATCGGACGCCCCCATCTCACGATTTGCCTCTAACCTCTCAGATAAAATAAAGTAGTAAAAAGAACAGATCAGCCGATGTTCTGCCCCACAGCAAACGTTATGAAAGTTTCTGTTCCACAAACCTGGTGACAGTCCCCTGTTGAAAATCGTCCGACTGGCAGTACATACAGAGATATCATCGGCAGCCGACAGAAATCTTTTAACCTGTCTGATCGGCTGATTGGCATGGCAAGATAAATGTCGGGACACTCCACACACAACCCGAAAATTGTATGAATCGAGGATTTGTATGATCGGATCTTTAAGTCTATGGCCAGCTTTAGAGAATGTTAAATGCTTTCAACTAGCAACGTGTAACTATGCAGTATAAATTACTTTGTTATAGCTTTATTTATAACACCCCCTAAAAACAATAATTCTGTTTGGTGACTTGACTGACTGAAAATGGTAGCGTGATGAAAACGTGACCCTCCCCACTAAAAAAAAAAAAGTAGGGAGAAATGTGGGATTACAATAATGGCCTGGGATCGACAAACGAAGAAAGGGAAGCAAGCAAAAACCATGCATCAGGTCTGACCAATACTTGTGATACTGCTTGATGGGATACTTTGGAGACTATATTAAATGAACTGTTATTACAAAGAGTCACTATACAAGGTCATGCTGAGCAAAAGTGCATTCCAGATTGGCAAGCTGTATTGATATAGACAACATTATAAATACAGCTATTAACTTTTTATTTCTAATTAAAAAAAATATAACTAATGCTAGCTTAATGAAGATAAAATAATTTCAGTATTAATAAACCACATTTCCATATTTAATTATACTAATGTGATTAAGGGGCAAGGAAAGTGTAAAATAGAATAAGGGTAGAAATGGTGTATTTTGTATACTAAACATAAACATGAACTTACTGCACCACAAGCCTAATCAAACAAATGATTTATGCTTTCAAAGTTGGCCACAGGGGGCTGTCATCTTGTAACTTTGTTATACATCTTTGTCTGACACTGGCCCTGCACATGCTCAGTATGGTCAGTGCTGCTTAGGGATCGTCATAAATGATCAAAAAACAAAGCTGCTTGAGTTCTGCATGGCTGGTAAGTAAGGCAGGGGCTCCCCCTGCTATTCATAAGTATGATTGTTTCCCTGCCAGAAGCACTAAATGAAGGGAAAATTTCACTGCATACAGTCAGGTTTCTTATGAAAACGGTAGACATTTTAAAATTAAAGTATATTGGAGATAGATTTCTTTTTCATTAAAGAAAGTAAAAATGGGATTTTATTTCTTTGCCTTTCCTTGCCCTTTAAGGTAGATATGAAAGGAACTTCATGCATAGTAACCTTTGGCAGTATGTTTTATTGAACATTTTAAAGGCTATTTTTTCACAAAGGGTATAATTTCCCTACAAAGTTCTTTACCAGATTCTACAATGGTGCTAACTAATGCTAATTATTTGTGCTTAGTAATATTGGCAACATCTGACTTTGATTATAAGAGGTTAACATGTTTTATTCCCACTGAAACTGTCCTTTCACTTTCATTTGCATATCGCTGTAATCTAATGATGTTTCTGTCAAAAGGTCTCAGTGGGGGACTCTTACTGACATTTAACTTTTACAGTGTCTAATTAGAGAAAGTAATTAATGTAAAGGTACAAAACATCATCTTGTATAAGTTCGTTCAAACTTTACTTGTACAGTGACTCATCAATGGCTAGCATTTCCCTTCTGGCTCTTCAGGTGTTCTGGGATATCTTCTATTTAGTCATGTATGAGCTAAACATCACTAGCTCCTCAGTAAATATGTCTGGCTCCTGTAATAACCTAACTGAAGTAATCTTTTGAAATAAAGAATAGACAGGTATATCCTGATGTTAAAAGGGGGACTTGGCTCACCTCTAAAAATAACCCCATGTGTGACAACCTTCCATGCACAAAAAATTCAACTATTTATTTCCAAGGTAATCCCAACTGCTTTGAAGGTCACAAATACCCCAAGAATTATGCATCGTGC
This sequence comes from Xenopus borealis, assembly GCA_024363595.1. Lineage (NCBI taxonomy): Eukaryota > Metazoa > Chordata > Amphibia > Anura > Pipidae > Xenopus > Xenopus borealis. The sequence goes on along the minus strand of CM044444.1, from coordinate 33,098,556 downwards.
TGTTCCATTTATAGTTACCATATACTCTGTGGCTTTCCTAGGTGCCTAAATGACCTCTCAATAATAGGCCTCTAGGTTATATAAAAAAAAACGTTAATTGAGCACTGAGTTTGTCAAAAACAAAGAACATTTGATAGTTTGTTTAAAAAAAAAAGTCATCAAACATTTTGCAGAGTTAAGGAGAGATCCGCTATGTTGCCAAACAAGGTGGGTGATATCGGGCTGATCCAATCTAGGGCCCAATGATCGGATCATAATGGAGGTCATATGGATGGTCGGCATCTTTTATCGGCCCGTGTATGGCCACCTTTAATTTAGTACATGGTGCAGCAAGAATGTTTTAGGAGACAGGCAAATGATATGTTTTAACTCCTTCGCTTAATCTCCTCCAGTGATGGGGCGACAAATTGTCTGCAAGGTAACAAGGCTAATATGGGAAGTGTAGGCAATTTAATATATTTTCCCAATCTCAATTTACATAATACCAGTGGCAAGGGATGTTTGGTGCCAGCATTGGAGGTGATTAAGCATGGGTGACAAATTGTGTGTGCCTTTGCCTTTACTGGTAAACCACTTGCAAGCGACTCCAAGAATTCTGACTTCATGAATTGCTTTATTATACATACAGCAGTCTAAGGAAGTGACAAGTTCACAGGACTGATGACCTATAATTAAACTTGTACATAGTACAACATGAACATTTTGACCAGACCGTGTATCATTGACCATTGTAAAGCAAACTGAAAAATAGCTGGCAAGCATTTGTCTTTCTTCTTACTGACTGGAGAGTGTTTGGCCCATTCCTTCTATCACACTTTTGCTGTGTCTATAGTTTTTGTTGAGCTAAACAGGGAAATTAAAGTTACAAGGTTGATCCTTGCAAGATAGATCATTAAACTAGTACACAAAAATCTTGTCCCAGACATCACTAAAACCCAGGGATTATGCTCAGCAGGGACAAAGATAAGAAATGTATCTACTTAATATATTGATTTAGAACAGTTTACAGGGTCTGTGACCCCCCTCCCAGAGCTGCTTTATAAGGTGAAAAATGACACTTTACACTTCAGTATTAGATATGCACAATATCACAAATACAAAGTGATTGGAAAAAGTCATTATTTCTGGTGCTCTATCTGAAAACAACTAGATGTTTGAAGGTGA
>CM044444.1:33068859-33096470 GCA_024363595.1 Xenopus borealis | reverse complement strand
CGAGAAGTCGCCAGGCGACAAAATGCCCCCGAATCTCCCCGTCTGCCCTAGCCCTAAGAAGCACATTTGTATATAAAGCCATAGGCTTGCAGTATAAAACAGCATGGCTGAAAATTTCTAGTGACATGGGATTGTTTCTCAGAATATTGAAGAAAGGGTGATTACAAAAAAACAATCTTGCTTACACTTTTCATGCCTCTGTACCTATGTCTACAGATAACAGATTTGGGGACCGACCCTGGCATTCAGTCAGTGTGGGCAAATGTTTAACCGTATAATAAAATCTGCTGAGGAGATTTAAAGCAAACCGTGAAGATTTTTATACTCTGCTGCATTATACAAACGTTCTAAATTGTTCTTAATTAAAGATAGACATAATGGGCATAATTAAAGTATGCAACAAAATGGTCTTATAATTTTTCCTGTTTATTCATAATGTTCCTTTATAAAAAAAAAAAAATACTTTACACATGCTAGTAAAAAGCAATTTTGCTATGCTAGTTCAAATAAATCTAAACTATATCTCAAACTCCAAGAAATTCAAAAACATGTGGCTTGTTTGTTTTCCACAAATGAAGAAATAGAGTGGATTACAGAAAATTGGTGATTGGTATTACAGTTAGTGCATTGTATTTCAGGGCACATGTGGGAGGTCTGCAGACAGCAAGAGCACAGGCTTAACAAAATAACAAGATTTCCCCTGGGCACCAACTCTTCTTGTCATTGACTTTAATAGTAACTGTACTTCAGACATTTTCATCTCTGCGTGTCGACAGTCTGAGTCTCTCTCTTTAATAAGGTGTACACTGGAGGAGGCCAGAAACAGCAGCCCTCTAATTTTGCTTGGAGAAGGCGCCTACTTATTTTAAACTTTGTAATTACTTGCTGGCTAGCAGCACCCTCTCATTACTAGAGAGTGGAAGGAATGCTACTGCTGCTTTCAGAGTATAATTACACTGGCTGGATATTTGTGGCAAGGTTAGAAGGGGGAGAGTATGGGGGCATGTTTGAAATGTTGCATGTGGTACAGTTAGACAGACATGCGGTTTGATATTTCAAATTCCCGTCCAACCATATACTGTATGCTTTACTACTGTGAAACCATCACTTGGGAGGAACTCGCTCATTAAGGACATACATATGGGCAGTAAGATATATGAGAATCTGTACATCGGGATTGCTGATTGACCACCAGAGATTAAAAGGCCTACAATGCTAGCCATTTTAATCCCAAAGCTTCTCAGAGCCTGCTGACATATTGTGTAGCAATGGATAGCAGGTGCCTCAGAGAGAAAATAGGTTAAATGTCTTTTTCAGCACTAGAAGGTCAGTATAAGTAATTCTCTTGAGAACATTTCATTTAAATGAACGATGTCAAATCCAAAGCCCCGCAGCTGTTGTTAACTGCACCTTGTAGACTGCAGAAAGTATGGGAATTGTGGGAACTCTAGTTTAGGACTGACATGGCAGCCTTACCGAAAGCCTGTTAAGAATTATTCACAGGTGCAAATTAAATGTATTTTTATCTGTGTAATGGAATGCTCTTTTGGTTGGGCAATGTCTAAATGGCTTCTATGAAAAAATGTCTGAAAGACCACAAAAATTAAGGTTGAATGGCATGCTTTCCTACTATACATGAATTAAAGCTGTCCATAGAAGCAAAGATACAAAGGAAGATTTGTACAATTTTTGGATTGTGCGTGGAGCATCCTGACATTTTTCGTACCATAGCAGTCTTGATAGTTTAGTTGATCACTCAGATAATAAGATTTGTATAGGCTACCAATAAGATCTCTGCATGCATTGCCTATTTTGATGATATCAATGGGTGGCCCACTACTATTTGTCAGACATAACTTTTGTACGATTGCTGTGTATTAATTAATGGCCAGAGCATTGATTTATTTTGCTTATTTAATCTAAATGGTTAATGGTAGATCGCTAGACTGAAACCAACAAAAGATTAAAATCTGCACGTCTTTGACCAGTTTAGCACATGCAAATTCCTTAGTGAGATTCACTTTTTGATGTTCTCTTGTTCAGCAGCCTCACTACTTTGTTAGTGTATTGCAGTTACTTTCCCACAAACACTGAGAATAGTCCCAGAGTACAAAGCATATGAGCAAAAGTCATCTTAGACACCTAACTTTGCAACCAAGCTATAACAAACAAGGGAAAGTTGTGCTCACCACTAATTTTTAAAACCATTAGGCGGGGGTGCAATGAGGCTGTGACCACAAAATACATATAGACAAATACAAGAGGTCCTCTGCACTCAACCCATTATCAATATATTTAAGACATTGAGACGTTTTGTGCATACAGCTACTAAAAAATGCCTTACCCTTTAAACAACAGGGATTGTTTGTCCATATATTGCAATATATGTAAATTGTCCAACTACGTCAAAGTCATCCCATATCTGGCCAGTCCTACTCTCAAATTGCATTTGATTCATTAAGAATTCTATTACTTCATTATACATATTACAAAGGGACTAAGTTTTACCTGCAACTTACTTGCTGCTTTTAAAGTAAAATTCCCACACTTGGTTGTCCTTTTATTAGACACCAGTGGGATCACCTGACTATAGTTGTGAGGGGTAGAGCTACAACAAGGAGCTGGTCACTGCTCCTATATGAACTATAACAAACAAGGGAAAGTTGTGCTCACCACTAATTTTTAAAACCATTAGGCGGGGGTGCAATGATGCTGTACCACAAAATACGGGATGACTGACGTAGTTGGCCAGCTTAAATATATTGCAATATATGGACAAACAATCCCTGTTGTTTAAAGGGTAAGGCATTTTTTAGTAGCTGTACACACAAAATGTCTCAATGTCTTAAATATATTGATAATGGGTTGAGTGCAGAGGACCTCTTGTATTTGTCTATATGTATTTTGTGGTCACAGCCTCATTGCACCCCCGCCTAATGGTTTTAAAAATTAGTGGTGAGCACAACTTTCCCTTGTTTGTTATAGTTCATATAGGAGTAGTGACCAGCTCCTTGTTGTAGCTCCTACCCCTCCCAACTATAGTCTATAGTGTATTATTTTAAACAAGTATTGAGATTGCTCTCCATTATATGTAGGTGCATTTGTCAGAGCTGTCTGATGATGGATTTATGTCTGTTCCAACCATATAGCAAATGTATCTCTGCCATGCTTAACTGATTCCCCTCAGTGGCCAATTATATAGAGCAGGGATCCCCAACCTTCTGAACCCGTGAGCAACATTCAGGAGTAAAAGGCGTTGGGGAGCAACACAAGCATGAAAAATGTTCTTGGGTTCCCAAATAAGTTCTGTGATTGGCCATTTGGTAGCCCCTGTGTGGATTGTCCACCTACACAGAGGCTCTGTTTGGCAGGACACCTGGTTTTTATACAACCAAAACTTGCCTCCAAGCCTGAAATCCAAAAATAGCTAAAAAGCTTCTGCTTTGAGGCCACTGGGAGCAACATCCAAGTGGTCGGAGAGCAATATATTGCTCACAAGCTAATGGTTGGGGACCACTGATATAGAGCAATGAGAAATCTTAGGGGAAATGCCTTTTAGAACAATGCTTATTATAGTAGTTGTCATTTTTTTCTCATACTCTTTTGAACTTCATACTTTAAGACAGATAATTAGTTTTATAGCAATGTTTATGGATTTCTAAGAAATAATCTCATAGTTACAATATATATATATATATATATCTGTGTGTGTGGAATATATATATTTTTTTAAATCAGATATGTTCATAAAGCTACAAAATATAACAGTATTTTGTGCTGGAGTGGGGCAATGGCACATTTAGTTGAAAATTTTCAGTGCAATTGTGTCCAATTTACCCTGCCATACGAGTACAGTGTTAATTTTGACACATGAGATGCACTAGCACCAATCCTGGTAAGTGCAACAATGCTACAAATTGGGGGGGGGGGCTGCATTATGGGGAAATAAATATGCTCAATATAGCACTGTACACTGTATTTGTGTCCATTAAATTGCACTTCACAAGCATTCTTAATACTCTTGACATGGCAAAACTGTCCTATGCTTAAAGGATAACTAAACCCTAAAACTGGCAAAAAACTCCATATTTTATATAATGACCTTATTGCATCAGCCTAAAGTTTCAGCTTGTCAATAGCAGCAGTGATCCAGGATTTTAAACCTGTCCCAGGGGCTCACCATCTTGGAAAGTGTCTGTAACTCTCACAAGCTCAGTGGGCCCTGAACAGCTGTTGAGTAGCTAAGTTTAGGGGTTGTCTCAAATTATCAGCAGAAAATAAGGTTGGTCTGTAATATAAAATACTACATGGCAGATTATTACATTCTGATGCTAGTGCACTGATTTTTGTGCTGCCATGTAGAAATTATCAGTATTAATTACTTTACTTTAACAGCCTTATGTTATGACATTTGTATTCTATGCATACTAAATATTTGGAGTCAGTCCATAAACTCCATAACTGACAACAGCACAGAATAGTGAATCAGCAGAAAAGAAGATGGGGAGCTACTGGGGCACCTTTGGAGACACAGATCTTTACTGCTAAAGGGCTGTGGTTGCCATGGGCTGGTACAGAAGCCTAAAACATAATGCATAACATTTATATCCAACTTCTTTAGTTATGCTTTAGTTCTCCTTTAAGAGCTGTGGCAAAACTAGAGGTGGCCATACACGGAGAGATGTCGCCAAACGAGCGGATCTCTCTCCAATATGCTCACCTTGAGGTGGGCGATATGGGCTGATCCGATCGTATGCCCTAGGGCCCAACAATTGGACACATCAGACATTTAAACGATCATTTTCAGACAATCGTGGTCTCACGAAAACCATTGGATCTTTCAAAAATCTTTACGTCTATGGCCAGCTTTGTTTAGTGCATGGTCTTTTACACATGTCTACATAACTCTCCATATGGGGCTTAACAGATTCACCTTCCTGAAGGATGTATTTAGTGGAAAAACAGCTGTCTCGTTTTATTCTTTTGTGCTTCTTGTTGTAAATTTGTATTTGTGAATTGAATATAGGAAACAAAATCCTTCTTGTACCCCACTGCTGCAGCAACTGAATAAAAGGACTTCAAAAGTGGGAATACCTGATTTTACTTGCTAATTCATTCTATTTTCCTACTGAGACTGCCAGCTGGCTAGAAAGTACTTCTGGAACGTGTCACATCTGTTGGATGCTGTAAGATCAAAAAGTTTAATGCATCTTCAGCTGCATTTAAAAAGCATACTGTTATTTGCATGTGGAAATTTTGGGAAAGGTCTTTCCTTTTCTTTTGCAGTATTGGTTCCCTGCACTTGTCACAAATTAGTGATGTTATCAAGGCCGTTTTAGAAATTAAAAAGCCATTTGATCTTCATGGGGGGGGGGGGAGTAAGCATATGATCTTACAGAGGGAGTCTGTCAAGATTATTGACTTGATATTTGCAAAATAATTTGCAGGATGGGCAAAAATAGTCAAAAGTAGCCCTTTTTGTTAAGCTTAATTCTGTGGCTTGAAGTTGGATTCTCAAGATTATATACGTGGGTATTTACCAGACAGCACTAAATAAAGCGGCAGAAATGTCCAGCTTTCTAAGGATTTTAGTATGTTCTCATAATGATCTGAGGGGTGCTAGAGTTGCAGGCTGCTTGGCTAACATATTTATCAGAGAAAGCCAGCCGTTCAGTCTCATGGTTTGGCAAGATTTCTTATCTATTTGTGTCAGTTACATTATGGGGCAGATTTACTAAATTAACATTGATCGAATTAGAATTTTCGAATGTCTTTGAAGACCACTTCAACCAGTGAATTTTGAAAACTGGATCGAATTGAATAATTCGAATAAAAATCTATTTGAATATTTGACTATTCGACAGTCAAATTACTTCCCCTTCAAATTTCTATTCGACTGCCTAGTTCACCAGATCAAAGCCACCAAATTGGGTTTCATTATTTTTGATCGAATAAAAAAACTTGATTGAATGGTTAAAATCGTTCGATTCTGAATGATTTTAACGATCGAACGAATATTTTCTATTCGATCGTTTGACAAATTGAATTGCGGTAAAATCCTTCGAATTCGATACTCGAATTCGAAGGATTTTACTTCTTCAAGTATTCCCATGGTCGAATTTGAGGGTTTTTTAACCCTCGAATTCGACCCTTAGTAAATCTGCCCCTATGTGTTGGGCACTAAAATTCCCCAGAGTAAAATAAGGGTAAAACACTTTTGTTCCAGCCCAAGACCACCACAGCTCTTTAGCAGTAAATATCTGTGTTTCTAAAGTTGCCCCCAGTAGCTCACTTTCTTTTTGTTCTACTTATTCACAACACATGCTCTGGCTGCTGACTAACAATATATAGTCTGTATACAATATATGTCTGCAGAATGTATCTTGTAAACCACAGCCCTAAAGAACCCAGTTTTAATGGTTTTAAAGAGCATTTTCCCGTTGTTTCAAATATCTATAAAGTCTGTTCAAACATGTTGGAAGGAATTTACATTTCATAGCATGCAAACAGCAGGCAATTTCTAGCACAACCGAGTGGCTACATTCATAAGTCATTTTTTTGGAAAAGGGTAAATAGAAGAATTAAAATGTCAATATCTCCCATAAAATTTACTTTTAATACAATTTTTCTATACCCTCACGTATGTCACTAAGAAGGCTTACAGCTAGAAATTGGTGTAAATAAGTTGGCGCACGCTGTTTTAGTTCTACTGTATGTGTGGAATGTTCTCTATACTGCTGGAGAAGATGAACTTCCCTTAAAACATGGATCTAAGGCCGTTCTTGCTTTTACATTCCTTTACAAAACGCTTTCACTCTGACTGGATCAGACATAAGACGTGACATACATGTCTAGCTGATCAGGCAGACCAACTAGCCTGGAACATGAACGGACAACAATGGCACTCTAGGTAGAATTAACACAGGGTTATCCCTTGCTCTTTATTGTGGTGCAGACGTGCAATGTTTCGGGGTTACCCCCTTTATCAAGCATCTTGATGCTTGATAAAGGGGGTAACCCCGAAACATGGCCAGCCAAAGTTACCTCACAATGGAAACTTTGGGCAACTTCAGAAATCTGAAGCAATTCACATTCCATCCTGCCGGCGATTCTTATTCCTGCCCGCAGGAAGGCATTTTAAGTGCTTAAAAAAGGCTCTTTTCTGTCTGTAATAAAGGTTTTGCAAAATAAATTTATATGTGTTTGCTCAATAATCATTTTCTGTTTTCTGACTGGCTGTAGTTTTTGGTATTGTTTTTCTCAAACATATTACACCTTATTTAGCCTTCTGCAAAAGTTAACTGATTTAATGAGGTTTCTTCGTTACATCAGCAACCTGCAAACAGCCGGGAAATTAGCTTTCTCAGGGGAGACCAGTGAGAAAGAGTGCCTTCTCCTGTATCCTTAATTTCTCTATTACATTGTCTTGTTCTGCCTTGCATCAGTCATTTTTACAGCTCCGTGTCATCAGCAAGTGAAGGTTCAACTCCCCATATCAAACACCTATGCCAACTTTATAGTGCTGCAAATCCACAACATCAGGTTTCATCAGGGTGCGGTGAGAAAAGCTTGTTTTAACTTATGGGCAGATTTATCAAAATGTGAGATTAGAGATTGCCACAGAAAAACTCATAAATTTAGCTATTTATTCCTATGGCATTTATCAAATGGTGAACTATCACTTTCACCATTAATAAATAAACTTTTAAAAATCCCATGGGAATGAATAAAAAGTGGGTGGGAGCTTTTCTGTGGCAGTCTTTAATCTGCCATTAGTTTTATGTCAAATCCCATTATATATATATATATATATATATATATATATATATATATATATATATATATAAAAAGTCCAGCCCCTGTAGTGCACACTCTTGCCCAATATATTAAGCAGCCGGGTGCGTCCTCTTTAATGGTGAGTGAGTCCACAATTATCATATACAGTCCAATAGAGTCGCACTCCCGGATATATAAAACATAACATTTATTTGTTTCAGCGTAATAAAATCAGCGTAGTAAGATCAGCAGATTTAGAGCAACAATCATACTCATCTGTCAGGAGATATATCACGACGTTTCGGAGGCTCAACGCCCCCTTTCTCAAGTGCGTCCTCCTATGACAGTATGCAATGGTGGCAAAGAAAAAACAATATTTCGTTCGTTCTGTTATAGCGTCCGCGAATGTACTTGGTCCCGTGACGCAGTCACGCAAATGGCGTCAGTGCGTCACAGAAGTAAGACGTCCACGAACGTATGTTCAATAAAGCATTCAATGCCATCTTTAAACCGGATATTTTACAATATACATTTCAAACAACTTTATTGTCCATGGCACTCCCCATTATGGCAGGATTACACTATCAGCTATTGGCCCACACTAACTACAATATCTCCAGAAATACTATATAAATTTTGTTCTAATCTTTCTCCTATGACACAATAGTATCAATCCTATAAGAAGAGGTGTATATCAAAATCCCTATTGAGACCAAAGGGGCTCAATGTTCTAAGTCTGTGTATCCATTGGACCTCGGCTTTCTTTAACATGAGAGTTCTATCACCACCCCTTCGTGGTAACGGAATGTGTTGTATGACCCTAAACCTGAGTTCATCAGCCGTATGGCTTTTTTCTAAGCAGTGTTTTGATACTGGTAATGTTGTATTGCCAGTATTTACTGTGGACCTATGTTGTGAGAACCTGTCCTTAACTTTCTGGATAGTTTCACCTATATAAATTAAATCACAGGGGAATGTTAGCATGTAAACAGCAAAGTTAGTCTCACAATTATAATGTCCTCTGATCTTATATTTTTTCTTAGTGACTGGACTAGAGAACGTATCACCCATTGTTACAAAACGACATTGTGCACACCCCTTACAACGGAACATACCATCTCTAGGAGGTCCCAGAAAAGTATATTGTTTAGGAGATGGTTGCATATCGGCATGCACTAGTCTATTGCCTATAGTGCATCCTTTCCTATAAGACATCATAGGGGGTAGTCTAAATTCTTTAACCAAAGGATATGCTTCTTCTAATAAATGCCAATGTTTCCTTATAATTTGATTGAATTCCCTGCTAAGAGTATGGTATTGATTAACACAAACCATACGTGATTGTCGATCCCTGTTTTTATACTTTTCTCTGTCAGTCCTCTCCGTCACTTTTGCTATGTCCGAATCTAACATCTCTAATGGATATCCACGTGCTGTCAATTTGTTTTTCATTTTAGTCATATCTTGTTCTCTAAATGTCGGGTCAGTGCTAATCCTACATACCCTGGTGAATTGACCTACAGGAATTGACTTTTTGACGGCAGGAGGATGGTAGCTGTCAAAGGATAATAACTGGTTACGGTCTGTCGGTTTAGAGAACATCCTGGTGGTGAAACCATCTTTAGTGCGTATAATTTGAACATCTAAAAACATTACAGGGATCTGGGGATCAGCTGTCATAGTGAATTTAATGTCAGCATGTGCAATATTTATTGCATCGCGGAAGCGGGACATGGAGTCCAGGTCACCCCGCCATAGGAGGAACACATCATTGATGTACCGCCACCAGGCCACACAGTGCCTGGCGAACAGCCCATCCGTGAAGACATGCTCCTCCTCAAACCAACTCATAAATGAGTTGGCATATGCCGGGGCGACACTGGACCCCATGGCCGTCCCCCGCAACTGCAAATAAAATTTGTCCTGAAACCTAAAATAGTTTCTTTGTAAAATGAAACTCAGGATTTCCATAAAGAATGATGTCTCTTCCTCACTGTAAAGTCCACTTCATTGGAGTAATAAGTGTGTAGCCTGCAGCCCATGCTCATGTGGAATGGAAGTATATAGGCTGGCAACATCTGGCAACATCTAGTGTCGCGAGCCATACATCTCCCTCTATCTTTCCTAAGTCATTCAATTTGTCCAAAAAATCAGATGTATCACGTAAATAAGACCTTGTTTTTTTGATCAAAGGACTAAGTACTCTGTCGAAAACCTCTTCTGCCTTATTTGTCAAGGACCCTATTCCAGCTACAATCGGACACCCTGGTGGATCAATCGGATCTTTGTGTATTTTTGGCAATACATAGATAAGTGGGACAATTGGACAATCTGTTTGTATAAATCTGTATGTGGCCTCCGTAATTATGTCGCTTTCTAGGTCCCTTTGTAACAACCCATCCAATTCCCTCTTAATGTGGTAGTGGGATCATTCAATAGCACTGTATATACATTTAGATAACTGTCGCAAGATCTCTCTTACATATTTATCAGTGTCCAGGATCACTATAGCTCCTCCCTTGTCTGAGGGCTTAATAGTGATGTTGGACATATTAGCAAGTTCAGTTAGAGCATCAGATTCACATTTAGATAAATTATACATATCTCTATTGACATTTCTCATTGCACTAGTATCAATGTCCCGTTTCACTTTTTGTATGTAGGTCTCTACAGCCGGATAAGTTGTAGGAGGTACAAACTTACTTTTGGCTCTTAGACCAATTTGCTTGATATCAAAAATTCCCACATCTGTATTCAAGGCTTGCTGTCTATCTTCATTAGAAAAGTGGGCTTTTAATCTTAAAGTTCTAAAAAACCTGTAAAGATCGACTATATATATATATATGTATATATATTAAACATGTTTGAATATATATCTCCAATAAATATGTTGGTGCTTTACTAGTGGCCTTCTCCTTGCAGTGACCTCCTACGCACGTGGTTGCCTGCCATCCCCTCCACAGATTATTTTGTTTCTCTACTATTAGTTTATTAAACAATTAAGGATTTTCCTGCCTCCTATGAGAAGAATTTTAATATATTTTATATATTTGCAGATTTTTGCAGATCTGTAGCTTGCTATAAGTAAAAGTAATATCATAATAGCAGCCCAAACCTATGAAAACAAAGATAATCACTTTAGTAATCACAATAAATAATTTACACGATAAAATTTTAAGCTATTTAACATAGTTGCAGAAACAAGGGCTTCCCCTGTGACTAGACAGGAAGATGAGAACTGTTTAACCTTCAACCTCCCTTCCTTACAGAAAGATATGAGAATCTCCATGGTAGAGCCCCCAGGAGAGTATGTGCATGGTGAAACAGAATATAAAATTTTTGAAGGGAAAATAAACCAAATTTTTATTATAAGTATGTTTTTGATACATAACTTATTTACACAAAGGCTGTTGACTTTCTGAAAAATTCCATGCATGCCTTCTATGAGTTGAAGCTTAGGCAAGCAAGAAGTCCTTTAAAGGGCACCTATGGGGCTAAAAAAATTCCCCAAACCAAAGGTGCGGGCTGATAGAGCCCGCATTCCGGTTTGGGGTTCTAGTAGTTAAAAAAAAAAAAATAATCCCCCTGCCTGCGCTGGCTTATCCCTCCCGGTGCGAGTAAGCTAGAACCCCAAACCGGAATGCGGGCTCTATCAGCCCGCCCCTTCGGTTTGGTGAATTTTTTTAGCCCCATACTGTAGGTGCCCTTTAATAAACTTGCAGATTTCACATTCAACAGGCAACATGTATTGCTAGGAACATATCTGTAGAGAATTGCAATTCTAATAAAGCATAAAGGTAGCCATAGATGCACCGATATTTGTAAGAAAGATCTTTCATATGATAATTAGAGCATGTATGGTGGGATACAGGGCAACCACTATCCGTAAAAGTCCTTGGATAATGGTTGTCTCGTCAATCGAGATTAGATAGAGCTGAAGAATTCTTTTTGTTTTTACCTGCATATCTGATGATTCAGTACTTAATGTTAAGGTACCCATACACATGTATCTCTCCCCGATATGCCCACAATGAAGTGCACGATATCTGGCTGATCTGACTGTGGGCCCTAGGGTACAGCAATCGGATCACAATGCAAGCAATATGGGCAGTCGGATCGTGGGGCTGCATCAATGTGGCTGCGATGCAATGCAATTTTTAACCCTGCCTGATCAACATCTGCCTGACTTTCAGCTAGATATTGATTGGGGAAGCCCGTCGGAGGGCCCCACACACGGGCCAATAAGCTGCCAACTCGGTCTGTCATCAGCTGTTATCGGCGTATGAGGGCCTTTGGTAGAGTGGATGAAAGATATGTTGTATGGCCAATGTTTGTGGGAAAGATCGTAAGTGTAGCATGTATGTCCATGATTTAATCAACGTAATAGCACATACAAATGAAGCTACTTTGGCTTGTGTGTTTAACTCAGAATATCTAAACACATTTAACCCATTTTTATCCCATTTAACACAGAAAATTGCATCACAGCATCCCATCTATTGAACAATGGTGCTTTGGTATACTAATGAGTTTAGATGACTTTAGATAACAGTTTCTTCAGTTTATCACATTCACATTTAGCACACAAATCCAAGTTTGTCTTATATACAAAAGGAATTTTATGTCAGTCTTCTCCTTTGTCTTTTCAAAACCTATTTGAAATTTTCACAGGTACAATTATAATAACAATAACTCTAAAAGTAAAAGTAATGATGTGCCTTCTCTCTACAGTCTGGACATTTATTTTAGCCATTAGAAACCTTAGCATATTTTATTTTTTGTTTTCTGGTCACAATCTACGAGGCTGGACACCAAGGAATGGAAGTGTTGAAGTATGTGATAAGAATATGACTTAGCGTTCTCTTTCCTAATATATCACAACCCATTTGAGCTTCTATATTCTAAGGCCATAAATACGAGGTGTAACATTTGAAAATGAAAGGTAGGCTTACGTAATTTATGTATGGCAAAAGAAAATAATTTTCTGCTATGTTATTTCAATAAAGAGTGAAATGTTTGTCTGTGAACCATTATTGTTTTTTATTGACTGTATTATTATGGGCTAGTCACTGTTTAAACAGACTTCCTGGTTACTTTATAAATGAAAGAAAAGGTGAATTTGAGCCATTTTCCCGAAAACATGCTATATCTGACTACAGGAAACAAAGAGCTTTGATTATAATCTTTGCCTGAATGAATGAGGCAGTGTTAATCCTCTGCATAGAAAAAAACCTGCACAAGCATCAATAAACACCAGAGCCGAAACCTTATTTAATTACCTGGAAGTGTTTACAGACTGATGGTGGTAACTGTTCTAACTTGTTGCTGCAGTTCTTTGCCTCTGAGGACCCTCTGTGAAATTAGTTGCAAAACTTTAATTAAACTGTCTTGGCAGGCAATCAAAGTCATAGATGTGTTGATCTGTAACCTTGGGTTTTTGTATTGTTTTCCAGAGATAAGAGGTTTTCCCACCAGCACACCGAGATCCCCTCAATTGCTTCCACACTGATCACAGGATTAGGCTGCTAATGTACAGAAAGGGCTTATGTGATGTTTGGGAATGTCCAAATGTATCTATTCTGTGCCAGATAGACAGTAGCATTAGGCAAAATGTTTTTACAGCTTGTAGTTTGCTTATCGGCTGCATCACTTTGTTACATTATGCTGACACTTTCAGCCATTTGGGATTTTAATCTTAATAGTGAGATAAATTTGTTGACATGAAAATATCAAAATATTTGCATATATTTGTTATATATATTCATTTTTAAGGTGGTGTTCCCCTTCCAAGTTCCAACACTTTATTTTTCTGTTCAGTTCTTTAAATATCTTCACCAGAAAAAAAAACATTTTAAAAATTACCCAAATTTCATTAAAATTACAGTTGTTTAAATTGTTGAACTAGTTCTTTTAAAAATCCTCTAATGTGGCAAATTTTTAAGAATCTGTGCCTGGATTACTGAGCTGCCAGACTGAAACACTAGAGACAGGAACATGAAACTTCAATATTAATAGTCAAAATAAAACCTGGAAAGCAAATGTTAAACTGGCCAATCCTGATATGAGTTCTGGGCGTATTTATACATGGGATTGCCACTGTGCCATCCTGCTGTGAGTTCTATGGGTATTTATCTGTGCTGAGGCAGTGGGATTGGAGATATTGTGCAACTTCCCCATTTTAATAAGCTGTCTAACCACCAAAAATGATGCATGCAGTGAGATATATATGAATTTTCCACATTACTATGCATGCCACTGAATGTCTCTCCATCCTACAAATAACAAGTTGCTCCAGGCCTGCAGCTACATATAATTTGCTTATTGACAGGGTAAT
The DNA here is from genome assembly GCA_024363595.1 of Xenopus borealis. Classification (NCBI taxonomy): domain Eukaryota; kingdom Metazoa; phylum Chordata; class Amphibia; order Anura; family Pipidae; genus Xenopus; species Xenopus borealis. The sequence goes on along the minus strand of CM044444.1, from coordinate 33,082,360 downwards.
AAAGTGAGGTTTTGCTTGGGCAGATGCTATAATCTCAGACTTATAATAGGCTTGGTGTGCCTGTGCTCTTACTATTATATGTCGTTTTTGTGGCAATAACCACTTCCTTTTACTGTATTTAGTTCTTGGCTTTCCAAAATTCACTTCCTCTTCCTGTTTGTGGTGCTATTATCCATAGGTCTATGTGTATGTACGTGGTGTGCCAGTGCCCTCTGTTTCTTACTATATAATGTTTTTTATAGCGCTTGGGGTGCCAGAACTTCACTATATTATTCTCTTTTGTGATCAGTGCCCACTGGATCTCGGGGTACCTCACAGTCTCTACATGTACTTTGGGTGCCAGAATCCATTTCACTTAATGGTATAATGTGCTTGTAGTGACCAAATTCACTGCTCCCTGTTTAAATTGTATTTCTGGTGTCAATACCCCCTGCCTGCAGTGCTTATGTGCTTACAGTGCCAGTTTCTGCTGCCATGCACATGTACTTGAAAAATATGGCCCACTTCTTGTGGTGTTTATACAAATGGTCTATAGTTGTTACTGTGCACATGAGTTATACTGTGCTTATACTATACCTTCTATACTGCTTAATGTGCTAGAGTATATGTTACTGTTGTGTAATGGTTGCCTGAACCTGCTAATAAAGCACTGTTATACTCTGTTCATCCTCAGCTACCAAAACTCTCTCTCATTGTATATATGATAATATGCTGATTCCATTAGCCACTTCCCTGATGGTGCTGGAAATGGCATTGACAATGTCTCTGTGGCAGTGAGTGCCGTTAAACCATACTACAAATGAACATTGTCCTAAAGCCCTTGAATATAATGGCTGTTGCGGCACCTGCCATATAAGTGTGAAGTTCAAATTGCAAAAAAAAATTCTGTCTTCCTCAAAAAGTAAAGTAAATATAATTAATTCACCTGGTATATAGTTTTTCAATAGAAATTTAGTAACTGATACCATGTCTTGTAACCCATACATAGCAACCTGTCATCTGTTGGCTTACTCTTACTATCATGCTGTCCTTGGTTATCAAACTTAAACAAATGTTTGGATGCTTTGGATTTCCTGAAAGTAAAGTGAAAACACATGGTAAAATAGATGGTTTAAAGGGAGTGGTCATAATCTGTGGGTGTGGCCAAAAAGTTGCCGCAGCGCACTGCCCCCCAACTAAAAACAACTGCCTATGACACAACTGCTGGCTCTGTCACCTTTATATTGGCACAACGTGTCTATGGATCTCTCTGGAAGGCCTGCCAGAACAGATATTTTGGCAAATTTTGGATCTAGTCATAGATTAATGTTCAGAGGAAATAGAATTTAGCAAATTAGCTGGCACAGTTCTTTAGTGGAAGGCTACATGCACAATGGTCTGATTCAAGGTCTGCAGATAAACACAGGCTATGAATCAGCTCAGCTGAAAAGTTAAATATTTGTACTATTTCAGTCCTGTGAAACCCCTGTAATTGTCTTGGAAGGAAATAATGTCTACAAATTAAGAAACACGCACGTCTTTGTATATGTAGCCATAGAAAGGAATAGTTGTTCTTGAGGTATCTATTTATTCTCAACTTAATTTTGCATCCAAGCAAACTAGTGTTGCAAGTTGGTTTTGTCTGTTTTCTTGCACTCTTACTACACTTGTAATGCATGTTTGTTTGTTGCATATGAAGGTATATTTCATTTGGGGGTAGGGTTGCCACCTGGCCGGTATTTTACCGGCCTGGCCGGTATTTTTGATGGTTAATCCTAATGTTATTAATAGGAAGAAAAGATAAATATATAGGAAGGCCGGTATTTTTTTCAGGAAAAGGTGGCAACCCTATTTGGGGGAGAAGAGTCCTTACTTGTTATGGGTGTGTGTATACTTTAATTTGACATTCATTTAAGAAACATTGTGCAAGTGAAATAAGGTAGGTGTTTTATACAGAACCACCCTTGTTTATTTACTTCATACCAAAACAAAACTTGAATATGTAAGGGGTTAGATTAATGGTGGTGAGCCAGTGTCATAACATGTACCTGCTAAATTCCATCATCCTGATTCTAGGCCTGGACATCTTTGCTCTGTTTTCAAATGTATTAGGGAAATAATTGCACTGTAGTGCACTACACGTAATCTGGGGTGCTTTTACAAATAAGCAATAGGTATGTGTGCACTCTAGGGCAGGGGGTAGTGGAACGTCTGCAATAACATTTAAATTGAGAATTTCCTGGAAATTATGTAATTGTAATCAGTTGTAAGATTATTTTCTTTTTTTCAATTAAAGGACAAGGAAAGTGAAACTAAATAAGTAGCCTAGAAATGTTGTACATTATGGTTTTTGGCTTCTGTACCAGCCCAAGGCACCCACAGCCCTTTAGCAATGAAGATCTGTGTCTCTAAAGATGCCCCAGTAGCTCCCCATCTTCTTTTCTTCTGATTCACATGCCCTGTGCTGATGTCAGTTACTGAGCTTAGGGACCCACTCACAATATGAAATGTCACAATATAATGTAATTGGCTTTTGGCTGAGAGCCCAGAATATGTGGCAGGTGCACCTAGATATGTTTGTAACAATTTATGTAAAATTAATTAAGTAAAGAAACAATTTAAGATAAGCAGATCTTGTGACTTGCATCTTAAAGGGCAATTTACCTTTATTAGCGAAACTGTAATAACACATAAAAACCACAGAACAGCCTGCCATATTTTGTGAATGGAACCTGGTAATTAGGGGTTGTGGCCAAAAAAATGGGCATGGTCAAAACATTTTGCCACACTCATACACATGCATAATGTGACATTTTCCTGAAGGACTAACTTTATAAATCTGTGATTTGAGAAATGAACAGTGTAATTTGCTCTGAAAAGGGATTGATCTATATGCCTATTCTCTCAATCACATTCAAATTCTCCATTTACAATACATAATTATCACTGATAATATTCTGCAGTCATTATGCTGAGGTCTTGTACCCTGATATGTTTAGTGATTGTAAACATTGGCTAAAGAAAAGTTACTTGAGAAGCAGATGTTTTCTGTAATCCGGGAATCAGACAGAGCAGATTATAACTTGTCGTTTATATCCAGAGTTTCTGCGTTTTGACCTTTTTTTGCTGGAATAGTCTGGCATTAACTGCAGTCCTGTGTAACATCAAATCATGTGTCTCCCTCCTAGGGAATATGTCCGTTATTTATCGAAGGCTTTATGAAAAGTATTGATTGGTATAAAACCTTTATCGGATTAAGTAGCAAAAAGTAGACAGCAGGGCAATATTAAGAAGTGTATAGGTGCTCGGTAGACTGATATAGAATTACATTCCTGTTTTCCTCTTCATTTAAAGGAACGGCAACACCAGATAATGAAAGTGTATTATAATAATGAAAATATCATGCACTGTTGCCCTGTACTGGTAAAACTGTTCTGTTTGCTTCAGAAACACTACTATAGTTCATATAAACAAGCTACTTTTGTACCAATAGTGGAAATTGAAAAAGTCTATATGGCACAGGTTAGTGGATAACAGATAACACCATTATGTCCAACATAGCGTATCTGCTGTGTAACCTGAGCCTTTTTTCCTTTGAATGGCTGCCCCCATTGCATCACAGCATCAGATTTATATAAACTACCATAGAGATCTGAAGCAAACACAGCAGTTTTACCAGTGCAGGGCAACACTGCATTATATTTTTATTACTTTAAAATTAATTTTTGAGGTCACAGACACTTTCCAAGATGGTGACCCCTTGTGACAATTTTGAAGTCCTGGATCATTGCTGCTATTGAGAAGCTAAAACCTTAGGCTGGTGAAATAAGTTCAGTATATAAAACATATTCATTTTTAGGGTTTAGTTCTCCTTTAACAAGTGTCGATTGCTCCACAAATCTTTTGTGAATTGTCAAAAAATGGGTATAAAATGGGAATAAAATGAGCCTTTGCCAAACCAGCAAGTACAAAAATTAAATGGCAACTGCTCTCTGTGTTTCAGCTGCATTCTTAGTAAATTAGGTCTCCAACCTTCCAATTTGTGTCTCTTGCAGTTTTGCTAAATCTTCAATACATATGTGCCCTGCTGTTTGGCTTAGGGCTAGTCCACACGGCAAGATGTGTTTTCCTAAATCTCTCGAAATTGCCTTAAAGCGACTTAGGAAAACGCAGTGTCTCGTCTGAATAGGCGCAGGCAATTTTACATTTCAGTAGGCAGGAGACACAGGCAAGAAATTCAGGGAGATTAGTCGCCCCAAAGAAGTGGCAATTAGTGGCCAGGCGACAAATCTCCCTGAATCTTGCCATGTGGACTAGCCCTTAGGGTGTGACACACATTCCAAACTTGGCTTGAGCAATACACCAAGTAGCATGAAAAGACGGCTCAATAACTCAAGTTCATACGTGTGTTGCCTTCCACTGAATGATGGGGGAAATAACCAAGTGCATTGTGGGTAGGGTTGCCACCCGGCCGGTATTTTACCGGCCTAGCCGGTAAAACACCCGCCAAGGCCGGGGCCGGTATTACAAATTTACCGGCAATGTAGCTGCCGGTAAATTTGTAATACCCTTAAAAAGGGTATCCATTTTTTTTTAAAAAGGGTACCCATCGGCCAGTCCCCAATCCCCTGTATACTTACCCCCACGCCCCCAAAACGTCATAGGCCCGCCCCCTTTGACATCATGTGCCGCCCCCGCAGGCCGGTAAAAAAAATTAGAAAAGGTGGCAACCCTAATTGTGGGAGATGTATGTACATAGATGCTACAGTGCACAAGTGCAATTGCCAGTAGCATTTGGTTCAAAGTTCTGAACTGTCTACTGCAAGTTAGGAAATGCAAGCAGACATCCAGCTTGCTGCTGGCAACTACATATAGAGTCCTGCAGCGGGTCGGGTACCCGCAAAATCCTGCAGTACCCTGCAGGTTGCATGTAGAAGTTCTGGGTGCGGGTATAGAAGCGGGCCGGTGGTTCTGCAGGTTTGCGGGTTGAGGGTCGGGTCGCAGATCCTCGCCATAGCGATTTTTACTCTTTTCTTAGCATGTCGACTACCGATGATGTTACTTCCGGTTTACAATGACAGCACTTCCTGTTTTACCCCTTTTTTTCTAATCATGGCTACTTCCAATGATGTCACTTCCGGTTTACAATGACAGCACTTCCTGATTCTTGATGGTCAGCAGGTCGTGGGTCAGGATTGTGGGTTGCGTTGCGGGTCCAAGCGGGTAAGAATGCGGGTCCGGGTTGTGGATCGCGGGTTACAGGTAAGGGTCGGGTACGGGTCCCAAAAAATGGACCCATGCAGGACTCTACCTACATACCTCCCAACTGTTCCTTTTTCAGAGGGACAGTCCCTTATTTGGCAGCTCAACCTGCAGTCCCTCATTTGTACTGGAAAGTCCCTGTTTTGTCTTCACTGAACAGCCAGAAAAAGAAACAAAGTTTCTAACTTAATTGGCTTTTGGCAGAGAGCCCAGAACAGCTAACAGGTGCAAATAAGATGCTTTGTACCAATTTTTAGATAAGAAAATAAGTAATTGTAACAGTTTAGTTGAGAAGAAATATTTTCAAACTTTCATAGCCTGCCAAATTTCAAAAAAAGAACACGGTAATTAGGGGGTGTGACCACAAAAAGGGGCATGAAAAATGTTACCGGTCTACGTGCAAAAATAGTTTTTGTCCCTCTTTTTACTTCCAAAATGTTAGAAGATATGCAACTATGTTTGTAATCCGCTTCATTATCCTGCAGGAAAAGTCGCTGATTTTTACACTGCAAGAAGTGTTTCTGTGCTACATTCTCTGGCAACAACCTGAGCTGTGTTTGCTTACAGTATTTTCGAGGTACTCCACAATTTTTGATGCACTGGTGTCTTCTCTTATATGCTCACTACAGCTGTGCATTTGCCATTGTCTACACTTCAACGAGCTGAAGATGGGTCTGCTGTTTGTCCCGGTCAAATAACTTATGGATCAGTATTTTCCTATGGAAGTATGAAAACATTTAATCATTTATCTCCAGTGTTTACCGTTGGGGCCATCCTGCAACACGAGTTGAAGCACATGTGCACCTGGCACTCTATAGGCCCCTGTAAGCTACCTCACTTTTACACTGTGGAGTTTGTCACATTTTTACCTTTCCTTCTATTACTTTACATTTATTTTGATACTGTCATGGTAAGCATGTCTTAACTGATTGGCAATTGTCATTTCCTTCAAATACAGGTTTTCAGTATGCAATTTCTAATGCAGTTTATGCAGTCAAATAATACATTTAAGCTAGCAGTTACACAAACAATCACCTATGGCAGAATAATTTGAGAGAGAGTTGTCAGAAGTCTCTATTATATGTTACCATGTTTTTGAGAACTGTACATGTTGAAGTGAATAGGAAGAGAAAAGAAAATGGCAAGTAATTTATTTCAGAGGTGTGGGAAGGAAGTAATGAAAACAAGAAAAAATGGGTGGAAGAACAACCTACTGTATTTTTTATTCTGCATTTCTATGTCTTTTAATTTAAAATTTGAAAATTGTGTAGCCTTGTGTACATGAAATGTTTTGAACAGGATTCAATATCCGATTTGAATTGCCTTTTAATAAATGACCATTTGCCTTTAACCATGACATGCCAGTTCGGGCGTTAGGCTCATGCAGCAACTCTTGTCTTAGCGTTCATCATTTGTAGTCCTTTTGTTAAAAAGCAAATGGTATTGGTAAAAATTGAGTTTTCTCTATAGCAGATTTCTGGATAATGAATCATTTAATGACCCCAAATCATCCAAAATACCTTTCGCAATTTTAATTTGCTTCCAGTGATAGTCAATATATTGCCACAAGCAAGAAAACAAGTTTCATAGCTGCTAAAAATATTTCCTGTGCAGAATCAGGTCGAAGTAAACAAATAAATTGTCGAGCCTATGCTGTAAGTCCTGATTCAGTTAAGACATGTTGTCATTTGGTATTAGAAGTGCATATGGAATACTCTGACAGGGGCTTGTTACTGAAGTCAAATGAGGTGCCTTAAACTGATTTTTGACTTGCACAATGTTTTAGCAGGCAAGTGCACAATACCTTGCTTTATAAGGCACACTTAATTTTCGCATCTGCTTTTACCTGTTAACGAATGGATTAGTCCCTTTTCTGAATGCAATTCCTGTTATTATGTTGGTTTTGAAAATAATTTATACTTGGTTAAGAAATATGACCCTTGTAAAATGAACATCCCCCACCAATACAGCATGTGTAGGACTAAGGTAACCAGACTGCCCCAGGGAGTTTACTGATTGCAGAATATGGACCAAGGAGGCTGAAACAAGGAGAGGGTTTTTACTGCTGTAATTGTGTCTGACTGCCTAATGAGTTATGTTCTGCTGCTGCTTCCTAGAAAACCCTTGTGATTGTGTAGCACTGTGGTACACCTGCAACATATAGGCTTCAGGAAATGCTTTGTTTCTTTAAAAAGACGCACATCTCCAATATACTATATAGTGTCCTGTTTAAACACTGGTTTGCTTCTGCTCTGTAATAATATGATGGTTCCTTGTACAGATATGGGATCTGTTATCCAGAATGCTTAGAACCTATGGTTTTACAGATCTTTATGTAACTGGGATCACTGTACCTTAAGTCTACTCAACGATCATTTAAAAATGAAATAAACCCAATAGGTTTTGCCTTCAATAATGAGTGATCATTTTTAAAAAGTATTTAATTAACATGTAGACTATGGGGGATAACTTTCCCATAATTTGGAGCTCTCTGGATAATGGATTCTGTACCTGCACTTATATAAAATAAAACAGCAAAAGTCCATGCTGATGGCAAAGCAATACTATTTTTTTTGTTTAAATGATTTTTGAAGATATGTTTACAATATACCGTTTCTGTTTGCACCAAAGCACCTTTTTTGATATGTCTCTTTCTGACTGTTCACTGATCCACTTAAAAGAAAACTAAAGCCTCACTAAAGAAGTAGCTAAAAATATTGTTCAGTATGTCTTTTTTAGTATGCTTATGTACAAGCCCAAGGCAACCAAAGCCCTTTAGCAGGGAAGATATGTGTCTCCAAAGATGCCCCAGTAGCTCCCCAACTTTTTTTCTGCTGATTCACATGCTCTGTGCTGCTGTCACTTACTGAGCTTAGGGACCCACTCACAATATACAGTACACATAGAATAGAATTGTCACAGTAGAAGGCTGATTAGTAATTAATACATATAATTGCTACATGGCAGAACAGAAACCAGTGCAATTAGCGTCAGAATTTAAAAATCAGCCCTATAAGCTTTTATTACAGGCCAACCTTATTTTCTGCTTGATAATTTGGGACGACCCCTAAGCTTAGCTTCTCAACATGTGAGTGTTGCGGACACGTTCCAAGATGGTGACACCCCGTGACAAGTTTGAAGTCCTGGATCATTGCTGCTGTTGACCAGATGAAACTTTAGGCTGATGCAATAAGTTTAGTATGTCAAACATGGTATTGTCACATTTATTTTTAGAGTTTAGTTCTCCTTTAAACAATGTTATTCATCCCAACCCGTAAGTGTGACATGCTTATAATACTGAAGACCTATTTTCATAATCTCAATTGTAATTAAGGCCGCCAGCCCACCTTCATTGCAAAAGGCAGTTATTAGATATCCCCAGAATCCTATTACAGCATTATTATAACCTTATGGAGTATGTGTAAAATGTTAAATACATTATTAGAGAACAAACAATCTTCTTGTATTGTGATTAGAGATTCATAATGACAGGGTGCTGATCAGACTGGCCAGATTCCTTACACTGTGCTTTGCAGGGCTTCACTACAACCTTCAGTTAATCTACAATACAAACTCAGTAAAGCTTCTGCACAACACAGTAACTACAGCAGAGCATATACAACATATTGCAGAGGAGATATTGACTTCTAGAACTGAATTTAATATTTTTTCATTAACAGGACTGTAATGGAGCTCTTATCTTTCCCTTAGCTCTTAATTAATTGGGAAGGGACCAGACCATTTGGCTGTATTCACTAGGATGTTTAGGGAGAGCCAACTACAGAGATATATTCTCATACACATCCCCACTGATTTAATCTATGATATCAAACAATGAGCTTTAAGTTCTGTCAGAAATCACTTACAGATATAGCCTGTTTTGGTCCTATTAAACATTAACGAGTTTCCAGCTGCTAATCTTGCTAGGCATGTTGGTACTGCCCAAAGGATTTCATTCCTATTATTCCTTAGCAAACCAGAAATATTTGGCGAACATTCATATACATAAATGAATGCATATGTTACATCGTTTGTGAAGCTTCGTGAAACATTCTGCCAACATCTTAAGTGGCCTACATGGGAAAATGAAGGCCTGCCAAACCTCTCTCTGATCAGGGATCTACCTATAAGTATATTGGAAAGGGTTTAAAATCTCACTGGCCTAAAGTTATTGATGCTATTCTCCCCAGACTGCTCTTCATAAGCATTTATTATTATTTGATCCAAATGCTAGATCCCAATAAGACTTGGTCAAATTAGGAGATCTATGTCCAGAAGTGTGCATTTTTCTATGTTTGGAAATCACCATTGGTTTTCTCTGTAACTGGAAGTGCTGCTAGTTTTCAGATGATCAAGAATAACACTTTGCCTAAATGTTGACTGAAGTTTGACTGGGTAAGTTAGTTTTGGTAACCAATACATTTTCCTTAGAGGTTGTATTTAAATGTCTTGTATGCAGTGGGTGCACTACATAAACTGATAGCAAAAGGATTCTTTAAATATAATGGTGGATTTCAAGGTTGAATATAGAGACTTTAAATAAGTATTCAGTTTGTTTTCTTCAAAACAGGAAAATCCATGTCATTCCTTTCATAGTGAACAATTTAACCTATAAAAACCTATATACCTCCTATTGCATTTAAAATCATTTTCTGATCTTGCATTATTTAAACTCAAGTGCTGAAGCCACCATTCCTGCTGTTAACAATGAATTTCTGCATAAAAGGAAAGGATCTTCCTATAAATGGATTTTTTGCCTTTCTCCCCAATGTGAATGTTAGCTGAGAAGAGACAATGCAAGTTGGTTCCCATGCAGTGGGTGGGCCTGTCTGGCATGGATTTGGAAAGTGTTGGGATGGGTATGAAAGGATGTTTTGATTGCCTGTGATAAATGTGCCCAGCATGGTAGCCTCCCTCTACTAGCTAAGAGACTTTGCCTCAATTTCCCAGAATCCTCTGCTTCCTTTCCCTTGGCACAGCATAAATTGTACCAGCCACTTGCAACGGAACACAAAGAAAACCTGCGGGAAACTTTTATTCTGTTTATTTGTTCTTGTTTGTATTTTATTTGTCATTCTCTCCACCTACTGTACTAGGATCAATCCAGTACAGTCAATCCCATCCCACAATTGTATTTACTACATTGTACATAAAAGGGAACATACATTCAGAACAAAAACTTAACCAACATCAATTATAATGAATTTTAATTCAATGTAAATGTTCTTTTACATTGAGCAATTAATTTGCGTTGGCCATAGGCATAAAATACATTGTCCCATTCACTGGCTGATGTAACTTACATGTGTGTCACTACTTTGTTGTGAGTCCAGAGCCTCATATGGGCCAGAGTGTTGGATTTATGGAATTATCCAATGGCACATATTATTAGCAAAAATAAAGGATTATATATATGAAAACAGTATTTTAAATATGGTCTATTTTCTGTGACTTATCAGAAAAATCAAACCATATGTTGACAGCTTTGTATTTTGACACTTGCAACCTTTTTTTCAGTGCTGTGAAACATTGTTCAGTAATGACTTTGAAGATGTTCATTCATCCAGTCATGGTATATCTAGTATAGGTCATTCGAAAACAACTTGACTTGCTGAGCAATCATCGAAGAAGTTTCACTACTCATCGGAGCAGCTTCTTCAGTTCAACTGACTGTGTGGGTGTGGGAAGTCTTCAGCATATAAGCTCTTCCACTAATCCAATCACAATGGCGTTTGTAACTCTTCAGAGCGGTGTAATCAGAAACTCACAGGGGTGTGATTCTGTGGGGTTGCTGTGATAGGATTACCAAGGTATCCTGCAATTCCTAGAAAAAAGTGTTTCTTGTGAGAGTTGCACAAATGTATGTGTGCAGTGTTTTGAAACCGCCGAGATGTTAAGGTGGCCATAGACACGCAGATAATATACGAAACGAATTTTCATACGATATTTGTTTTGTGTGTTGTGGGAAATGAGCCGACCGATATCGTCAGAAGATATAGATATCGGTTGGCTGGTTGATCGGGCTGGATGGAAAATGTTGATCGGTTGCCTGTGAAGGCACCATTAACATCGACCATTGTTAGTGCTGAATTGATTCAGCTCTACACGTGTGCTGAAATGAACGATCTTTCTTGGAAAAGATCTATGGCCAGCTTTAGAACATTATTGTATGAAGCAGACAGGTGGTGTCAAAGACCCTGCCTTTGTTCATGGATGGTTTCTCCACCTTGATATGAATCACCTCTTTCACTCCTCATTCAAACCAGTGGTCTTCTTTATCCAAGATTTGTACATTGCTATCTTTAAAGGAGTGTCCCTTGTCTTTTTGTTGTAAAAAGACAGCCCAGTCTTGCCCTGCAGAGTTCTCCCTCCTATGCTGAGCCATTAGCTTAGTGAGCAGTTGTTTTGTCTCCCCACCGTATAGATCAATGTTTTCCTCGCTACACTGGACAGCATATACCACATTGTTTTGTTTATGGGTTGTTCAGTAATATATTAATGGCAGCAGTGCACAGAGCAGTATGTGGATGCATAGCCCTATACTCATTTAGATCAGCAGGGATTTGGTCAGTATTATTGTTGGTGTCAATCAATGAACTCATAAGGATTTAACTGTATGACCAGTTTGGAGGTAGATTCAGTAAGACCCAGATGAGTTGAATGTGGATTAATCTGGGGTGCTAGCAGCAGGTGCCAGACAACCTGGGCAAGTAGCAACTTTATAATTGGTTTGGGATGCAACATAATTTATAATATTGTTGTGTATACTGTCTACAATGGGATGTGAACTGTGGACTTTATTATTCTTTATCTCTTTATATACTTGGGCTAAATGGATCGTGCATATGCCTTGGCAGTTAATTAAAAAGTAAAAATTTTAAAGGAACATCCAGTATTTTTTTAAGAAAATTTTTTTTTCAACCTATTATGGGATTGTGTGATAACATTCAGAGAAAGCATGTCATATTATTGGATATTTTGGTAAAAATTTCCATTATGAGCTAACTGCAGAAATCAACTTTTTTTTTTTAAAAAGCTGAATTGTCTATTGTTCTCATTTATTTGAAGTTTATGAAGTATGTTAACAAAATATATCTCTTTTTACACTAACAATTAGATAGTCACATGATATAACCGGTGGGGGCAAAACTGATTTTATTACTTGCTTAAATAACTTGTAAATCCGTACTACAACACTTTCTTTTGAAGACTGTGTGATCTGCCTCTTTGGCAAAAAGCAGTAAAAAAAAATGTTTTTGTTCAGTCAATGCTGACTACTTTGAGAATATCACTGAGCAAAACTGATTCTGCTAAAATCATTTGCATATCCATAAAAATTATAATTGGTCATCAGAATAATTAGAGTTTCAAAGAAACATAGTACTTTGCTTTTTCACAAGTTGTGAAACCTCTATTTTACTTGTTGCCAATGTAACATATAAATATAGATTTCTGAATATAAAATATAATCTAATAACACAGAAATCAATACTTTACAGAGAATAAAGGTCTGGCCTGTGAAGTTCTGCCATTTATTTGCTTTGTAATGAGATACAGAGGAAGTAGAAACTTCAAGTCTGCTACAGGGCAGCATAGAGTCCTATTAGATTTACAGCAGCAAGAAGTGTGGAGGTTAATAGCCCTCATCTGTTCTTTCAGCCAGAGGGAACTCCATGATCCTGAGCTTGGCTGCCTGTTATACTAATAAAGATTAGTAGTTGATATTTCACTCTTTCCGACAAACATTCCTAAAAGATAACTGATAATACAATACTACTCTAGTGCTCGGAAGAGCTTCTATTTATATTCAAATGCTCAGTGGTTCCTGAAATTTGGGGTATAGTGTCCATTGGTAGTATTTGTACTGTTTCTTGATTTGAAGACACGTTATTTAACTAAATACCCGATAAGACACAAAATGTGTTCAGCTGCTTTAAGTAACTTAAACAAAATGTGCCAGATTGTTAAAACCTTTCTTGACAGCCAGAAAAGTTGAAAATCCCTCCCAAAATCAAAAAAATAGATTTTTGATTCCTTTCACTCTTGGAAACTTCTAAAAGGATCTTCTTACATTTGGTATCCGGTGAGCCTACATGCTTAAAGTGGTTTACCTTTAAATTATATAAAGGATCATTCTTAGCAACTTTTCAATTTCATATTTTCTTTTTTATACATTAGGGTTGCCACCTTTTTGTTTGGTGGAAAATGGGCAGGAGGTGGGGTGACATGAGGGGGTGGGCCAGTGATGTAAGGGGGAGGG
>CM044444.1:33003721-33058216 GCA_024363595.1 Xenopus borealis | reverse complement strand
TAAGGTACTTTAATCTGGGGGGCTGTTTAGAGCAAATTTACAGATAGAAAAAAAAAAGGTCTACTTTTACTGTAACTAAGGCTCCTAAGTCATACCATAATGCCTCATCAACCATACTTTAAAGTTGGCTTTATGCATTCAGGTAAGCAGTGCCTGACATCCATCAAACTTTGTCCTTCATACAATATGGTGTACATCAGTGATCCCTAACCAGTAGCTTGTAAGCAAAATTTTGCTCTCCAACCCCTTGGATGTTGCTTTCAGTGGCCTCAAAACGGCGGCTTATTTTTGGATTCCTGGCTTGGAGGCAAGTTTTAATTGCATAAAAACTAATTATAGTGCCAAGTCAGTCCACTTAGAGGCTACTAAATAGCCAATTACAACCCTTATTTGGCACCCCAGAGACTTCATGCTTATGTTGCTCTCCAACTCTTTTTACATTTTTTGAGGCTCCTGGGTAGAAAAGATTGGGGACCCCTGGTGTACATCATGTAGCACATGGCTTGCATGCGACTACTCTACTGTGAATATTCATGTTCCAACGAACAGTTTTGTGCTGACTTTGGTTCCAGAAAGACTTTGGAATCAGCAGTGTTCCAACTGAAGACATGCACTTTCTCTGCACTCACTCCAGACTTATTTGTGAGTTTGTGTGGTTTTACAGTTCTCCAATTGTCCCTAGATATTTACATTTAACAAGGCAGCTGTAGCAGGGTAGAAGTTTGATTTTAAAGGGATACTGTCATGTGAATTTTTTTTCTTCAAATCGCATCAGTTAATAGTGCTGCTCCTGCAGAATTCTGCACTGAAATCCATTTTTCAAAAGAGCAGACATATTTTTAATTTTGAAATCTGACATGGGTCTAGACATATTGTCAGTTTCCCACTTGCCCCATATCATGTGACTTGTGCTCTGATAAACTTCAGTCACTATTTACTGCTGTACTGCAAGTTGGAGTGATATTACTCCCCTCACTTTTTCCCCCAGCTGCCTAACAACAGAAGAATGGGAAGGTAACCAGACAGAGAAACTATTGTTGCTTATATAAATAAGCTACTGTGTAGCGATGGTGGCAGTTATTCAAAGGGGAAAAGGCTCAGGTTACACAGCAGATAAGCTCTGTAGGATATAATGGTGTTATCTAGGGTTGCCACCTGTCCGGTTTTGACCCGGACAGCCTGGTATTTTGAAGGGCTGCCCGGGTCAATGCTTCCTGCCCGGTTTTCCAAATAAGGAAAACCGGGCGGGATTAGCTTGATTGACGCCGCGATCGGCCAATCGGGGATCGTGGCATCATAGCTCCGCCCCCGTGATGTCACAGGTCCGCCCATTGATGTCACGGGCCCGCCCACTGATGTCACGGGCCCGCCCCCCTGTCCGGCTTGAGCCACAGGGAAAGGTGGCAACCCTAGTGTTATCTGGTATCCACTATGTAAACTGTGCCACATAGCATTTTTTTCCATTTGTGCCATTGCTACACAGCATCTTATTTATATAGTATTGTTTCTGAAGCTAACAGATCAATTATATAATATTTGCTCAATAACAAACTTAGAAAGATCTGAATAGGAGAACAGGGTAAGTGAGTTTCATGGAAGTGTGAAAAAATAGATTTTGTATTTCAATCAACATACATTGGGCTTATGTATACAATTTAGAAAGGGAACTCTATATACCATGAGAGCACAGCCTGGAAATGTACGTTTGAACGTTTTTCCTGTAATCACACTAGATTTATCTAGCCATGATCTGCTAGACTTGCCTTTAGCAATTTCAGTAGTTAGGATAAATGCACAATAATGTTAGCTCTGTTTTGTTGCGTGACTGCAAAGCAGTGTTAAATAAACCCCACAGATTCTCAAAGGCATGTGGCCCCTATTTAGGACCTTAAATAGGTTTTTACGTGTATTCCTACCATCTGTTTTGCAGTCCTTCTGTGCTTGGGGAACAAATTAACTTTGCAGGAGGGAAGAAATGCAACTCAGTGTGTATTGGTTAACAAATGTATATTTATTGTATTCCTTTAGGCTAGTTGTTAGGAGAACTGGAAGCCACTGGGAGTTAAATGGGTACATATTAAACAGAATGTAATGTAAAAGTAAATCATAATGACTAGTACACTTCAGAGTGGAACAAAATAATGCAGACAAAACATTTCAAGTTTATTCAAATAGAGACAATGCTGGTTAAGTGAAATAGTAATAAAATAATAATAAAATGGCCATGCTGTTCTACCCATGTGTACCCATAGGTTTTTATAAATGTTCATCATCATCATGGGATACATTTCATTTTAATCTTTGTAGTGCTGCACTAGAACAGTGGTTTAGTGCTGTCCGTTCTGAATACCTAGTGACCTGGTACAATTGTCGACTACAATTGACGCCAAGAATGAAGCCAGGGTAAAGTTACTTTGCAGCTGATGATAGGATAATAGTGTTGCAGTCAATGAGGGACTATAAATATATATATATATATTTGTAATGCAAATTAGGGGTGGGAAGGGGAAACATTTTTTTATTTGACAAATGTCCTGCTGTGTCAAAACTAGAAGGGAAAAATACATCCATGAGATCCCTTATCCAGACTGCTCTGAATTATAGTCCATTATAAACAAGTAATTCTCTTTTTATTTATTTATTTTTTTAAATAATTTCTTTTTGTCTGTACAGTTATGGAACCTGTTACAATGTTCAGAACCTGGGGTTTTCCCGATAGTGGCTCTTTTCAGCTTCATACTTTAATTTACAAAAAAAATATTTAAACATTAAAAAAAAACAAATAGAAATGTTTTGCCTCCAATAAGGATTAATGACATCTTAGTTTGGATCAAGTATGAGATACTGTGTTATTATTAGAGAGGAAAAGGAAACCATTTTTAAATATTGGCATTATTTGGATAAAATAAAAGACAGATTTTCGTAATTTGGAGCTTTCTAGATAATGGGTTTCCCAGGTCCCTGACCGATAATAAGAAAATAGCACCTTCTAGTTGATGGCAACTACGCTGTGTTATTGTTGGTAAAACAATTCTATTGGGTTTCTTTAGTTAATCATTATTAGCAGACATGTAAATGAAAAAAATATATATATTAGAGCCTATACCTGTACATTTTTTTAAAATGGACTTTATTATTCATTTTTATAGTTTTTTAATTATTTGCCATCTTTTTATAACTCTTTCCAGTTTTCAAATGGGGGTCACTTACCCCATCTTCCTTCTGGAAGGCTACACATGTATTGTTATAGCTACTTTTTATTTTACATAGTTACATAGTTTAATTGGGTTGAAAAAAGACAGTCCATCAAGTTCAACCTCTCCAAATGAAAACCCAGCATCCATACACACACCTCTCCATACCATCACATAAATAAATTTGACCATATACTAAATAAAGAGTTTAGTATCACAATAGCCTTTGATATTATGTCTGTCCGAGAAATCATTCAAGCCCCTCTTAAAAGCATTAACAGAATGAGCCATCACACCATCACCCAGCAGTGCATTCCACAGCCTCACTGTCCTGACTGTGAAGAACCGCCTACGCTGCTTCAAATGAAAGTCCTTTTCTTCTAGTCTGAAGGGGTGGCCTCTGGTGCGGTGATCCTCTTTATGGGTAAAAAAGTCCCCTGATATTTGTCTATAATGTCCTTTAATGTATTTGTAAAGTGTAACCATCTCCCCTGGCAATCACCTTTTTTCCAGAGAAATTAACCCCAACCTGGACAGTCTCCCCTCATAATTTAAGTCTTCCATTCCTCTAACCAGTTTAGTTGCATGTCTCTGCACTCTCTCCAGCTCATTTATAGCCCTCTTAAGGACTGGAGTCACATTTGCACGTTGCTTATCTTTCTAATCAGGCCCCCTCCTATCCATATTCCTGTCTGTTATTCATATCAATGCATGGTTGCTAGGATAATTTTGACCCTAGAAACCAATGGCTGAAAAAACAGATAATAAAAAAATGAAAACCAATTGCACATTGTCCCAGAATATCACTCTACATCATACTTAAAGTGGACCCGTCACCCCAAAATAATATTCAAAATCATATTTTATCACATTAGTCAAGCAAAATTAACGTTAATTACACTATATAAATTATTTTAATCTTGTTTTCTTCAGTCTGGGAATTCATAATTATAGCAAGCAGGCAGGAGCCATTTTATGGACACTTATTAAGGCAAGCCTTGCATCATCTCAGAATCTTGTTTGTGTACCAGAATGGGGGACCCGATTTCTTTCCCATGTCCTGGCTACACAATTAAATGGTTTAGAGAACTGGGGGAATGTGTGGGGAGCAGTGGCATCTAGGAAGTGCTGAATGGAAAGTAATTATCTGCCCCACCTCTATGTCTAAGGCATAGAGGAGTGACAGACAATATTTGATTGACAGCTGAGATTTTTAAATGAGCTGAAAACAGCTTTGAATGCTTTAATAAAAATTTGAAATTGGATTTCATGTTTAATTTGAAAAGGACTTTTATTATACAGATTTTTGTGTCTGGGTGACGGGTCCACTTTAAAGCTCATTTAAAGGTGAATACCCCCTTTAACTGGTAGCTTATTTATTTTTTTATACCTATGCATCTTTTTTCAGCATGGGCAAAATAAATTGAACTCATGCCTATTCTTTTAATTGAGAGAGTTACATTTTCGTAGTTATTTTTATTATAAAGCAGCAACACGGCATTATTTTTATGACTGTTTTGACCCAGAGATAAGCAGAAATCTATTATGTAGGGTTATTATCTGTGCTGTGACACTCTAGTTAAGGTGGTCATACGCGGGTCGATAAAAGCTGTCAACAGACCGAGTTGGTAGCTTATTGGCCCATGTATAGGGCCTTCCAACAGCCTTCACCGATCGATATCTGTCCAAAAGTTGGCCAGATGTCAATCGGATGGGACTAAAAATCCCATCAGATCGCAGCCACATCTGTTCGTTGATGCAGTCCCGCAATCCGATCGTCCGTATCTCCTCCGTTGTGCCCACGAACGGATCCGCCCGATATCTCCCACCTCAAGGTGGTCATATCGGGGAGAGATCCTCTCGTATGGCCACCATTATTTACCTTGCCAGAACAAAACATTGTTTGTGTCAAGAAATAACAAAAAACAGATATTTTTTGTGATTAAAACACTAGGCCAGGGATCCCCAACCTTTTTTACCCGTGAGCCACTTTCAAATGTAAAAAGAGTTGGGGAGCAACACAAGCATGGACATATCCCTTGGGGCACCAAATAAGGGTTGTGATTGGCTATTTGGTAGCCCCTATGGGGACTGGCAGCCTACAGGAGGCACTGCTTGGCAGTATACTTAGTTTGTAAGCATTTAAACCTTTTTTCCAAGAATGGAATTTAAAAATTGGCACCTGCTTTGAGGAAACTGAGAGCAACATCTAAGGGGTTGAAGAGCAACATGTTGCTCACGAGCTACTGGTCGGGGATCACTGCACTAGGCAAAGTAAGTTTAGCTCCGGCCTTGTTCATTGAACTTATGTTGAGCATGGGGTCTATACTGCTCCATTAGGGAACATATGTTTTGTTAGTGCTGTTACCACTAAGGGACTAGGGAAACACAGGGCCAGAATTAGTGGTAGGCAGAAGAAACATGTAACGCGTGGGGGTGCCTGGGGCGACCTACTGACTTATTATTTATGAATAATTGATTGTGATGGCCATATAAAATATTGTCACTAACCAGAAATATGTATTAAAATGTATACATATGTGTAACATGTAAGATGATCAAGGTTCTTTATCTAATTTGTCTTTGTAGGAATTGAATACAGTGATGTTCTACCAGACTCTTTCCCATCAGCCCCAGCAGAGTCCTTGCCACATTTCCTGTTGGAGCCAGAGGATGCCTATATTGTGAAGAACAAGCCTGTAGAATTAGTATGCAAGGCAAACCCAGCCACACAGATCTACTTCAAGTGCAATGGAGAATGGGTCAATCAGAATGACCACATCACCAAGGAAAGAGTGGATGATGTGACAGGTATGATTATGTTTGAGAATGCGTGTTTGCCTGCAGTGCTTGCAACCATCTAATTTGCTGGTTCCTAAGACTTCGATATCTAAGGATCTGTCAGGCCAGGTGGAAAATTTTGATCAGGTGCCTTTGAAGGTGCCAGAACATCAGCCGCTGTTGGTGCTGAATCTTCAGATACAGGCAGAATATTATTGTTTCTACCTGTATATATGGCAGTTTCATTGTAACGAACAATCTTTCTTGGAAAGATATTTTCCAGGAAAGGTCGTAATTGATACATCTATTGCTACCTCTAAAGGAGAACCAAACCTATACTTTAAAAAAACCCTCCCCGCTCCCCCCAGCATACTTGCTACCCCAGGCAAATGCCCCTAACTTTTTACTCACCCCTTGCAACAGATTCAGGTGTCTGAGTTCATGGCAGCCATCTTCTTCTTCGGTAATGTTTGTGTCTTTTATTGGCGATTCCCTTGAGTTTTTGCACATGAGCAGTTGTCTGGGATATGGGAATTTGCTCCAACTGGGCATGTGCTGAAATGCTGTTCAATACATGAATATTACCAAAAAAGAAGAAGATGGCTGCCATGAGGGGTGAGTAAAACGTTAGGGGCATTTGCCTGGGGTAGCAAGTAGGCTGGCGGGGGGGGAGGGTTTTTTTTCAAGTACAAGTTTGGTTCTTCTTTAAGGTCCCCCATACACAGGTCAATATAATCTGCCAACAGATTGTCAGCAGCTTATTGGGTAGTGTATGGGGCCCTCTGATGGGATTCATTGATCGATATCTGGCTGAAAATTGAGCAGGTTTAAAAATCCCATTGGATTGTATCATTGATTTGGTCCTTGATTTGCCCATATTCTCCTTGTTCTCCTAGGGCCCACAATCGAATCAGCCTGATATCTCCCACCTCAAGGGGAGAGATCTACTCATTTGGCAGATCTCTGTATGTATTGCCACTTTTAACAACCTCGCAGTCCCTTGTATGACTGCTAGTTAGTCTTCTTTGTGTACATTTCTGCCATTCATTCATTTTATTTAAGAAAAAAAATCATGACTTTTGGACTTTCAGTGACTTCTAAAATAATTTGTCTAACTTATAGTTGCCCATGTGATGCTGCTGCGCGGAAACTTCAGGAATTCTTAAATAGAACTGTCCTTTAAATGAAATTAAAAAAAAATAGGAACATGGTTAATTTATAACATTCATCATATTTGTCATTTATTAAGCCACAGACAAAACCTTACAGCAACCCCTCCCTTCATTTCCTTATGAAAGAAAGCTTTGTCCCCCTTGTAATGTGAATTCACTCCACATATAGTATATACATCTATAGGCAGTAATAATACTGTTAACTTCTATATCAGTAGTTTTTCAATTTGTCCATGTAGCATGCAGATTATTTATTATAGCCTATTTTATGCCACATACATTTAATTGATGCAAATAGTTTATGGATCACTAAGGCCAAGTGCAGCGTGTGAATTTCCCAATTGCACACTTCTCTACAATATAGCACATTATATTTCCTTTCTCTATTATGTAATATTTTTGTGTAATATTTTGCTCCAATAACTTTGCTATTTAATATTTCCACATTATGTACGAAAATTATGTACAACAGGTAATATGTCGGTGCAGAAGTATTTGAGCCTTTCCACTCTGTAATGTGTCCGTGATATTAGATTATATGTTGTCATTCAATATGAATGTATCTGACTTCTGAATTGGATATGTCACCATACTAATATATGATTAACTTAATGCTGACAAATAATGTAGATATTCCACTTAAACTTGTTAAGTGTGTGTGTCAATGCATAATTAGTTTTAACTGCAGTTTATACCATGACCCATGGTGAATATGGGCTTCTGCAAATGGTGTTGCACATGAGATTTTCTTATATTTCACTACAAAAAAAAAAAAATAAAAGTCAGGCTAGAGTCTGAACCCTGAGGTCACAAGAGTCGATTCTGCTCACCTGCGATTGAACCCTACGTTGTGATGCTGGTGTCAGAGTCATTGGAAGGCACCGAAATGTCTGAAAGATAATTTTTTTTAAATAAACCTATCAGAAAGAAAATTGAGATTAAAAAAATCAAACAAAAATTGAAAGAGAAATTGTTTGGAAGGTGAACCCTTTACTAATGAGACTATCCCTTTAAGGGGGATGAAAGAAATGAATACATTTACATTCTATAGCTGGAAAAGCTTGGGGAAGATTTATCTTAATAGTCCTGGAGTAATATAGTGATCATCCATGAAACAACTTTCATTCCATTATTGATTTAGGGCTGACATAAAGTAAGGGATCTTCTTGTTCTGCATCCTTGAATTCACTTTTTCTCCATGAATTTCAAGCACCGGAATAATGTGTGTTACGTGAACTGTGCCTTTGTAATAAGCTATAAATAAGAATGTTCATGTGCTGCACTTCCCTTTTCCAGTTAATGTAGTAAAATATGCTTGTGCCTATGTTGTATTTCCACACTCTTTTATGGCATGAGACAGGGTTATGCGTGTGGATGGCTAATAATCAAGGTGTTGCATTGCAATTAGCACAGCATTGTCACTCTAAATGTTGTGTGATTACTTTTGGCTTCACCAGCATAAACCCAGCAACCTAATTAATATGGCAGCAGTTCTTAAGTTCTTATGTGTAGGCCCTTATACATGGCTGTCCTTTTGATGAGTATTGGAGACACAGGTTTGTAGAAGCTAATTGTTTGCAATTCATTCTGCCTGGTTGTATCCTCCATTATGAGATCTGACTTTCAGCATATTTGCGTGTTGTTTAAAAATAAACCGTTGTACAGGTACGGGATCCGTTATCCAGAAACTCCCATAGACACCATTTTATCCATATAATCCAAATTTTACATTTTTGTTTTTAAAAAATGATTTCCTTTATCCTCTAATAATAAAACAGTATATTGTACTTGATCTACTAGGTTTATTTAATGTTTGTGGGATTTTCTCGAAGACTTAAGGGTACCTTTACTAAGTTTTTTCCAGCAAATTTTTTTAAAGGGGTTTTTCGATCGAAAATGGACTGTTTTCGATCGAATAGGTCCATTTTCAATCGAATAAAAATCATTTGAAACGTTCAATCGAATTGTTCGATTTGAATGATTCGCACAATTTTCGCAAGAAAATTTTTTTTTCTAAAAATTTTCAAAAACACTCCTTAAAGCTTCAAGGAGGTCCCCCATAGGCTTAAACAGCAATTGGCGACTGGTCGAATTATAATTTGTTAAAGAGACAGTACTTTGATTTTCCAATGGTCGAATTTTTAAATTTGAATTTTGGCCTATTCGATAGTCAAAGTACCCATAAATTACTTAGAAATTCCAATTTTTTTAATTAAAATTTTCCCTTTGACCCTTAGTAAATCTGCCCCTTAAGGTATGAAGATCCCTTCTTCAGAAAACCCCAGATTCCGAGTATTCTGGAGAACATGTCCCATACCTGTACAAGCACGCAGACCTTTTAAAAAAGCATCAGAATTCAATGCATGCATTACAATGGATGCACATTGAAACTATGAGTTTTAAGGGTGGAACATTATTTTGTAACCCAAATGGGTGGCAGGTAACATTTTCCCTTGACTCTTGATGGACAATATGATCAAATATATATATATATATATATATTCTCCAAAAAGAACCAGCAACACCAGGATTTTCTTTTCAAAAGTAAAAAAGGTGTTTATTCAAGCATGTTCCAGCCAACGTGACGTTTCGGTCCCTACTGGGACCTTTCTCAAGGCAAACAAACCCTAAACAGCATGTGATATATATAGGGCCAATTATGCTAATGCAATTAAGGGATGATGTCACATTCAAAGAAGTAAAGTGATTGGAGTGAATTCAAAAAGTGACTAAGTGCATATAACTTCTCTTAAATAGTTAATAAGAATTCATAAAGTTATATATTAGATAGTTAATAGATTAAAAAATTCCTTGTGGATATGTGAATGTGCACTCTGAGAGTACTACATTAAAAGTATTGTGTAGGGTAATATTGTGTATAAAATGTTATAAAAAATTCTGTAGAAATATACTGTGGAAGTTCATTTAAAACCAATTCCAGGTATCAATCTAGATACAAACTACCTATATCTACAACAGATATATAGTAGATAAAAAGAGAACCCAAATTAGCCACAACATTAGTCTAATATAGTATTCTGAAAATTCAACCCAGAAGTGAGGAGCCCCATTGGTTACGATCCAATATTTTTTCCCCATATCAGATATCCATGATTAAATTATTCTTATACTCTCTTATCATATAAGTAAATAAATAAATAATTGATATATCCAGCAACAGGGGTGAAAACCGAGAAGCGGAGTGCCACCCAACATTACTGCTATATATATATATATATATATATATATATATATATATATATATATATATTTGATATTGTAACTACTGAGATTGAAATACCATCAGATGAACAGATTTTTAAATAGATAAGTGGGCATTGCAATATGGCCTGTTTAAGGACATTGTTTAGGTGGGGTTGTCAGATTAAAACACCTTTTTTTCACCCTCATTAGGTCTTGTGGTACGAGAAGTCCAGATTGAGGTCTCCAGGCAGCAGGTAGAAGAACTTTTTGGCCTGGAAGATTACTGGTGCCAGTGCGTTGCTTGGAGCTCAGCAGGAACCACTAAAAGCAAAAGATCTTATGTTAGAATTGCCTGTAAGTTTTGCACAACGAAACATTCCAAAGTTTCTATTCCCCTGTTCGATATTTATGCTGTATGTCAATCTGTTTCTTTAAAAAAATTTCTTATAATTCATTATATATTGTAATTATAATTTTTTTTTTTTTAATTAAAAACCTATATTTAATAGACCCTTCTTGCTTAACTGACACACTGTGATTTTTCTTCTGGGTATTCACCATTGTCCAATATTGTGAATCTGCTTCCTGTTATTTGTAATACATTGGCTAATTGTGTAAGTGAGCACTTAACACCATATGTAGGGAAGTTAACATTTTCTGATTGTATTTGTTCCAATGTGTCATAGGCCAAGTATTTGCCCATGGGAGAGCAGTAGGCAGGAAACGGCAGCTATGAACTGTTTAAAGGGGCCGAGATAAACTGCTGACTCCGGACTGAGTAGGCAGTGTATTGGCCCTGTCCAAATGAGGTCTCTGCTGCTATCCAACACATGTATTGGGAAAATGTAAATACAGTACAATGTGATAGCTCCCAATAGGAGACTTTGCGTAATCTCTCTGCATCACCCCCTGTTACAATCTGATTGCTGGTTCATGCTCAATTAGATTCTCGGTTCATAGCGTCTAGGAATAGAAAGACAAGTGTAACGCTAATCTGGGCTATCCAGACCACAGATAGTTAAAATGTCCAGCTATTGGTATGAGCATGGGTTACATTGGAATCTATCTTCTGGATCCCTGGTCTTTGCTAAGTAGAAGCATTCCCTCTACGGTGTAGTGCAACTACAACACCCAGACACTGTGCATGCAACTTACAAAAATAATGGGTGCCAGGAGGTTCTTTGTGCAAGGTTTTCCAGTCCCTTTGGGGTTACCTCAGAGCAAAGGCCTTTCTGTACCCAGGTCCCCCCTGGGCACACCCTGCTGGGTCACCATCCAGAGGCCAAAGAAGAAGCTGCCCCTCCCTTCCCAGCGTTATACAGTGTAAGGCAGGATGTGGTCACAGCGCCACCTGGCCAATAACTGCAGGCATTAACACAGAATAGATACATAGGGGTATATTTATCAAAGAGTGAACTTAAGAGTGAAGTTCCGCCACTAGAGGGAAATTCCGCTGCTCTCCATTCATTTCTATGGGATTTTTAAAGGCGTATTTATCAATGGGTGAATACCGAACCCAATCTGAACCCTAATTTGCATATTCAAATTATGTTTGGGAAGGGGAAAACATTTTTTACTTCCTTGTTTTGTGCCAAAAAGTCATGTGATATCCCTCCCTGACCCTAATTTGCATATGCAAATTAGGATTCGTATTCGGTTCGGCCAGGCAGAAGGATTTGGCCGAATCCAAATCCTGCTGAAAAAGGCCGAGTCCAGGCCGAATCCCAAACCGAATACTGGATTAGGTGCATCCATAGTTTTAAAGATATAGGAATCTGTTACTCATGGTCTGCATTTTGGATGTACTGTTTAAATTGCTTAGTAAGAGAGAAACATGCAGCTGTCTCTTACCAAAAACACCCTCCTATTTATTTTCCAACATATTTTTGTGATGCCGAGTTTTAATCTTAGATTTAGTCTGAGGGCTCTACAATGTGAACATAATAATAGTATTTTAAATAAATAATATATATATAGGCCAAGTGTCCATCATGCATAAATACAACCTGGCAATTTCTTTGCTTAATGCTGTCCACTTTAACTTTTGTTTCCATTTGATAATCTTTAAACTGCTATTCGCTGATGTTTCTGGGAATAAAGTTAGTTCCCTTTTCACCTGGCTTTGTGCCACTTGCAGTTAGTTGCCAGCACTGTTTCAAAGCCATGAGGGCACAAGAGCAGATCCACACTCCCATCTTGTGGATAACGCTGGAACATACAATTCTGGAGATTCTCAGAAAGTTTTCTTTACACTTTCAATGATATAACATAGATATGTTTTTATCAAATATAATTGCATTCCTCCACAAGGAAATGTGTAAATCTTGATCTATGAAAGCTACTTCCTCAGAATTCAACCAAATTTGGTGGTGCTATTTTGAGATAAAATTACTAATTGTAATTTAAGGTATGCCCAAACCGATACAATAAACTGCATCCAACACCAGTCTTTCATGGCCATTATTTACCTTGTTAGGGGTTAAAATGTAAAGACTTAACAGGGAGCCAGGGTTGGGGCAGACTGGCAGATTAGGGGAGATTTAGTTACCTGGCGACTAATCACCTCTTTTGCTGGGGCGATAATCTCCCCTAACTGCCTTCTTCCTGTCCTCTGTCTGCTTGAATGAAGAATCGCCTGCAGTAATGCACTCACGGCGCTTCCATTTCCGAAGTCGCCTGAAGTCTCCTCGTGAGGCTGCTTTGGGCGACTTTGGAAATCGAAACACCATGAGTGCATTAACACAGGCGATTCTTCATTCAGGAAGACGGAAGGCAGTTTGGGGAGATTGTCGCTGTGCAGAAGAAGCGATTAGTTGTCTGGCGACTAAATCTCCCCGAATCGGTCTGTTTGCCCCAACCCTAAGAATCACATACTTGTCCTTCCTAACGTATACACAGATGCCCTGACAGTATATTTTGTGAAAGTGCCCTGTTCTCTCTCTCCCTCCCTCACAGATTTAAGGAAGAATTTTGACCAGGAACCCTTGGGCAAAGAAGTAGCTTTAGAACAAGAAGCATTACTCCAGTGCCGCCCCCCAGAAGGAGTACCACCTGCTGAGGTGAGGGGGACGCTTTCTTCTGTAATGTTTTTAACATAATATTTGTGACTAAAAGCATGTTGAATCATTCAAGTTGTACTAATGTGACCTATCTGCTTGTTCCATTTACAACTTTGCATTAGTGAGAGGGATAATGGTGAGGAGGGATACAGAATGTGATATAGTGAATGCCATGGGGCTATAAACACTTCACTTCTCAGCAACATTTATAGACCTTTGAACTTACAATCCACATTTAGGGCTGGGACAGACAGGGAGATTCGGGGAGATTCTGTCGCCTGGCGTTTAATCACAGGCGACAATCTCCCCGAACTCCCTTCTCCCTGTCCGCCGCTTGTTTGAATGAAAAAACGCCAGCGCTGATACATACGCGGCGCAGCGATTTCCGGAATCGGCCGAAGTTACTTCGTGAGGAAACTTCGGGCAATTCCGGAAATCGCCGCGTGTGCGTGGCGCTTTTTCATTTAAACAAGCGGCGGACAGGGAGAAGGGAGTTTGGGGAGATTGTCGCCTGCGATTAAACGCCAGGCGACAGAATCTCTTCGAATCTCCCTGTCTGTCCCAGCCCTAATGCATCAAGTGATCATTTCATTACCGGAAGGGGGATGTCTGGATGTGACTGGAGTGTGTCTGTCCTTGGAGCTCATCTTTTTTCCTCTCCTCTGAGACTACAAACATACTGGAGCAATAATAAAAATCTATATTTATACATATTCCTGTCCAGGTATAGGGTTTTTTTTTTTTAACAGAACGCTTGGGACTCCAGATAAGGATCACCATACTTAGGGACAAATTTATCAAATGCGACATTACAACTCGCCACAGAAAAACCCACCCATGTTCTAGTCAATCCTATGGGATTTTTAGAATTGTTTTTATCAATGGATTGTATCGTTTGATAAAACTGCTTTTAAAAATTCCCATATGATTGAATAGAAAGTGAGTGAATTTTATTGTGGTGAGTTCTACCTTCACAAATTGATAAATTTTTAATAATTTAAACATTAAATAAAGCCAATGGGATTGTTTTATATCCAATAAGGATTCATTATATCTTATTGGGATCAAGTTTTTCGTACTGTTAAATTATTACAGATGATAGAGTAAATTATTTAAAAAAAAAATAATTATTTGATCTTAATTAATCTTAATTTTCAACATAACGGGTTTATGAATACTAGATCCCATGTGTGTATGTAACGTGTAGTACCCCAGTTCATCTTTTAAACATCAAAATCACAAGGTGTGTTGACACGCTCAAAATCATCTTTAGAGACATACACGCAGATTCAGGGAGATTAGAGCACACCAACAAATCTCCTCTTCTTCAGGGCGACTAATCTCCCCAAACTGCCTCACTAGGAAACTTCAGGCAACTATGGAAAATGAAGCGCTCAGTGTGCCATCCTGCTGGCGGGTGAAGGCAAGTTGGGGAGATTGATCGCCCAGAAGCAGAGGAGATTTGTCCCCGAATCTGCGTGTGTGTCTCTGCCCTTATTAGATGATCCTCTGTACTTTTGGAAGGAAAGAAAAGTGAAGTGTACTAGGTAATAAAGTGCTTTAAATTAGTAATGACATATTTAACAATGTAAGCTACTTTTAAGAAATAAATTAACATATGAAAGTTTCCTTTTAAGTAGTGGGGGAGTGCATGGCAGTGTCGCATTACTAATGCTTTTGACTGTTGTACGCTTTACTATCTTTAACACTGCTGGAAGTGACTTTGTTCCCAGTTAAAATAACTCTGTCTCCCTGAGGCAAGATTTCATTTGACTGTCTTATTGAATGCAGCCATCCTGAAACCCTTGCAACAGCTTTAGTGTCTCAGTAGGGGATGACACCTACAAATCTTTGGCAGTTAAAGGAGGCAGATGAATTAGCTTCATCCTCACAGATGCATTAATGTGATAAATGTGACTGCATTAAAGCTTTCAGATTTCATTATTCTGTAGAATGGTTTATATTGGGATTTGGATCTGTTATGCTGACATATGACACATTCAGCTTTCCACACCTGTTTGTTTTCTTGTAACGTTCAATCAAGCCTATAGGGAAACATTACATTCACTCACCTTATTTACACCGAAAAAGGTAGAAATGTATAAAGGAAACTTTATTTTAAAAGAGTGGTCTTTTTGATTTTTGATTTAGTAGCTTTAGGCAATTTTTCCTAATTGGTTTTGCTGCTGGTTTGCTGTAAACGGCTAACATCCTATCAGTTATTTTAGTGCAAAGGAACCTGCTTTGTAGCCCCTGCAACTGCAACACTGCAAACACTGAACCAAAATGAATTAAAGGGCACCTATGGCTTAAAAAAGTTACCCCCAACCAAAGGTGCGGGCTGATAGAGCCTGCATTCCAGTTGGGAGCTCCCGGTGCGACCGCCATGACAGTAGATGCGCGTTTGTGTGCGTGTGACATCACGCACATGCAGATTAAGAAAAGCGGCCCACACAGTGACCATTTTTCTTAATGCGCATGACGTGACACGTGCACAAACGCGAGATTGCCTGCGCTGGCGGGGTACCCCCGCACCTTTGGTTGGGGGTAACTTTTTGAAGCCATAGGTGCCCTTTAATTAATTAATTAATTAATTAATTAATACTCCTGGATCACTGAGCTTCAAAGACTAAAACACTAGAGACAGGAACATTAAACTTTAAACTTCAATTTTGGGTCTTTGTTTATTGTGCATAATCTGAAAATAACTGAACTGAAAAAAGTGTTTGGAATGTGAACAAACCCTTTAATTATATGAAGGCTGAAAAGTTGTTGTTGTTTCAGTGTCATGACAAGCAAGCGATGGTCCAAACTGTGACATGATTTTACTTGCTAGGTAGTTGACTGTTAGCTGGTGGTTCCGACCCAGGAATAAATAAGTGCTTACTGTGCCCTCAGTGTACCTAAAATATTTATTTCTTCTTCCTTTGTAGGTGGAATGGCTAAAGAATGAAGAAATAATTGATCCTACAAAAGACACTAATTTCCTCATTACTATTGACCACAACCTTATAATTAAACAAGCTCGTCTTTCAGACACCGCCAACTACACATGTGTTGCTAAGAACATTGTCGCTAAGCGCAGAAGTACCACAGCAACTGTAATTGTATTTGGTAAATATACGTTTTTTATACTAGTTTGAAGGTTTATTGTCCAATGCAAAATTTCTGTGCAACATTGATGGTAGTATCCGCTAAGTCTATTATCAAGGGTGAGGCAGAGTACCCAATAATAATAATAATAATGATAATAATAATTTTTATGGGAGGCTCCAAAGTAAAGAAAAAGAGGTTGTACTTACAGTTCAACTCAGTCCATGGGTGCAAAAATGGAACAAAAACAAAAATGTAAATACTTCCTCAAAAATGAATGAAAATATCCAAAAAAAATTCATTAAAAAGTTCAATCCATTTATTAGGACATATACACAAATGGCCATTTTGGATATTTTCATTCATTTTTGAGGAGGTATTTTTTGTTTTAGTATCCGCTAAGTCCACAAGGTGTGGTGCTGTGTAGAGGGGTACAAAATGCTTTTGCATTGGCAAACAGTAAGAAATTGCACTGATCCATAATATCACCAAACATGGAGTAGCTTCAATTCCCCTATTAGCCCTCTTTAACCCAAGAAGTGCCCAAGCAGATTATTAATGATTAAAACAGTAGGCCAAATTATAGATAGAGCTTGTGTTGAACAAGGGAATATACTAGCCCTTTAAGTATGCGCACATACTGTACTGAATACTGTAGTTAAACCAATAAGGTCAAAATATCTAATATCTCCCTTAAAGGGTAGTTCACCTTTATTTGAACTTTTAGTATGATGTAGAGAGTGATATTCTGAGACAATGTACAATTGGTTTTCATTTTTATTTATTTGTGGTTTTTGAGTTATTTCGTTTTTATTCAGCAGCTCTTCAGTTTACAGAAGTGATGGGCGAATTTGGCCCTTTTCGCTTTGCCAAAAATTTGCCGAAATGCAGTTAAGTCTATGGGCGTTAAATTATTTTTTTGCATAATTTTTTGACAAACGACGCCATTCAGGTTTTTGGGCGTCAATTTAGCAGCAGACATGACGAAAAATGTGCTCATCCCTAGTTTACAGCTGCATCAATCTGGTTGCTAGGGTCCAAATTTCCCCATCAACCATAAATTGATTTGAATAAGAGACTGGAATATGAGAAGGACTGAATAGAAAGATGAGTAATAAAAAGTAGCAATAACAATGCATTTGTAGTCTTACAGAGCATTTGTTTTTATATGGGGTCAGTGACCCCCACTTGAAAGCTGGAGACAGAAGAAGGCAAATAATTCAAAAACTAAAAAAGAGAAATAGTGAAGGCCAATTGAAAAGTTGCCTAAAATTAACCATTTAATAACATACTAAAAGTTAACTTTAAGGTGAACCACCCCTTCAATTAACTTTGATACACCCAGTTACCATGTCTCTTTTTCTACATATTGAATACATGGAACATTGTAGCCATATTGTCTGATTAACATAAAGCCTGTAATGTACTCGGAAAGCTTTAAAACATAAAGATATTTATACAAATTCAGATTACAGAATGTTTGGAAAATGCTCCCTCGTATATATATTGCTATACAGGTACTAGAACTGTTATCCAGAATGCTCGGGACCTGGGGGTTTCTGGATAAATGGATGTTTCCGTAATTTGGATCCTCGTACTATAAGACTACTAGAAAAACATGTAAACATTAAATAAACCCAATAGGCTGGTTTTGCTTCCAATAAGGAATAATTATATCGTAGTTGGGATCAAGTACAAGCTATTGATTTATTATTACAGAGAAAAAGGAAATCATTTTTAAAAATTTGGATTATATTTATTGAATGGAGTCTACTGGAGCAGCCATTCCATAATTCAGAGCTTTCTGGATAATGGGTTTCCAAATAATGGATCCTATACCTGTTATTCTATATGTATTGCAGTTAAAATAATTTTTTTTAATGCTCATAAAAATAATACACAGCATATTTATCTGTGCAGAGATAAACCCCAACCCTAAAAACAATGTTACGGCAATATAGAAATTAATAGATATTGTTGCCATCCAAATAGCAGAAGGTTGCAGACACACAAGATGAAGCCACTTAACTGTTATTTGTCTTGTAAATTAATTGCATGCTGATAATGAAATAATCACAGCAACTGTTAACTGATTGCGTGTGCCAACTCTGTCCAGCAGACATTTATTCAGGCTGGGCTTTGGCTTAACAGATGGTAAAATATTTTTCAAATCATCATCATAAAATAACTGTTAATTTTCATTCCTGCCTGCCTGAATTCTCACCAGTGGTGTTTTTCTTTCTAGTTTGCGTTTCTATTTTGCATCCAGCCACACTTCATATTAATTACTCTGTGCTTAGCAGGAATCTTTAGGGAAATGCTTTGATGATCATTTCTTTTCTTGGTTAGTGAATGGAGGGTGGTCCTCATGGACAGAATGGTCTCCATGTAACAATCGCTGTGGCCCCGGCTGGCAGAAAAGAACAAGAACATGTACCAACCCAGCTCCACTCAATGGAGGAACAATGTGCGAGGGGCAGCAGTACCAGAAACTTGCATGTAACACTATGTGCCCAGGTATTAGACCTAACTTTTTACATGTCCTGTCGAATTTGCTATAATTGAAATTAGTGATGAGCGAGTTTGTGAAACTGCATGACACATTGAAGTCAATGCAGGGGCATTTCAGGGGCAGCTGCCGCCGATGCCGCTCCCCCCTCGCACTCCCCACTTTTTACTTGTAGCGTCGGAGCGGGTGGAGGAGGGCAATAGTGCTTGCTGCATTAGAAGAGTTGAATTTCTATTTTTTAAAATGGAAATTATCTGTGTTGCCCCTGATAACTGGCCGTTCCGTGCCGCCTGCCGCCAATGCATTAAAGTCAATGGGCGTTTTTTCTTATGGCGACTTTTTTTGTCCTAATGCAATAAAGTCAGTGAGGGTATTTTCTTATGGTGACTTTTTCTCCAAATGCATTAAAGTCACTGGGCTCTTTTTTTCTTATGGACATTTTTTTTACAGCAACAATTTCCGCGGTAAACTTTAGCCACACAAAACAATTTGCACATGTGAAATTCGGAAATTTCACAGCGAATCTGTGGCTGGTGAATAAATTCACTCATCATTAATCGTAATGCAATGTGAGTGTTGCCATTTGTTGCATAAAATGAACTGACCTTTTGTTGTACAGTATTTGTATTACTTTTTAGCCTAATTCACCTTGAACTATCTCTGTTTTTCTGACAAGTTTGACAGGTTTTTACTATGATCCCTTTGAAGTACCCTTCTTCACCAGCTACTGCTTCTCTTTCACTTGAATTGGAAATGATCTGTCTGCATCTGGCATGTATGCTATTAAGTAGCACACATATTGGCACAAGTGTCTGCTGTAGATAAGGCATTTCAAATTCAATTAAATTGAATCAGTTATTAGCAGAGAAGGGCATTTAGAACACAGTTTCTCCCTAGAGGAACACCACACAAAAAAAGATATTTATGTGCTTTCATCCAGACTGAAATATTGACAGTAACATCTTTTTTGCTATTTGCTTTGCATTAATCATTATTTGAATGCATGTAGAAATCTATACAGTTGCAATTTGTGCATGATAATGAGAGTGTCAGCCCCAAACCATTAATTAGCTGTGGGGTGTGACTTATATGGCACATTCCTGATCCAGGCATGTAGAAAAGTTTGTGTAATAACATAGCAGCCCTTTCTGTAGAGAGGCAGTATTCAAGCACCAGCCGGGGGTACTAATGCAGCAAAAGCTAATATCTGTCTCTGCTTTACAGTTAAGTAGATCACAAAAGTTAGTAAAACATATTAACCTTTTAAACTCTTAGCATCTTCCAAAAAGAACAAGTAGTTTTAGCCCTAGACTTTGTCACACATTCTCATTGCATGTACCTTTTATTTTTGCTTTACAGTGGATGGAGGTTGGACTGAGTGGAGTAAGTGGTCAGCCTGCAGCACTGAATGTACACATTGGAGGAGTAGAGAATGCAATGCCCCCACACCAAAGAATGGAGGGAAGGATTGCAGCGGAATGCTGTTGGACTCTAAAAATTGCACCGATGGCTTATGCATGCAAAGTACGTGTATCAGTTCATGGAGGCAATGCCTTAGGGTAAGGTCAAACAGGCAGATTCAGGAAGATTTAGTTGCCTGGCGACTAATCGCCTCTTCTTCTGGGCAACAATCTCCCTGAACTGCCTTCCTGTGTCTTTCCGTCTGCTACAATGAAAAATCACCAGCACTAAAGCACACGTGGCGCTTGGTTGCCTCATGAGGAATCTTCAGGCGACTTCAGAAAACGAACTGCTGCATATGCTTAAGCGCTGGCAACTTTTCATTGTAGTGGACGGGGAGGCAATTCGAGGAGATTGTCACCCAGAAGAGGCGATTAGTCGCTAGGCGACTAAATCTCCCTGAATCTGCTGCTTGACCTTACCCTTAAACAGAGTTTGTTGGTAATGCCAAATGGGCTACCTAATTATGTGTCTGTAGTGTGCAGTATTTTTGCACATCTGCTCCCTGTTGCTTCTAGTTAATAATGTATGCTCAGTAAATTACATGGCTTCCTGTCTAGTTTACAAAGGATACAAATCAGTCTTGCACCTTTGAAATGAGGAGCAGACTACCAATGAACTCCTTCCTATCATACTACCTACCATATTGGGAAACCACATTTTCCTTTTTTTATTTTACTATTTGTTACCATACTTTTATTTCATTATATTTTCTCATATTTTCATTATACTGTATATTCATTATTTTATTTTTTGGTTTGACTGTTTTCATGCCAGCTAACTTCATTTAATTTGTTTTAATTTGTGTTTTTAACAGACAAAAGAGTTTTAGGTGAAACAAAAAGCCATTGTAAGTGTCATTTCATGTTTGTTTGTTTTTTATTTTTACTTTTGATCATGTAACACCATTTTCTTATTCTGCATGCCTGGTTACTGACTTCATTGTTAAACGAAACATAAGGACATTATCCACTGATTATGCAGGACATATATTGTACTTAACGACCTCTACCATAATTATAAAGTCATTTATTCTCATAATTGCAGTCTGTATTTAACAGTGTTCAATCTAGTATGATTGGTCATCTTTAGGGATGAGCATATTTTCTTGCCAAGTTCAGTTTTGAAGCACAACATTTCAAGAGTCTGCACTAACATTTGCCATGTGTTTTGTATGCCGCCAACCCCACACAGTGTTTTATGGACTGGCCGTCATTCCAAACAGATGGGTACCATAAGAGGGGGCATACATAGTATGGCTGCCTATCTAGTATTCTGTTGAGGTACCATGCACTGAGGAATATGCAAAAATAAATATATCAATAAATGTAAAGCCAGATTTATTTGTATGTTTCTCATATAAATTTGGCATAAAGATTCATTAAGAGGATTAGAAAAAGCTTTGCCATTCGTCTAAATCAAAACTAAAACTGAAAGGAGAAGTAAAGTCTAAAATAGAATAATTTTGTATATGAAACATAAACATGAATTTACTGCACCCCAAGCCTAATTAAACAAATGATTTATGCTTTCAAAGTTGGCCACAGGGGGGTCACCATCTTGTAACTTGTAAACATCTTTGCAAGACCAAGACTGTGCACATGATCAGTGTGGTCTGGGCTAAACTTAAAGGAAAACTATACCCCCGAACAATGTAGGTCTCTATAAACAGATATTGCATAAAACAACTTATATGTAAAACCCTGCTTCATGTAAATGAACCATTTTCATAATAATACACTTTTTTAGTAGCATGTGCCATTGGGTAATCATAAATAGAAAATAGCCATTTAAAAAAATAAGGACAGCCTCCTGGGATCCTAGGATCCAACGGTGCACACAAACATACCAAACAAACTATAAAGTTAGGTCACATGAGCCAATTAACAGACAGAGTTGTGTCTTTTGCTTCAAAACTTCTTCCCTTTACAGTTAGTGTTTAAATATTTCTGGTCAGGTGATCTCTGAGGCAGCACACAGACCATCATGAAATGGTGGATCAAGGCAAGAGACATAAAAGGGCAATATTTACTTAAATATATATACCAGGTAGGTAAGATTCTTTAATATGTCACTTGATTTGATATAAACTATCTGTTGCTCAAAATTTCATTTTCGGGGTATAGTTTTCCTTTAAGGATCGTCGTATATTATCACAACAGCACAAGTCAAATAATATCTGCCAGAAGTCGGTACAGCAACACATATTAATAATCAGAATATACAGACTGCACTGGGTCCTGTCTTGTCATGTAATCTAATGTGGATTTTATAGTTTTTGTATTATTTAATACAAACTTTCTTAAACTCTGCAGAACAAGTGGCTGCAGCAAAATATCCATCAAATAGAATCCCAGTTTATCCATGTGGCTCCATGGTCTCTGTCCCTGCAGCTGGAGTTGGAAACAAGGGATGTAAAGGCAAAAATAAAATCCAGTACAAATCTCTACAGTCCCCGACTGCTCTACAGGGAAACACAGTTCTGCATGGCTGGGAAGTAAAGGTGGCCATACACGGAGACAGCAATATCAGGCTGATCTGACAGTGGGCCCTAGGGTCCAATAATCGGATCAGAATGGAGGAGATACAGGTGGTTGCATCGCAGGACTGCATCAACGACCAGATGCGGCTGCAATCCGACTGGATTTTTAGTCCCGCCTGATCAACATCTGGCAGACTTTCAGCCAGATATCGATTGGGGAAGCCCGTCAGAGGGCCCCTATACATGGACCAATAAGCTGCCAACTCAGTCTGTCGGCAGCTTTTATCAGCCCATGTATGGCCACCTTAAGGCAGGGGATCCCCCTGCTGTTCATAGAAATTCCCTTTCCACAGCAGTAAATGAACGGAGAATTTCACTGCATACAGTCAGATTTCTTATAAAAACGGTAGCCATTTTTTATTAAAGTATATTGGAGATAGGTTTCTTTTTCATTAAAGAAAATAGAAATGGTATTTTATTTTTTTGCCTTTACATGCCCTTTAAGGTTAACTGTAGACATGCAATATCTCCTGGTCTTGACATGTGAGGGTGATGGGAAATACATACCTTTGCAGGAGCTGGGAGTCGCAATTAGGATATTCTGGATTTGGAACATGTATCCCCTCAGTATATTAAATAGAGCATAAAGTTCTGCTTTGTAAGTTGAGCTTTGGCTTGTTACTTAGTATTCTATCTTTCTCTCCCCTCAGTACTAGAATCTACAGGGGATGTGGCTTTGTATGCTGGCCTAGTTGTTGCCATTTTTATCATCATCATCCTGCTCATGGCTGTGGGCGTAGTGGTCTATCGGCGCAATTGCAGAGAATTTGACTCTGACATTACAGACTCATCAGCTGCCCTTACCAGTGGGTTTCATCCAGTCAACTTCAAAACCTCTAGACACGGTAAGGCTAATGTAGCTGACATGTTGACCTGTTTGCTGCTGTGTGCGCTCATTAACTGTCATCATCTGAGGTGCTGGCAGATGGTGCAGAGAACAAAACAGATGAAGCTTATAAAGACAAAATTCCAGTGGTTTCTATTCAAGGAATTGTAATTACAGACTGCATAGTTTGTAATTACAGAGCACATCTCTTTTTGACAGCAGCTAAAGGCCACATTGTTGTCATTCACTTTTGTGCTTTGAAGTTAGAGTGTGCTGTTAACAATTAAGTCACTTTATCTAGCATAGTGTATGAAAACATGCAATAAGTAGAGAAACCAGTCATTTAATTGGAAGTTTATATAAACAATTACAATTCCCCCCCCCCAGGCTATTCTACAGTTGCAAGTCAGATTACTGTTACCTGAAGCTGCACAAACTGTTTATTATTATTAATATTAATAATGTATAGGAATATAGAAACATGTATGATTCTCTGGATATTTTTTCATGATCTGTGGTTTATAAAAGGCATATGGAAATAAGTATATTGTTTTTATCACATTTTCTTTTACATTCATTATTTTTTAATTATTAGGGTTGAAAGATTCTTGTCTCATTAAACAGCATATCATATCGTCAAACTGAATACATTAAAGCATGCTAGAAATGTGATTACAATAAAATTGTTTTTGTAAACCTACAGTGTTTCTGTGTCATCTAAGTGCAAATAGTCTTCAAAATTATGACATTGTTTATATTCATCGACAGGTTGCTGTGACCATTTTTATGTGTACCTGCCATATTACAGGAGTAATATTGTAAAATTATCATATTTTTTATCTTCAGACAATTCCCAGCTTATTCACCCTGCTATGCAGCCAGATTTAACTGCAAATGCTGGCATATACCGCGGCCATATGTACGCCCTGCAGGACTCTGCAGATAAAATTCCAATGACCAATTCTCCCTTGCTGGATCCACTACCAAACCTGAAGATTAAGGTCTATAACTCATCTACTGTCGGCTCCAGTCCTGGGATCCATGATGGAAATTACCTACTTGGGGCAAAGCCTACTGGCACATACCCATCTGATAACATAATGAATGCCAGAAATAAAAATATGAGCATGCAGCATCTGCTCACGTTACCTCGGGACTCTAGTAACAGTGTAACAGGGACATTCGGCAATCTCGGTGGGAGACTAACATTTCCTAGCACAGGTGAGTTTTGCACAAAAACGCAAGAGGCTAGAACTTGTTGATAATTTGATATTATAGTTGGCTGGGACCACATAAAATGTGACACCCTTGATTTAAACATCATGGACTGCAGCAATGATTAGAGATTGCACAGTGCATTAGGAATAACCCATTTCACATCAGACTTAATCATGTTCATAATGACTCTTTTGGCTATGTTTCCTCAAATCTGTTAATTAGTTTTAGAAGAAGAGAGATGATGTCAGTGGCTAGACTTTGCACGGAAGTTGTGTTTTATCACTCCATGAATTGAAAATGAATTCATAAACAATTGTGGCTGCAAAGAGCTCTGTAATGCAAATTCACTTGTTGCTGTCTGGCTGCTTGAGCTTGTCTAACAGTGGCCATACACAATGGGGAGATTGCCAATCAAGCAGATATTAACCCTTTTTGCCCACCAAAAGCAGGGTGATATCAGGATAAACCAATTGTTGAGCCATAGGGCCAAACACTCGGATTATAAGAAAGAAAATGGGCACAGACGGGTTGTAGGACCACATTAACAAGCCAATTTGGTCCTAGATGGCAGGAAAAATCAAACCTGCCCAATCGTTATCACGGCGATTTTTGGCCTGGTATCTATCTGGAAGGCCAGTCAGAATCCCTGCACACGGACAGATAAGCTGCGGATTCAGTGTAAAATACCGATATAGGCAGCTTTAATCTGCCCGTGCATGGTCACCTTTTTTGTGCAAATAAAAGTTGGTTTTAAAACAGACGTACAAAATATTAGTTAACAGAAAGGCACTACATACAGTATATTTTTTTTCCCCAACAGGGGTGAGTTTACTGATTCCTCAAGGGGCAATTCCACAGGGAAAATACTATGAAATGTACCTAATGATCAACAAACGAGAAAACACTGTGTAAGTATTTTTAAGTTTCACTGCATGGGATGCCTTGACTCTGCACAGGAAGTGTTACTAATAGTGAAACCTGTTAACAAAATAATTAAGCTTCTTGGTATCTTAACAAAATTAGAGAACCGGCTTATAGTAGTCTAGTAAATGATGTCATTATTTTATTCCATTTATCTTGCCTCATGATTCTATATGATTCTGTCTGTATTGTCCTCCTATTTTGTGCTTCCCTCAATATCGTTGAATATTTTACAGGATAATACTTCATTTAAGATTAATATGAATTTGGGGGTTGGGGAATAATTGTTCCCACAAAGTGTTCCAATCCGTTTCCTCCTTTGGTGGCAACAAAATGTATCTTATAATCAGTCCTGTAATTTCTCTAATTCATTGTATTCACTTGGAAACATTATAATTAGGGTTGCCACGTTTTCTTGAAAAAAATACCAGCCTTCCTATACATTTATCTTTTTTTTCCTATTAATAACATTGGGCTCAACCATCAGAAATACCGGCCAGGCCTGTAAAATACCGGCCAGGTGGCAACCCTTATTGTAATAGATATCTGAACGCAGGGGAGACATTCGCACATTCCTTTCTACACATCCATGTCAAAAGGGAATTGTTTCTGTAAAAACTGGACAAGATTTGGTTCTGTTTCATTACTGAAGCGGGATGTCAACCTAAAAATGCAATTTTGGCTAATGAATGAATATGTAATTTTAAAGTGAGTGATACTTTGGAGAATATTGGATACATTTAAAATTATTTATAAAAATTGCATTTCTAGCAAATACTCTCAAAAATAAAACTATAATTAATTTGATTAAAAGGAAACCCTGCTATGTTTTGTTTGTTTAATTCATACCTTATTTTCTCTTGTAGTCTACCTTCAGAAGGGACACAAACCATTTTGAGTCCTATAATCACTTGTGGTCCAACCGGACTCCTACTTTGCAAGCCAATTATCCTCACAGTTCCCCACTGTGCAGATATCACCACATCAGACTGGATTTTACAGCTGAAGACCCAGTCACATCAAGGCAACTGGGAGGTAGGCTACTCTAAATAATGTATTCCTATAGCAGCCATACACTGGCAGATTTTGATGTGTGAAACTACCAATTTAGGATGATCCAACAAAATTGTCTATGATTAAAATAGGTAAAAAATGTCGGAAAACAAATTTTTTCACAATGCATCAGTTTAATAGTTGCTCCAGCAGAAGTCTGAACTGAAATCCATTTTGATAT
This sequence comes from Xenopus borealis, assembly GCA_024363595.1. Taxonomy (NCBI): domain Eukaryota; kingdom Metazoa; phylum Chordata; class Amphibia; order Anura; family Pipidae; genus Xenopus; species Xenopus borealis. The sequence continues at coordinate 33,031,002 of CM044444.1, read as the reverse complement.
CACACCAAACCTACCCCCCCCAGCAGCCTAACAATAGGAAGGTAACCAGATAGCAGCTCTTTAACACAAGATATCAACACCCTGGTAGATTTAAATGCAAATTCAACCCTGTAATAGAAAAACAGTACCCTCCACCCCACGTAGACCCTCCCCCACCCCCAACCTTATTCCCCATTGCCCGGGGAAATGCCCCATACTGCAGGTGCATGCACAGTTGTATCAATATGCCAGTTTGTGTCAACTGCGCACGCGACAAAATGGATGGTAATTGTCGATCTCCCAGTCAGCTTACCATAGACCCACAAGATGGCTGTGTGCAACTCCGCTGCCTGAATCTGCGCCGAGGGGTAAGTATAAAGTATGGGGCTTTTCCCCTGGGGCAGTTAGACTGGAAGGAGGGGGGTCTACGTGGGGTGGGTACACGTTTTTTTATTACAGTTTTTATTACAGAGTTTACTTCTCCTTTAAAAACAACACTCAATAGTAAAAGCCAAGTCCCCACTGAGACCGATCCAGTTAAATTAAGTAGGAGAAATAACAGCCTGCCAAAAAGTAGTTCCATCCTAAAGTGCAGGCACAAGTCACATGACTGGGGGCTGCTGGGAAACTGACCATATGTCTAGCCCCATGTCCGATTTCAAAATTGAATATTAAAAAAATATGTTCTTTTGAGAACTGGATTTCAGTTAGGGATGCACCGAATTCACTATTTTGGATTCGGCCGAACCCCCGAATCCTTCCCGAAAGATTTGGCCGAATACCGAATCCGAATCCTGCTGATAAAGGCCGAATCCTGGCGGAATCCCGAACCGAATCCTGGATTCGGTGCATCCCTAATTTCAGTGCAGAAGTCTGCTGGAATGCCACTATCAACTGATGTGTTTTGAAGAAAAAAAAAACAAGTTTTCCCATGACAGTATCCCTTTAGGCTTAGTCCAGACGGGGAGATTCGGGGGCTGTTAGACTTTGTAGCTCACATGACAAACATAAAACAAAAGTCACATACCATTGATGGATAAAATGATTTGTTAGCTGATAAGATAAAACAAAATCAGCCTATGTATGGGAATCTTAAGTACAGCATTGTGACCCACATTCTTACCCACCTGGACCCGCTACCCGACCCGGACATGCAAGTACCTTATCCACGACCCGCTGCCAATCAAGCATCAGAAGTGCTGTCATGCTGCCAATAAAGAATCAAAGTGCTGTCGTAGCCGGAAGTGACATCATCGGAAGTAGGCGTGAATTAGTGAAAATCGCTGCAGGAACCAAACGGGCATTCAGCATTTTACTTCCCATTTACCTTTATCCCCTCTACAATATGAAAGAGAAAAGTTTCATGTTGGCTTAGTCCGATTCCTATTACATTAAAATCAATCTCTTGTTACAATTCATTTTGCCAGCTGTGCCTAAGAAATAGTACTCGGTATTCTTTATGGCGTGTACATGTTAATGCATTGTGTCTTTAGAAAATAATTGGTACTTGTTTTTCCGGGCCTTGATGATAACACAGTTTCCCTACCTATAGTTTTTGTCTTAACCTTACTGCTGATTACCAACATTGTGTGCAGTATATTGAACTAATGGTAGATTAGCATTTAAATCCACTTAAATTTGTTTAAAGGAGAAGGAAAGGCATATTTAAGTGGGGGTGCCAAAAGTTAAGCACCCCCAAGTGATTATATATACTTACCTCACACTTGGGCCTTTGCTTCTATCAGGAGAATACTGCACCGATCCGAGGTTCTTCCAGCAAGCACCACAAAGCGATTGGCTTCTTTCTTCAAATTTTCGGGGGCAGACACATCACTAGTAGAAAGAAATAGCCAACTTTTTTCTTAAAGTTAGACTTTTCAGCTACTGCACATGCCACCCGCGAGAATAAAGAAGAAGCCGGAAGCTGATCGATCTTTGGTGCTAGCTGGAAGAACCCTGGGCCGGTGCAGCTTTCTGCTGATAGGAGCACCAACCTGGGGTAGTGAGGTAAGTAAATACAATTACTTGGGGGTGTCTAACTTTTTATCCCCTTTAAGTTAATATGAGCGGAAACAACTCAAGTTTAAAGGTGGCCGTACACATGCATGGTCACCAAATGAGCGGAACTTTCCCCGATATGCCCACCTTAAGGTGGGAGATATCAGGCTGATACGAGTGTGGGCCCTAGGGTACAACAATCAGATCACAATGCTGCAAATACAGGCGGTTATACAGGACTGCATCAATGAACCGAATGAACAAATTAGACTGTTGGCAGTTTATATTGGCCCTTGTATGGCCACCTGAATATACATGTAAAGTTACCTTTAGGTCATGTTGATGGTTGATGAAGTAATTGTTAGTTGAAGTTCCTACACTAGACTGTTTTGTCAACCTGACCGTCCCATCTCAGCCAGTCGGTTAAGTTAGCGTTTCTAATGCTAACCGACTTCTGCTGCACAAATATGGCAGCCCCCTCACAGACAAACATGGGGAGTCAGATAACGAATTTAAAAGCATTGGGCAAATTCTTTATTGCAAAATTATAAGTAGCATGGAAGCCCATTATTAATATAGATGTAAAAAAAGTTATAATGAAGGCTTAAAGAGATACTGACACTAGAAAGTATAACTCGCAGTCTGACCCAGTGTAGGTTAAAGAAATTGGAATATTCTAGTCTGTGTATTTGTGATTATTTCCCCCACATCCATAGCAAGCAATACAATGTTTGCTTTTAAACAGATGTCCAGTAAATTCTACCTGCTGACCTTATTATATTTATATTGTAGGGCCTTAACTGTTCAGTATAATATTCTTTTTCACTAAGGAGGTTATTTACTGAAACTCAAAATTTTCTCATTAATTTATTAAAACAACAGTTCGACCAAACTCCCATCCACAATTTGACCTTATTTATCAATAAAATAACGCAAAAAGTTTGGTCTGGGAAAAGACCAGCACATACCATGAAATTATCCAGTTGTAAAATGGACATCTGCCATTAACTTCTTCGGATTCGGGGTAAAATAAATGTTTTATTATATGATATTTATAATAAAATACATTTCCACGAAAAATTTATTTTCCCGTTTAAAAACCCAACCAAACCAAATTCAGGTTTCCGTAAATAACAGCAGCTGCCTTAGAACTTGAGTGAGATTACTTACTGTAGACCTATTAATCACATATTTAGACATCCTATTAATCAAATTTGCTATTTTTCAGGAGGTTGTGACACTGAATGAAGAAACTCTTAATACTCCATGTTATTGCCAGCTGGAAAGTCACTCATGCCACATCTTGCTTGACCAACTGGGCACCTATGCTTTTGTAGGAGAGTCCTACTCCAGATCAGCTATAAAAAGGCTTCAGCTTGCTATATTTGCACCTATTCTCTGCACCTCACTGGAATACAGTCTTAAAGTATACTGCGTAGAAGACACGCCTGATGCATTAAAGGTAGCACATTTTACTTAGGGTTCTGGTTTCTTGTCTGATGATAGAGCTTGATGGGAAAGGATGATGAGATATATTGCCCAGCAACTGGATAAGTAGAGGCTGAACATCTTGGTATTACTCCTGAGATGATAACGGGGTCCTACAATGGCAACATTTTGCAGGTTAGGGTTGGTTGCAGATTAAGGTTTTGTGTCCTAGGGTCAGGTGCAAATTGAGTTTTTCCTGATCAGCACATCACTAGTGGGGACCATAGAAACAAAGTATACCCCAATGTTTTACTTTAGTTCAGTGAATACGGCTTATGCTGAACATACATTGCCAGTATACAACCCTCTTCCATCACCCCTTTGCTGTGACTGTTTTGGTTTACAGATAAGAAAAATGCCATCATGCAGGGGAATTAATCTGTGCTCTGATCTAAGTATCTACTTTACAAGTAGCTAATATGGACTAGCATCCATTTCCCTGTTTAGAAATTACAAAAAACGTATATTTATCATGAATAAAACAAAAGACAAAAAAAAAACATTTTCAGCACTTGCCATATTCATTGAATGGCCCAATTTGTTTTGTTTGGTATACCCTGCAAATATGACTTTTCCATTCTATAGCTTTCCATAAAGTCACAATAATGTCTGGCATTAAACAATTACAATTATTTAGGAAATCCCAAAAATTCGATTCACTCATGGCGTGAATTATCATACACCTTTCAGGAATGCTTAGTGGAAACAGACTTTCCAGTACTTTAATCACATCACATTATAAAGTATTAGCAACTGCTACCATTTGTATTACTGAAATGATTTGTATATGTTGCTAATGTAGATGTTGCATATTTAATGTTCTTAGTGACTTTAAAGTGGAAAAAATATTTTAACGGCACTTTTTAAATTCTGATCACAAGTGAATGGTCTAATCTCCAGCATAAAAATAATTGTGTGAATAAATGGGCTGCTTTCTCAGCTCTTTCTTTAAATTAGCAATATTCTACATTTACTTTAAATTCTTGCATAGATTTGTGAAATGTGTGTTTAGGTTTTTAAGTATTGCCTTGAGGTTTTTGACATATCATTAGTTTGTGTGTTGTGAAGAAATGTATGTATGCTTGTATGTTGCTTGTAATTGGCAAATGCCTTCAAGTTGTTATATTTTTTAATTAGCTTTCCAAGTTGTTTATAGTTTACTCTTATCAACTCTGCATTTTTGCTGCTTTGCATTAATGGAAATTTTCATTCCCTGTATGACAAGTTAAGACACTTCGTTTACCACTTTGCCTGTAATTTCTCAATAAATAAATAAATATATATATATATATATATATATATATATATATATATATATAAACTGCAATAAAATTCTAGATGTGTTATAAATATTAAAGGTTAAAGATGTATACAAGCAAGTGAAGGGATGCAGGATCAACAACTTGGTGGTACTCTTAACAGCTCCAAAAATTTCACTTTTTGCAGGAAGTTCTTGAACTGGAAAAGACTTTGGGAGGATACCTTATAGAAGAGCCAAAGTCATTAATGTTTAAGGACAGTTACCACAATTTACGTCTGTCCATCCATGATATCCCCCACTCATTGTGGAGAAGCAAACTGTTGGCCAAGTATCAGGTCAGTAATCAGATGAAATATATGTAGGAAGTCATCAGGGGTTTTTTAAGCATTATACATGTACTGATCAGTATATCTTTCAATGCCATTGGACTTCTAATATATTCTAATGAAGCTAAAGGTGAAGTTATAGCATTTTTTTTATATGTTCATGACATTGTATATGTGGTTAACAGTCAATTACATGTTTCTAACAGATATATTTGCCAGTACAGTGGTTTATAAATCCATTCCCCAAACCTCCCTAACTAGGGTTATAGAAATCCAGTGGGGTCTTATTGTATCCTACACAGATTTTATTTGACACTTTTGGAGTATAATGACCAACTGGCTTTAAAGCTCTAAACTGCATGATTAAGGGCAGAACTACACGGACGATTGGATTCCATTTTCAGCACATCCGACGCTGGGAGTTAAAACACAGGCCATAAGTCTCATTCGAAAAAATCAAGGCAACTAATAGAAAGTCGGATGGTGTCATATGGTTGATCTGACGCGACTGTCGACACGGATGAACCATGCGACAACATCAGACTTTCCGTTGCCTTGATTTTGTCGCATAGGTCTTATCTACCAGCGTTGGATACAACGTCCGTGTAGTTCTGCCCTTAAGGAGAATTAAACCCTGACCCAACCTCAGCCCCCCCCCAACCACCTTCATTGCCCCTCTCCAAGCTCTCTCCCGGCAACATGTATTCCATCGCTGCCATAAAATTGAGCCTAATGGCACCATCTTCCCTGTCTTTGGCTCCTATTTTTTTCACCAACTCAGATCTTGCAGGATAATTCACAGTTTAATATATGTTCATAATTGAATTCAGCTGTGGATGCTTGCAGAAGATCCTTATTGGTGACTGACAGCAGAGGACCCTGAAGACAGGGGAAGTTCATGCTTTTGAATTCAGCTGCACAACTGTGCAGTTTTGTGGCAGATTGAAACTCTTCAATTGAATAGATGTTGTGGAGAGGGAGCTTGGGTTGGGCCGCTCCAGCCATGAGGCAAGGTGAAAATCTTGCCTCAGGCGGCACAGATTGGCCAGTGGCGGCAAAAAGCAGCCTCTGCTAATTTTAAAACGGAAATTCAGGCGGAAGCCCCTGGAACACGGACCTGGTTAAGGGTTTCGGACAGGAAATGTTCATTCTGACCAGGTTATCCCTGGCTAATGTGATTGTGTTTAGGGGACCAGTTGCCACAAACAGGGGTTTTCAGGCAAACCTAACTGATAAATACATACAATGTATTTGCTTGTTAGTGATCTTAAAGTCATATGAAAATGTTAGTGAACCCGTCTTGGCCTCCATAATAATTTACTCCACTTTCAACAAAAAAGAGAGCAGTGGTATGTTGTTCATTTCCCAGGAACATCTGAGTACTGGGGTGTTTTCTGAACAAAGATTTTTAGTGAAGCAGTATTCAGCTGTATGAAATTAAATCAAATGTGAAAAACTGGCTGGCAAAATGTGGGTATCCTTGTAGTTTTGCTAATTTGAATGCTTGTAACTGCTCAATACTGATTACTGCCAACACCAAAGTGGTTGGATTATTTCGTTAAGCCTTGAACTTCAAAGGCAGGTGTATCCAATCATGAGAAAAGTTATTAAAGGTGGCCAATTGCAATTTGTGTTCTGTTTGACTCTCCTTTAAAGAGTGTCAGCATGGCATCTTCAAAGCGACTCTCAAAATATCTGAAAACAAAGATGGTTGAGGGGAAGGCTACAAAAAGCTAAAAAATCTACAAAAATCTCAGAGGTTTAAACTGTCAGTTTCAACTAAGGAATGGAATCAGGAAATGGAATGGAAGGCTACAGGCACAGTTGCTGTAAAACCCAGGTCTGGCAAGCCAAAAAAATACAGGAGCTACATATGCAGAGAATTGTGTATTTGTGACAACCTAAAGATCACCTCCAAGGATCTGCAAGAACATCTTGCTATAGATGGTCTATCTGTACATCCTTCTACAATTCAGTGCAATTTGCACAAAGAACATCTGTATGGCAGGGTGATGAGAAAGAAGCCGTTTCTGCACTCCCTCCGCAAACAGAGTCACCTGTTCTATGCAAAGGCTCATTTAGACAAACCACAGTCATTTTGTAAAAAAGTGCTTTGGACTGATGAGACAAACATTATTTGGTTATAACAAAAAGTGCTTTGCATGGTGGAAGACCGCATTCCAAGAAAAACACCTACTACCTCCTGTCAAATTTGGTGGAGGTTCCATCATGCTGTGGGGCTGTGTGGCTAATTCAGGGAAAGGGGCCCTTGTTAAAGTTGAGGGTCGGATGAATTCAACCAAATCTCAACATTCTTCAGGATTATGTTCAAGCAAATCAGTCACAAAGTTGAAGTTATGCAGGGGTTGGATATTCCAACAAGACAATGACCCTAAAAACACTTAGAAATCTACAAAGGCATATATGCAGAGGGAGAAGTACAATATTCAGGAATGGTTGTCACAGCCCCCCGACTTGAATATCATGGAACATCTATGGTATGATTTGAAGCAGGCTGTCTATGCTCAGCAGCCATCAAATTTAACTGAACTGGAGAGATTTTGTATGGACGAATGGTCAAACATACTTCCATTCAGAATCCAGACAGTCATCAAAGGCTATAGGAGGTGTATAGAGGGTGTTACATTTGCAAAAGGAGGCTCCGCTAAGTATTAATGTAATATCTAATATTGTTATGATGCATATTGCATATTTTCTGTTAATCCAATAAACAATAAACTGCTGAAATACTACTTTCCATAAGGCTTGTTATATATAAAAAAAAGTTGCTACTTTTGAAAGCTCAGACAATTATAAATAAAACTCCAAATAATTAAGAGGGGTTCCCAAACCTTTTCATATCACTGTATTTCTTGTAAATTTTACTTAAGGTATGTGCACTAATTGCAAAATATACTCATAATGGTAGCTGATACACATATGTTTACATATGAAAATAACTGTTACTCAGTCCTACATCTTAATTACAGTAAATCTTACCCAAAATTGCCTTTTAAAGTGATAGGTAAATTCTGAACAGAAGGACCCTTGCCCTTATTTGTCTTCCAGGAAATCCCCTTTTACCATATTTGGAGTGGTAGCCAACGGACATTACATTGCACATTCACACTGGAGAGGTACAGCCTGGCATCCACAGAACTAACATGCAAAATCTGTGTAAGGCAGGTTGAAGGAGAAGGACAGATATTTCAGCTCCATACTTCACTAGAAGAGGTAAGATTCAATAGGCTGCAAGTTACATGGTACACAATGCTAGTTTATTGCTTGTTGAATATTAATTGTGCCTCTTTAGAATGAGCCGGGTGTCAGGAAGGGCTTTCAACTCCAGGGCTGTAGCTGTGAGCTCCAGTTTTAATTTTTTATTTGTTATTTGAAATATAGTACAGGTATGGGATCTTTATCCAGAAACTCATTATCCAGAAAGATTTGAACTACGGAAAGGCCATCTCCCAATTTAATCCAAATAATCTGAATTTTTTTAAATTATTTCCTTTTGTCATTTATCCTTATTGGAAGCAAAACCAACCTATTGGGTTTATTTAATGCTTACATGATTTTCTAGTAGACCTTAAGTATGAAGATGAAAAAACAAAGTATTCTGGATGATAGATCCCCTACCTGTAGTTTTATCATTCTAATATCCAGATGTCAGATAGTAATAGTGGATCCATCATGGACACAATTGGTTCAAAGTTGTGCTGTCCAAAAAGAACTAAAAACCAGACAAGCCCCAAATAAATAAGAATTGATTTTATTCTTACTATGTCACAGTGCACAATGTATGGAGGAACTGACAGATGGGCATTATGATCACATGACCTTTCTAGATATATGCATAACTAAGCTACATTCTTGTATGCTGTGTATCACTTAGGGCCTACTTATTACATTCATTTTTATGTATTCATTCTTAGAACTGCTCACTAAAATACATTGGCATATATTATTTAACCAGAGGGACCTGTTTCTCTTCATTTTCTTATTCTGATAAATTGGAATTGAACTGATTAGTTAAATTGCCTTCAAGTTCATAATGTCTAGCATGAATCTTTGTAATCTACAGTTTTTCGTTTTGTTTTTTTCCTCAGAATGTGAAATCATTTGACCCATTTTGTTCACATGCTGAAAATAGTGTGACTACACAGCTGGGACCATATGCCTTTAAAATTCCCTTCTCAATCCGGCAAAAAATCTGCAATAGTTTGGATGCCCCTAATTCCAGAGGAAATGACTGGAGGCTTCTGGCACAAAAGCTTTGCATGGATCGGTGAGTCTTAATATTTTCACCCTGACACTTTCCTATATACTCAAGATACAGTCTGTGGATATAACAGATTCTTTTTATAAAATAAAGTGCTTTAATTGTAGCACCTAGATCTGTATTATAAAAGCACAGTGTTAGACCAGATTTAGTAATCAGATGGCCTGTATATGGTACCTGCAAATTGGTTTCTAATCAAGTGTTGCACCCTTTATGACACTGCCCCCTCCATCCAATGATTTTGATATATTTGCATTGTTTGTAGCAAATATTTCCACAAATAAAAAATAATCCTGCCCAATTTTAATTTGATAATCTCCATAGAAAAGTAAAATTTGTTTACTCCATAGCCACTTACCTTTCTGTTCAGTTATAAAGTCTGCTAACCAATGATGTTCTATATATGTTAATATATGTACATATATATAGATTATATAGTGAATAAAGTACCCCTTATTTTAAAATATAAAGATATTTTAAGTCATTGAGGAGTTCCATGACCATATAAAACAAGAGGCCGAAGGCTGAGTCCTTTTATACACATCATGGAGCTCCAAGGTGAATTAAAATATCCTCATATTTTCCAACAAGGGGTAATTTATTTATTATTATACACAACTTTTAGTGAGTGGTGACAAAAATTACATTACTACTCACCTTTTATAACTGAAGACATAATTATATATATATCATTTATGGCACTGCCTTATCTGTGTTTTTCTCCCCTCAGATATTTAAACTATTTTGCTACCAAAGCAAGTCCCACGGGAGTTATCTTGGACTTATGGGAAGCCTTACACCAAGATGATGGTGACCTCAACACTCTGGCTAGTGCCTTGGAGGAAATGGGCAAAAGTGAGATGATGCTTGTAATGGCAACCGATGGGGATTGCTAGTGACTTCATTACTCAGTTGATATGAGTTGGTGAATCTTTGAAAGACAAAGTAGGTTGGTGGAGGATGTCCTCTGGCCCATTAAGGGCAGTTATGGTCTTTGATTATGATGGATAACACAAAACTACAGTTTAGTAAGGAGATGGGATGGGCGTTCTCCTTAAAGTACAATCACAGCCAGCCTTAGAATTTCTTAAGAACTCTGTTTACAAGCCATTCAAGTGTCTACTGGAATATACTTATGCCCTCATTACTTACATAAAGGCCTGCATATGAAGAAGGCATCGCTGGTATCAAGATAACTGCAGATGTGTTCCACCTTAACATGCTAAGCTTTTAAGACTGCATAATCTTATATTTTCTCATTTTATTCTCTTTTTACATCTTCATTGGTATCTACCCCAAACCAACTGTTTTTATCCTATCCAGACTTGGAAAACCCTCACTGATATGGCAGAAGGTTTCTTATGAAACGCAGCATTATTTATTATCCAGATCTTTGGATGAATCTTTGTTTTATATATACAAAATTTGATTCCATGAGGGCTGATAACCAAGACAGGCTTTTTTCATTGTATATCTCTTTTAGTTAAATCCATCAGAATACAGGTGTTAAACTGGTAATTTGCTAAAATGTATTAATAGAGAAATGTTCCCTAATTTATCATATCAAATGCCTGGCTACAAACCCTACACAGCTCAGGGAGACATTACTTCAGACTTGTGTAATAGATCTAGTCATTGAGTAAGATTAATTCCTTCTATTACAAGGCAAACCTATTACTTGAACACCATGATTATTATGTTTTAAGCCTTTTCAAAGGAGAAAAGAAATATCTTACACATGTTTTGTGTTGTCTTTAAACTAGGGGGAGAAGAACAAACCTATGACTATGAAATCTGTCTGATTTTGGTGTGATGGGTTATATGTAGTGAAATCTGTTTGATTTTGGTGTGATATGTAGATGACGGCTTTTATCCTCCTGCTTTCTTTGTGGGAATTATAGAGTCATATGTAGTACTATAAAGAAAGGCACTGGCATTGCTTCAGAAATATGAGACATGGTTAACACAATGGTGTTCATTTTATGGGCCTTCAGACAACTTTTTGTATAGGTAGATGTTCACTGACCGAACTTGTTCAGCAATTTAAAAACCAGGGTGGGTGTATTTTTGTAGTCCAGAGAACTTCATTGTCACTGATACATATTTGTGCAGGGCACTTATGAGAAAACTACCTTTTAAACTATTAGATTTTTGCGTAAATGTTTTAGGAGAATAGCCCTGTGTGTAGTCTAGCTACATTCCTTGATAAGCAGTGAGAACAGTATTATTAGGCTTTATGTTATATTTTCAACTATAGTTCCAGTCCTGTAGGACTAACAAAGGTGTAATTAAAGTACATTGATGTAACTCATACCGTTTTCAAGACATAGACTTTTCACGAAAGGGAGATGTTTAAAGGTGTTATATATATTATTTTTGAAGAGCTTGCACATTTCCATTACTGATCCTCATTTAATGCTTATTTATGAAAGAAGGCATAGAGCTACATTTTTTTTAGCATAAGCACATCTCTCAGGGTTTTTAGGCAGTCCATTGCAACTCTTTTTGCAGGAAGGGCCTACAACCTATTGTCTGCAAGCCTTGCTAGTATAAAAGATAAAAGGAAGACACAAATAATTCAGGTTCTCTTTCTCTCAGGGGCTTTTGGAAAAGTGTGATCAAAGATTGTACTTCCCTAGTATGTCCTTCAAATCTTTCATTTCATGATCTTTTAAATTTGATTTAATTCATTAATGAAAGTGACGCAACAGAATTATAGCAAAATGTGGATCTTTGAAAACCTCAAAATGCTCTGCTCTGCAGTGTGACACATGTTCAGATTGTGGTAAGGAAGAGTAACATGTTTAAAGATATCTGCCATGCACATATAGAAGGGATCTCTATATACCTTGGTCTACCCAAAATCATTGACTTGAGTGGGTCCCCTGAGTGTTCTTGCATGACTGCCAAAGAGATCATTTTTACAGCTATTTTTTTGCTAATATTATTTAGTTACCAAAAATGATGCATACGGTACGTCTGTGTAGTGATAACTAATGAATATGTACTTTATGCTCTGGTTATTCCAGTTAGAAAATATAACTGATCTTGGCAGTAGGACCCATAGCCTTTGTGACACTCTCCATAAGCCTTTTACCCCCAAATCTGGATTCAATAATTGGTGATGTCATTTTCAACAAAACTGTTGTTGAATATCAAATTCTACTGCAAAGCCCCTCAGGGTTCTCAGAAACTATTACAACCCAAGGGGCCTTGACGCCGAAGTGCCTTTCCATAGAACTTTTAATTTAATGACTTTATTGCCTGTGTTATAAATAACTTAAATATTTTTTACTGTTACTTTATAACAGATAGTTTAAATGCAGTTTAGTTGGGACAGTTGCCTTTTTTATATTTTAATTAGGCTAACTCTCATTTTTTTTGGTTCTGGGCTGTTTATAAGATATCCAAATGCTGGCAAAGGTTAAGTGTATGATAATATTGTGGGAATAACATTTTGTGTGCCTTTCTAAAAACAAAATTGTGGTGGTTCCCCCATTACATTAGTAGTGTTGTTATGCTGATGTTTTATACGATGAAGAGCCGTATTGAACTGGTTTAGTTATAGGAGTGTGTATATGGAAAAGGCCAGCATTCAGTGAACATGTGAAGAGATGTATACAAGCACACAAAAAAAGCATCTTTATACTAGTCCCCTGGATAGTGGTAGTCATGTATTTCTCATATTTCAGTTACAACTGCTTTTGAGCAATAAAATATATTGATAAAAGACTCCCACAACAGTTGGAGCCCCAAGGCCAAGCCTCCTTAGCCAGTCCATCCTCCCCCACACTCCCACTCAGCACCCTCACTTCTGATCCCCTTTGTACAAGTGAGCCTTTGTACCTTTGTACAAGGTTCAGGACAGCACTCAGTAGATTCAAATCTATATGCCGAATGCTATAGTTTTCATCAAAATGTAGAAGCGCTGGTTTGTATGCTGCCCCTTAATTTGTGCCTGGGCCAGGATGAGCAGCTATGCGTCTTTTGACTCATCATGAACTACAACTTGATTTTCATATGATCTTACAAAGAATCAAATTTGGCATCACACAATCAATCAATATGCATACTAGTGCTAGAATATTCTTCCCCAAGTCTTTATTGCAGTATGGCCATTGTAGTATTTCCCAAACTTGTGGGGCTGCCCATCCAATGCCAATTTTTGGGTGATTGTTTACTTTGTTCAAAACTGTTGTCACCTCGAGGTATAATGAATATTGAAGCAACAGAGAAATGGGTGTACACATAAGCATAACCCAAAAAAGCATCGCTGGCACATTAATGATGAAATAGAACATTCGTTATGTGACTATTTGATCGTTAGCTCCTTTTTACCACAATATTTATAATAGAATATACTTCAACCGCATATTACTGGTTATTTATTAGTAAAGTATTGAAGTCTCACTTCATAATGCTTTGTTTTTATATTTTTAATGGATGTGGCATAATTGAAGACATTTTTGGTCTTAATACTAAATAGAAACACAGTATAAGTTTATCAAATTGAACACACTGTTCAGGGTTCAGGACTGGAAGTATATATGAAGCAGATGTTGTGTAAATAAAGTTTTCCCAAAGTATATTTGCAGCCTTTCATCCCCTGACAACTACTGTCACCTTCATATGGCACAGCCTATAGAACTACATTATTTCACAATAATCATACCGTATGGTCACAGCCATTCAGCTTTAAAGGGATACTGTTTTTTTTATAGTGCTGCTCCAGTAAACTTCTGCACTGAAATCTATTACTCAAAAGAGAAAACAGATTTTTTTTTTTTATAGTCCGTTTTGAAATCTGACATGGGGCTAGACATTTTGTCAATTTCCCAGCTGCCCCTGGTTATGTGACTTGTGCCAGTACTTTAGGAGGGAACTGCTTTCTGGCAGGCTCTTGTTTTTCCTTCTCGACGTAACCGAATGGAACGCAGTGGGACATGGGTTTTTACTATTGAGTGCTGTTCTTAGATCAGGCAGCTGTTAGCTTGTGTTAGGCAGCTGCTATCTGGTTACCTTCCCATTTCTGACTGCTGGGAGTAAAGAGTGATTGAAGTTTATCAGAGCACAAGTCACATGACTTGGGGCAGCTGGGAAATTGACAATATGTCTAGCCCCATATCAGATTTCAAAATGAAATATAAAAAAATCTTTTTGCTCTTTTGAGAAATGGATTTCAATGCAGAATTCTGCTGGAGCTGTACTATTAACTGATGCATTTTGGAAAAAAAAAAAAAAAATTCCCATGACATTATCACTTTAAGGATAACAAACCATATGCAATCACTTGTGAAATATAGATGGGATGGAAAACACAGCAGCGCCACCAGCTAGGTCAGTGTTGTACAGAATAGCTGGAATGACAGTAACTTTTGGTAGTAATGTATTGATGAGGGGCTGTAGTTCCCCTTCTGGTCTCCTAACTTGTACACCATTAAGGCGCACAAGTTAGGGAGTGACAGTGGACATGGGCTGCAGCTAGGGTTTCCACCTTTTCTTGAAAAAAATACCGGCCTTCCTATATATTTATCTTGTTTTCCTATTAATAATATTGGGATCAACCATCAAAAATATCAGCCAGGCCGTTAAAATACCGGCCAGGTGGCAACCCTAGCTGCAGCGGGGCACTGTACTTACCACCTGCCCCTGCTATCAGGAGTTGCAGAGCTCTGCCAGTCCCAAGCCAGAAGCACATCCCACATAAGCACTATGGGAACACTTTTCCACTACTTAGTGCTCTTACACTTCTGCCCATGATCTATCTATAATTACCCCTCATACCTGCTCTCAGAAAAAGGCTATGATCATATCATTACGTATCTCTATATACAAAACGCGTTAGGACATGTTTTTAACCCATGGAATAAAAAACTATTTTTCTCTGAATTGGTGTACCACAGGAGTGCGTGCTCATTTCAGGATTCCCTTGTATCTCATATCCCCAAACCTTTTTAAATGCAGTTGGCACAAAAATGTATAGTAATTTTAGTAATATATTTAGATATTTTTAACCAGAAGGCAATTTATATTTTTCTAACTTGCCTGTTAACATTTACTTCAAAATATATCTACTGCCTTTTATTCTTCATAAAGTCAGTATTATGTGATGACCAGAAATATCCATGGTTCTACAAATTATCTATAATCCAAAAAAACATTTGGCTTAAAGCACTGGAGTTTAGAGATAATAAGTAAATTGGCCAACCCCTTACAAAATATTAAAATTACATTGTTGAGTGTATAGAGTTATAACTACATACTCATTTTGGTCATATTCTCTTCTGCAGTATTTGCGAATGACTGAGGAGTAGTGTTACATGCCTCCTGCAGTTTTCCTTTCAGAGGGCTGGCATTAAATAAGAGGCCACGGTGGATATTAATCAGGAGCTCTGGCTTTTGGACAAATAAAACAAAAGCCACTGCTGTTGGTTAGAAGCTGCACGTCCTTAAAGGCCTGGCATGAAAATGTCAAGACTTCAGACCACAACTCTGCATTTGTCCTCCCATGAACAATCTATACCATAAACTCATTGCATGAGTTCTGTGACCAAGGGCCATGGTCTGATTCCACTGGCGACATTAAAGGGGTTGTTCACCTTTGAGTTAACTTTTAGTATAATGTAGTGAGTGATATTCTGAGACAATTTGCAATTGGTTTTCATTTTTTATTGTTTGCGGTTTTATAGTTATTTAGCTTTTTATTCAGCAGCTCTCTAGTTTGCAGTGTCAGCAATTTGGTTTCTAGGATACAAATTACCCTAGCAACCCTGCATTAATTTGAATAAGAGACTGGAATATGAATAGGAGAGGGACTGAATAGACTGATAAGTAATAAAAAGTAGCAATAACAATACAGTTGTAGCCTTACAGAGCATTTGTTTTTAGATGGTGTCAGTGACCCCCATTTGAAAGCTGCAAAGAAACAGAAGAAAACTGCAAATCATTTAAAAACTATGAAAAATAAATAATGAAGACCTATTGAAAAGTTTCTTAGAATTGGCTCTTCTACAACATACTAAAAGTTAACTTGAAGGCGAACCACCCCTTTAAACGCCAGGCGACAGAATCTCCCCGAATCTCCCTGTCTGTCCCCAGCCTTAGGAGTTAAAAGCGCAATTTAGTGAAGTGGGAAAGCTTTGGTAGAAGTGATAATGAGATAATGCCAGGCATTTTAAACTTTCTGACAAGTTATTAGTGCTTGGGCTTGCAATTGCATTAATTCTCTAAATATGCAGTTGGCTTGAATTCTTGGTGTGTAGTATTCCTGTGGAAATACAAAACATTTTAAAGCATTATGGGCATTCCTATGGTAATGCTTCTTAAAATGTTCAAAGACATTTGCAAAGCCTTGCAGCTGGTTTTGTATTTACATTATTAGTTGAAATGGCCTTAGGGTTTGTTTGGTCAGACAAATTCAGTTTAGCTTCTGTTCTGTTATGGTTCATGTTGTTGTTTTTTTCCTCTACAGATGTTTTCATGTTGAACTGGTTTTTCTTTACCGCCATATTGTCAACCTATTAATTCAGCTGGAACATTTGTCCTTATCTGTATGAGCACCGAAAAACCATTCGGTGTATTCTGGTCCCTGACTTCAGTGACAATGAATGGATCAGACAATGTAACCCTACAGGAGGTGATGCTGCCTGATGGCAACAGTGTAATGGCCTGATCAAGAAACTTTACCAATAAAGTCTAAATGGCAACTAAACTACCAGCCCTGTGTGTATTAAAGGGAAACTGTCATGGGAAAACATGTTTTTTTTAAAACAGTTAATAGTGCTGTTCCAGTAGACTTCTGCACTGAAATTCATTTCTTAAAAGAGCAAACAGATTTTTTTTATATTTCATTTTTCAAATCTGACATGGGGCTAGCCATTTTGTCAATTTCCCAGCTGCCCCTGGTCATGTGACTTGTGCCAGCACTTTAGGAGGGAACTGCTTTCTGGCAGGCTGTTGTTTTTCCTTCTCAATGTAACTGAATAGTACGCAGTGGGACATGGGTTTTTACTATTGAGTGCCGTCTGTGGATCTATCCGGCAGCTGTTATCTTGTGTTAGGGAGCTGTTATCTGGTTACCTTCTCATTGTTCTGTTGTTAGGCTGCTGGGTGGGGGAAAGGAAGAAGGTGATATCACTCCAACTTGCAGTAAAGAGTGATTGAAGTTTATCAGAGCACAAGTCACATGACCAGGGGCAGCTGGGAAATTGACAATATGTCTAGCCCCATGTCAGATTTCAAAATGAAATATAAAAAAATCTGTTTGCTCTTTTGAGAAATGGATTTCAATGCAGAATTCTTCTGGAACAGCACTATTAACTGATGCATTTTGCAAAAAAATGTTTTTCCCATGACAGGATCCCTTTAATGCATAGGATTACTATTCTCCTTCCAACACACCAACTGCCAGGGCAGATCTACAAGCATAACATAAGGAATGTAAGGGTAGCTGTATATATAAAAAAAATCGGGACTTTATTTGATATGTAAGACAAATAGCTTCTAAGTATTTAAAAAAACAAGACGTGATGCTGTTGACCAAATTCACTGCATACATGGAAACCGACATAACATGGATCCTTTCCATCTATTTTAGCAGGTATGGCTTTGATTGTCTTGTTTAAATTTTAAAACCACAACATTCTTTTTGATTTGTAAAGGTCACTGAAGATTTGTTTTTTAAATTATGACTGTATACAGTAACTTCTGAGTTGTCTAATAAAAAGTGGAATGTTTGGGGTGATGATAGTATGATACAAGTGGAAGGAGGTAAGAATATGGCTGCAGGAACATATCGGGTTCCTCCTCAAGGGTGTACTCCACGAGTGGGTCTTACAAAGCAAACTGGAAGAGTATTTATGAGTGTGGTGTGTTGGCAGCCTATTAAGGCAGAAACAGACAAATTTTCTTTTACCTCCTTTTTATTATTTCCCCTTTAATGCATCAGTGTTATTGGTGCCACTTATACCAATATAGCCACCAGTAAAGCTTATGTCCTTGGGCCAGATGGACGGTAAAGGTAGAGCAGATCAGCTCTCACCATGCAAACGAAACCAAGTTTAAGACATTTTCATTTCTATCGGGCTATGTAGCGGCGGCAAAGTATTGTAGGCTTGTTTGATAACTGTTCCGTGTCTCAGATACATTCTATTTTCTCACAGTTTGTTTCTTAATTAATATGTACAGTTTTTTGGAAAATCATTTACATTTTCTGTATATGTATCGGTTTGGTGTTGGACCCTTGACAGATGGAGGAATTTAGAGACTTTCTTGGTCCCCTGTTTTTTTTTTTCATTACGGCATCTCCTTCAAACACCTGTCTGTCTGTTCTGTAATTTACATATTGTAAATAATGTTTAGCATTCCTATTGTAACAAATTAATTTTTATGCAATAAATTATATTTCCTAGTGTAATAAAAAAAAAAAAAAGCAGCGTGGTTCTTTATGTAGTTCTAAATGACAACTGTCCTAATGGTTAAGGTATAATCCTACTGAGCTGTTTTTTGTTACAGGTTACTTTACTGAACCCTGATACAAGGTTGCGCATGGATATATATATTTAACAATCCTATACTATCATTTGCCAGGTTATCAAATGAGCAAATCTTTACAAGATGTTTGTACCTGATTTCAGTGTTTTACAGCTGAATGTTTTGCAGTTGAGCAACACCCATGACCTGTGTTTCATTGCTCTGTGTTACTGCTCTTGTGGTATATCTGGGACAACCTCAAACATGAAAACAGATTAATCAGCAAACCATTGTTTCTAAAGCCCATTGGAGGGCCCCATACACTGCCCAATAGGCTGCCAACTAAATCTGTTGGCAGCTTATATCATCCAGTGTATGGGGACATCAAATGGCCTTCCCCAATCAATATCTGGCCCAAAGTCAGGCAGATGTCGATAGTGCAAGTTTAAAAATCCCATCTGATAAAGGACTGCATTGGTTCGTTGATTCGGTCTTCGATCCGACCACCCGTATTCTCCTTGTGATCCAATTGTTGGGCCTTAGTGCCCACGATTGGATCAGCCCAAGATTGGGGAGAGATCTGCTAGCCGGCAAGAATGTAAATCGCTGGTGGAATGGTACTTGGATCGCTTTGGTTTTCTGAAGTCGCCTGAAATTTCCTTGTGAGGCAACTTTCGGAAACCAAAGTGATCCGAGTGTCATTGCGCCAGCGATTCACATTCTTCGAAAGCATTTCAAGGAAGTTTAGTTGCCCGAAGAAGAGGAGATTATTCGCTAGGCGACTAATCGCCCTGGAATTGCTATGTCTGCCACCAGTCTAAATGCACAGTTTTGCGCACTAAAAAACAATGTTTATTTAAGAACGATTCATCAAAGAACTTTAGCATGCACTAATAGACATTTCGCTAGAGGTAATTCTGCATTACCATAAAGTGGTATTCTAAACCAATTACAATATTTATAGAATAGAATGAATCCTAAAGCATAATTTATAAACCTCTTTTAAAGGAATTGTTCAGTTTAAAAACTGGGTAAATTAATAGGCTGCCCAAAATAAAACATTTTTTAATGTAGTTAGTTAACCAAAAATGTAATGTATAAAGGCTGGAGTAACTGGATGTCTAATATAATAACCAGAACACTACTTCCTGCTTTCCAGCTCTCTTGAATTCCATTGACTGGTGACCAAGCAATAACCAATCAGTGACTTGAGGGGGGCACATGGGCTATAACTGTTATGTTTTAAACTGAGCTGAATGCTGAGGATTAATTGCAAACTCACTGAATAGTTATGTCCCATGTGGCCCCCCCTTCAAGACCCCGACTAACTGAGCATTAGAGAGCTGAAAAGCAGGAAGTTGGATTCTTATTATTATATCATATTATGACATTCACTCCAGTCTTTATAGGCATTTTTGGCTAACTAACTATATGAGAAACATTTTTTTATTTTGCACAGCCTATTTATCCAGTTTTTATTTTTACACTGAACAGTTCCTTTAAGAGAAATGGAACATATGAGTAGGCATTACTAAACAACATCAGATAGATTAATAGAGGAAGATGTAGTGAGGAGCTTTAGGGTATCAATTAAAGGCTTTTATGAGGAGCTGGAGCCTTACCTACAGCCACTACCACATTTTCACAGTGCCTTAGGCAGTTCCAGAATGCACTACGTTCTGTCTCGTGGAATTATATCAAGTTTCCCAGGAATAGGAATGACTAGAATACTGTAAAAAGAGACTTCTACTCTGACTATCTTAGGTGCTACTGTATATATTGCAGTAATAATGTGTGACAATATCTAGTGCACTAAAATAATATACAAAATACTGCATGCTATAAAACACTGCACACAGTTCACTGAAAAAGAAAAAAAAAACACTTCAGACGAGTGAACTTTTAGTAAAAATATTAGAAGCGATTGCATTTTAAGGCTAAGTCCAGACGAGGAGATTCGGGGCGATCCGTCGCCGGGCGACTTTTTGCCGCGACGGATCGCCCCCGAATCTCCCGGAATAGGTAGGCATTGGCGCTGCTTCAAAGCGCCGGCGCGTGTTCACACGCGGCGACGCGATTTTCAAAAGCGCTCCAAATTGCCTCGCCAGGCAATTTGGAGCGCTTTTGAAAATCGCGCCGCCGCGTGTGAACACACGCCGGCGCTTTGAAGCAGCGCCAATGCCTACCTATTCCGGGAGATTCGGGGGCGATCCGTCGCGGCAAAAAGTCGCCCGGCGACGGATCGCCCCGAATCTCCTCGTCTGGACTAGCCCTAAAGGCATGCTATAACTTTGTCCCCTAAAAATGTTTATTACTGTCATGTGAAAACATGTGTTTTTAAAAATGTATCAGTTAATAGTGCTGCTCCAGTAGACTTCTGCACTGAAATCCATTTCTCAAAAGCGCAAACAGATTTTTTTTATATTCAGTTTTGAAATCTGACATGGGGCTAGACATTTTGTCAATTTCCCAGCTGGTCATGTGACTTGTGCCAGCACTTTAGGAGGGAACCGCTTTCTGGCAGGCTGTTGTTTTTCCTTCTCAATGTAACTGAACAGTACGCAGTGGGACATGGGTTTTACTATTGAGTGCTGTTCTTAGATCTACCAGACAGCTTATCTTGTGTTAGGGAGCTGTTATCTGGTTACCTTCTCATTGTTCTTTTGTTAGGCTGCTGGGTAGGGGAAAGGGAGGGGTGATATAACTTCAACTTGCAGTACATCTGTAAAGAGTGATTGAAGTTTATCAGAGCACAAATCACATGACCAGGGGCAGCTGGGAAATTGACAAAATGTATAGCCCCATGTCAGATTTTCAAATTAAATATAAAAAAATCTGTTTGCTTGTTTGAGAAATGGATTTCAGTGCAGAATTCTTCTGGAACAGCACTATTAACTGATGCATTTTGGGAAAAAAAATTCCCATGACAGGATCCCTTTAAGTGTAAAAAACCACAAAACCCTTTGATGCTAAAACTCGGCAGGTAAAAGTTGTTGAAGTCCTATAGAAGTCAGCGGGAGCTGTGATACCACTTTTAATGAATTTGGACTTTTAGAGGTTTTCTTTTTTTCCACTAGAAATTGTCAGAAAATTTAGAGTTATTTGGCTTTTATTGCATGATTCAGCTCTTTTTTTTTTTCATTCAAACTTTTTTATCTTCAGATCTTTTAATAAATTTCATGGCATTCGTGGTTTTAGCGAAAGTGAGTTTTAGTTGTGCTTTCAAAAAGATTCCCTTTAGGTGCAAAATAAGGGCTGTGATTTGGTAGCTCCTACATGGACTGGCAGCCTACAGGAGGCTCTGGCAGAACACATGGTTTTTTTATGCAATTAAAACTTGCCTCCAAGTCAGGAATTCAAAAATAAGCACCTGGTTTGAGGCCACTGGGAGCAACATCCAACATATTGCTTGCGAGCTACTGGTTGGCGATCACTGCTCTAAAATCACTAAAAAGAGAATGTTGATAAATAAGCCACTGTGAGTGCACATCTGAAATACATAACTGAGGGCCAAATAAGTGAATCAGGAGCACAAGGTTAAAAAAGGATATGGTGATGATAAAAATTACTCTTACCGAAAAAAAGGATCTGAGATGGAGGTGGGATAGTAGGTTCCACAACTGAGAGGCAGTAGCAGTAGAACCAAAGAAATAAGTAAGGACTAACTGTCTTGATATAACTCTGCCTGTACATCTTAGTTACATTGGTTCTTTCCAAAAGTAACAGTAATCTACTTGTCTTGATAAGCTTCACATTTTTTGGTAAAGCTGAGGAAATTTTTGATTCATTTAGATTTTATTGGAACTGTGACAAAAGATGGTGATTTCTTTCTTTTCAATAAATTTTTATTGTTTTTTCAGCAAAAAAAAAAGGTATGCACGTGTATGCTTTCGTTACATTTTTCAACAATCTATGCACAGCTTGTTTATACATGTATAGGTCATGAAATAACAGGTATACATTACTTTTACATCTTTGGTTATACATATTTGTCAAAATCTACGTTTCATTTCCATTTGAGTACAATCCAGTAATGTTAAGCAGGTTGTTCAGCCATTTATGCAAATTTGAGCTGCTGCACAGATTAAAATTAAAAAAGGAAAAAGGAAAAAACAATAATAAAAGGTAAGAAGAATAAAAGAAGTAATAACAAAAACGAAATACTAGTAAATCCGTGTCCTTATATTATTAAGAAGGTGGTGGGTTTAGTTACCATGTTATCACTCTTCAATGAGTGGGAACCAAGGGTTTGTTGCCTCGTCTAGATAATTAGAGTGTCAGCAAGTCTGAAGGGAGGGTCCCCCCATATCTATAGTCTATCCAGGGTTTCCATGTTTTTAGGAATTTGGGAAATTTATCCAAGGCAATGCTAGTTAGTTTTTCATTTACAAATAAAAAGATGGTGATTTCTATAGCAAGCTTATATGGCTAGTAACTTGTATAACTGAATGATCTTCATATATAGGGAAACAAGATGTTCTAGGCCAGGGCCATCATGTTTTGTAACATGAACAGTACCACCAACAATTAAAAGGTCTTCATGTACAAATAAACCTAATATTCTGTAATCTTGATTATGAAGATTTTCATTCATCCAGGTCATGGTATATCTAATATAAGTAATTGGACAACTGGACTTGCTGAAAGATTTTAATGAAGACGTTTCACTGCTCATCCGAGCAGCTTCTTCAATTCTACTGGCTGGTGTGGGAAGTTCTCTGAATAAAGACTTTTCCAACAATCCAATCACACAATCACAACGGCACATGGTAACTTCTCAGGTGACATCTAAGGTGTTGATTCTGTGTAGTTACTGTGATAGGATTACCAATGTGTCATGCAACTCCTAGAAACAGATGTTATTTGTCTGACTTGCATGAATGCATGTGTGAAGTGTTCTGAAACCACCAGGGCACAGATGTGAGAACATCATTGACATGGATTGCCTCTTTCATGCTTCTTTTCAAACCAGCAGTCTTCTTTATCCAAGATTTGGACATTGCTATCTTCAAAGGAGTGTCCCTTTTAAGTGTAGAAAGACAGCACAGTCTTGCCCTGTAGAGTAACCCCCTCCTATGCAGAGCCATTCACTTGGTGAGCAATTGTTTGGTCTCCCCAATGTATATCTCTGTGCACTCCTTGCTGCACTGGACTGCATATACCACATTGCTTTGTTTTTCTTTAGGAGTTGGATTCTTAGGTTGTTCCAGTTTTTGTCTCAGTGTGTTGCTAAGTTTGAAAAACACAGGGAAGTGCTGTTTGTTGAAAATCCTCCTGAGTTTCTCCGACACTCCAGTTACATATGGGATGACTATATTTCACCTACCAGTAACGCCACAAGCAGATCTGGACAATATTTATTGAGGTGAACTGCTGCAAACGCATTACGCGTTTCGGGATTAAATAATTTAATCATAGGCTAACATTTCATTGTATCTTATGTGATGCTTCAACTGGGAAATTAAAGGAACATCTTTCAAATTTGGAAATAACAGTGAGTTCACGTAAGAAACGTAAATTGAATAGAGATAGAATAGACTATGGGAATAATGCTGTGTATGCATGGAAGAGACCTAAACACAACGTCATCATAACAAATCAGTCTCTTTTTCAAGTAACCTTCTGCACAGATGATATGGCATCTTTACATAATCAGATATACTCCAACTGAGGCAGATTTGGAAGATATGGAGGCACTAGAGGATACAAGAACCTAAAAAAAATGACTACAGTCAGGAGCAACATATAAAGCGGAAAAAACAGGAGAGAAGAGATTGGAACAGGAGGAACGACAGACCTGAAAGAAGACTAGAAGAGAAATGGTTCCAGGGAAAAACCTTACAGATTGAGAGAAAAGACAGGACATACTAAATGTGGTTAATTTATCCTTGGCAACAATGACCCAGCCACAGATATCAGTCCTTAGCAAAGGATTATCCTTTGCCCCTACACATCATTTTAGTCTATTTAACACCCTACTAGATGTTAACAAAGTTGTTTGGAAATTGACACTTAGAGGACACTGTGGGACTGGTGGGGCAGGTATAGATCATGTGGGTCTACCTAACAATTATAGGACTGATTCCATGACATATAAGGATAGTGAACAAGGATTCAATGGCACATTTAGGGAATATTGCTGCCTAACTGATTTTCGTATGTTAGAGCATGAATGTACCAGGGAAATATACGCAGATGAGGTCCCAGAAGGTAGATTGGTACTTAATAAGAAACTGAACTAAAATTTTTACCCTTTGCAGACCAGATGCTCCTCAATGGATATGTTCCAGGATCTGGTTGAACAGGACTTAAAAAAATTAAACACCAGGAGCTCCCTGAGGGGTCCATGGAACATATCACTTGAAGAATGACAAGCTCTTAAGTCATTGAAAGACACTAATAATATCACCATTCGACAGACAGATAAGGTTAAGTGTGGTTGTTATGAACACCACAGACTATATAGCAGAAGCGAAACGATAATTGAATGATACAGAAACGTATATATCCACCTGTCCTCTAAACCCCAAGGTGAATTCCTGAAATCCATAGAGCAACTGGTATCATTTGGGATTGGGATTATTTGGTCAAACGACACTGACATCCCAATATTCCACCATCTCCCCAAGATACATAAATCAATCAATTCACTGGAAGGTAGAACTATTGTAGCCAGTATTGGATCAGCTAACGAGGGGCTTTCTGACTGGCTTGATTTGAACTTAAAACCTTTAGTTCCACTATTGGGATCTTATATTAGAGATTTGGGGCACCTATTACTGAATGAAACACACAAGTACACACAAGATTTTATTCACTATAATTCACTTGTTTTAGAATTTTTATTAACATAATTTTTTTCACTTCAATGAAGGTTACTACCTCCAGAGACTGGGCACATCTATGGGGGCTTTCTGCGCCCCTTCCTATGCCAACCTGTATATGGGTAGAGCGGTGCAGCGTCTATGGATGTGATAACCCCTTTTGTGAACATATCGTCTGGTACGGACAATATATCGATGATTTGCTGTTCATATGGGACAGCACATTGAATTCTATTTATGAATTTCACCAATACTTGAATGGCAATCATTATAATCTTCAATTCTGGCATGTTCATAACAAGGAGGAAATTAATTTTTTAGACTTGTCACTGAAAGGCAATATCAACACGGGGACTATTGACATGGAGATGTTCAGGAAGCCCATGGCAGGAAACACAACCCTTAAGTACAATAGTTGTCACCCTAAACATGTAGAGATTGTAGTCGGGGTGATACATTTAAGAATCAATACAAGCAATTAGGAGATAGATTGTACAATCCAGAAACCTGATTAGAAGCTCATACGAAAAAGCAAGCAAAATACCTTTTCTAGGGAAAGGGAACATTAAGACTAACAAGAAGGGAATAGAAAACATTGAGGAAGAAAAACAGGAAATGTTTTTTGTTATAAAGTACAGTGAGGAGTATATGCAAAGTTGTGGTATTATTAAGAAATACGTACCAGTACTAAATGGAGACAATAAAATGGCAGAAGTTCTGTCCCAAACGGAAGTTAAGTTTGTCTCAAGGAAAGCACCCACTTTAGGGAAAATACTAGTTTATTGTCAGGTGTCCTCGGCCCCACTTAATTCAACAGCAAATTGGCTGTCAATGAAAGGCACTTACAGATGCGGAACTGCAATTCTAAGAATGTTAGTGTATATATTTGTTGGAGTGCGGACATTGTAGCAAGCAATATGTGGGCTGTACCACCCGAACATTGAAGGATAGGATAAGAGAGCATATAAGGACCATTATAAATAAAGAGGAGACCACCCCTGTAGGTAAACACTTCATTATATGCTCCCTGAATTGTATAAAGGGGAATAAGACTGAGGGGTGCTTACAATTTTAGAGGTAGCTGCCTCTTCTGCCTACCCCATTTATTGACTACAGTCCAGTTTGTGCTGCCTCATTTATGGGAGAAATGTTTGGTATATTTACCCTTTGCTCTGAAACCCTGGCAAGGAAACTTTTAAGTCCCGACTAAATAATTAAGCTATACGGTACGGGTCTGACTCCAATAATGAATTGCTGTAATGCTGTGGGTGTTCTCACAGTATATTCATTATGCTCACGATGAGTGGCGAATGCCTTTTTCCTCTTAAGGTGGTGGCACAAACTCCGATTGGGGAAGACTAGCCGTCAAACGAATAATGTCCCCAAAAATGCCCTACCGTCGACTAGAATGTGAATTGCCAGCGGGATGGCACTAGGATCGCTTCATTTTCCAAAGTCGCCTGAGGAACTGCTCCAGCTGAATTCTGCACTGAAATCCATTACTCAAAAGAGCAAACAAATTTTTTTATATTTAAAATCTGACATGGGGCTAGACATATTGTCAGTTCCCAGGAGCCCCCAGTCATGTGACTTGTATTCTGATAAACTTCAGTCACTCTTTACTGCTATACTGCAAGTTGGAGTATCACCAC
>CM044444.1:32972333-33003711 GCA_024363595.1 Xenopus borealis | reverse complement strand
CCCCCCAGCAGCCAGATCTAAGAACAGCACTCAATAGTAAAATCCAGGTCTCACTATGGCACATCATTACATTTAGTAGGGAAACAACAGCAGTTCCATTCTAAAGTGCTGTATCTTTCTGAAAGCTCAGGCAAAATCACCTGAGATGGCAGCCTACACACCAATATTACAACTAAATAAAAACTGTAATTTAGAAATAAAAAATACATCATAAAAATCATGACAAAATCTCATGCCTAGGGCAGCAGTTTTAGGGTGGCCCTAGGGAGCCTACATATATTTAAAAAACAAAAAATTAAAAAATTCCTAGTGGACCAAATCCAGCAGTAGAGTTGAAGGGGGTTACTCCTTTATCCATTGGTGAGATAAAGGGCTAATTGGATCTTAGGTGCCTTGTGCAGCACTGTACCCTGACTATAGGTTCCTCTAAACCCAAAAATACAAATATGAGGTGTGTGCTGTTGCTTTTCATGCATTTAGCAATCAAGGAATACATTAAGGGGCAGATTTATCAGGGGACGAATAATATATTTTCTAGTTTTTTCGAAATTCACACATTTGAATTTTGATCCCCTATTCATTCAATGTAAATTTGAGTGTGAGATTTATCATACCTCGAAACAGTCCTCATTTGAATATTTGCCACCAAAACCTGTTGAGTTCATGTACAAGTCAATGGCAGAGGTCCGTTGACCCATTTGGAGACGTTAATAGTCTTCCTGAGATTCAAGTTTTCGTTTCATGATTCGTACAAATTGATTCGATCAAATATTAGACATTTTTTCTTAAATAACATCTCAGTCAAATTGCGAGTATAGTCAAATTACAAAAAAATCACACAAATTCAAAATGCGACCTTTGATAAATGGGCTCATAAATATGTAGCAACCCTTGGAAAAAGGGCTTCTTTAGTTACCCCAACATGACCCATAGATAACAAAAGAAGACATACTGTTTGTTTTAAATATAATCTGAGATTTCTCGGTGTAAAAAAGTTGTCATACCAGTAACCTTCCACTTTGTGGCAGTACTACTCTATCCCAGAAAATTATTTCACAATCCAAATAAAACAATATTGCAACAGGGCACTACGATCGTTGTAATAATACTCCCCTTGTAAATGTATATTTCTAAAGACAATCATTATCATCTTGCTAAAGGAACAGGTCAAATACACTGGATATTAGCACAAAAGAAAGTCCCAAATATGTCAAGATAGAACGGTACTCATCAACGCAAATTAACAGTGAAAGTTTATTTGTTTCATTTACAATTGTTCTAAAATGGATGCAAAAGTTCCACTTTTAGACATTATTACTACAATAATTGCATCCAAACATGATTCTTGCATGTCTGTATACTTGCACTTAGCGTGATTCTGTCCATTTTTATTAAATTGTGCGTAATAATATTAATGGGGCTCTAATTCCAGAGTTTTCACAGTGGCTTGTGTTAATTAAAGGATAACTAAACCCTAAAACAGAATATGGCAAAAAATGCCATATTTTATTTACTGAACTTGTGGCACCCGCCAAAAGTTTCATCTTGTCAATCACAGCAATGATCTAGGGCTTCTAACGTCACAGGGGGTCACCATCTTGGAAAGTGTCCACGACACTCACATGCTCAGTGTGCATTTAATATATTGTGGCACGGTCCCTAAGCTCAGTAAGTGACAGCAGCACAGAGTATGTGCAGTGAATCTGTAGAAAAGAAGATGGGGAGCTACTAGGCATCTTCAGATGCACAGACCTTCCCTGCAAAAGGGCTGTGGTTGCCTTGGGCTGGTACAGATACTCAAACCTTAAACCATTTCTAGCTACTTCTTTAGTTAAGCTTTAGTTATCCTTTAACTGCAGACTTGTGCCAAAACAATCACATCAATACCATTTTAAGGGCTGGTCACACAGTAACGTAACTAAGCAGAGTCAGCCGTGCAGCTGGCCCCCCACTACCCTTTCAAAGCAATTATCTTGGCAGCTATGAGGGCGCGCAAATGGCCAGTGGGCACAAAAACAATTGCACCCCTTGCTCCCCCAGCAGTTCTGCCACTGCGTACATATGAACACTTAAACCTGGGCTCCTCTGCATTCAGTTTTAAACCATCCAGCCCCAGAGTAGCACAGGATGAAATGCAGCTCTTCCTTATGGGCATGCACTCACACATAACTCCCACTGTACATAAATCCATATCATAAACATATTGGGTTTATTTAATGTTTAAATCTTCTTAATAGCCTTAAACTACCATGATCCGGATTATGGGGGGGACCCATATCAGGAAAACCCCAGGTTCCAAACAGTCCAGATAATAGATCCCATACCTATATGTGTCAAGCCATCAAATACTCCTCTAATCACTTTTGCAATCTACAAATTGTAAAAAAAATTAATTTAAAGGGATCCTGTCATTTTCCAAAATACATGAGTTAATAGTGCTGTTCCAGAAGAATTCTGCATTGAAATCCAGTTCTCAAAAGAGCAAACAGATTTTTTTATATTTCATTTTTAAATCTGACATGGGGCTACACATTTTGTCTATTTCCCAGATGCCCCAAGTTATGTGAGTGTGACTTGTGACACAAGATAACAGCTGCCTGGTAGATCTAAGAGCAGCACTCAATAGTAAAACCCATGTACCACTGCGTACTATTCTGTTACATTGAGAAGGAAAAACAACAGCCTGCCAGAAAGCAGTTCTCTCCTAAAGTGCTGGCACAAGTCACATGACCAGGGGCAGCTGGGAAATTGACAAAATGGCTAGCCCCATTTCAGATTTCAAAACTGAATATAAAAAAATCTGTTTGCTCTTTTGAGAAATGGATTTCAGTACAGAAGTCAGCTGGAGCAGCAATATTAACTGATGCATTTTAAATAAAACATGTTTACCCATGACAGTTTCCCTTTAAGGTTCTTTTTTTTGTCTGACATCTCTCATTAGATCATATAGGAACAGAATTTTATATACGGATGGGTATCCTCTAAGCACTGTACATTAACAACTAGACTACCTAATCCACAATGAAAACTTTATTGGCTGTGTGCTTATCATAAATAGGAGGCCTGCTACTGAAATCTGACAAATACACACCTGAAATTCCATGCGCTTACACTGCTCTGTGCCTTACTTGCTCAGTGATCCAAATCTATTTTGCTCAGTGAAGTCAGGACTGTAGCTGCTTGATCCAGAACATAAATGTTCTTTTCAGCAAGTGTAACTCAGCAAATGTGACCTGCCAGAATTAACCTCAAACTGGAAAATATCCCCAATGCCGCTCTGGTTTGCAAATAACAAAATTGAAATGCCAGGCAGTTTATGTAACTCACCAGAACTACAAGGTGTGAACTGTTATACATTTTTCACTAATTTAATACTAATTTACATATTATCATTTTGCAGAACCACTTGTGACATGCAAGGACCCAAAAGAGAGATTAAAATGAATTTGTGGCTAGTAACTTAGTTCCTCACCATTGGCTGGAAAGCTAGATATAAAAAGGTTTTTTTCTCTTTTCCAGCTAACACTTCTTATTACACTACTATTTTACACTCATCTACACACTTGCCAGCATTCATGACACATCTTTAGGAGTACATAGAATTTTTGGTGTGATGTATTCTAACCATTATTAATATTCAACTTCAATCCACTTTCCTTAAAGGAGAAGGAAATATGAAATGTCATCCCCCAGAGATACATTTGTTCACCTTTCACTCTGGCTGACTTGCCTTTAAAAAAACAAGCTGGTCTGGGTACTTCCCTACAGAGTATTATAGTCTCATGCTTTTCACAAAATGATATCCCTTGTTTCTACTGTGGGTAGGTGCATGCACAGCAAATATATGAATGCACCAGTCTTAAACCAGCGCTAGAGATACTTGGGAGTGTGGTCATATATGCCAGCCTGAACAACTGATGAGTAACTAAGAAACTGGCACCACCTAGTGTTTTAAGTTTCTTCGTTAAAAAAGTATTATGTTTAAAATGATGTACAAATGTTGTTTTAAATGATGCTTTAAAGGTTGTGTAACAAGCATAAGGTATACAATATTATTCTTATTATTAATAAAAACAGACAAAGCTGTAGACAATGTAGTAATGGGCCAATAAGTATATTAAAAAGGCTTTTCTAGAGTTTTGTAACACTGTAGCACTGGCTTGAACATACATAAGAATCCCCCACAAACCCCTTACATCTTGGATTGATTTTCTGACTCATCAATAATGACCTCTGATCCAGACATAGGTGACTGCATCTGCAAATAATCAAAGGTGAAATGTTTACTGAACTTTACTGAGTAAACTTTGCATTAGAAGGAGGTGATATGGGGATCATTAATTAATGAAGGCAGAACTAGTTATCTCTGATGTTAAAGTGAATGGCAACACAAAACACCTTTTGCATTATGAAAGACAACAGGATTATAAGAAACCTTGAAATATATTTTTCAATATAAATGTTTTGAAGTTTTTTAAGCTGGTATCATTTAGGGTAAGGCCAGACGGGAAGATTCAGGGAGATTTGTCGCCTGGCTACTAATTGCCTCTTCTTTGTGGCGACTAATGTCCCTGAACCGCTTCCCCCTGCCTTCCAGCTGATTAATGAAGAATCGCCTGCACCTGTTCACACGCGGCGCTGCGCTTTCCCCGAAATCGATCGAAATTGCCTAAGGAGGCAACTTCGAGCAACTTCGGAAAATGCAGAGACACGTGTGAATAGGCGCAGGCGATTCTTCATTAATCAGCTGGAAGGCAGGGGGAAGCGGTTCAGGGACATTAGTCGCCCCAAAGAAGAGGCAATTAGTAGCCAGGCGACAGATCTCCCTGAATCTTCCCGTCTGGCCTTACCCTTACTATCTATACAGCTGGAAGATGTTCTTCTTTGTCTGCAGTGCCCTCCTGTAAAGAAGGATACCTGGTACTGGCAGGAACTTCAGGACCACTTCCTGGAGAAAAGCCTGATGTACTGCAATAATTCAAAATATTTTTTGAAAGAACCAGCACAGAATATAAATGTAGATATGATCACAAAACAAAGTGCAAAATGTAATCACATGACCTGGGGCATAAATTGCTATATAATATGGCTGACGCTCTGGCTCATGGACTACAACAACTGCAACAGGCTCATTTATAGGCTTTACTAAACAAATAACACTTCCCCCATCCTCAACCACATGAGGAATGGCTGTGTTAAACCAAAAACACTGTTTCGCATCACGTCTCCAGTAATGTTTGTTCTAGCCTATCCTTCATAAAGCTGATTGCTGCTCATAATGCCATTCACTAGGACATAATTTTGAATGTGATCCCTTAACAAGCCTTAAAATAATTTGCCCACCACAGATGTCAAACTTACTGGTCTATAATTGCCAGGCTGAGATCGTAATCCCTTTTTAAATATTGGGATATCAGCTTTCCTCCAGGCACCATACCAAATGAAAGAGAATCTGAGAAAATCAGAAATAGGGGATGGTCTAAAACTGAACTAAGCTCTCTTAGTTTACATTAATTTTTATTAAAGCTTTATGAATCATATCCTGAGTCAGCCACTGACTAGATTGAGTTGAGTCATTAGTGCAGCTATGAAGTGAGCATGGGAACTCAGACTCTATTGTATACACTGAAGAAAAAAAACTGAATTAGCACATTTATCCTCACAAATAAAGCAGTAACCTGCAGGTATGGGGTAGGTCACATATAGAGCAAGTTTTAATTGTTTAAAACTTTTTATTCCCCACTACTTTTACTTGTGTAAACTTTTTTTTTTTTTGCCCCCACTAATGTCCCTTTTGATTTGCAGAAACAACACTTCCAATTTAATTGAGAACATCTGGTTGCTTTGTGTTTAGGGCAGTTGCTGGCTGGGTCAGGTAGTGGGTCCAAAGGGGTAAAAATGTAGGTTGAGTTTCCGATACAGGTTAAGGGCCCTTACACATGGGCGTTTTGGACCTGCGCTCCCCTGCGTTGCGTTTGGCTGCGTTCAGCTGCAGGGGAGCGCAGGTCTAGACGCACCTCATTCTTTTCAATGAGTTTTTACCCACGAGACGCATGTAAGCAACGAACGCAGGTTCAGACACAACATGCTGCATTTTTTCTGCTTTCGGCACCTACATGCGTTCGTGTGAGTACAGCCTCATTGAAAATAAATTGAGTGCGTCTATACCTGCGCTCCCCTGCGGCTGAACGCAGCAAAACGGAACACAGGGGAGCGCAGGTAAAAACGCCCGTGTGTAAGGGCCCTTATAAAGTGCACTCTAACTGATGGGATTATGGATGGTGTTCTGTATCAGCAACATCAGTATGGCAAATGCTTATGAAAAAAATGCCACTAGGCTTGAAGCTCACATGGCAATGTAGTGCTGCTAAACACAGTGCAAAGTTTCATGCTGCTGCGTGCTTAATGTGGTATTTAATATGGTCTTCTGGTGGGCCTCAGTCTGGGACAATTCCCATTAGCTCTTTTAATTTCCACCATAACCACTATACCATTTGTAATTGTCTTCTATTCTAAATCTATTTATTGTGAGAGTGGGCTGTGGATATCTGATTCTTTGGTGGTTTGCAGGAAGCTCAGTCTGACACTGATTGGTTGCTTTATATGTGTATACATTTTCTATTCCATAAGTATGGGTTGTGAGGGTACCTTTGTATTAAAGAAGAGAAAAAAATACAAGATCCAATCATGAAAAAGAAAAAACCTTTTCTAAAACTCAATTCAGCTGGAAACTGATGTGTATTGGTTTCTTTTATTTTCTGTTTGTTCTGCTGTGTTGCTTTGCATGGCTGTTCAGATCAAAATAAAGTTGTTGGACACTGGATGCCCTTGTGATTTGCACTGTGGATCATGTTTAGTGGATCCATAACACTCTGTATGTATGCAAGCTTTGTCCTTTAAAGGGCAAGGAAAGGCAAAGAAATAGAATCCCATTTTTACTTTCTTTAATGAAAAAGAAATCTATCTCCAATATACTTTGATTTAAAAATGTCTACCGTTTTTATATGAAACTTGACTGTATGCAGTGAAATTCTCCCTTCATTTACTGCCGTGGATAGGAATTGTCAGACGGTCCCTAACTTCTGGCAGGAAAACAATCACTTATGAACAGCAGGGGGAGCCCCTGCCTTACTTACCAGCCATGTAGAACTCAAACAGCTTTGTTTTTTGATCATTTAGGACGATCCCTAAGCAGCACAGGACACACTGAGCATGTGCAGTGCCAGTGTCAGGCAAAGATGTATAACAAAGTTACAAGATGACAGCCCCCTGTGGCCAACTTTGAAAGCATAAATCATTTGTTTGATTAGGCTTGTGGTGCAGTAAGTTTATGTTTAGTATACAAAATACAGCGTTTCTAGCCTTATTCTATTTTACACTTTCCTTGTCCTTTAAGTCCTGATACAGATATGGTCAATTACAAATAAAGGGCTTGCACACCAACAAAATTATGGACAAAGTGGTATCTTTTTAAAAAAATACAATCCATGGCATACAAGCAAGTTTAATCACAATTCTAGAAAGTAAGGCAAAACAGCACAATCAGTATATACATACCACTCTAAGTCACAATACCAGTATGAAAGATAAGAAAGCGGATACACTTGCACAAGAGTCAGAATTACCCCAACGTTTCAGCTGAACGCCTTGAGAGGTATGGTGTCCTATTTGGGCCTTTTGCACCCGTAAAGATTTGGATAGTCTGTGATTACTGCATATAAGTGCCCTCCATTTACACAATTTTCTTGTATGCTGATATAGATATGGTGACAAATCTCCCTGCAATCTCCTCGTCTAGAAGAGCCCTTAGTCGCCAGGCAACTAAATCTCCCCGAATCTGCCAGTGTGCCCCCCCCCACCCTTAATGTAACTGAGTCTCATTGGGACTTGTCATACTATTGAGTATTGTTCTTAGATCAACCAGGCAGCTGTTATCTGTTAGGGAGCTGCTATCTGGTTACCTTCCCATTGTTCTGTTAGGCTCCTGGAGGGGAAAGGGAGGGAGGTGAATTCACTCCCACTTGCAGTACAGCAGTATAGAGTGACTGAAGTTTATCAGAGCACAAGTCGCATGACTGAGGGCAGCCTGGAAACTAACAATATGTCTAGCCCCATGTCAGATTTCAAAATCTGAATATAAAAAAATCCATTTGCTCTTTTGAAAAATGGATTTCAGTGCAGAATTCTGCCGTAGCAGCACTATTAACTGATGTGTTTTGAAAAAAAAAAAACATGTTTTCCTATGACAGTATCTGTTTAATACAGTAGTGTCAGGTATTTCAGCTGAGATGGCTGCTGTTGAACTGCTTTTTCTTTAGTTTTGGGTGCTGCACTACACTATTTACTATAAAGGTACATTTTGCCTTGATTTCACATTAGTTCTTATGCTGCGTAAAATAAAGTTCTCTGACAAAAAGGTGTAAAATAGGGAATAATGTGTGAATTTTTATGCCATGTAAATGGCAGATTTGACACTGCTATTTTACAGTCAAATATAAATAATGTCATCATCAACCTTATTTACTTTGTTGAAGGCCTATACACCCCCTGTCATTGTATGTGCATAACTTTGGTTGTGCATTTCCTTAGCAGATGAAGGATGGAAGCAGAAATCTAAAGGCCAAACCTCCCATCAGATGGTCTTCCTTCATCTGGCACTGCTGCATAAATGTACTACACTAAACATTCTGGGGGCCTGGATGTGATTCCACATGTACATATATAAATATCAAGAGCTTTTGTTGAACAACACTGGACCTTTCTCAAACTAGCATTTTATAACTCGCTTCATTTTAATTTTCAGGTTATGATATGGAACATGCATTAACCTCAAACTATTTCACTTCCTTTTTTCTTTTTGTTGGTGCATGTCGGGCTGGTGTAAGTGGAAAATTAAATGCCTTTCCCCTCATACAGTTTTTCTGCTAATCAGGCAGTTGAAAGTAGCATCTAGTTCTGTAAATGAAAATTGCCCTCCTGCCAGAAGGTTACAGGGATTACCATAAAGTTTAAAAAAGAATGTGAATGTCTTCACTTTTTTCTTTGGTATCTTAGCCGCTCTGGATTTTCCCAAGAGTTATAATATTAAAGGGGTTTTAAACCCAACTGTAAAGCTGCAACACAGCGCCCCTAGCTTTCTATAGAAGTTACTGAAACCCATAATTATAGATGCAAGAAATTCACTGAGAATTCACCTGATCAAAAACTTCACTATAAATGCAAAACAAATTACCAATAAGAATTCTGATTCCCAGCACCATGTTAGGCATCTTGCTGTTATCTTATATATAGAGATAATAATGTAATTTTATTTCTTCATTATATTACACTGAAATCAGACATATGGGGATAAAGGACAGGCTTGTTCAGTGATGGGAAACTGTTCTTAAAGCTTCCAACTCCAATTACAGCAACAAAGAACAGGGATTTATACAGATCAGCTGAGATTCTCATTGGACATTTTTTTTTTTCATTTTAATTCAGCCCCCTGCCTTTGTAGATGTGGGAGAAAAGTTTTACTGTACAATATTGCTTTAAGACTACAGCTCTGATGTATGTGGACTATGAGCTTATCTCAGGTTAGGTTGGCTATGTTAGGAGACAAGAAGACATATGTTGCTGTCAAGATCGTAAAAAAAAACAGAGGAGACCGATTACAAGTCTTCTCACTGAGTCTCAGGTGCTGAACATCGCCAGATACAGACCCTTTCTTTGCCAAGGCTATGCTGCTTTTCAAACCCAGGTACAAGATTGGCTCCATAATGCCATTTAGTTTGTTGTTCTCCTGATGATAGTTTTAGTCATACTACTGATCCCACATCTTAAATAAATATATATACATATATAGTCATTACAAATTACATGACCCCACTAACAACCAAACTAATTAAACAGTAAAATTCCATACACATTAAATAAGGCCTGCTCGCCTTATACTCCCCTTACATGTTCATGCAGGATTTATATATCCAGTACTGTATTCTGCCTGCAGAGATTAATAACAAGACACGTTGTGCCATGTTTTCCTCCCTTTCACTCTTTCCATTTGTCTGCATGGAGTACCTGAGTAGGGGAAGCCTAGAGAATGAGCTTCTGCAACACGGGGCCTTAGATATGGACAGAGTACGGTAAGTATAACACCTGTACAACTTCACCAATAAATAGCTTTATAGTTATTGCACTTATAAGAAGGTTTGATAATACAATATGCACTTTGTGGCACTTGGGATCATCATATTCAAATGTATTAGTCAATTATCTTCTCATTTCCTTAAATGAAAGGTGACATACTACAGGACGTTAACCATTATTTCCCTGTTTTAAAAGGTTCCATTCGGCAGAGATGATTTGCGGCCTTCAGTACCTGCATGGCGTTGGGATTATCCATCGGTCAGTATAGATTTATTCCTTTCTGTAGCATTTTATAGCAGATGCCACACACAGGTTGCTCTACAAATCAGCAGTTTTATATTTTGTAACTCCTTTTATCTATATATTACAGAGACCTAAAACCTGTGAATGTTCTGTTGGACCATTAGGGACATGTTAAAATATCAGATTTCGGCCTGGCAAAGCAGAGCATCTTTGACGATGACTTAACCACCGGCTGGGCCGGAACCTTGGAATACATGGCGTCGGAGGTGAGATCTGCAATTGCAGTTTATTTAAAATGAATGCAAGAAGTAAAGGAGGACAACAGGACTATAGAACAGGACTGTTTTTTTATTTTTATTTTTTTAAATAAAAAAACTTTTTTTGAGATTTAATTGGATCTGAAGCTGCTAAAATTGAAATACAAAAATACTCCTGAGAAAACCTGTTGAAATCTTGTAGGATGTGCAAGGTAGTACTAAGAAGATGATGGTGGAACACTTAGTAGGAATGATCTCTATATATGTTTTTATAGAAATAGGAGTATCATTTGGGATAAGCAGAGCTTCGTTACCACCCACATTGTGCTATACATAATATTTTCAGCCATTCAGTAATTCAGAGTTTTCTGGATTTGGGTTTCCAGATAACATATCCCATACCTGTACTGGCAAACGTGGCTGTTCTGAACCAAGTCACTTCGTTCCCTAGACTCAATTCCGAGCTGAATCCATTCAACTCTGTTGCCAATATATTTTAATTATACATACTTAAACTGTGCCCCTTATGCAACTTGGTAAATTATTGTGCAGGAAAAATCATATAATGCAGCAGTAGACTGGTGGTCATGTGGCATCACCATCTGCGAAATGGCCACTGGCATGTCACCCTTTAATGATAGTGACACCAAGAAGCTCATTAATTCCATCAAGTTCCACGAACCAGAGGTACCTGACTGGCTGGACAAAGATCTGCAGCATCTATTGGGCAAGGTGGGTAACAACAGTGGGATAGAAGTATTGCCACAATCACAATTATATTTATGCTTTTTTTTTAATCATTGTCCATTGATCTTTTAGCTACTACTTAAAGATCGGAAGCAACGGCTTGGTGTTCGAGGTGATATCAGGAGCCACCTATTTTACAAATACATTGACTGGGTGGCGCTGGAAGAGGATGGATTACAGCCCCCTTTCCAGCTAAGAACAGTAAGTACATGTGAAATAAGTGAATCAGAAAGCAGCAAGTTCTCTATGGCTACAGTTAATGAGATTATTAAAATAACTGAACCTTCTGGATTTTTATACTAAATCAGGCCCACAATGTCACAAAATGAGAATGTTTTCCATACGAAAGGAAAAGCTCTCAATGTTTATGACCACAAAGGGGTGTTGTAGCATTGTTATCTATGGAAGATTTCCCTAAAACAAATATTAGTACTTCCATCTACAAATATTTTATGTTGTCATTAGAATCTTTAATGTATAGTGATGTCAAATGCATGGCAAACTGAAACACTAACTGCTATTTTTACAGAATCAAACCCCTTCATATGAACTTCTAAAAGCAAATACACTGACCATCATTGTTTATAATAAATATTTTTCTTCATGTTGTTTAAAATCATTTTTCCCTTTAAAATGCAGCCATCAGCCGAGCTATTCAAGCCTTGTAATGGGAAGCTGTCATTCCTCGGGTCCCAGGAGGATAAAGCTACATCAGTGGACAGTGACATCATTGCGGGCTTCTTATTTCAGAGCTTCACCTGGCTGCCGTAAGTATAGATAGGTGTGTAGTCCAGTCAACAATAACAACATGCTGTTCAATCTACATAGGTAAATAACATCAGAACTGTGGGCATAGCTGTGGATTTCAACATCTCCACCTGCTGCATCAAGGCTGTCATCTTTCCTGTTTAATCCATCTGCTCTCCCTTCATCTTTTAATACCATCTTATGGGACTGCTGGGTAACATCAGGCCTAGAGGGGCAGTCACTCATCTGATGAAGGTAAGTATAGGTAAGTACAAATATATGTGTTGCGAATGGTGCGTGAGTGTGTGAGTGAATGTGAGATACGGAAGGCTAAGGGTGTAACAAGAAGGCAAGCAGAGTCTAACATCACAGCCTGCTTTGTCTTCCTGCACATTATGTCTATGGATCCCATACCCTGTTAGTTTTGTGCATAGTTTTATAGTTATGCAAGGGCAAGGGTTTTTTCCCTTCTGAAGTAAGATGGGGTTTTTACCTTGTCCTGTTTAGTTGTTGTTAAATGAGCAAAGGGTGGGACTTGATAGACACGTGCAGTTTAAGCCTTGCGATGTTTGTCACGTTTGTCATGGTGTGTGAGGTGTTACACCCAGCGTGAATGGTGAGTGAATGCCAGTAACACGGTTGAAGCCTTGACGTGGCGTTACTGCTCACATGTGTAGACATGTGCTAATTCAACCACTGGTGTGACTGTGAGTGATATGTTGTTTCACTGTCAAAATTTGTTTTATTTATTCACTTTAAGGACATTTTTATAATTCTTTGATTTTGTTTATGACCCTTTTACACTTTAGTAGGCTGTTATGACAGCATTTTCATTTTTACTGGAACTCAAAAGTTCGTAAGTGATACTGGCCCCTCTGATACCCTGAGGAGGCTTGCTGATACCCCCCCAGAGGCAGTGCCTCTACCTTCAAAAGTAGCACTTGCAAAGGGCCCACTGTCAGGGTATTCATGGATGAAGCTTGTGGCAGAGTGGAATTCATGAATAACAAATAAAAGTTCAATTTTAATCAGATATGAAATCTTTTTTCTTAAAAAGTGTATACTTCTATATTAAAGTTATTTTTTCATTTACATTTTTGTTCAGGGCTTGTTTTCCATGTTGCCTTAACTTATAATATGATGTTGGCCTGAGGTACAGGTAAAAGAAACAAAGTATTAGGAATAAAAAAGCATTTGTTCTTAAATCCTTGGATTTTCTGTGTAAACGTGTTTGGTGAGGTCACCATGGTGTTTTCCTTGCCACATGGCAGAAAACGCCCATTTTTGGATCAAGGACCACCTTTGGTTGGTCTAAGCCTTAGATTCCATGTTGTGATGGCACCAACATATTTATTTAGAAGGTTTAACATAAAGTTGCAGCCATCCATATGGCTGAAACCAACTTCACTTAAATAGGAACCCAAAAATAATGTTCTATGGCATCTGCAGGTAAGTCCATGTCAACCAGCACTGGATCATTTCTGGATCATGCAAACTATAAAGGCTGGAGTGACTGTATGTCTAACATAATAGCCAGAATCCAACTTCCTGATTTTCAGCTCTGTAACTTTGAGTTAGTCAGCGACTTGAAAGGGGGCCACATGGGACATAACTGTTCAATGAGTTTACAATTGATCCTCAGCATTCAGCTCTGATTCAAAAGCAACAGTTATGGCCCGTGTGGTACTTCCTCAAGTCACTGATTGGTTACTGCCTGGTAACCAGGGTAACCAGTCAGTGGAAAACAAGAGAGCTGTAAAGCAGGAAGTTGGATTCTGGCTATTATGTTACACATCCAGTCACTCCAGCCTTTATACATTACATTTTTGGCTAACTAACTATATTAGAAACATTTTCTATTTTACACTGCCTATCTATTTATCAAGTTTTTATTTTTATACGGAACATTTCCTTTAAGCACTTTTGTTTCTAGTCCAAGCTATACCTGGATGTTAATGTGCAGTTCTATGTCATTCCTAGCTCGTCTCTTCAACCAAGCTTTTATAAGCTTTAGAAAATATGTTATGGAGACTGGCCCTTTGCATGTGGAACTGCACATTATATTGAATGATATTTGCTGTGAATTTGTATTGGGATATTAAGCTATTATTGGGGAAATCTTACTGTTAACTTATACATAGGTATCCTGAGGTCAGAGCCATCCAACACAAGATAATTTTCCATTCCAGACCTACCAATAGTGTAAAAACATACCATGCTATCCAGGGGTATCTGTTTGCTTAATCTGGGGTATTGTGTGGTCCTCTGAAATTGTTGGCTCATGAAATCTACAAAAAGAGTTACAATTCGGTTAGTATGCTGCTACTTTTATTAACCCATGCATCCCCATTTATTTCATAGTTAATATAGTAAATAATCCAGTCAGTGAAAAAATCTACTGTATTTTTTATTCTGTTATAGTCTACCATATAGTACTAGAATATATTCTAAAAATGTTTTATTTCAAAAGAGTGTTTGTTAGGTAAGAATGGTTTGCTTTTTGGGTTGTTGTACCAGATATTAAAGTGTGTATCTCTTATAATTTAGTCTGTATGTCTGTGGGTTGCGCATTTCAACAACCTGGAGGCAATCTTCAATTTGTTTTTTATTATGCAGCATAGATCCTGGTTGCATGTATTTTTATTCTTTTATTGGTTGTGTTGCAATTTAACACAGATCACAGTAAACCAGCCCTCTCTGTATTTCGGCTATTACAGATATTTTCAAATAGGTTCTTCCATATCTTTCTCATTTGTTGATTTATACTATAGGGAGTGCCTTGTGACCCTTTAACCGGAGAATACCTGGTGTTTGTAGATCCAGAAGCCCATGCAGCTTGCACAATTGAAATGTGCAGTGTGACATCACCATGTATGTGTAAATTTCTTTCTTCTTCCATAATTGTTTCAAGTAACATTTTACCAAAACAATCAGACAAATTAAGTGTATTTATTTCTATGTGTGAAAATTGGGAGTAAAGGAAGTCAAGCAAATGTTATTGTCTAAATTTACTTTGCTCTAATGTGTTGATTGCCTTTATCCAATTGTTTATGGTTGCAGAAGTATTGTCCCCTGACTTCTACAGATATTTGACTTGCCTTTGTGATCCTTGATGAGGTGGCTGTCATAGATGAAATACAGATGATTCTTCTAGAGGTTGGGCCTGGACCAGAGTTCTTTTAGGTAACAACTCTTTAGAATATAGAAAGGAACTCTTGCTTTTGTTTCAGTTTGCACATTTATTCCTATTTGGGGTTATGGATCTTCATGGCCATGTAGTCTAAATTCAATTTAATTTACAGTAATAGAAAGTGGTTTCATGTGTTTCTTTGCCAGCTACAATATACTTTTGTAAAAGTTCCCTTGTGCCATTAGCCAGAGGCTGCTGCCGCTTAAGATTCTTGACCATGCTTTGGAATGCGTAGACAATCTCCGCCCTTGTAAATGAATAGCCTGTGTCCATAAGAATGAAATCTACTCTGTGAGCCAAAAAATGAAAGCATGTGGTTTAAAATGTTCCGTGGTTTATGGCAGCCTTCTCTAAGGTGTGTATACCTGGATTTTTTTTGTGCAGTTTTTATAGTTATCGTATATTTCCCTATTATTAAATAGCTAGCCAGCTACAATTATAGTGTATCATCAAATCACATGCTTACATGAAAAGCCTACTTTTTGGTTCCTTTCAGTGTTGTGCAGTTCAGTGTAGAAACTTTTCTTCCCTAGCAGCACTCACTGAAATGTTGTGATGACGCTAATTGGAACATTTCAGTTATAGGGCAAAAAGGGCAATGCACGTCCAGAACTGCAATCCAGTAGTAGAACGTTGTAAAAATACAAAGCTTCCATCTCAGCCAAATAAACAGTATCACGTTACCACAAGAGACTAATTAATACATTTTTTTACCTAACATTAACTAGGAATCCTGCTCCTTGCCCTGCCTAAGTGATATACCTACCTTGCCAGATCAGTCACACAAGCCTTGGTGTCTCTCAAGAAGGTAGACAGAGAAGCCAGCCCTCACCTATTCTTGACAGCTTGTTTCCTATGGTGCGTGCATCGTGCACTTCCGTGCTATGATGTGTGTGCGCGCGTCTTGATGCCATCATGGGTGAAAATTTTGAATATTTAAAGGGGTCTTGGATGCAAACTCATTGCCCGTTGTAAGTTCTACTTGCTTGTTTCCTGGGAGTGTTATTCTTGTATTTGATTCCTGCCTGTCTGTACTCCAAACTCCACTACTCCTGACCCTTGCCTGCCTGACAATCCTTCTGGTATTGACCCTTGCCTGTCTGACCATC
Source organism: Xenopus borealis (assembly GCA_024363595.1). Lineage (NCBI taxonomy): Eukaryota > Metazoa > Chordata > Amphibia > Anura > Pipidae > Xenopus > Xenopus borealis. Next base: position 32,987,287 of record CM044444.1, on the reverse strand, counting down.
CTTGAACGCGGCCTGTTTGACCCTGCTTGAACTCTGCCCGCACCGACCCGGCTTGTCTGACTACGTGCTTCTGGGCTCCTCCCAGAGTGAAAAGTGGCTGTTATAGGTTGAAGCAGAGCTGAGGCCATGGAGTTTATCACTTATTCTGAAATTAGGGAGCTGTACGTGACAGTAATTCACCAAGTAATAATCAGCTAACAAATAAACTACAAAACTTTGCAGTAAAGCTCTGCTTGATTATTCCTTGCCAGATTTCAGCTGTTGCTGTTCAGTGTTCCAGTGTAAATAGCTGACCTGTTATGTCTGACTTGCTCCAGTTGCCCCACTTTGGCAGCACTTAATGTTCAATGTGGCAAAGTTAAAACTGTTGCATATTTCTAGGTGGTATGCCGTAGCTCAGGCAAGTTCAGTTCCTTGGTGGCCACCAGCAGGGCCGGACTGGGAGAAAAAAAGGCAGCCTTAGCAACAATATCAAAGCTGCTCATGTATTCACGTGCATGCAAATCATGATATATATTTCCAACCCCAAGGTTAACTAGAACTAGTATACTTACAGTATATTCAAAATTTTCCTTTGTGTGCCCCCAGCTAGACCATGTACCCTGGGAAATAAGAGAACTTTACTTTACACATGGTAATTAAAGTTCTTAAAGTAAAGTTCTCAAAGTAATTAACATTTTCTATTATTGAAGTGTAAATTTAAATTTTTCACCTTCTAAAGCAGCTCTGGAGGGGGGGGGGGTCACCCACTCTTCAAAGGGGTTGTTCACCTTCAAACACTTTTTGCAGATTATAACAAACCAGGGAAAGTTGTGCTGACCACTTATTTTTAAAACTGCTTGACAATCGTATGCCTCGGGGGAGGGCGACACTTTGTGCGTGAATGGTTTGAAACGGGAGTTGTGATCACCGGACTTTACACGTCAGCATTCGTCACCGTCCTCATTTCCTGCCCTAAGCAGCGGCGGTTCCCCGCACATTGTGAGGGAGAGTTATCATGGGTGAAGGGGCTGGTGTGGAAGGGTACTGTTTGACAGTCGCACGCCCCCCATTTGTACTCTCCCACCAATACTACAGCCCTCCATATACGGGAGGGTGAGGTATTGCGTGTGGAAGGGTTGATTATGTAGGATTATTATTAAACCTATAAATAAGCGCTCTCCTCCGCTCCCTATGAGTTGCTCAATTTATATGGTGGTGATTACATGATTGATACCTCTAATTTGGAGGGCAATTTCAGTGTTTCTGAATCACAACCACCTCCACACAAGGAATACTACAGATGTTGAATAAGATATAGTTACAACTCGTAACCCCTTTAGGGTAATCATTTTCACTGCCTTAACCCTATTTTTATGTTGTTACATGGGTTTTGTGTAATTTTAACACATCATTTAATAAAAGTTATGTTTTAACACACAGTACATTTATATACTACTGAGCTCTAGACATTAGCAGATGGGAAGGTGCAAATTGAGGGGTCATTTCTTTTTCTCTTTTTCTTTATATTATTTTTAAAAACATTAGGCGAGGTGTAATGAGGCTGTGACCACAAAATACATATTGACAAATACAAGAGGTCCTCTGCACCCATAATCAATATATTTAAGACATTGTGCATACAGCTACTAAAAATGCCTTACCCTTTAAACAAAACAGGGATTGTTTGTCCATATATTGCAATATATTTAAGCTGGCCAACTACATCAAAATCATCCCATATCTGGCCAGTCCTACTCTCAAATTGCATCTGATTCATTAAGAATTCTATTACTTCATTATACATTTTACAAAGGGACCAAGTTTTACCTGCAACTTACTTGCTGCTTTCAAAGTAAAACTCCCAATCTTGGTTGCCCTTTTATTAGACACCAGTGGGATCACCTGACTATAGTTGGGAGGGGTAGAGCTACAACAGATAGTTGGTCACTACTCCAATAAGAACTATAACAAACAAGGGAAAGTTGTGCTCACCACTAATTTTTAAAACCATTATGCGGGGGAGCAATGCGGCTGTGACCACAAAATACATAGACAAACAATCCCTGTTTTGTTTAAAAGGTAAGGCATTTTTTAGTAGCTGTATGCACAGAATGTCTCAATGTCTTAAATATATTGATAATGGGTTGAGTGCCGAGGACCTCTTGTATTTGTCTTTAAGCACAAGCAAATCCTCTTAACAAAGTAGAACTCAGCAAAGTAGAGTTATGGCCCATGTGCTCCTACCCCATGCCCTCAGCTCAGGGGGATGAATGAATCATATACACCATAAAAGGAAGGCTTTAAGGCACTCTGGAAAGCCCTGAATTGATCAGACCAAAAACATAGGTTGAAAAGTATATAGAACCTAATTGTTACCCTAGAATTGTGCATACATATCTAATACACCACTGTTTTTCTATGTCTTTGACCTTGATGTAAGTTAAGGCCCAAACCAAATGATGGACCTTCATTGGGGTCTTCAAGCAGCCACTAAAGACTGTAACTTTTGAGATCTAGGTTGTAATATATGGCACATTCCTTCTCTGCATATTTTATTGAAACCTATGAGAGCTAGCTACCTATTGATTGCTTATGCCGAGGATATCTTAATAGAGAGCATAGCATAATATTTTATAGTTAATTGACTTTTTGATTGGGTGTCCAACTGCAGCGTAAGGATTATGCTAATAAAAGTATTAGAGCAGCATTAATTCAAATGTATTCTGCTAGTTTTCTGCACACACAAACTATTCCCTCTAACATAGCCATCTATTTCATGAAAGACCAATGGTTGATGAGCACTAGTTATAGACTTGGCATATGTTCCACTTAATAGAACATGCAATTAAACACATCCTGAAGTGGCACATAATTTCTGAAGCAGGTTTAACATTGCAGTACTGACTGTCCATCCATGTTAAAGGCTACATCACATACACTGTTAGCTGCCATCCTGCAATGATAGCAGACTTTTGAGGTTCATTATAATACAGATATGTCTTTATTGTCATGTGCATATGCTTTGTTCTGTTTCAGTAATTTCTGAGTGGTTTCTTTGGTCCCATTTGCAAGATAGAAGTTGTGCTGCATGACGCAGATACCAGGAAAGTGTCAGAGATTAAAACGGAAGAAGGCAAAGTAGAGAAACACTTCCTGTTCTACGATGGCGATGGAAAAGTAATGCATGCTCATCAAGAAATCCCCTTCAAGATTGTGACACATGGGAATATTCGGAGAGATTTAGTCGCCTGGCAACTAATCGCCTGTTCTTCTGGGCGACAATCTCCCTGAACTGCCTTCTCATGTCTTCCCTTCCGCTATAATGAAAAGTCACCTGCACTAAGCACACGCGGTGGTTCATTTTCCGAAGTTGTCTCAAGTGGAAATTTCAGGCGAATAAAGTCTGCATGTGCCTGGTGCTGGTGACTTATTATAGCTGACGGGAAAGCATGCAAAGTCAGTTCGGGGAGATTGTCCCCCAGAAGAACAGGCAGTTAGTCGCCAGGCGACTAAATCTCATTGAATCTGCCCATGTGTCTCAAGCCTAATAGTAGAAGGGTTAAAGCAAAATCATACCCTTTGTCTATTCTCAGAAATCACATGGGCTTTTCTGCAAAGGGAGCATTAGTTTTCTCCCTATTTAAGTTTATTCATACAGATGAAGCCACTTTGGATTGTACATTTGACACAGAAAAACTTAACTCATCCCATCCAATTAAAGAGTTCACCATTGAAAACAATGGTGCTTTGGTATGCTAATGAAAAGGTTAAATGCATTAAATGAGTTAAGATAACTTTAGATAACACAGTTTCTTCAATTAGCCCTGAGTCACGATGCATTTAACTCACCAATCCCAGTGGCTGCATCTGTATGAATGGGATTTGTAGCCAAATCATCCAATTAGTAATACTGTTTGTTCACATCATATTGTTAATTTGTGCTTAAATTTCATCCCAGTGGTGTAACTACTGCCCAATGGGTCTTGGAGCAATACTACTGATACATTTATTTCTTCCATTTCCCCACAAGGGCAATGGAGCAGCACATATTTTTGTCCCTCTTTCTATTTCCAAAATGTTGGAAGGTATGCATCAATCGTGCAGAAAATCCTGGAATACTGATACACATGCAGATGCACATTATGTTTGGAAGAGAACATTGCTTCATTCTTCTGTGAGTGAGTGAAACAAGTATTTTGTGTGCCAGTTGCACATTCATGTAGTCAATTTTGTTTTTAATATCTTGTATTTCTTTGCAAATTATCGACAGGACTACTTTGAACGCTATTTCTCCATTGCCTCTGCTGTTACATCAGTGCCATGTCTCGTATTGAATTTCTTTCTTGTCAACAGGTAAGGTTTGTCATCACTAAAACCACATTTTTTTCACTTAGTTATGAGACCTTTTTCCCATGCTGTTTATTTAGCATTTCCAGGAAGATATTGAATGTAATACCAAATATACAGTACATGTAAGACAGCAGCTTTCTACCAGAAGAATAATTTTATTAAGGTTTGGTTATAATTATACAGTTTAGGGTATTATGTACTTTCTGTCTTTTTTAATGCATATATTAGAAGGCAATTATCACATAAGGGCCTTTGAACCATGGCTTCCATTCTGGGGGAAACAGAAGTGGTCAAAACTCCATTCTCCTTCTGTTTAAGCTTTTTAGATGGCTGCCGTGATTTCAGGATGAACTGCGCCAGTTAAACAACACATTTCTGTTCTGTTCTGTTCTGTCATTACTGTGGAACATGCACTTCTGCTGATAGGTGGGAACTGGGCACTGCCATATAGCCCTGTCTTCTAATACAAATGTTTTCAAAAAACAACCTATTTTCCATTGAGATGAATAAGAGGTGGCTGTTGAGTGACAGTCATTAGCTTAGGGTCACACAGGGGCCAAAAATCATCTAACTGAAATAAGCTGGCTGATTTCAGCCCTACCCCAGGCAGTACCTTCCACTGTTTTCCGCATTGAATCAGCTCAGTGCATACAGACTTCTGTAGAATTCAGCACAAAATGCAGAAACTTGTGGTTATTTACTGAAAGTCGCCTAGACTGGTCATGCTGAGCAGATTCAATGAAGAAAAGAGTGGAGGCTACTGCCCGTGGTAGGGCTGAAATCAGCCAGCGTATTTCAGCTAACTGATTTAGACTCCAGTGTGGCCATAGCTTTAGGGCAGATTTGAGCTAAAATCTGCAAAAGTCTGTTTGTGCTGCTTCTGATTTAACACTTGTGAATGCGGAAGAGAGAGAAGGCTACCAGGGTGCAAGTGGGCACTTAAAACTGGTTGCACATGGAAAATAAACATACCAAAGCAGAAATAGCTACTACAAGATATTTTCACCCTAAAATAAGCCCCGATATAAACCATAGATCAAAAGTTTAAAGTAACGCACAGACATATAATTTTGTCAGGGGGCCAGCGGCTCCCACAGGGAGTCCTTCCAAGAGTCCAAGGCAGAGTACAGTTCGGGATAAATCAAGAGAATGGTCGAAGTCCAGGCAAGGGTCCAAGTTGGCAGGCAGCAAGGAATCAAAGTCAGGAAACAGGCTGGAAGTCAATAACAGGAACAAGCAGGATAAAAGGAATACCCAGGAACACAATGCAAGATTGAGCTATACTTGGGCATTGAACTCGTGTCTTCAGCATTCTATTATTTTGAATTTGGCGCCACAGCGCGTGACGTCATCGCGCCGGCGTCCTTGCGCCCACGTGTAGCTCCTGGGTGCCGCCATGATGGATCCCGCGCCATCGCTTTCAGCTTCAGGTAAGGAGCGCCGAGCGCTCGTGACACATTTCCCAGGAACATCTGAGTAGTGGGGTGTTTTCTGAACAAAGATTTTTAGTGAAGCAATATTCAATTGTATTAAATCAACTGAAATCAGTTGAAATTAAATCAAATGTGAAAAACTTGCTATGCAAAAATTTGGATAAGAAGCCCTTTCTGCACTTATGCCACAAACAGAGTTGCTTGTTGTATGCAAAAGCTCATTTTGGAATAAAGGTCTTTGGACTGATGAGACCAAAATTTTGTTATTTGGTCATAATAAAAAGCGTTTTGCATGGCGGAAGAAGAACACCGCATTCCAAGAAAACACCTGCTACCTGCTGTCAAATTTGGAGGAGGTTCCATCACGATGTGGGGCTGTGTGGCTAGTTCAGGGACTGGGGACAGTGTTAGGTGTTTAACTAGCTCTACACATCTACCATATCAGTATCTAATATGTATCCTGGATCCAGTGGCGTAACTACTCCCTGGTGGATAGCATATGTGTTGTACAAGATGCTGTACTGGTTGTTAGCATCTTGCTCCTGTGCATAACCTGTTTATGCATAGGTGAGGAGGGAAAAAGAACAAATGGTAATAATGTAATCATGGTAAAGCAGCAGTTCATGCTACAGGCTAAATTTATTCTGAACCCTCACAGTAATACACAAAATGTTTATTTTTCAAATAATTACCTGCCTGTACATCTACACCCACCCTAAATACAACCTCTTCATTGCCACCTTCACTAGTGTGTTAAAAGGATACTAGAAATGTTTTCATATGTACATATTTTGTTTACCTACAACTAAAATAAAACACTCTTTTGTTATACATATTGTGTAAATGGGAACATTGGTTACTGTCCACAGAAACTTAAAGGGATACTGTAATGGGAAAACATTTTTTTTATGCATCAGTTGATAGTGTTGCTCCAGCAGACTTATGCACTGAAAAAAAAAAAGAGCAAACAGATTTTTTTTTATAGTTAATGTTGAAATTGGACCCTGGGCTAGACATATTGACAGTTTCCCAGGTGCCCCCAGTCATGCTACTTGTGCTCTGCTAAACTTCAATCACTCATTACTGCTGTACTGCAAGTTGGAGTGATATCAACCCCCCAGCTGCCCAACAACAGAACAATGGAAAGGTAACAAGTTGACAGCAACCTGGTAGATAGAAGAACAACACTCAATAATGCCCGAAAGGCGTTCCATACTTAAATGCTGGCTCTGAAAGCACATGACCAGGTACAATGCAGGGGCATTTTAGGGGCTGCTGCCGCCCCCCTCCCGCTCTGTGATTCTAACTTGTAGTGTCGGGGCGGGTGGATGAGCTGAATCGCCAGTGCAGAGAGCGATATTGCGCTTGCTGCACTAGAAGAGCCGAATTTCCATTTTAAAAGACGGACATTTGGCTCTTAAAGTTACCATAGGAAGCTTTTTGCCACCCCTAGTAACTGGCTGCTCTGTGCTGCCTAAGGCAAGATTCTCACCTTGTCTCATGGCCAGATCGGCCCTGGTAAAATGACATGAGATGGTTGCCTATACACCAATTTTACAACTAAAAAAAAAAGTACACTTAGATTAGGAATCAATTTATTAATTTTAAACATTTAAAAGCAATAAAAAAAGAAACTTAAAGTAAAAAAAAAAAGACAATCACCAAAAAATTCAAAAAAAAACCCCTAATTGGTGGTTGGGCACATTTCAACCATGGACCTCTCTGTTTTTTCAATATTTCTTAGCCTATTGTTTTTAAGCATGTTATGCTGAAAACAGTAAAGTGTCTTTCTCAAGGCATCCAGATTTATCATATGCATCCACATTGTTCTGTAGCATATGGCTAAGCTTCTCGTCAGTCACTATATAAATTATCTTAGCTTTCAAAGACATCATGGGTAAGTTTCTTTTTTTCCAGTTACAGTACTAGCAATAATCAGCCTGACTCAGCTTATATACATTGGAGAAGTGTTTTGGTTTATTTCCCAATAACATAACCATAGGATCCTCGGGTTAGGAATGACATTTTACATGGTAGGGGGAATTATTTGAACTGTAAACCAGGCCCGGACTGGCAATCTGTGGGTTAGGGCAAATGCCAGATGGGCTGCTATAAGTTGCCATAGAAAGTCAGTATTTAGTGGGCTGGTGGGGGCTGTTTGGGCCTCTAAGTGGGCTGATTGGGCCTCTGTGTACCTGAAATGCCAGGGCCTATTTTGATTCTCAGTCCAGCACTGCTGTAAACAGTGTACTTTAGAAATAAAAATAAAACCATAAAAAACAATGTCAGAATCATTCTCAGTGGAGCATCAAACATTCTCGCTGCCAGTGTCTTTGGTGTGACTGGACAGTTTCCAATGAAAAATTCCCAGGCTTTAATATCTGGTAAGAAGGAATTAGTAAAATGTGTCAAAGATGAATAAACATGATAAATGAATTAAATGATTGATAAATTATTTCATACAGATTTTGGCACAGTTTATTTTTCTGTAGCAGAAAATTGTGCAAAAGATTCAAGGTATCTAAATTAGGTCAATTAATTCAAATCCAAATAATGGATCAGAACCAGCTTCACACCTTATTATGTTTGCTATTTTTAATGTGAAGAAATTGTGGAAAAAACATAATTTTTTGGTCCCAATCCCTAGGTTAACAATCCTTACCAGTTTTTCCTATGTTTCTAATCTTTATCCAAAGAAGTTTCTTTCCTGCATGTCTGACTTTTCTGGTCATTAAAGGTTTCTTGTATTTGTTTCAAATTTCCTCAAGATGAACCTCTTCACAAATGTTATTCCCAAACCCACGTACTCCTGCTTATGGACAACTTCAGTAAACTTGTGGTTTACTGTATGTACCTTTAAAGCTGATATCAGAAGTCTGTCTCAAATTTACGTCTGCCAAACAATCTGCTAAATGGAAATCCCTGTGTATACTGGGTCCTGCTGCTATTGACAGTCAGTTTGCATTTGCCCTCAACTGTAGGTATTAAGATGTTTAAATAGTGTTATAAATCTTCAAATTAAAACTATGGTGGGAACCAAACCTCTAATATCATCTTCTTCCAGATCTCCTCTGGCAGTGTGGTTCTCCTAAATAAGTACCCTAGACCAGGGTCTTAGAGAACATTTGATAAATGATGATGATCACCTAACGTTTGGCTCCTCCCAGTGGGGAGACTTAAAGACAAACTTTCCTTCTTCTGTAAACAAATCTTTCCACTTCCCCTGTTAGCTCTTCTGTAAGAGCAAAGGTACAAAGTGACTTTCCCAATGTCAGGTTAGGAAGTGGCAGAAATAGATCTCCCACTTTATGTAATTTTTTCAGGTATAATCTCCATGTTTCTAAACTATCACAAATGAAAAATGAGTAGTCAGACTTGTGCAGAATGTTGATACTTTGGCTGCATCAGTCATTTAATAAGTACCAGCACAGGCATGGCATTGAGCAGAATGGTAGTTGTGCCTGCATTTAAGTTTACTTTTACTTTTAGCTTAGTTTTGCTTTTTACTATACACAGTCTCTGGGGAAACTCATAAAAAATATTTTTGAGCAATGCCTTCTATCCCAGAATTCAAAAACCATTTGAAGTTTAATTGCAATGCAAAATTTTCCAAATTGGTAGCAAGCAAAGCCTGAACAATTACTAGTATATTATGGAGTATTAACTCGGTGTAGTGCCCATTTGCTTCTATATATTGAATATCCAACATTAAAAACTTAACCTCCACTGGGCTTGTACTCTGTAGTAATGTATAACTCAAGGATTCTCAACACTATTTTATAAAAAGCTATTTTTATTCACAACCATGCCTTAATAGTTAAAACATAATGCAGCAGTCTGGGAGACGGGATCTCGTTCCATTAAATACTTAAGTTACCCTACCAGATCCATAAATCGGGGGAGCGACCAGTATATAATATACAAAATTATACAAAAAATTGTCTAATTGTCTAATGACAATTGTGTTATATCTTATGAGACAGATTTATCAATGGAATCTAAGACCATCCCATGCATATGTATACATGTTCAAAAATAGTCATATCTAACGTTATGTAACCGGCAGCTAAGCTTCAACTGAGAGGGACAAAAAGTATCCATTAGTAATAAATGGCCGCATGATACACTTCCAAAAATTAGGCCTCATATATTTGTCCAAACACTTTTTATTGCAACCCCATTTCTGGGCAAACATAAGTCAAAACTCCTTTATGGGGGAATATCACAAATTGTTATTTGTGAAGATGAAGATTTCAAGTATATTTTTTTACTTTAAACATTCTTGGTTTTACAGCCCCATTAAAAACATCAGGGGTTTGTTCATAATGATACCATTTTTTTCAGGGATGCACCAAATCCAGGATTCAGCCAGAATTCGTCCTTTTCCAGCAGGATTCAGGGTTCAGTCGAGCCCTTGTGCCTGGCCGAACCAAATCAGAATCCTAATTTGTATATACAAATTGGGGACAGAAAGGTAAATCACATAACTTTTTGTCACAAAGCAAAGTAAAAAATGTTTTTCCCCACTTTTTACCTTCCTGTCACTAATTTGCATATGTTAAGATTCGGTTTACTATTCACCGAATCTTTCATGAAAGATTTGGGGATTCTGCCAAATCCCATAAAGTGGATTCAGTGCATAACTAATTTATTTGTAAACATTTTAGCAATGGAGCAGAAAAAAAAGTTGCTCAATTTTGTTGCTGCATTTTTTTCCCCATTTTTTTCAAACTTGAAAACTGATAAAATGATTTCCTTTATTGCCTTTTTTATGAGAGCATTTTGGCCCAGATGGCACACTAAAATATATTAATAGTCATACTGAAATAACCACAAAAAAGGATGTTTTCATATTCTATTTCTTTTATAATCCCCATCCAATAAATGTAATATTTAAAGCATTTCTTAGCAAATTCATTCGAAGATCTGCTCTTCTATTTAAAAAAAAAAAGAGAAAAAAAAGCTTTCTTAAATGAGGCAGGATTGCGGTTTTCAGCCTTTGAATGATACAGCCATAATTAGCAGTAGAAATGGCCAAGCTGCAGGTGTTCATTGCTTCCAGTCGTTTCTGTGCCATCCTTGAATAAGATCAACCTCATTTGCATATTTGATAAGAGAATGAGCATGGTTTTGAGTGATGTGTCCCCTGCAGGATTTTATGTGATTGCTTTTTCTCAGAAACATTTTTTAACATTACAGAAAATTTCTGTTACTTATTATTTGCGTCTCCCCCTTAGGACATTTTTATGCAGTTACTTAAGATTTTGACAGACTTCAGTTTGTGTCACCATTTTAGCTTCTCTATTCATGCAGTTGTGGAAAATATAGAATCACTTCCCTATTAATGAAGTGAATGAGACCCAGAGCTTTTATATCAGTACATTTTACTTGCCAGATGCCATTTTGGGGCCTTCGACATAGTTTCATGCAGTAAGTCCAGCAGTACTTTTAGGAAGCAAACTTTGATGTAGAAAAGATTCCTGTACACAGTGTAATTATGAATATATAAGAAATAGTGATGGGCGAATCTACCCTGTTTCGATTCGCCGAAAAATTAGCGAATTTCCAGCGCAAAAAATTCACAAAACGAGTCGCGGCTCGGTTTTGATGCGCATCGTGTCGTTTTCGTCGCATCGTTTTCGTCGAGTCGTTTTCGTCGCGTTGCGACAAAAACGACGTCGCGGCGAATCACGGTAATTCGCCGCAAATTAGCCCCTGGCGAATAAATTCGCCCATCACTAATAAGAAATTTTCCAAGAACACTGAAAAGCCTCCAGTAAATCCTAGGGCATTTGGAGACATTGCATTTGCCTCTCTGTTAAAGAAAGCCATGAAATACTGAACTGCAAAGTACAATAATTTTATATGAACTGGAACCAAAACCTAAATAGAGTGGTACCCACATTTTAAAATACAAAATTAAATAGAGCATGTTGTTATCTGCTTGACCATGTCCCATTAAGCCAGGGGTCCCCAACCTTTTTTGCTCGTGAGCCACATTTAAATTTAAAAAAGAGTTGGAGAGCAACACAAGCATGAAAAAGTCCATGTGGATGTCAAATAAGAGCTCTGATTGGTTTTTTGGTAACCCCTATATGGACTGGCAGCCTACAGGAGAGAAGGTTTGGCAGGACATCTGTTTTGTATGCAACCAAAACTTGCCTCTAAGCCAGTAATTAAAAAATAAGCACCTGCTTTGAGGCCACTGGGAGCAACATCCAAGGGGTTGGAGAGCGACATATTGCTTGCGAGCTACTGGTTGGGGATCACTGCACTAAGCCCTATGACATTCTGGGATCCTTGAATCCAAACTACTGCTTTTGTCCGGTCTCCCCTTTACTGGGACTTGGCCCCTGAGAGGCCTTCTGCATGTCCCCTTTGATAGCAGCCCTGGTTTAATATATGAAATTTGTTCAGCATACTGACATGTATTTGATTCACTTTTTGTTTTTTGCAGTTTGCTTTTGTTTAGAATACGTTCTTATGCTCTGATTCATTCCACCTTTGCTCTGTTGTTTATGCACAAAGCTGAAAAATATTTGAAAATTATAAGTGCGTTACATACAGTTATGTCATCTCTACTCCTTACTTGTATAATTTGTCAACCGCTCTATATAATGTGCCACCTCAGCAACAGCCTATTGTGTGATATAAATTATTTCACCAGTTAATTCAGTGTCGTTGTCCATCCTCCCCATACACCCATGTTCCATCTCACTTCCTTTCCTTCTCCCTTCCAATGTGTTAGAGCCATATACAACTACCCCCAGTTTATCCCCCCTATTTCATAATTTATGTGATCTCTATCCACAAGCCATAGTCCACAATAACTGTGAAATGCATTGCCATCTACAAACCAGTTCCCAGTTCATACGGTTGTTCCTTACTGTCAGGAACTGCAGTCGGCTCTTTGCAAGTCTTTTCTCTTCATATAACCAGCAGCCATATTCCATATAAATACAGCCCCCCATCAGGGGGTAACTACAGAGGAAGCAGACCCTACAGAGGACCCAAGAGGGCAGGACAGTAGAGGGCCTAATTGATGAGCAATTTCATTATATCTTGGTAGAATTGGTAAACATTTTAGGGCCTTAACTTGAATTTGCTATGGGGCCCAGTAACATCTATTATGCCAATGGCTCCCATGAACCTAAACTTACCTTCCAGTTTCCACCAGTACCTCCCTTGTTTGAATTGGGCACATACACATCAAATACTTTGCAGCTGAGGCACAACAATATGAAGACTATATCAGAAGAACACGTAAGGTTAATGGACAAGGAAAGTCTAAAATAGAATAAGGCTAGAAATGCTGTATTTTGTATACTAAACATAAACATGAACTTACTGCACCACAAGCCTAATCAAACAAATGATTTATGCTTTCAAAGTTGGCCACAGGGGGCTGTCATCTTGTAACTTTGTTATACATCTTTGCAAGACTAGACTACATACACATGCTCAGTGTGGTCTGGGCTTCTTAGGGATTGTCATAAATTATCAAAAAACAAAGCTGCTTGAGTTCTGCATGGCTGGTAAGTAAGGCAGGGGCTTCCCCTGCTGTTCATAAGTATGATTGTTTCCCTGCCAGAAGTTAGGGAATGTCTGACAATTCCTATCCACAGCACTAAATGAAGGGAGAATTTCCCATAGACATTTTTGATATTGATTTCTTTTTTATTTTTTTAAAAATAAAACAGTACCTTGTACTGGATCCCTGCCACGTATATTATAGAAATTGACAACTTTAGGAAACCTTTAAAATATCTTTTGGAAGTGAGGAGAGCATACCATATGCAGATTACTGCTGCAAGGTAGTTTATTTTAGACTACATACACACAGCATGTTTTAGGAAACCTTTGCAGTTGTAGTAGAAAGGCATTGTTACCCGTTTTGGAAATATATGACTTGAGGTTCATGTACTTTACCCAACATAAAATACTGTAAATTTGCTGATTTTGCAGTAGCTGGAACGACACTAATGAGAGCTTAAATGGCATGTCTTCCTTTAAGAGGTCACATAATTAGGTACACCTATGCACATTTGTAGGGTAATTTATCTTGGTACCTAGTGATATGTGAGAGATAAGATGCTTCATAGTGGAAGCTTTGAGGTGATTTTCAGAAATTTCATCAAAACCGACAAATTTAGGAAAGCTTTACAGCTTGGCATGGCTTTGGAGTAGAAAGATATATTTGCCCATTATGGATTTGGGGGAATGTGTACTTATATATGACTTTTTGGGGTTAGTGTTCTTTTCTGTAGCTTTAGCCCACATAAAAAAACAATATATGTTGTGATTTTGCTGTAGCTTGAACAACAGAAATGATTGCTCATATGGTGTCTTCATTTGTGGGGCCCTAGAGGCCAAGTACCTATGCACATTGGGCATGAAACTGTTCAGCAGATCCCTAGTCTTCATATTTAGGGTGATTTATCTTGGTACCTAATGATATGTGGGATTTTCAGAAATCAAAATCACCAACTTTAGGAAAGCTTTGCAGTTCGGTACTTTGGAGTAGAAAGACGTACACATTTAGGAATGTGTACTTTCCAAAAAATATGACTTTCTGGTGTAGTTTTACCCACATAAAATGTGGCAAATGTGTTGATTTTGCAGTAGCTGGAATTACAAAAATGGTAGATCATATGGGAAATCTTTTTGGGGCCCCTAGAAGCCAGATACCTAATGATATATAAGAGATAAAATGCTGCAAATTGAAAGCTTTGAGGTGATTTAAAAAAATGTCAGACCATTTTATAAAACCTGTAACTTTAGTTTTGACTAGGTAGTTTGGAGTAGAAAGACAAATTTACTTATTTTTGTCAGAATCTGTTCTTTGCAAAAATGTATGGTTTGTTACGGTAAACCTACTGTTAGTGGAATTTTTGTCCTTGAAATCTGAAGTATGCAGGTTTCTGGAGCAGTCCTTCGGCATTTTGGTAGTGTATGTCTGGGAGCTTTTGACCTATACATATTTATTTATACAACTATACATATTTATTATTGATGTGTTCTGGAGACATAGGACTGTTCAAATCAGTTTGTATTTTGGAAAATGTGTTTTTTTATTTTTTTTTACAATGAGAAACCTATACTTTGTTACAGAAGTAGGCAAAATTTTTGTATATTTTGGTTGTCCTAAAAAAAAATATATTATTTGCCTGGGTAAACTGAAAGTCCCCC
>CM044444.1:32960104-32970412 GCA_024363595.1 Xenopus borealis | reverse complement strand
CCCCCCCCCCCTTCCAGGGAGGTTGGAGTGCTAGCCACCTGCTTGTTCTATAACTTCTTCATCAGCATCATCTTCCCAACCATCTCTGCAAATATAGGGACAGCTGGGAAATTGACAAAATGTTTAGCCCCATATCAGATTTCAAAATTGAATATATAAAAATCTGTTTGCTATTTTGAGAACTGGATTTCAGTGCAGAAATATGCAGGAGTAGCATTATTAAATTATGCATATTGATCCCTTTAAATGATATAACATATACAGACCTTGCACGCTAGAAATAAGACAACAAACGTAATTAAAAGAAAGTTATCCAAGGATTATACAAATACAAAATAGGCTGTAACATGCATGCATACCACCAAATATTACACAGCATAGCCATGCAAGCATGAAAATGGATACTCTGGATGAGAGAATTACCCCAACATTTCTGCTAGAATGCCTCTGTCAACTGTTTTCTTGACAAAGGCATTCAGCCAAAATATGTGCAAAATCTCTATATGTTCTGTTATTTTGACTTTAATGTTTGAACATGATTATCTGATTATATCAACTATACTAATTGTCTGTTAATGTACATTGGCAAGCTTTGCTTAGCCCTGAGTGTCCTCTATTACCTGATTAAGTCTCAGGTATACAATTTAGGGTTTTTGTAAGACTATTGTGTGGTGTTTATACAAATGGCCTGCGGGTGTCACTGTGCATAGTACTTGTACTGTGCATACACAGGACTTTCTGTACAGCTTAAAAATGAAAGTAGGAAGTTACTGTTGTTGTGTAAGGCCTGTATGAGCCTGTTAATAAAGCACTGTTATACTCTCCTCATCCTCGTCTACTTAACATAACATATTGCCTAGAGAGGATCAGTTATAGCCTGGTTTTAATTCGTAATATACATAGTAATATACATGTATTTTAGACAGTACAGTGTGAGTGTTTTTTTTAGGAATATCTGTGTTGTATGTGTTGTATGTGTTGTATGTATGTGTCTAAGCCACCATACTGCTTCCTTCAACTAGGTAATTTCACAGACTTCAAACTGTATGAACCCCATGCTACTGTATATGGTATGTTCACTAATCTTATCTTATTCACTTTAGCATATGATAGAGGCCAAAAAATAATAATATATCATCTGAGGGCCACATGCTACATAACTAGAGTATTATTGCCTGCTGTTTTGTAGTAGGACAATGGGACGCTGTACTGCTTTCTAAATCGTATATTCTGATTTCCGTGGCACAGCCTTTCTTCTCCTATGCCAATGCAATATGTGTTCTCAGTGCACCACATAGGGGTGGCACACTGTGAGTACACTACACCCAGGATTAGCCTGTGCATGTAGAATCCAGAATTTAAATTCTGTTAGAAAAGGAGTCTAGGAATTGTCCTGTTGACTATGGGAAATATTGTGGCAGTCATTCCCTACTGAAATCCCTCTGTGTTACCTTTTTTTTACTTCTTATTAAAGCGTTTCTCTTGTTTTAGACTGAATAGTCTGAATATTACACTAACAAATATTTTCTTCATGCAA
This sequence comes from Xenopus borealis, assembly GCA_024363595.1. NCBI lineage: Eukaryota > Metazoa > Chordata > Amphibia > Anura > Pipidae > Xenopus > Xenopus borealis. Next base: position 32,968,875 of record CM044444.1, on the reverse strand, counting down.
AAGCAGTACTTTGTTAAATTCACAAATCCGCTCTTGAAGCGGGTTACTTTTATGTCAAAGAATTTTCCTTTAAATGATGTTGCAAAATATACTTGGAGCTTTATAAAATAAACAATTAACTGGAATTAGTGAAAGTAACTTGCCATCTAGTGGTCTTTTGTGTGTTGTGACATGTAGTTTTCTGTTATACACACTGAAAATCATAGAGCCTTGTGCTTTTTGAATGAATGGTAAATCTCTTACTAGCCTTACCATACATATAAAAAAACAGCCAGTCTTTTCCTTTACTTATATTTTATGATTGGTTATATTTTATAATTGAAGCAAAATGGAAGGAAGGAAGAGAACCCTACTTATAACGGCTAGATTAAACCTCAAGTATAATTTTTAACAAGACCCACAAGACCCAATTCGGAGATTAATTTATTTTCCAATATAATATAAATATAAAGTGCAGTGCAATAAATAGTTCAATTAACAAATCATGAATTCATTGATTATAAGTGCTAAATAGTGCCCAATCTTAATTATCCAAATTATTTATAAAATGACATAAATTAATTAAGTTATATCATGGAAAAGTTCATTGAGGTGCTGATTAAAAAGCTACAGCACAATCAATTCATTAAGTAATATATAAACGAAGCTATATAAATTAATTACATTCCCATTAAATTAAAAGTCTAATAAGGATAGAGATGGTGGTGTTGTCCCAAAGAAAACTGACTGCCTATTAGTTGAACTTTAGACCTGGGACTCCACAAAGTGGAAGGCAGGACAGGGTAACCGGGACTGTGGCCTTGTAATTTAAACTTTCCCTATTAATTCAGGAGGACTAAGTAGTCCCTAAAAAGCCACAAATCCACGGCCCCTTGGAACGGAAGGAAGAGTATCAAGATTAATAGAAAGAGGATTATTTGCAAAAGTAATGCTTCAGCCCTTCACCCGTAATTTGACCCAGACCAGACTGATATGATAAACAAGTTGGAAGATTATATAAAATCAGGAATTCGATGACGTTCGTTTTGCTGATGAGATTTTTCAAGGCGAAAGTGACAAATACATGATGCACACGCTTTAAAATAGACTTCTGCAATAAGCGTCACTAATGGGTCTCACGAGAACTATGCACCCAACACACAAACACAAAAAAAGGAACAGTCATTAAGCATTATTAGTCTATCTGTTTATAACCTTACAACAGCACATATCAATGTATTAAATAAGGAATATCCTTCTCACCAACTAATCAATTGAACATTTTCAATACAGTAAAAGATCTCAATCTATGTGCTAGGAAATTGCTTTTTTAAGAAATACTTTGATAGACCTGAAGGGGGAGGGACTGAAAGCCTTACGGAAATGGAAAAAAGGGCACTACAGGATTTAGAATCACTACTATTACAAAATTCTGATGAAGTACCAGATAACATCAACCCCATTCCCACAGCAGAGGACTGGATTAAGAAATTCAAAGTTAAATCCCAGTTAACGCCCACATCCAATATGTGCCCTAATGTGAGATATCATATCTCTTCATTTACATATATATATGAAAATAACACATCCAGGGAGGAGTGGAGGGCTATTAAGGAGATACAGCAGTGGAATGACGTCCAATTTAAACCCTCAGATAAGGGTGGGAATATTGTCATCTGGCCAAACAATATGTATTTAGACGAAGCAAACAATTGGCCTCTGTCAGTTACAAAGAGATACTGGGAGACCCCACAGAATATTTTCTAGAAACATATAATAATATGCTGCTTTCTAAATCTTATATTTTGACTGAACTTAACTTGTGGGTTTCCCTGGCACAGCCTTTATTCTCCTATGCCAATGCAATATGTGTTCTCAGTGCACCACATAGGGGTGGCACACTGTGAGTACACTACACCCAGGATTCGGAGAAGTCAGCCTGTGCATGTACTGTAAAATCCAGAATATAAACTCTGTTAGAAAAGGGGTCTAGGAATTGTCCTGCTGACTATGGGAAATATTGTAAATATTAAATTGTGAAATATTAAATTATTAATATTGTGAAATATTAAATTCAGAAATCCACTCGTAAAGCTGGTTACTTTTATGTCAAAGAATTTTCCTTTGTATGATGTTACAAAATATAATTGGAGCTTTATAAAATAAACAATTAACTGGAATAAGTGAAAGTAACTTGCCATCTAGTGGTCTTTTGTGTGTTGTGACTGCACATGTAGTTTTCTGTTATACACACTGAAAGTCATAGGGCCTGGTGCTTTTTGAGTGAATGGTAAGTCTCTCACTAGGCTTACTATACATGTAAATAAGCAGCCAGTTTTTTCCTTCACTTATACTTCATAATTGCTTATATTTTCATACACTTTCAGTGGATGCAAAATGTAATAGAAAGTCAAAATTAAACATTGAACCAGTATAGTTGCACAGGAGCAGCACCACATATCACTCACCATCAAACCCTGCTGCAAAATGAACTCGATTAGTTGTTCTGCAACTGTTCTGCAGAAGACTTAGTTTAGACCTAGGGCAGAACTCCACTGGCATTTTCAGAGCAATCCAACACACAGAGACGCAGGTGTCATGTCGGATGCAACGTAAATAAGGTAATAGAATTGTTGGATGGTGACACAGCTTTGATCAGATTGTCGACTGTTGGATGCAAAAGTTGCGTTTACATCCGACAGTCGTGTTGTTTCGGATCAAAGCTGTGACACCATGTGACAATTCTATTACTTACCTTATTATTTCCCTCGCATCCAACATAATGCCTGTGTCTTTGCGCAGCATGTTAGATGCTCGGAGAACGCCCGTGGAGTTCTGTGAAAGCTGTCATTACTATTTCATACCTCCCAACAGTCCCATTTTTGGAGGGACAGTCCCTCTTTTGAGATCTCAACCCGCAGTCCCTCATTTGTACTGGAAAGCCCCCCTTTCTCTGCACTGAACAGCCAGAAAAAGAAACAAAGTTTCCAACTTAAATGTTGGGAGGTATGCCATTTGAATTGCATACAAAATGTAAAATGTTATTAAACCCCTGATTTTTACATCCTTGGATTATACATTTTCCTGGAATTGACACGTTTTCCTGTGGCACCATTCAGACAAGCTGCAAATTTTCTTTCTCAGATTTAACTTTTTTCCCAGAATCATTTTGAATCATTTTGAGGTAGTCCCCTGGGAAATGGAAATTAGGGATTCTGTTGTATCTCAGAAACACAGTAATCAAAAAGTGGTTCATTTCTGAGATAACCATGCATTTATGTTGCTGTAATGCATGAATATATTTCCTACTACTCATTTTACAGCCATGGAATTCAAGCTTGCTTAATAACATTAGAGGGCTCATTAACTAAATAGTGCAAAAATGCTCATATCTCCATGTTTTTTTATCAGAGTTATTTTTTTTACAAGCATGCCTTAATTGTGTATTGTGTAGTGTAAGTAGTGCAAGTGGGTACAACTTGTGATCACCATGTAAGGGGCAGCACATGGGTAAGTGTTGTGTTTGGTAGCCGAGGATGAAGTAAGCACTAGTGCACTATTCATTAGGTATTCTGGGCTGTGAGTTCTTTCTGCATTCATCAAAGATCAGGAGCCAGCAGTTAGAAGGTACAGTTATCTCCAGAGCAAAAAGAAATAAAATCAGAACAAAAACTAAAGAAACATATTTTTGATAACTTTTCACAGAAAGCACTATTTCAAATCCATATAAAATAACAGGGTGCATTCAACTACCTCTTTTCAGGCAGCCGCTGCTTGCTCTGAGATTAGGAGTTGTCAAAAACAGCATTTTGTATGTTACTTAAGTATGTAAGTCTGCCTTTCCCTTTCCCAGCAGCCAATGCTCTTGAAGGCACATTGAGCTCCAACAAAGTTGAAACGCAGCATGTTGCGTCTGAACCTGTGTTCGGCGCTTACATGCTTCTTGTGGGTACAACCTCATTGAAAAGAATGAGGTGCGTCTAGACCTGCACTCCCCTGCGGCTGGTCAAAAACGCTCGTGTGTAAGGGCCCTTAGTTTGTCTGTAGACTAAAAAAATGGGCAGAAAAAGAGGTTTGCTGGCCAGCAATAGAAAAAGGGGAAAACATTTCTACCACACATACAGGCAGACACTATCCTAAAAAGGTAGTAGATGAACTGCTCTTGGGCACAAGCTCTAGCAGGAGCCTTATGTTTAGTTCAATTTCCAAAAACAACTCTTTCCCGCCACTATTCTTTCAGATTTATATATGGTTCAGTTTGAGGTGCTCTATGTTAAGCCTTGCTGCATTAAAGCTTCCGAGTAGATTCCAAATAATAGTAACAAAGGCACACTCACTTCAAAGGCTTCTGCAAAGTGTTAAGAATTTTCTTATTTATTCATGGTATGATCTCAGCAACCCCTTCATCAACGTTTGCTGAGATCTCACCATGAATAAATAAGAAAAGCCTTATGTTTAGTATCTGCCAGGTGTTGAGTACAGGACAGGGTGTCACATTGCATCGGGAGTCGGTGTGATACTAAGGGACAAATTTACAAAATTCACATAAATTCACATGAAGGATTCGAATATTCGATCGAATTTTCAAAAAGATTAGAATTCGAATTTCGAATATGCAAATTAGGCAAATTCGACCAAATTCCACCATCGAATATTCAAATTCAAATGATTCCAATATTCGAATTTAAATTTATTCGAATATTCGAAAATTCGATGGTGAAATACTTCCCCTTTAAATTTACATTCGATCATCTACTTTGGCAGATCCCTATTCAATCATTCGATTGTTCGAATTGCGCTTAAAAAAAAGTCGAAATTTGAATTCAAATTTTTTTAATTCCCCACTATTCCCTGGTCGAATTTCGATTTTTTTGGCATTGGAAATTCGACCCTTAGTAAATCTGCCCCTAAGGGTCAAATTTACTAAATTCACATCTAGTCACATGAATGATTTGAATTTCGATTGAAATTTCAAAAAGATTTGAATTTCGAATATGCATATTAGGTAAATTCAGTAAATTCGATCGAATCGAATGATTTGAATAATTCGAATAAAAATATATCCGAATACTCGACTATCGAATTGCTTCCCCTTTTTTTTTATTCTACTGCCTAGTTCGCCAGTTTCAATCTGCCGAAGTTGCTTTGGCGAATTTTGATTGAATTATAAAAATTCGATTTAATGGTTAAAATCGTTTGAATCGAACGATTTGATTGTTTGATGGAATCTTTATAATTCAAACCAATCGAATTGTGGTAAAATCCTTCGAATTCGAAAGACTTTAATTCCCTAACTATTCTCATTGTCAAATTTCGACCAATAGTAAATCTGCCCATTTAAGTGACTTTCTAATGTGCTCAAGAGATACTTCCATGTGTAAGTGAAATGCTTTGTTTTACTTATTATGATAAAACAAATCTAAAACGCCAACGGGAAGTCGACCGAAGTTGCCTCACTTTGGAAAAGGAAGCACTCCGAGTGCCATCCCACCAGCGATTTAAATTCTAGTCGTCAGGAAGGCTTTAGGAGATTAGTCATCTGAAGAAGAATTGATTTGTCGCTGGGTGACTAAATCTCCCCGAATCTTAGTGTGTGTCACCACCCTAATAGTTTTTGACTGCTAGGGTAACTGATCCCCATGTGACAGCATGATGGGATATTGAAAGGTTCCTAAGGAAGGACATTGTATTACATACAAGTTTACTAAAAGTGACCTATACATTTGCTATTATTCTCCTGAATGAGAAGTAGAGAAGTACTGTACAATCTTGTCAATGCACTGATTATCTGATATACAACAAATTCAGGATGAGAATAGATTAAAATTTTTGGGCAGGAGAGGAAACTATAAAAGTTATTGGAAGGCCCAAATCCAGCCACAGCCCAGGCCTTCAGTTGGACAGTGAACTTTCCTGCAAAACTTCATCAGCAGGGATAGCTATACAACTAATTTCAGAAAGCCATAATGCGAACCATCTAAACTTTATAATTTTACATGCAGAGATACAAATTAGATATCTGGGCAGCACAATAGCTCAATGGGCAACACTTGTACTCTGGGTACAGTTCCAACGTCGGCACTATCTGCGAGGAGTTTGTATGTTCCCCCTGTGTTTGGGTGGGTTTCCTCCACCCTCTGAAAACAAACAGGCATGTTAACTGGTTCAAATCAAATTAACATTAATGTATGAATGTGTTAGGGAAATTAGATTGTATACTACATACTGTATGCTGAGGCACAGAGGCAGAGTCACCTCCGAAGAGAGAGAAGATTGAGCTGTAGATTCAGAGAGCCATTCGCAAATTTCTCTGAAAATGGCGAACAACTTGAGAAACTGGACTATTGCCAGCAGAGACACTTTTGTCGCCGGTGACAAAATACCACACTGGTCAATGGGCGCGCGGTAATTGTAGCTGCCCATTTTACTGAACGTTACCTCTTGCGCTAGACTTTACTTTGTTCAATAGTTCAATACAATAGATAGTTTGAAAAAAAAGTGAAATTTTTTCTAGGTCCCAAAAATAGCTGGCAGTCTTTTTTTTAGGGGGTTACCTTCCTTCTCCTCTACATTTCCTAACATATGGCAACTCAGCTATACAGTGGGCACGTTTAGGGCAATAGGACAACTTTATTTAATTTATTAAAGGTTTCCTGGGCTTGTGTAGTGTAATGTAGTGGCTGTAACATATACTTCTATTATACGATCAAACTTGCGCCGTATGCAAATTAGGCATCGCTAGCGTAAATACGATTTGCCTGGCAAAGTAACGGTAGTGGAACTTCGCTACTTTTCGCCTCCCTGAGCGCAAATTCGCATTTTGGTGAATTAGCGGCGGTCTGGCAAAAATTCGCGTGGCGAAGTGCAGTGAAATTCACCTTCATTATCAAAACTGTAATAGGACATAAAAAAAACCTACAGAAATGTGTTCAAACTTTCATAACCTGGCAAATTTTGTTAAATGGACACGGACAAAATTTTGACATTTTTTTGTAAAATGGAAATGGACCGCCCCACAAAAATGAGCTTGATCAACAAAGTCGCACTCCGCATGGCAAATCTTTTATATGTTGTTGTGCGGAGCCCTGTGATTTCTAATGGCGGCCCTGGTTGCCCTCATTCGAAACTAACAAAGAAAAACACTACTGTTTTAAGTTTTAATCTGGCATTTTATCTAAAACTAAAGAAGAAAATCAGGCAGCAGCATAGAACAGCTATGTGCAGACTGGGAACAGACATACAAGCAGGGAGATGGGAGGGGTTATCCCAGCTACAGCAGAGCTCAGCCTGTCAGTCAGTGCTGTGACCATTTCCTGTGAGAGAATGAACAGACACTCCCACTCTTCCTTTCAGCCTAGCTTCTGACCTGATTGCAGCACTGATGTAATGACACTTTTAGCAGGTAAAATGCTTTCAAAATGTATTTTTGTTCTGCATCATTACATTGTTTGAGGAAAGATTAACCACCTATGTAAAGATGAAGGTAATGGAAAGAGTTCCACCCCCCATATCATTTCAACATGATGTTTCCTCGGGAACCGAGCATTTTCAAGCTGGGCCGCATTCATATCCATCCGGGGCCGCAGTTTGGACACCCCTGATTTACAGAATATGTATGGCTTTTATGTATTATATAGTAGATAATGTACTCCCTACTGTAATTTATAAAGATATTATAAGTCACCAAGGAGTTATGCGATCATACAAAAGCATGAGGCTGCAGGCCACATAACTCCAAGGTGACTTCTGATATCTTTATAAATTTCAGTAGTTGGTACATTATGCATTATAACCTACGGTTTGTGTGAAATGTCGGGAGGGGGTTTGGCGGCAGGGGACCCCTGTTATAAGCGTTTATAAGGATATCATTTACAGTATCGTCCCATAGGGAAATGACTGTAGATCACATAGTTAATAAAATACCCCTCTTGTAAACTATAAGGATATTATAAGTTACAGAGGAGTTTCATGACCATATGAAAACAGGACACGGAACTCCGAGGTAACCTCTAATATCCTCATATTTTGCAACTCAGGGTACTTTATTTATTATAATACACAAGTTTCAGTAAGTTTTAAAAGATATAATTTACAAGATATTCACGGCTTTTGTGAATTATTAAGATATAATTTATGTTTTGGTCCCATATAGAAATGACCAAACTATAGATTATATTTCTTCATTTCTAATAAACCAGTGATAGTAAATGTTAATAGTGAATGGCTTTATTAGTGATGTAAATGGGATCTAAACAGTTCCACAGAATATTGTGGTAACTGGCAGAAACTATTTAAAATTCAGTTTTCATTTAATATTATTTTGTCACATTCACTACCACTAATTAATTGAACATGGACTGGATGTTTGCTTACTGTATACATTTTGTTTCTGTGTCTTGGGATATTGCATGCTAGAGGCATTGTCATTTCTTATATACAATATATATATTTTGTTCTCTTCCCTTCTCAGTGCTGGTGTTAAGTTTGCACCATATTTATTACTGTTTAATGCTTGTGTAAATAACTATTTACGCTCCTAAAGAGAAATTCACAGAAGTGACTCTGCACCTCCGTCAGGGTGAGTGCACCTTATATGAAAACTAAATAGTCTAGGTAGAAAAAAGCGCAGATCTATGTAAAAGGGCATATCCCGTAACTTTTAATAATTATTTTTGATTTTAATATATTTATTAAAAGCTGCATTTTAACTAATCAGCCTGGGATATGCATTTTACATATGCAGTGGCGTAACTAGGGAGGAAGCAGACCCCGCAGCTGCGGGGGGGCCCGGG
>CM044444.1:32924146-32957692 GCA_024363595.1 Xenopus borealis | reverse complement strand
TATATATATATATATATATATATATATATATGAATTGCATGTGACAGGATTTCAGTCTTATGCAAGGACAACAAACATGTGACTCCCCAGCTGTTTCCAAACTGCAGAACTTGCAGAGACTTCTACTTAAAGGGGAATTCAACGCCCGTCTCCCTCCTCCACCTTTAAGTCATAGTTTCAGTAGTTTAACACCCCAAATGATTCAGAAAATAAATGATTGATTATTCTTATTCTTTATGAAATAGGTGCTGTTTACATTGTAATTACACGGAACATTCACTACGAATGGAATTTTTTAATGTTGTCTTTATGCCAAAATAAGCAATTGCTTGGCTTCTGTAAGTACTTAACTGATTGATCACCAACCCCCAACTGGGTCATCCCTATCTGGTGAACTCCTGCCACCAGATCAATGTTGGGATAGGCATTTACTGTGGGAAACAGGCATGTCACACATATGTGATGAAAAAAGAGTTCTTCTCACTCATCTATCACAGGCCTGTTCCTTATCCCAAAGTCTCCAGTGCCAGCTGTAGTGTGTACATGCACTAGCAGACAGTAGATATTAGACATTTGAAGGGCCCCCTTATCATAGCACAACACGGCACTAACTTCTAGACTGCCCACTACAGTACTGATCACTCCCTCACTCATCAAGACCACAGACTTCCAACCATTGCTGACTACCCTAGCTGCCTCTCTGCCCAGTGCCCACTCTCCGGTGTCATACTAGGATGTTGGCCTGCCCTTTGCATTCCATGCATGTATCTATTGTATCCTGCAATATTGTGACAATGCATTTCCTCAGTGCTTTACAGATATACTCATTAAATAATCAAGAGATCCCCCCCCCAAAAAAAATAAAGACTTGCAGTTTAAGGATCAACTGCAGAAACAAATGCTACCCCCCATCACATTACAAAAAAGTCATAGAATCACATCAGATGTAATTAGAAGAAGGTTATATTGCAGACAGGTTGGCACTGAGAAGCTATAACCAATGCAAAAAGGAGCAGAAATTGGAGCTTCTTTTGCCAGCAGTTGCATGCTGGGTATTGTGGTTTTACATTACCTTTGGCATTAGCCAACACGCTAATCAAAAACTACATTATCCTACATGCACTAAGAGATACAAGCCTCAATAATACCTTAAGTGGGTTTCAGGGAGGGCAGCCAATGTATGAGTATCAGGAAGGTTGGGTGTATATTATTTGTATTTTATTTTTAAAATATGAACTTAAAGGAACAGTAACACCAAATTTTTAAAGAAATTAAATGAAAATTAAAATATCATGTACTGTTGTACAACAGGTACAACTGGTGGGTTTGCTTTAGAAACTAACAGATCAGTTTAACCAGTGCAGAGCAACAATACAACTTAAAAGCACTTTCATTTTCTGGTGTTCCTTTAAGAGAGAAAAGATATTTCCTCCGGCATTAAGCTGAATTTTTCCTTGTCAACAGGTAAAAGTTTGTAGTTGAAAAAAACAAAGTTGCCCTTTCAGCATTCATGGAAAATGATGGCTGAACAGAAAGCTACTGAAAATAAAGGTCAAATTTACATGCAAAACAGTACATTTCTACAAGGAGTTCAAGTTAAAGGATTTGGTTAAAATTACAATAACAATTTAGTCTTGTTACCTTGTTTAAGCTTTATGTCCTTTTTGACATTTTGTGCATAGACGAGTATTTTTAGCTTTAGATTAAAAAGACTTGTCCATTTTGTTATTCTGTTGACAGAACCCATTAACCCATTGACAGAGTCTGGTGCATGCACGCAATAAATGTATTTGATGTAATAAACATCACCAGGTCTAGTAGTCTGTAGCAAGCAATCAGTAGATAGCATCTACAGCCAATTCATCTGAAGGGAAAACGCATTCGGCCTCATTTCTAACAACAAGCACAACTGGGGTGACACAAAACTGGATGCAGCCGTTATGCATATCAGCTTGTATTAAATGTGCTTACCTTGAAATGCACTCGTTACACATCTGTGTGCCAAGTGTAATTGTTCCTTTATAGTCAGTCATGATAATACAACAGCTAGGCTTTAAGAATAAAAAGCACACATTATTTTCACATTGTGCACTGGAAATGACACCCATTCCAGCAACTGGAGATTAATTAATTCTGATTTGTGTCAGAATGCCTCATTGCTCACTTTTTAACACATCCAACTAAATTGCATCAAGTAGAAATTTGCTTTGACTGCTGGGGCTATGAAACCACTGCATGGTGTTGTGTTTTGGTAGCCGAGGATGAGGAGGGTATAACTGTTTTATTAACAGGTTCATGTAGCCATTACACAACTGCATTACTTCCTACTTTCACTTTCCAAGCTGTTCACAAAGTCCTGTGTATCTGCATAGCACAAGTAATGTGCACAGTGACACCTGCAGGCCATTTGTATAAACACTACACATGGCGGTTAAGAAACATGACACATTTCATTCAAAACTGAATTTTGCAAACTACATTTGTGTTTGGAAATTAGCCATAATGTCTGTGCCAAAGAGATTTGTCTAAGTTGGGAAACTGGAAAATGAGGTTCAATGTTGATAAATGCAAGGTTATGCACTTTGACAAAAATAATATAAATGCAAGTTATACACTAAATGGCAGTGTGTTGAGAGTTTCCTTAAGTGAGAAGGATCTTGGGGTTTTTATAGATAACAAGTTGTCTAATTCTGGGCAGTGTCATTCTGTAGCTACTAAAGCAAATAAAGTTCTGTCCTGCATAAAAAAGGGCATAAACTCAAGGGATGAAACCATAATTATGCCTCTTTATAGATCCCTAGTAAGGCCTCATCTGGAGTATGCAGTGCAGTTTTGGACTCCAGTCCTTAGGAGGAATGTAAATGAGCTGGAGAGAGTGCAGAGACGTGCAACAAAACTGGTTAGAGCGATGGAAGACTTAAATTATGAGGGTAGACTGTCCCGCAAAGTTCATTCGCTGCCACCATCTATCATTAACAGGCGATAGAAACCTAATATGACTATTCCCCTGCCCTATATAACAAGTAATAACTCACACTACACAATACATCAAACACTCTCGCCTATGGAAGTTAGTTAGGGTAAGATCCTACTAGTCCAACAAGCACGCCAGCAGCCAAAGGGTTAATTCACATTCAAAACACACTTTCCTGCTAGCCGTACTAGTTATCCAACATACAAATAGGCAACTTTCCCTTTCCACACATACGAAGAGTTCACACACTTAGGCACAAGTGTTCATATGGGCAATTAGTTCATTTAGAGCACAAGGTGGTATTTAATGTTAAAGGAGACAGTGTATATATATATATATATATATATATATATATATATATATATATATATATATATAAAAATGATATTACAAAGATGACATATAGTTGCAAGTACAGTATATAAAATAAAAGGGAGTAAAAACACAAAGAAAGCTACTACACCACAGTTAGAGTTCCTTCCTTATGTGTCCTCTGAGACACAAGTTGAAAACTGGACATACAATTCACTGAAAAATGAAGCCTCCTTGTATGACAATGGGATATTGGGAATGTAACCTTTTTATTTCCTGCTGGGACACCCCCCTCATTACCTTATGCATGAGGTAGGAGTGCCCAGGAACTTGTCATTTAAAACCTCCTGCCGGGGGTTTCTACTTTCAGGAAAGATTCCCCAATATCCCTTAATATAATATGGGTGCTTGCCAGTACCCAATACTATAATAAAAACATGGGTAAACTGGGATCCATATGTGGGCAAAAAGAACAATACCAAACACTAATAGGTTCCCTTTTACCAGTCCCCCAGGAACCAGCCCTCCTAACAGGTGGGTATAGGCTGGTCCTGTTTGGTATTGTTAGGAAGCATGTGACCTCCTCATAACCAATATGTAAGTTTTGAGGTTGTGAATCCTATGACACAGGAGATATGGATCCTTTCATTTAATCCATCATTTTCTACTAGCTATCCCCCCTGCTGCTCTAGGTCCACAGCTCTGTTCTTTGATCAGCCGATCAAAGAACAGACTGGCCCAGCTTCCTTGCCCAAAAGGTGTGGCTCCAAACCGTCTCAGAAGACAGATATGGTTGTCACCTTTCCACAGCCCCCCTGGTGACATATGCAATAAAGGGTCTCTGTGTGTCATTACAGTATTAACTTTTAAAATGCCAGTGCCAGGTGGCCCTGGCATAACAGACAAATATCAGAGGACCTTTTTACCCATAAAGAGGATCACCGCACCAGAGGCCACCCCTTCAGACTAGAAGAAAAGGACTTTCATTTGAAGCAGTGTAGGTGGTTCTTCACAGTGCGGACAGTGAGGTTGTGGAATTCACTGCCGGGTGATGTTGTGATGGCTCATTCTGTTGATGCTTTTAAAAGGGGCTTGGATGATTTTTTGGACAGACATAATATCAAAGGCTATTTTGATACTAAACTCTACAGTTAGTATAGCTATGGGCATATATGGTTTGTGTGAAAGAGTGGAGGGGTGTGTGTGTATGCTGGGTTTTGATTTGGAGAGGTTGAACTTTATGGACTTTGTCTTTTTTCAACCCAATTTAACTATGTAACTATGTAAATGCTTCTGCCAGTAGATAGTGATCTCCACTTCACCATAGAAAGCTAGATGAATGATAGGTGCCTGTCAGCTAGAGTTGCCACCTTTTCTTCAAAAAAATACCAGCCTTCCTATATATTTACCTTTTTTCCCTATTAATAACATCAACCATCAAAAATACCGGCCAGGCTGGTAAAATACCGGCCAGGTGGCATCCTTACTGTCAACAGGTACAGAAATTTGTCAACCAAGTGGGAGTAAAACTATTGTGGTTCACATGCCCGTTTAACCTTTAAGCTGGGCTTCCAGTAGGACTGAACTGGGAGTCAAAATAGGCCCTGGCATTTAGGTACATAGAGGCCCAATCAGCTCCCCACCAGCCCACTAAATAGAGACTTTCTATGGCATCTTATGGAAGCCCCTCTGGCATTTGCCAGAATTCACAGATGGCCAATCCGGGCCTGGCTTCTTGGACGTATCAGGAAGAATAAATTGGTGTTCCCCAATTTTCACTCTACCTGACCTTCATGATGGGCCTTCCCTTGCATCTCTCTGGGCCCCCTATCCTGTGTGGGGTACAGAGCATAAGTGGTTATTGGATGATCCCTTTAGTTCTCTACCACTTGCATTTAGGCCATGACTCCTCATATGTTTAAAGGGATACTGTCATGGGAAAATACAAAACGCATCAGTTAATAGTGCTGCTTAAGCAGAATTCTGCTCTGAAATCCTTTTCTCAAAAGTGCAAACAGATTTTTTTTATATGTAATTTTGAAATTTGACATGGGGCTAGACATATTGTCAGTTTCTTAACTCCCCCAAATCATGTGACTTATGGTCTGATAAAATTCAGTCACTCTTACTGCTGTACTGCAAGTTGGAATGAAATCAGTGCAGGGTAACACTAAATTATATTTTCTTTACTTTAAAACACTTAAATTTTTTTGTGTTACTGTTCCTTTAAGGTTTCATTTATCATTAAACGCATACCCATGTAAAAAAAAAAAAAACGTTTAAAATATACATTTTTCCCCCTGAGAAGTGCCCCCACCCCCCCGAAGACTGCGCCCTAGGTGGGTGCCTACTCTACCTACCCCTAGTTCTGGCCCTGTTTCAATTACAAACAATTAATTTCTAAGCTTTGTTATTCCCTGTCTCTCATGCTGTTCTTTAAAACATATTTTTTGTATGGTATACATTACTATTGATATATTCTTCCTTTTATTATTATTATTATATATGTATACATTGTAAATAATTCATTCTACCATTTAAAATATTATCCTACAACCAAAAAAATTATTTATTTTGCTTCAATGATGGCGTGTAAGCAGTTATCTTAGGTCATTTTGTCTGGTCATGTGCTTTCAGAAAGAGCCAGTGCTTCACAATGTGACTATGCTCAAATAAGCTATTGTTTCTCAGTGTACCTGTAGGAGTCATGGCAGGGCTCAGGTGTTATTAGTATTGAGTGCTATTCTAATTTCTACCACTAGGTGGGGATCATTTTTAGCAATGCAGATGACAAGAGCCCGTATATTGTTACCATGTTCTGCTGAGAGGCAGCTGGGAAAGAAAGGGAGGGGGTAAAATAATTCCAACTTGCAGCACAGCAGTAAAGAGTGCCTGAAGTTTATGAGAGCACAAGTCACAAGGCTGGTGCACCTGTAATACTAAAAAAGTCTATATTTGTTTTCATATTCTATAAATTCATATTTCATAACTGAATATAAAAAACATGTTGAAATTTGGCTTGAAGTGCAGGATACTGCTCGAGTGCCATTAACTGATGCATTTTGTAAAAAAAAAAAAAATCCCATGACAATCCCTTTAAGTGCTCTATACATTCACACAATATAAACATAAAAAACATTGATTAGGACAGAAACTCATTCCCGGCAGTGGATTATTTGTGGTTTTAGGCTAGTGTGTGTGTATTTAGCAGCAACTAAGTAAAACTTTTACTTGTGATGATAAAGACAAGATAAGTGAGATGTTTATTACAAAATTAGATAATGCAACAAACTTTTCATCCTCAATTATTTACAAAGTTATTTTCCCAGAGTTACTTTTCCATGTAGTTGTTTCCCATCTACCCTGGCAGTGTCTGATAAGTGTGTATCCTGGATCTGTAAGTTTGCTCCCCACGCAGACAGCTAATTATCTCCCACTGATGGCAGAAATCTCCCACTGATGTGCATTCCTCCTGTACTGGTTATTAGCATCTTGCTCCTGTGCATAACCTGTTTAGACTGAAAATAGATATTCACCCCATTGGTGAGGAGGGGGAAAAGAACAAATGGGAATAATGTAATCATGGTAAAGCAGCAGTTCATGATATGGGCTAACCTTTCACTACATCCAGAATATGAATCTGGGACAACACAAATGTTTATTTATTGCTGATATAATTGCCTGTCATTAGAATGATGGGTAGTTTCAGTATGCTGACAGTCACACTGCAAACAGAGAAAAGCCTCTGTAAAAAAAAATACACCGTTTAACCATTTCATTGTTGCCCTCAACTGTGGTAAAGAAACAAACACCTATTCTTCTATATAGTATATAGCTGACAAATAAAGCGAATATATACTTTAAAGCAGCGTTTAATTTCGCTTTCGTTTCCAGTAGCATTTCTTTTAATTATCTGAAGTAAATGTACTGTCCACAGACAACCATACTTATCTTTATCTAAGCGTTATGTATGAATACAAGCTACCACTGCCTCTGGGGAGATAGAACAGAATACAGGTATGGAACCTGTTATCCAGAATGCTCAGGACCTGGGTTTTTCTGGATAAGGGTCCTTTTCATAATTTCGATTTTCATGTCTTAAGTCTACTAAACATTCATTTAAACATGATTTATGTTAGGATTAAATTCAAGGTATTGTTTTATCATCAGTCTTAAATAGAATAAGGCTAGAAATGGTGTATTTTGTATACTAAACATAAATAAATACACTTACTGCACCACAAAGTCTAATCAAACAAATGATTTATGCTTTCAAAGTTGGCCATAGGGGCTGTCATCTTGTAACTTTGTTAAAATTTTGTTAAATTAATTTGCAAGACCAAGACTGTGCACATGCTCAGTGTGATCTGAGATAAACTTAGGGATTGTCATAAATTATTAAAACAGCAAAAGTGAAATAATATCTGCCAGAAGCCAATACAGCAAGACTGATTAATAATCAGAATATACAGACTGCACTGGGTCCTTTGTTGTCATGTAATCTAATGTGGATTTTATGGTTTTTGTATTTTCATACAAACTTTCTCCAACTCTGCAGAACCAGTGACTGCAGCAAAATAATCCTCCAAAAAGAATCCCAGTTTATCTGTTTAAATCTGGCTCCATGATATTTGTGCCTTCAGCTGGATTTGGAAACATTAAAGGGCATCTAAAGGCAAAAATAAAATCCAATACAAATCTCTACACAGTCACCAACTGGAAGCTGCTGGAGTTCTGTATGTCTGGGATGTAAGGCAAATTGTTCCTAAATTTCCACTAGTATTTAATGAATACTTTATTGCAATTTTATTTTGGGAGGGGTCAACTGTTACAAAATGATGGTGCAATTCACATTTAGGTCGCAAATGGCAAATTATAAAATATATTGGCAAGAGACCATAGAAGAAAGGATTCATTATTGTACCTTCTACATTAATATGCATGCATTAAAAACAAAAATACTTGTACATCCTGCATGCAACTGGTACAGGTATGGGATCTGTTATCCAGAATACTCTGGACCTGGAGTTTTCCAGATAAGGGATCCTTCCATAAATTGGATCTTCATATCTTAAGTCTACTAGAAGATCATTATATAAACCCAATAGGCTGTTTTTGCTTCAAATAACAATTCATTATATATTAGTTTGGATCAATTACAATGTAGTTTTATTATTACAGAGAAAAAGGGAAAAGATTTAAAAAATTGGGATTATTTGGCTAAAATGGAGATGGCTTTTCTGTAATTCTGTTTGTTTTGTATGGTTAAAAACAACTAATACTGTATAAGCTATGGCGGGATTTTATAAATAAAGACCTACTTGAGACAGGTATTTTTAAGCAATTAAAACAACTTGTTTCATTTATTATAACTTCTTTATTTACAGTTATACTGACAAATTTTTGTTTTTCACATTTTGATAATTAGTTGCCATGCACAGTAACCTACAGGTGACTCCCAAATAAAGGAAATGATGACATAAAAATTTTAAATATCAGGTTTTTTAATTGACTAAGTATTACACTGGCTCAGTGGTTAGCAACTCTGCTAAGCTGGAGTTCATTTCTAATGTGAGCAATAGCTGCAAACTTTCCTTCTTGGTGAGCACTAGCTGCAGACTTTGTAATTTTTTTTCTCTGATTGTGTGGGTTTCCCTTAAGGGCTAGTGCAGACGGGGAGATTCGGGGGCATTTTGTCGCCTGGCGACTTCTCACCGCGACTTGTAGCCCCCGAACCTCCCCGAATAGCCAAGTCCTGGGGCGCACCGGCGTTACTTGAAAACGCCGGCGCCTATTCAGACGGAGCGGCGCGATTTTTGAAATCGCTCCAAATTGCCTCGCGAGTCAATTTGGAGCGATTTCAAAAATCGCGCCGCTCCGTCTGAATAGGCGCCGGCGTTTTCAAGCAACGCCGGTGCGCCCCAGGACTTGGCTATTCGGGGAGGTTCGGGGGCTACAAGTCGCGGCGAGAAGTCGCCAGGCGACAAAATGCCCCCGAATCTCCCCGTCTGGCCTTAGCCTAACACTTCAGAAACATACAAGCAAAAAGTTTTGACATCTAGGGGCAGATTTACTATTGGTCGAATTTCGAATGAAAAAATAATTCTAAATTTGACGGGGGAATAGTGGGGGAATAGAATTTTTAGCGCAATTCGATCGATCGAATAGGGAAAATTCGATCGGTCGAATATTCGTATTGAATTCGAATCGAATATTCGAACGATTGTTAAGCGATCGATCAAATTTTTCTTATTCGATCTTAGGGAATGATCCCCATTTCGGTAGGTTTAATCTGGCAAAGTATGTGATCGAATTTAAATTTAAAGGGGAAGTATTCGACCATTGAATATTCAACTAAAATTAAATTCGATTATTCGAATCATTTGAATTTGAATATTCGATTGTCGAAGTTGATGATCCCTCGTGAATTTATGTGAATTTAGTAAATCTGCCCCCTAGTGTAGAGGGATCCTCATAGCAAGTGGGCAGCTGGTTAAATGTTTCCTGGCCTTTTATTAACTAGACACTGGTGTTTTCTATGTCATGTAAAGGTATATAGTTACATAGTTACATAGTTAAATTGGGTTGAAAAAAGACAGTCCATCAAGTTCAACCCCTCCAAATTAAAAACTCAGCATACATACACACACACACACACACTCTTTCATACAAACCATTTACATTTTGCCTTTCATATATACTATTGTATATGCTATAAATCTATAAATCTTGTGTACAGCCCATGAATGCAGCCCATAATCTGCCCATGCCAGACTCCTCCAGGAGCTGAGTACTGTATACATATAGTTATGTATTGATAAAATTAGTTAAAGGAAAACTATACCTCTGAACAATATATAAAAATACATTGCTAAGAAACCTCATATATAAAACCCTGCTTCATGTAAATACACCATGTTCATAATAAAATGCTTTTTCAGCAGTATGTGCTACTAGGTAATCATCAATAGAAAATTGTTATTTTAAGTAATAAAGGCCATCTCCTGGGATCCTACTATTCACAGTGCACACAAACCAATGAGGGCCCATGAGGGTCGGGCCCCACCAGGTTTGGGCCAGTCCGACACTGCACACTCTACTCAGGACTTCTGCTGAATTCTTTAAAAAAAAAAAAGAGTCCATCTGCAATCAGATCCCTACCTCTACTAATGCAAACAAGCTCTTCCTTCCTATGCCTCCTTCCCTCCGGTAACAATGTCTGAAGTCTCCAAGCTTCTCTTGTCTTCTCCACTCACAACTTGCCCCCTATGTCTTCTTCTCTGCTCAAACACTGTGTGGCGGAGCTTACACCACCACTTGCTCACATCTTCAATTCTTCTCTAGCTTATAGAACTTTCCTTTCTCCTTTCAAACAGGCCTGTGTAAAGCCTATTCTTAAAAAGCCCACACTTGACCCATCCTGTCTGTCAAATTACCGTTCTGTCTCCCTTCTACCGCTTGCCTCTAATCTCCGAGAACGTATTGTGTTCTCCCGTTTTGCTAACTTTCTACACACTCATGATCTGTTGGAACCTCAGCTGGTTTCCGGCCTGGTCACTATACTAATACTGCCTTGTGCAAAGTTTCAAATGATCTTCAGGTTGCCAAAGGTCACTTCTCCATGCTTATCCTCTTTGACCAATCATTTCCATTTGACACAGTTGACCATTCTCTCCTATTGCAGTATTAACTTTGCATCCGTAACAAGGCAGCATCTTGGCTTTCTTCATACCTTTCTAACCGAACATTCACTGTCTCTTATGCTAACGAAACCTCATCTCCAGTTACACTAAGGGGCAGATTTACTAAATTCACATTAATTCACATGAAGAATTCGAATATTCGATCGAATTTTCAAAAAGATTCGTATTTCGAATATGCAAATTAGGCAAATTCGACCAAATTTGACCATCGAATATTCGAATTCGAATGATTCGAATATTCGAATTTAATTTTATTCGAAAATTCGATGGTCGAATACTTCCCCTTTAAATTTAAATTCGATCACCTACTTCGCCAGATTAAACCTACCGAAATGGGGATCATTCCCTAAGATCGAATAAGAAAAATTCAATCGATGGTTTAAAAATCGTTTGAAAATTCGAATTGAATTTGATTGAATTTCCCTAATCGATCATTCGATCGATCGAATTGCGCTAAAAAAATTCGAATTCAAATTTTTTTTATTTCCCCACTATTCCCTGGTCAAATTTCGAATTTTTTTGGCATTCGAAATGCAACCCTTAGTAAATCTGCCCCTTAATGTAGGGGTGCCACAAGGCTCTTTACTTGGTCCGTTGTTGTTCTACTTGTACACTCTGTCTTTGGGAGATCTCATTCATTACGCAAATATATTTATCTACCCCTTCATTAACAGCTGAAACAGAGGCTCAAATATCTAACTGCCTCCTAGCAATCTCCAACTGGATGAACCAGCGCCACCTCAAGCTCAACCTAACAAAAACTGAACTAATCATCTTTCCACTAAGCCTGGTCCTACCCCCTTTTTTACTATCTCTGTTGATGGCATGCTCATTAACCCAGTCAACGCAGCACGCTGTCTGAGGGTAATCTTTGACTCCTCTCTCTCCTTCTCTGATCATATTAATGCCACTGTCAAAACCTGTCACTTTTTCTTACATAATATTGCCAAAATCTATCCCTTCCTTTCACCTGCTATAGCCAAGATGCTCTCATCCTATCCCGACTAGATTACTGTAACCTTCTACTAACTGGCTTCCCTAACTCCAATCTATCACCTCTATAGTCTGTATTAAACTCTGCTGCCAGAATTATCCTCCTCTCATCTAAAAGGCTTCCTATAAAACAAAGAATAACTTATAAACACCTCCTCATAACCTTTAAAGCCCTTCATTCCTTTGCACCTCATCTCTAGTTTCTCTATATGTTCCTGGCCGTAACGTCCACTCCTCTCAGAGCAACTGCTTGTTTGCAACCCCCACTACTACTGCTGCTGTTTCCCATGCCAAACCCTTCTCTCTTGCAGCTCCTTATATTTGGAATGCCCTTCCTGAATCTCTCCGGAGAGAAACCTCCTTTTTAAAACAAAACTCAAAGACTACCTCTGGGAGCACCTGGATAACATCTGAACTGGGAACAGGCACTTATATGACCGTTTCACCCACTGTAAATCACAGCATTTTAATACTCCTCCGAATTGTATCCGTAAGTTACCCTCCCATTTAGACTGTTAGCCCCACGGGGTAGGGTCCTCCATCCTTTTGTCTCCTTGACACTTTGTAATTAATTATATTTTATATTTATGTGAATTGTATTTCTAATAATGCACTTGTTGTTATGCTTTAATGCAGTAAACCCTTGTTTGTTACTACTAACAAACGGTGCTTTGCCTTCAAGGAGTGCTATATAAATAAAAAAAAAATATACACATCTCCTGCGGAGTGTGTGCCATGTTTATAAGTATAAAGGAACAGAAGGTTATGTTAAATGGTTTGGTTTGCTACAGCGGTTCTCAACCTGGGGGTCACGACCCATTTGGGGGTCGAACGACCCTTTCACAGGGGTCGCTTAAGGGGTTCCAGGAGCAGGTTCATCTCTCTCCTCACTAGCCCTGGACCAAGGTTGTAACTCTCTGGGTGTTGGGAGTTGTAGTTCAGTAACCTGTGTACGGAAGCCAGTTTCACTACAACTTTCTATATTTATGCAGCCACACTGTCTCCTGTACTTTCCTAACAATCTGCTCTTGGCTGGCAATGAAAATATTTTAATATTTTATGGTTGGGGTCACCACAACATGAGGAACTGTATTAAAGGGTTGCAGCATTAGGAAGGTTGAGAACCACTGTCCTACAACATGTGCAAAAATGCTACAGTTAGCCTTTGAAATGAGTGCTACATTTAGCCACAGTAGAAATGTTTAAGCTGTAGACTTCCTTTCAGTCATCTATCTGCTTTTTCTTAATGATGTGCTTCGCTTGCATCCCTCCCCATTTGAATATGTGATAGGATGATAAGTATTCCCTTGAATTATGTGTCCCCTGCAGTATTTTCTACAGCACATCTTTCTGTTCTATTCTATTTATAACATTTGTCATATTCCCAGACACTTGCATTATTTGTAAATGTCTCCCTTAGGAAATTTTTAGACTTTTGGCAGGCTTCGTACATTCAATTTGCTGTTAATACAGAGTTTGAACTTTTATATTAGTACATGTTGCTTGCCAGATGACATTTAGTGGCATACATATGAGTCTTCCAACCCAGGCTGATGATCACAAAGCAACTTGCCTAGGCTGAAGAGTACATTTCACTAAATAAGGTAAGACTAAGGCTGGATACAGATGCTCTTTCTAGTATGTGACCCCACTGAAATACCTACATATAACAATTTGAAGCAGATCTAAATCTTCCATAATACTGTCCCACTGTTCCCCCTACTGACTAATTTGAACGAAAACTCAATTACAGTTGAGATAATACACCAATGCCGCACATTGTCAGTCATCTTGCTGATTATTATGTCATTCTTCATTATGGTAAATTACATTATATATTTGATCAGTGTAGCAAGGATTACAATAAAATTAAAGCCTCAGGGCAGAATTACACGGACAATTCATGTCGGTTTTTGGCGGAACGCAACGCTGTGTGCAAAAACGACAGAAAACAAGGTAAGTAATAGAAAAGTCGGATGATGTCGCAAGTTTGATACGACTGTCGGATGAAGACACAGCTTGCAGCATTTTCATCCGACAGTCTGATCACCATACGACTTCCTATTACCTTACCTTGTTCCTGTCGCATTCGTTTTCGGGCCCAGAGCCGCATCCGCCGAAAACCGAAGTAAATTGTCTGTGTAGTTCTGCACTCAGAGTCAAATTGTTGCCAATAAACTTTATGCTACAGTTCTAGATACCTGTAGTCTCTGGTTTAATGTTACAAATGATGGTGCCAAGCTGGGGGAAAGTGTTCATATTTGCTGTATTCTGGGCAAGCTAACACAAGGTGTTTCTTACTGCATGAAAGCAATTCCATGGAAACTGTCAAACTTGTCTAAAAACAAATGGCTCTGGAAAGTTTCCAAGTTGTGCCTCATTGGGCCACTTATGATGCACACTAATTTTTTAGAAGCATGTTATTGGCATGATAATACAGCGCAAAATAACTGCCATCAATCAGCCAGCACTTACACACTATCTCCATTTTACTGCAAATTCTAGTGGTTATCACTAAACATTTAAAGGGAAAGGAAAGGCAAAGAAATAAAATCCCATTTTTACTTTCTTTAATGAAAAAGAAATCTATCTCCAATATACTTAAAAATGTGTACAGTTTTTATATAAAACTTGACTGTATGCAGTGAAATTCTCCCTTCATTTACTGCCGTGGATAGGAATTGTCAGATGGTCCCTAACTTCTGGCAGGGAAACAATCATACTTATGAACAGCAGGGGGAGCCCCTGCCTTACTTACCAGCCATGCAGAACTCAAACAGCTTTGTTTTTTGATCATTTATGACGATCCCTAAGCAGCACAGACCATACTGAGCATGTGCAGTGCCAGTGTCAGACAAAGATGTATAACAAAGTTACAAGATGACAGCCCCCTGTGACAAACTTTGAAAGCATAAATCATTTGTTTGATTAGGCTTGTGGTGCAGTAAGTTCATGTTTATGTTTAGTATACAAAATACAGCGTTTCTAGCCTTATTCTATTTTACACTTTCCTTGTCCTTTAAAGGGCATTTTTTAAATGCATTACATAATAGTGCTGCTCCAGTACACCTCTGCACTGAAATCCATTTCTCAAAAGAGCAAACAGATTTTTTTATATTTCAGTTTTGAAATCCGACATGGGGCTAGCCAATTTGTCAATTTCCCAGCTGCCCCATCATGTGACTTGTGCCAGCACTTTAGGAGGGAACTGCTTTCTGGCAGGCTGTTGTTTTTCCTTCTCAATGTAACTGAATAGTACGCAGTGGGACATGGGTTTTACTATTGAGTGCTGTTCTTAGATCTACCAGGCAGCTGTTATCTTGTGTTACAGAGCTGTTATCTTGTTCCCTTCTCATTGTTCTTTTGTTAGTGTAAGGCCCGAAGGCTCCAGAGATAGTTGCGGACCAAGGAGGGAACACCAATCCAATATAGTTAGCTGTACAGGTAGGGATCAGGAGTAAATCGTAACCAGAGTCCAAGCAAGTAGTCCAGGCAGCGAAGGTTCAGCAATCCGAAGTTCAGGCAAGGTCATACACAGGAAACACAGAAGGAGTCATGGAACAGCTCACCCAGGAACAAGGCAAACTTGATCTATAATCGGGCAAAGTCTCTAGGCGGAAGGCGCCCTTAAATAGGCTGCACTTTGGCGCCAAAAAGACGTAGGCGTGATGACGTCGGGACGCATGCACACGATCTTAAACGCGTCCATTTTGAAGCGAACCCCCACTCCGGCGCAGGCGTGAATTAGTCACAATCCTTACAGTTAGGCTGCTGGGTGGGGAAAAGGGAGGGGGTGACATCTCTTCAACTTGCGGTACAGCAGTAAGGGCTTGTCCACACGGGGAGATTTCAGGGAGATCTGGCGACTAATCACCGCGACGAATCTCCCCGAATAGCTTGGTAGCTGTGCGCACCCGCTACACGTAAAGTCGCCTGCGCTTATTCACATGCGGCGACGCCATTTTAAAAGTCGCTCAAAATTGCCTCGCCAGGCAGACTTTTAAAATCGTGTTGCCGTGTGTGAATAGGCGCAGGCGACTTTATGTGTAGCGGGTGCGCACAGCTACCAAGCTATTCGGGGAGATTCGTCGCGGTGATTAGTCGCCAGGCGACGGATCTCCCCGAAATCTTCCTGTGTGGCATTACCCTAAAGAGTGATTGCAGTTATCAGCGCACAAGTCACATGACTTGGGGCAGCTGGGAAATTGACAATATGTCTAGCCCCATGTCAGATTTCAAAATGAAATATAAAAAAATCTGTTTGCTCTTTTGAGAAATGTATTTCAATGCAGGATTCTTCTGGAACAGCACTATTAACTGATGCATTTTGAAAAAAAAAAAAAAATTTCCCATGACAGGATCCCTTTAAGGTAAGGCCAAAACATTATCAACAAATGGATAAAAGACTGAACTGGGATGAAAAAGAGAGATCATTTGCATACACTGACACTTATATAGTAATACAGGGCCTGTAATGTCATAATTCTAATATTCTGCATACATTTTTTTTTTTACCACTTTAAGAACCACTTTTTTTTCAAACAATGTAAATGCACTTGTAAATACCACTTTATTTAGCTTGAAAACACAGATGCACCAGTATCCTTTGCAGACTTAATTTTCATGTATGCATCTGTAAAATGGTAACATTTTCCTTTTTTATTTTCTCTGCTCCTGTAGTGTAATAACTGGTGATCAACATTAGAGGGCACCCTAGATTAGAAATTACATTTGTGTAAGCATTCATGAGGGGAAAAAAAACAAGAAGTTGTCCATATTTCTTTAAAGTGGTCTTAAATGCTTATACTTTTGAGGTGGTGTTCAGAGATGGCTAATTTACATGACACATTGATTCCAAAATTCATATGAATCAAATATATTTTGTCTGCGCCATGATCTTTGGCAAAACTATAGATTTATAGAATTTGGAAAACAAATGTCCATGTGTAAGAGGGAGTTCGGTTCGATTCCGTTATGTTTTGGTAGCCGAGAAATGAGGAACAAATGCAATTTCAGGCCATTTGAAATGGCAAGAAACCACAAGATGCGTCGAGTATATGATCCACAATATTTGGATAGAATTTTTACAGATGGACGATTAAAGGTGAAATTTTATTGAATCCTTTTTCTCCCTTGTTTGTGCTCCGTGTGTGGTTGAATATGGAGTTTTCTAAATTATTGTCGTTCAGTATTGTTGTTCAGTGTTGCAGAGTATTTCAGTAGTTCCTGTCAAGTACTTGCTAGGTATTTATAAAGCTACAAACAGTGTTTATTGAAGCTGGAGGGATATTAAAGGGATTGTTCACTTTTAAATTAACTCTCAGTATGCCATATGCATTGATATTGTGGGACAATTTTAAATTGTTTTAATTTTTAGTGATTTTTTTAGTTAATTAACTTTTTGTTTGGCAGGTCTCCAACTTTGGATTTAAAAAGCTCTCTGGTTGCTAGGGGTATGTATGCCTTAGCAGATAGGCAGTTGTTTGAATGAGAGACTGGAATAGGAGTGGGACTGAATTGAAAGATAAGTAATAAAAAGCACCAATAATAATAAAATTGTGGCCTCACATAGCAATATTTTTTTTGGGTGTCGGGGCCAGTGACTCCCATTTGACCACCATCACCCCTTTACATTAGTAAGGGATGTAGTAGAATATTCATTACGGTAGTGTAGTGGAATGGTAACATGTTAATAATATTTCTTACTCCCAAGAGAAGTAAAGGTGTGATTCTTGGATTGCACATTGGGTCTTCCAAGAAGCGTTTCTCTACTTCAGCATTTACAAGGTCAGTGTGGATTAAAGATGCCAGACTGCTTCTTTGTTTCTTCTCTGGATCGCAGCATTTAATTATATTTAACTATCACTAGGAATTGGTGAGACCTTTTACTTTACACACCCCCAGGGTTCTTCAGTCGGGTGCCTCAACATACAGGTAATGAAAATCATCTGTAACATACAATACAGTATTGCATTGTAACCTATTTAAAGTTTCAGTACCTGAACTTTGAAATATCACAGATAATTTACATCAATCAGCAACAATAACAAAAGTACGGCTCAAATAAGTGTTTCAGCATACCCAGTGCTGTAAATATTGTATTGTGCTCACCAGAATTAGAGCTAATTAGTTATAATTAGCTCCACTGACAGGTTGAGGAAAATCTAATTCTCTGGGCTGTCACTATTAATCACAAAAGTCTAATATTTTCAAGCAAAAAGAGATCACATGCCATGGGAAAGCATATTTGACGAGCAAAATTGTGGTGGACACCAAGCGTTTTTTTGTTTTTGTATCTACACATGTACATGTACACATCTACACATGTAATACTGTAATTAGGGAAACTTTAAAGGGATATTGTTGTGAGAATAAACAGTTATTGTTTGCCGTGTGGAAATGTGTAATATTTTAGAAATTAGCGTCATTTTCTGGGGTACACTGTATGTATGATTAACTATGTTAACTTAGGGGCAGATTTGCAAAATTCACGTGAATAATTCGAAGTCCGATCGAATTCCGATTGTACGATATATCGGACATTCCAATATGCTAATTTGCCCACTTTGATCATCGAATATGCAAAATTCGAGTGTATCAAATAGATCGAATGATTGAATATTCGACCATTCGATGATCAAAGTACTTCAACTTTAAAATTTTATTCGACTTCCTACTTCGCCAGATTGAACCTACCGAATTGCAATAGAAGCCTATGGGAATCCCCCCCATAGGCTTTTTTTCTATTGTCTGCTCGAATAGCATTCATACGATCGAACGCCTTGATCGTTCGAATCGTACAAATTTTTGGAACGATCGAAGGAAATTTCACTATTTTTTTGTGAAATCGAACAATCTCTGTTCGATTGTACGATTTTGTCGAGAAATCGAATATCGCTCAAAAAATAGTCTAAAGTTATTCGATTTCCATTCGACAGTCGAATTAATACCCAATTTCTGCCGAATTCGGGAATAATGATAAATTTACCCCTTAGTGTCAGAAGACTGGGATCAGATCCAGTATACCATAAAACAAAGTGGGATGAACTTCTCTTTATATAAAAGGCTTATTACATTTGAATACAGAGTAATTATTTGATGATGTCAGAAGATGTGAAAGTCATAATCGCAAATGTGTTGCAGTGAATGGAATGGAAGGGAGTTGTTCTCTTGTTACCTGAGGCCAGGTAGAACAGCCAAGGCTCTGTTCACATTAGCTTGTGAGGCAACATGCATTTGCAGTGCATTCACCACAAACTTATCAAATCTCAAATCAGTAGGCTGAAGGAATCCTACGAAATAACCATAGTGGCTTACCAGATGTCTCAATTTTAATGTTAATATAGAAATATTTATTTGTTTTTTTCAGAAAAGAATTATTCTTGATAAGTTCTATCACTTTATTTTGCATTAAATGTTTGTCCATGAAATTATTTTTCTAACTATAATATGGTTGAAGAAGACTTGAAATAAGAAAGCAGGAGAACTTGTAGCATGTTGGCTGGCCAAAACTTGTAGGACCTGTGGGTTTACCAATCAATCACTGTTTTTTTACAAGTTGCAGCCTGAAGGTAGTTCAAACTTTTCCCACAGCCCTCCTAGTCTGTCATCAGCACACACTTTCTGCCCTTCTGCCTGCCTGTCATTAATCCACTCCAGTATGGAGAGTGCTATCTGCTAATTAACCCTTGAGCAGGTAGTCAATGAAAAGATATAATATCAGAGGTTCAAGGTACATCATAGTACACAACAACATTAGGATTAGTGCTACAAAAGTGAGTGTTTTATTCACTCCACATGTACATATAAACAAGGCAACGTTACAGGTCCCCACTAGGCTCTTTATCAATTCTCAAGCCGTTTATCAAGTTCACAGTACAATATAGTGCAGGAAGGAATGGGTATATAAAGAGCAAGGCTCGCTGGACGGGCTGGGTGTGGGTCAGAAATGGGCAGGTTAGGATCAGTTGTGGGTTGACAAAAAGACACATCCCTAGTATGTGTGTTGCTAAATAGCACACTATCTGGGGGGGAGGGTTGCATTAATTTTCAACTTGGTCTTTAAGGTTGCTGTTGCTTAGTTACATATTTAATAATGGTGCACTGGTGGCACGGGGAAATGGAAATGGTGTTCTTATAATTTGTTGCCCTGGCACCCAAAATTTGTAAAAAAAATGGTTTTTCAATATATTTATAAAAAATTTCAGTGCTTTTAATTTCTATTGAAAGCAGCATTTGCTTAACTTCTGGTGGTCACTTTTTAAACAATGTTGCAAAAGTCTTAGTTTCTCAGCAAAAGTCTCTTAAAATCACAGACATTTTGGAATGAATGTATATTGCCATGTATTTTAGAATTAGGTTTTCCCTTACTATAAAAAAATATTTTTGGGTTGACATTCCCTTTAAATAAACCAGTTTTGAATGAAGAACTGCAAGATTTAAAAAGGCGCAGCCATTCAACCTCTTGTTCACTGAATTGGTGGATTCTGGGACACAAAGTGCCTTCCCTGAAAAGGTGTGTACCTAGTCCTGTTATTTGTTTTGATTCCTCATTTTGACCTCAACCTTTTTCTTGTTTGTGCTTACCTCACAATTTTAATGTTATCTGGTTCTGAATTGATCTGTCTGACTACATTTAATTCTTTCCTCACGAGTTTTTTGTGTTTGCATTCGGCTCACTTGATTGTCCAGGTGGGAATCTCTGGATTCTCATTTGCTATAATTTGGAGGCACCCATGTAGCAAAGGGCAAGGCCTGAAGCCAAGAAGAATACACTCCAACCAGAATCCGGTTGCCCCTCCAGAGTTTTGGCTTGGCTTAAAGGAATTATTCAGTTTAAAAATAAAAACTAGATAAATAGATAGGTTGTGCAAAATAAAACAAGTT
Organism: Xenopus borealis; assembly: GCA_024363595.1. Classification (NCBI taxonomy): domain Eukaryota; kingdom Metazoa; phylum Chordata; class Amphibia; order Anura; family Pipidae; genus Xenopus; species Xenopus borealis. The sequence goes on along the minus strand of CM044444.1, from coordinate 32,936,824 downwards.
TATAATATAGTTAATTAGCCAAAAATTAGGGATGCACCGAATCCACTCTCTTGGATTTGGACGAACCCCCAAATCCTTCAAGAAAGATTCGGCTGAATGCAAATTAGGGGTGGGAAGGGGAACACATTTTATACTTTCTTGTTTTGTGACAAAAAGTCATGCAATTTCCCTCCCTGTCCCTAATTTGCATATGTAAGTTAGGGTTCGAATTCGGTTCGGCTGGGCAGAAGGATTTGGCCGAATACTGCTGAAAAAGGCAGAATCCTGGCCGAATCCCAAACCGAATCCTGGATTCAGTGCATCCCTACCAGAAATGTAATGTATAAAGCCTTGAGTGGCTGGATGTCTAACATAATACAGTACACAACTTCCTGCTTTTCAGCTCTCTTGTTTTTTACACTGATTGGTGACCAGGCAGTAACCAATCAGTGACTTGAGGGAGGACCTTTAAGCAACAGTCAGTTTTTAAGCACTTTTTTAAAGGGGGTCTTCACCTTTGAATTGACTTTTAGGATGTGAAGAGTGATATTCTGAGATAATTTGCTACTGTTTTTAATTTTATTATTTGTGGGTTTTGCATTATTCAGCTTTTTATTCAGCAGCTCTCCAGTTTGCAAATCCAGCAGCTCTCCAGTTTGCAAATTCAGCATTCTAGTTGCTAGATTCAGAAATACCCTAGCAACCACTCAATGATTTGAATAGGAGACTGGAATAGATGAGTAACAATAGAAAGATAAGTAGTAAAAATTAGCAATAACAATAAATTTGTAGCCTTACAAAGAATTTGTTTTTAGAAGGGATCAGTGACCCCATTTGAAAGATGGAAAGAAGTGGCAAATAATAAACAAACCAAAAATAATGAAGACCGATTGAAAAGTTGCTTAGAATTGGCCATTCTATAACATACTAAAAGTAAATGTGAAGGTGAATCATCCTTTATGTCCTACATGTTTTCCTTTTTTAAAGTAAAAGTGTTAAATAGAATGGATACAACTTTACAGATATTAACAGGAACATTTTATTAAGGATCAGATACACAATGATGCATATTAACAATAAAAAAACTGCAGTGACATTGGATGCCACTGTCTGGTCTTATATGACTGCCATTGCACATATAGAGCTGATCATCCCCTACATAACATAGAAAAGAAAATTGCTCTTTTATACTCAAATATACGGAGTATCTAATAACCTTACGCTAGTTGGTAAATAGTACCTTACTTACTCTAGAAAGCAAGTAAAGCCTTCCTAGGAAGTATGACAAATATGTGTTTCTTTTTATAGTTCAATGGATATTCTAAAATAAGCCCCTCAATAATATGTTCTCATAACCAGAGCCAGGGTAGCAGTTTCTTTCCTGCTAGGTTTGTTGCAGTGTTTGTTCTCACAAGTGATTGTTCCCATTTATTTTATACAGCTGTGCAGAAAATATTGGAGCTTTTTCAATAAAACCCAGGGTTAAATGGAAACTAAAAAATAGTGCTCATTATAAATCAAAACAAAACAATATATCTCAACTACCATTTGTAAGTGCTCTCATAGTTCATCTGCTTCAGACTAAGGATGGTAGAAAATACTGGCAGCTGTAGCTAGGCTGCAAGTACGTGACTGTGCCAGCTGAGCTAAGACACATAATCACTGCCATGTTCCCAGATGCTTGCCGGTTCTTTCTCTGTGGCAAAAAACAGTGGCCAGAAAAGTGTGGCTTGGCTCTCTAGTCAACCTGTGCTCCCCAGTGCTCTGGTGCTTGCATGCCAGCGCTCTTGCGCCTGCGTGATATAGTGTGGGCAGGTGCTAGGACCAAGCGGACAGCACGGCCTAGGGGCAAAAGAAGCATCCCTGCCCTGCTTTATAGCTGAGATTATAGCTATTATTGCATTTTCTCTCTGATCCCCATTATAACCAACTTTGGAGGGTTAAACATACTAATGAAATGAATGTCACATTTAAACTACAATCCCCATAATTCATTGCAAATGGCAAGCTTCTGATGGAAGGCGTGCCTTTATGAGATCAACTTGGTGGAGGGGGGGGGGGAAATCAGCATGATTTTCTCCTCCAGGGGGATGCAGATTTGAAATCATGTCAGGGGGGTGGACTTTGTCAGGAAGGAGGAACATACTGGCAGCTGTTTGTGATGACACTTTGTCCCAGACTATGCTTCTTTTGTGTTTGGCTGCATGGAATTAGTAAAAGCTTGGTTGAGGATGTAGAGGTGATATAAGGCTATTTTTTCATTAAGTAATACTGTAGGTTTAACTCTGAAAAAACACTGTATACTTTTTTACTCGTAACTTTACTGTGTATAACTTAAAAGATAGAGAACACTATATTTCATGACAGTTCCCCTTTAAGTTATTTTATATGTATACATTTTTAAAAAATGTACAGTGGAAAGTTGCCAAAATGTATGTTTCCTTTTATTAGTCACATTTTTATTTTGGGGATGACTTGTCCTTTTATAAATATATTTTGTAAACAGATTTAGCAGTATTTATTGATCTCTGATATGTATTCCTATTCTTCTGTGCTTTTTTTAAGACGACATGGCATGTTGAGTGCAATACACCGTAAACAAATAAACCTACTATTAGTTTTCTGGCAAGGAGCAGTGATCTTACTGTGACCCTCCAATACCAATTGGAAAAAAAAAGGCAAGGGCATGCCTGCTGGGATGGCGAAGCTAATTTACTGATTTCAATTGCAATGATAATTGGCTAAAACGTGTTGTTAATGTTAGTCTGCAGACCATACTACTTTCCTTTGAAAATTTTAAAATGATAATGCTCCCATGATTCTCTAAGGCAAACATCTCTGTAAACCTCAGCATCACAGTTCTGGGGCTCTTTCTGCTTGTATAGATACCATATAGGTAAGATATATATATATATACTTTAGGATGGGGGCAGTTGTAATATTATTATAACATTATATAATTATATATAATTATTCTCCTGCTTTCCAAGCTACTATAATGGCTGTGGTACATGGCTTATTTTGTCAGCATCTGCCTTTCAGAGGAAAATAGAATTTCACTTTCTATCTGTTTTCTCTCCCAGCAGTAATAAATGAAAAACAGCCTACTGGACTCACACGGAGTGATGAACGTTTTGACTGCAGTGCCAAGATGATCAAGTAAGAGGGTGTCAGAGAGGGGTATTTTGTCCTCTATGATTTTGCAATACATGGCAGCAGCAGACAAAATGCATGTGTGCCATTGCTGTAATTGTATTGATAATAATTTATTTTTCTTACAGATTTTCCTTCTTGATCCAACTTTCTATAACTTCTGCTAGAGCGCACTGGCAGTATTCCTCCATTAGGGCTTTGGATTTACTGGTAGGATTTCTGAATGGATCGGCCAGTCTTTGACTACTTTAAAAGGAGAATTTAACCCTTAATTTAAAAAAAATTCTACCCTACATTGGCCCCCCTGCTGCCCCCCAGCCTAGCTGCTGGTAAATGCCCCTAACTCTTTACTTACCCCTCTGTGCCGATTCAATGTCATGGGTGCTGTTTGTTCTTCATCCTTCACTTCGGCAATATCCGTGACTTTCAGCTCATGTGCAGTTGTTTAGGACCAGAAGAACGCTCCAACTGCGCATGTACCGATATACAGGTCTCTTCCCAAAGATTGCTGAAGAGAAGAAGATGGCACCCGTGAATTCCAATGCCCTGGATCTGCATCGAGGGGTAGTTAAAGAGGGGTAAATAAAGAGTTGGGGGCATTTACCAGGGGTAACAGCTAGGCTGGGGAGAGGAGCACGGAGGCGATCTATGTATGGTGGGGGTAGGGTTTTTTAATTAAGGGTACTTTAAGGTACATTTTTTACTCTAATATCTTCATAGTACTTTACAGAATACTTAAAAGATATACTTGGAAGAGAAACTCATCATCATCTTCCCAACCATCTATTGTGTCTTGTGTTAGTATATTTATGAATGAAAGTCATTACAAAGGAGAACATGGGGAGGCACATTTATCAAAGGTCGAATTTCCAGTTCATGTGAGTTTATAAAAGCTCCCATTAACTCCCATGAACTTGAAATTTGACCTAAATTTATTTTAAAAAACTGAATTTGGGTGAATAGGCCTCGACCCAAAAACTCAAATCGGATTAGATTCAAGTTTTTTCTCCGAAAAAAAACCTTGAATGTCAGGAAGGCTGCAAACAACTACCTGCTGATTGGAAGCCATGGGTTACTGCTCATGGGCAATCTTTGCTCCTTTTATTAGTGGTTAGTCTAAACATACTTAAATAGTACAGCGTGATCATGTAATTCATTGTAAAGAACTTCATTTTATAAATAAATACATAATCTACATATTTAATTTTGATGGACAATATTTTTGCTGCAGAATATCATTAATTGAATGTGTTCAGTGGGCATTATCTTCCAATAAAACACAGGTCATGAGAAGATGCACAGAAGCCCTATACACTATGAGTAAACCATAGATATTACCTTTTCTCTTATCATTACTCTGAGCTTTACTGTGTTTTAGTTTAACTTAACTATATCCTGAATTCATTTTATCCAAATTATCAAATTGTTTAAAATAATTAGCTTTTGTTCTGTAATAATAAAACAGCACTTTGTACATGATCCAGATTAAGATATAATTACGTATTCTTGGAAGCAGCACCAGTCTATTGGGTCTATTTAATGTTTGCATGATTTTCACATAGACTTAACCATTATTCGGAAAGCCCCAGAAAATTAAGGCTAATTGAAAAGTTGCTTAGGATTAGCCATTCTATAGTATACTAAGTTAACTTGAAACTGTGGCCCGTCCCTTTAAGCAGATTCATTGTATTATATAATTTGGTGGATATCATCACATGATTTATTACACCAAGTTGTAGGAGTTCAACCAACGAAGGAGAGGATCATGCAGGCATTCACCCGTTCTGTCTGGTAAGTGACTCATGTAGAAAATTATAAGCTAAACTTCCAGGTTCATACATCTCCCAAGTTTATGCCTTCCATTTAACTGGAGAGTCGTTTGTTTGCATCAAGCACTTTATGCAGGATGCCCTACTGAGTACCTAGTGGATTAGTTGAACTGTATGCTCTTGAAATGCTCTTGACCATTTTAAAGATTTGATTGCGTATATCATTATCGCTAAGATTTTTTTTTTTTAAGTACTAAATGGATTGTATGTTTCATATTATATTATGAGGACTATAATTGCTATTGGTGTAAAATGGAATAATGTATAAAGTGACATATATGAAGTAATATAAGACCACGCTAACAATTCCAGCAATTAAGTATATTTATTTATCCATAGATGCTAGGGCTTTGCCCTTGTACAAGAAAAAAGTAAAAAAAAGTAAAAAACGTACCTAAACCTTGGTAGAAATAGTGGCTCTTCAGCCCGATAAATCAAGGTGCTCTGCCCACAGACAATCTCATTTCACTGCTGAGTTCTAGAAATGTTTGTTGAAGGGTAACAAGTTCTCTTCAGCATGATTGGGTCAGATAAAGCATTGTTCAAGACGAACAATAATTGCATTGTGAGATTGGCTACAGGTTCATCTAAAAGTTACTGGCAGAAGTAAAACGATTAAAAGAGTGTTTAGATATTTTTAAGACAAATATATCAGTAACTAGGAATGCGGAGACAGCAGAAGAATGATCTGAGTTAAAATCCCAAACAAACTAAAAAAAAAGCAACCTAAACCTACAGAGGGGCACAATTCAGGTAGGAGCAACCTACAGAAAAAGGAGTATATACTGGTGATATGTCATAATTGTCATATAATGTATATTAAAAAAATAAAAAAATATATGCACATACTGTATATATGCAAGCATACTATTAAAAGGAATACTAACTGTTTGCAAATAATATTGGAAAATATTAAATTAAATAAAAGATGCTGCTGTGGGGTGGAAAAATATTTGGAGTTCTCTGCAAGCATAGGGACTCTGGCAAGCATAGGGACTCCGACAAGCATAGGGACTCTGGTATGCACTCACTTTTACCCGGACCCAACTGCAACCGCGGGGTCTGCTTCCTCTATAGTTACACCTGTGAGAATAAAGAACTCATTTGTGACATAACTTTCATTAAAGGTTGCTGTTTGTCTTTCTGTATAGTTGCACTTGGCATCACTCAGTCCTTCCTGCTTCCTGTTCCAAACTGAGCTCAGCTGTATTTATTGACTCAGGTAACTTTGGAGCTACTGCCACCAAAAAAAAAATCCCCCGTATAACCTGCACTCTTCCTCCATACATCAGTGTTTTTTCTACCTGCAGGTAGATAACATTGTCACGTTTGTTGTTTTAAACTACCATTGTAGTTGGGCTGCAGGAGCCACTCTTTGGATTGTGCTCCCTAAGGAGGTATTAGTCCTCCTTTGTCATGCGGGGTATGGTTAGGGTTGCCACTGGCCGGTATTTTACCGGCCTAGCTGGTAAAATACCTGCCAAGGCTGGGGCCTTTATTACAAATTTACCGGCAATGTAGTTGCGTGTCGGAGAAAACAAACCCTTAACAAATGCCCTCGGCCCTTCACTTTAAACGTACCTTTTCTCCGATACATGTTGTAGCTCTGCCCCTATTGTCATGGCACTGCCCCCTTTTGTGGGTAGTTTCAGTCCCTCCACTCAGCCCATGCGTCTGCTGGTAAGTATATTTTTTTGTATTTCAGCCATGTCTGATCCTGCGCTTGCAAAGAGCAAAGAAAAACCTAAAGTTAAAGAAGCCATGGTTAAAGAAACCAAAAAGAAGAAGGAATCTAAGAAGCCTTCTGAGGATAATTTTTGTGCTGCCTGTGATACCATTTTGTATACTGATCATTCTGACAAGTTGTGTACCCCATGTAGAGAGAAAGTTCAGCTGCTTGGGCCCTCTAACTCTACTATGGCAGATTTTATGTCCTGGTTTACAGATACTATGTCACAAACCTTGGAGACTGTTAAAACCTCTATTATTCCTAAAGTAACAGATAATTCTGTTTGTGAATGTCTTATTTGTGAAGAAATTTCCTCAGAGGAGTCAACAAGGTACATCTTATGTTACGGATTCTGATTCCTTCTGAAGGAGAATGTTCTGATCATGAGGAATTTTTTTTCTTTGGAAAATTTTGGGCCATTACTTAAGGCAGTTAGAGATACTATGGGGTAAATTTATCAAAGAGTGAAGTTCCATTACTAGAGGGAAATTCTGCCACTCTCCATTCATTTCTATGGGATTTTGAAAGGCCTATTTATCAATGGGTGAAGTGAAATTTCACCCTTTGATAAATACGCCTTTCAAAATCCCATAGAAATGAATGGAGACCTGTGGAATTTCCCTCTAGTGGCAGAACTTCCCTCTTCCCTTCACTCTTTAATGAATCTGCCCCTTAACTTCACTCTTTGATAAATATACCCCTATGAGGGAAGAAATAGGTTCTGAACCACCTAAAAAGAAAGGTAAACTTTTTTCTAGTATTTCTGAAAAGAAACATTTTTTTTCCAGTTGAGGAACCTATTAAAGAACAGATTAAAGCAGAATGGAAAAACATGGAGAGAAAGCTTACCATTCCAAAAAGATTTTCTGCTCTCTTTCCCTTTGACCCTACTGATTGTAAAAGCTGGGATTCTTTGCCAAAAGTTGATGCCCCAGTAGCCCAAACTGTTAAACACAACACTATTCCTATTGAAGATAGTTCAGGGTTAAAAAAATCCTATCAATAGAAAGGCAGATACTGCTTTAAGGAAAACTTATATAGCCACTAGTGCAGGATTTCAACCAGCTATTGCAACTGCATCAGTTGCTTCAGTAGGTCATTAAGAATGTGGTTGGCTCAACTACAGAAAGGAATTAAGAAAGGTATGCATTTTCCATTCTTTTTATGGAATATAATGTTCTCACTGAAGCAGTCTCTGTTGATATTTGTGCTAAATCTACAGCTTTTTCCTTAGTGCGCAGAGCTCTTTGGCTCACACCTTGAGCAGCTGAAAAAATGTTCGGTCCAGAACTTGACTCACTGGTGGAGAAAAAGTTAGATGACAAGGTAAAATTATTGCCTCAAAATAGGCATAATTCTAAGAGATATTTTGTTCATTCATACAAAGCCTCATCCGACAAAGCGGGACAGGATTGGAGATATAACAAGAACCAAAGAGATAAACAAACAAGAGTTAGAGGGTGCCCTTTCTTTGGTAACAAATTATTTTCTGAATGACATCAATTTCATGGGATTTTATTCATATGTAGGATATTAATGGATCGACAATCAACTTCCTGAGTGTCACATATGGCTTCTGCGCTTATGATTGGATAGTGCAAAGTCTACTAGACGTCTCCGGTATATTGTATCCATTGTTATAAACACTTACTAAGTTGTTAAGATGTATACTTTGAGGTTTTCTACATATATCTAACTTTTGACACAGATATTTTATGGACACTATGTAAATAGACACTTTACTGATTGGACATTCTCCTTTGGATACGAATGGCAGTGCATTTGGACATTGGACTATGATCTGCAAACACTTGAGAATGTTAACGAGGGGGAGGGGTTCACTATCACCACCCCTAACCACCCCTATTTAAGTTGGTTCTTGAATGTGACACAATAGGCTTGATAAAGGACCCAGAGGGGTCTGAAACGTTGCCCTTTTGTGATGTATATTTGGGCTTCAATAAACTGTTCGGACACTCTTTGCAATTGAAAGGTGTGCATCTGAATTTTTGCAATTAATCTACTGACCCCATGTGAGGGAGGGGTTTTTCGGATTAGCACCCTGCACTAACAAGTGTTTTTCTATGGGATTGGGTTGAGCACTCCATCTTTGTGCAGTACACTATGTACTTGCCAGGAGTTGCTCCCTGCTATTCCCATTCAATTTGATTCTACAAATGTCTCTAATTGTCCCTGCAACACAGGATATGACCACCTTTGCCTACACAGAAGCAGACGCAGCTCGCATCATAGATGTGGGTTATAGCAATAGCAGCTTTCTTAAAGTACCTACAGGGGACAATTTGATTCATGAATTTGAGAGAGAAAAGAAAAGACTGATCGGATTGGAATTACATGCAATCACTTTGACTGAATATTATAAGAGCAAGAGAATCCCCCAAGGATTGAGAGTGAAACTGAGACCTACTATTTCGGTGACTTCACACATAGATACGAACAGATTGTTAATAAATGTTCTATGGACATTCTATTACTTAATATAGAATTTCTACAGTCATCAATTCCGGAAGTGCGCTCACAGAAAACCTTGAGAACTTACTTGCACGTACAGAAGAAGCTTTAACCAAACACAAATGAGCCATCGAGGACAAGAAGCGCAATAAATTTTTGCGCAACAGTGAGGATTATCGTTTGGGCACAGTTTACAGCTGGTTTCCAGGAAGTGATGTCTACCAACAGCAAGCATCGCGAGATTACCCTGAGACCGGCACAAGGAGCACCCTACGCCGTATACCACGTGACCGCCCAAGGGACCAGGAAGAGCTATTCTACACAGCTACACAGCAGCGTACTGACCGAGATATCGAGGACTCAATTACCAGCCACACAGCAGACGCATCCATGTCCTCTTCTTTTTTAGGGGACCGCCCAACGGGACATACTACAAGAAAAAGAGACGGGGGAAACGCAGGCACTCTAGATTGAGACAAGAACAAAGGGACCCGATATTACCAACAAGAGGACCGGAGATAATAGCCATGGCCGAGAGCGAGCTACAAGAGACGTTCGTATACAATATATCTGGTACTATCCTATCTCCCACAAACATGTCCGTGTTACAAAGGGCCTCTCTTTTTGTCCCACCTCACACTCTAATACCTTTTCACTGGACATAGAACTCATGAAGTTCTTTTGCACTCCAAGGCTTAAAAGCCATTTTTCTATACCCATGCTTTCTAATATAATGCAGCAGAATACATATAGTAACGCTGGGCTGGGCCACACACAACTTTCTCTTAAGAAACTGGGTTTAAGCAACCACAGTTACTTTACACCCGCTACCACTGACAACGTAGTGGAAGCATACGTCAAGCTAGTAACAAATGATATACAGAATCTCAAAAGGAAATCACTACGTAATTTGTGGTTTGGGTGTAAATCTAACCTCAGTTATCAAGAAAGGATGTGTCTGAACAAATTGATGTCCAATAATAGGATTATACCAAACCCGACGAAAAGGGGCACCTCTCTTCCACAGCCAACAGTTGGTCCTGACAACACATGCCAGAAAAAGAGGTTGGGGAGCTCATTTGAACACTATATCAAGGAAGTTGGGCAAATTCCCTGGAATTGGAAGTTATTTGGAGGGCTCTCCTATCATTCAAGACTCTGGTAAGAGGTCAACATGTTCAGATTCAAAACGACAATGTGACAGCAGCCTTTTACATAAACCGTCAAGGCGCACAAGAAGCAAAGATTTGAGTGGGCAGAGGAAAATTTCCTTGGAATAAAGGCTATTCACATAAAAGGCAGTATAAATTCTGGGGAGGCACTCCAAATAAATCAGGTGTCATTGAGACACTCTTACACAGTAGAAAACACATTACAAACTAAATATATCAGAGGATTTGACATACATTCAGGAGTTGGTATAAATAACATAATGTTTTGCCAGAATCTGCCTCGATTCCAATCATTCTGGATTTTTTGCAAGAGGGATTCTCGAAGAACTTGGCACCTAATACCATTAAAGTTCAGATGTCCGACTTAGGAGTATTTAGATGCGAAGCACTGGCAGACAATTTTCTCATAAAGATGTTTGTAAAAGCTATTTCCAATTTGAAAAGTTTGTATACTTAAATGGAACCTAAGCCTAGTCCTTAAAGCATTCTGTCAACCTCAGTTTGAACCTTTATCCACAGCATCTTTTGCTCATTTGTCTGTAAAAACTGTTTTCCTAACAAACAGCCATAGCATCAGCCAGAAGGATTGGATAATTAGAGACTTTATAATGCAAAAGACCATATTTTTCTAAAGACTCTCTCCATTCCCAACTGATCATCTATCTTTAAGCAGAGAACTAATTGTACTTGATCTGTGGTGCAATTTTAGTAGGTTCAAAAGCATTTGTACCATGATCTTGAAATAAAATGCAATAGTAGTTATATATGGCAAAGAGGTCAAATCACTAGGGATGCCAAGTTTGTTAGGCATCTTCCAGTGATTCCCAGTAAGAACTGGGAATTCACTTTGCTTCTTTTAAAAATGCACCAGCCTGATGTACTTTTCTTAGCACTAATTTTCCGGACATTTCTTATGCTCCAGCACTGGCAAATAATTTTGGTATTGTGTGTGTGCGCATATCCTATAGTGATATAGAGGCTGCTGGGGCACCAGAAGAATATAGTGGAGAGAAGCTGAGAAGAAAACTGCCATGAGTTGGTACATTTGTGGCAGAAGTACTGCTGAATTTAATCCCAACTGGAAGAAGAGGACTGGACTGCTATCCTGGGGTCTAAAGAAAGTGACTAGAACCACTGAGAAATTAACAACTTGCCAGATATATCTGCACTGGTCTAGGTCATTTGCCATTTGTAAAGTTATTTAGTTGAGCATGTTCATATTATCCTGTAGTTAATCTCTTTGATTTTGAAACATTAGTGGCCTAATCACAGAAATCCTTATTTTAACAACTTATTCTGATTTAATAATAATTGGGCTTTGCCGTGAAAATCTCAAGACTTTTATAATAGAGAAAGAGGTGCCCCACAGCACTTTTTGAAATGCTTCTATTTATTACTGTCACACATTAGAAATGCATGGCTTGCTTGGAAGTTGAAGCCTTATCTTCTGAGGTGTCCTTGGCCATTTGTTCTGCCTTCCTAGGTATGATATGCAGCTTTCATCAATCATACGTCACCTGGCAACTTCTCTTTTCTGTTTAGCAGTCTATATTAACTATTCCACTGCCTTTTGGGCCATACACCTAGAAACACAAATAAATCATTTGTAATGTGGTCTTATATATACAAAATCATGCTACATTACATGAAAAAGTTATTTGCACCAGGATGTTGGCCAAGTATGCAAAATGGCCCAGAATAGGTAGAGGCAAAAAACTATAATGGGGGAATATAATGTAATTTTTTAAAGACAAAACAGGTGCATGAATTTTCTCCGTTCTGACAGGGAATGTAAAAAAAAAGAAAAACATCTCCATATCAGCACTTGCTGGGGCATAGCAAGCAAATATCTCCAAATGGGATGGTAATAGTTCCTAAAAGAAAACCTAGATCACAGAATGAAACTTAATGCACAGAATTAGTAAGAACTGTTCTTCTTTCTTGAGGAGGGTGTACGATGTTATGCATGCCTGTGCAGAAGCAACTCCCAGGGAATGTGACTATGAGGGATCAAAGGTAGTGGCCGCCTTCTAAAAAGTAAACACAATCTTTGAAGGCTGGAAGGAAATCCTTTGGAGTCGAACCACATAGGTATAGTATATTTTTTTCCAGCTTTTCTCCCTCCATTTGTATGAATAATAATCTAATTGCTTGATGACCTATTTTTTAAGTTGTGTAAGAAATAAAATTGTGACATATACTGGAAAAATGTCCTTAGTACAAAATATTTGAACGAGTAATGCTATATTTGTTTATTCACTTTGTTTGCTATATTATTTCTTATAAATTTAACCCTTTAAGTGCCAGAAGAATTTCACATTTTGGTTACGCGAAATGCCAGCCG
>CM044444.1:32876857-32901477 GCA_024363595.1 Xenopus borealis | reverse complement strand
GAATGGTTGATATACAGTATATTCATCACTTTATGGGACATGTTTACTAAGATTGGAGATACAGTAAATATCTGGTGAGATTTCTGGAGATGTTGCCCATGGCAACCAATCAGCAATTAGATTTATACAGTCACCCATAATTTAGAAAACAAAAGCAAAGATCTGATTGGTTGCTATGGGCAACATCTCCAGAAATCTCCAAATATTTATCTCCAATCTTGGTAACTATCATTCCTTATATCAGTTTTTTTTTTTGCTGTACAAAAATTGTAAGCTTACTGAAAAGTATAGCATGGCTCTCCACAGCATTTCTAACTGTTTGTATTTAGTAATTATTGAAAGTTTTAATCCCCAACTGTGCAATGCTATAAACTATGCCTGTGCTTTTTTAATAATTAATAATAACATTTATGGTTAGCCTGGCTTGTTTGCATGCTAATGACCAGTTTGTGCCTTATTATATATTCATATAGTCTATCTTGTGCTGTTATACATTCTTATAAGAAAGTAATATCTGTTAGAATCATACCTCATTTGTGTAAATTAAGGCTCCCCTTTACTAGTGGCTTGCTGAGCATTCTGGGATTAATAGATTAGCAACAGCTAATACAGGATTCCTTTATTGTAGCCAGTAGTAGTATTTAGTATGTTTTTAGCCAGCCCAGTAAATTTTTATATCATTGAGAATTCAGTTTGTGAATTTTAACACAGTGAAGACTTAAATCCCAGCCACAAACATTAATGACTCCATTAAGATGTTCCCTAATCTATCAATGACAAATCATAGCACTTTGCTTTAGTCATTTATAGCTTTCAGGCAAATTAGATTTTTACTAAGACCTGGTGTGATGATAATTAATTTAAAAAGGGCATTTTCATTTAGAACCTTACTTTAGATGCTGTGAGGCTGTTTGGGAATCAGGTCTTCCTTTCCTTTACTATCCATGAGCTTGGAAACAATACAGGCAGGGCCAGAACTAGAGGTAGGCAGAAGAGGCATCTGCCTAGGGCGCAATAATAGGGGGGTGCTAGGCAGCTACCTCTAAAATTGTCTTCTGCCTACCGTTAGTTCACACCTCTCAGTCTTCACCTTCCTTCCCTCCTGACGCCTTCCCCTCTGTTGCTGTCCTTCCATGGCTCTCTTCCCTCCCTGGCTCTGTCCCCTCCCTGGCTCTCTCCCCTCCCTTGCTCTCTCTGTCTCCCCTCCGTCCCTGCCCCCTCCCTCCGCAGCTCACCTTTGTCCATTGTGCGTGCATGCGTTCACGCGCGCTGGGGGCGGGGCATGCCAGCCTAATTGCCTAGGTGCCCTGCCAGGCTGGCCCGGCCCAGAATACAGGTAACTGTTTAAATGTGTATGACTTAAAAGCTCAGATGTGGCTATGTCTACACTCATAGCCATTGCAGTTTGCATGAAATATAGGGATACAAGTTGCAGTTAACACTGCCATTGCATTATTTGCCCCAGTCTCTATGCTCTGTCCCTGTTGTTCAACTACCATTAAGCTCGAAATGATACACCTTATGTTTTTGGCTTCTGTGCCTGCCTATGGACACCATATCCCTTTAGCAATGAGGATCTGTGTCTCCATTGATATACTTCCTTCTTTTCAGTATACAGTATCAACAGCTTACAGTCGACTTATGTTGATCATGATACAAAGCTGATTAGCATTTAGTTAGATGTGACATGGTAGAATAGAACCACTGCATTCTGCATCAGCATTGATTAATACTCAACCAAGTAACTTAAACTACCATGTTAAAGGGATACTGTCATGCATCAGTTAAGAGTGCTGCTCCAGCAGAATTCTGCATTGAAATCTGTTTTTCAAAAAACCAAACAATTTTTAATAAAACAATATTTAATTTTGAAATCTGACATGGGGCTAGACATATTGCCAGTTTCCCAGGTGCCCCCAGACATGTGACTTGTGCTCTGATAAACTTTTTACTGCTGTACTGCAATTTGGAGTGGTATCACTCCCCCCTTCCCCCCCAGCAGCCTAACAACAGAACAATGGGATGGTAACCAGATAACAGCTCCATTGTACATATTTGAACAACACTTAATAGTAAAAATCCATGTCCCACTGCAGCCCCATTCAGTCGGCAGTTTATTGGCCCATGTGTGGGACCATCCGATGGGGTTCCCCGATCGATATCTGGCCAAAATCTTGATTGGGCAGGTTAAAAAACCCTAGTCGGATCGTGCGCGCATCTCTGTGTGTATGCAGTCCCGCTATCCGACTGCCCGTATCGCCTCTATTCTGATCGGATCGTTGGGCCCTAGGGCCCACGATTGGATCAGCCGATATCGCCCACTTCAATGTGGGCATATTGGGGAGAGATCCGCTTGTTTGGAGATATCGCCAAACGAGTGGATCTCTCTGTCTGTGGCCACCTTTACATTGAGTAGGAGAACAATAGCCTGTCAGAAAGCAGTTCCATAGTGCAGCACTGGCTTCTTCTGAAAGCAAATGACCTGAAATGACTGTCTACACATCAATATTACAACTAAACAAAAATACACTTTTTGTATTAGGAATTAAATTTTATATTGTAAAGTGAATTTTCAGTGTAATTTAGGAATAAAGATTTACATCAATTCCATATTCAAGAATCACAAGGAACATTAAGAAACTTCCTCTAATTTAAGTTGTTACTAGGAAAGGAATTTTAACATTATTATCGAACCCATATGGGCCATTTACAGAATGCAACTATGATGAAATTATCTGACAACCATTCATTATGGGTAAAAAAAACTGTGCCGATTGCAGTTTGCAAAGTGCACTTGGGTTCATAAATAACCTTTGCCTTGAAGACACTATTATATTTATAGGCAGCTGCAAAAAATATACATTTCCTTTTTTGAATGTTTCCTAATTAAAACAATCTTAATTTTGGAGTGCAATGACCATAAAGTGTTACTATTATAGGAAGATCTTGGTCTATATCACTGTAAACATAATCTTAAGAGTGGATTCCCTTTATTAACTATTGTTAGCTTTGTGATTAACTCAATACTCAATAATGAACTCATTACATATATTTTGATTTCATCTGTTTGAGTATACGTTATACAGTAATATCTATATAGCTTAGTTTTGTGATATTGATTCTTTTAATTCTGGTTTAAACGATTGTTACATGATTTGGGTAAAAGACGAGTTATCCATTATAAAAATATTATTTGAAATGCAAACTTTTTTAAAAAAGCAACATGCATAATCATACAGCTATCAATACTTGCAAGATCACTGAAAAAGTTTTTGTAAGCAGCATTCTTATTGGCTTTTGTTCTTATCTGTATCTATCTTTTTGCTTAGACGAATTCTCATTGGAGGCTGTAGTTTTTGTTCAGTTTCTTTAGAGAATTAAAGGACAGTTTTATGGTGGGTTTAGATTCCCTGCCTTTGCTCTCCCTAAACACCAAAGTGGGTGGCCTAAATATAATATATCAAATAATCAATATTAGGCATTATTAGTAGTGATGGTCGAATGTTTTCGCCTGGGGTGAATTTGCGGCGAATTCCCACGTTTCTCGAAATGCCAGGAAAATGTTGCCTGCTGAAAATTCACCGGCGTCCATAAACAAGACGTGGCGGTTCGCAAATTTTTCACAGTTTAGCTAATTTCTCTAGAAATTCGCAAAAAAATCATCGAAACGCCCCAGATTCGCCCATCACTAATTATTAGGCAGTGACATAACTACCTATACAGCAGACCCTGTGATCACAGTTGGTCCCAGGAGAAAGGGGGACCCAGACCACAGGATATGCTGCATCTTAGTACCCCCCTCCCAGGCCCCTCTCGTACCTTTAAAGTAGCAGCATATTGAAAACAGAGGTGTGTAGTGTGGGTGGGCCAGGTGGGAGGCCTGGGGAGGAGGGACTGTTTGCTCTGGGCCCCCCATAATTTTTATGAGGGGGCCTGACAAGCCCACGTTTCACTACTGTTATTAAGGCTGCAGAATAAATGCAAGGTTTGCTTGTCTTTTAAACCCTACCTTTCATATCCTGCAAAAGAGAAAGGTTTGAGAATAAGAATAAAAGTAGACAAAAGAGCACAGAACATAATAGATAAATTTCAGTGCTGTACCATTCTAATGCAGTACACAATGCCCTCTGCATTGTGCAAATTCTGAATCATGGAGATTTTTTAAGATGCCATTAAAGGAAGAATTGCTATATTAATTGGGGACTGGTATTTCCCTGCAACATAAACCACAGCTGCATCTTGTTCCTTAAACATTAAGAATACCATTTGACTCCAACTGTTCCCAATACAAATTCTTTGTGTGTCATATTTCTACTTTATAACAGTAAATGTAAAGTGAGGTTTATCTTTAGCAATTACATTTCATGGGGACAGGTGTGCAGCTGCCAAGGAACTCTGCATTTTATTGGTAAAATATATATATATATATATATACATCCACCTGTGCACTTTAACAGTGCATCTTATACAAACTGCATGACAAGTAGTTCTCCACTGATTTGTTACTTATAAATTAAGCAGAGGAATAAGGGACACAGGCTCCGCTCACCATTCAGATTTTGTAACTAGCTAAATCATTTATATTATTCTTTTAGGATAGTTGGAAAATGTATTTGCATCTGTCACTTAGGTATTCCCCAGATGGCAAAAAAGTGCAATTTACCAAATTGTGTACGGAATGTGTTGTATGCACACATTATTAAAATTGGATTTTTATGGAGGGCTACATTTTTATAGCACTGAACATAATGTGCAACTGTCAGCAGGCTACTAGCTTTAATCCACTGGATGAGCCCAAGAACATTTTCCAATAAATGGGGTAAATTTTAGCATTATTAAGATTTCTGTGCAGGCAGTCTGTTTCTGGAATTTTCCCTCCAGTGTCACATCTGACACAGTCTTAAGAAGACTTCTTAACCAACAGAGGTTATAGAACTTGTTAGAGGCTGGCTACCAGGGTCAGACTGGGCCGGCGGGACACCGAGAAAAAACCTGGTGGGCCCAAACCCTCTCCCCCAATCTGCCAGCCCCCAAAAGAAACAATGATGTGCAGCGCACTGGCGTTTATGCATGCATGTAGGGGGCCCGTGTAAGTTTGGAACCCTATGGGCCCTCAAATCGCCAGTCAGACCCTGGAGGCTACTACATTTGGGAGAGCATGGGGTATTGTTGCAAAATAGGTTACTTCTAAAATGATTTTAGAGATGTTGTGTGGCAATGGCATGTAGGCAATTTCCAGCATTTTTGCTCAGCTTGTTAAGCAGCTCGTAAAAAAGCTTGGAATTACTCCTCCATTGACTTGAATGGTAATGGGCCTGTTTCTGCTATTGCACTTCTGGTAAAGGCAATCATTGGTCAAAAGCCACAGGAAACACAGTTGTAGGAATGAAGACCATCGAGTCAGAGGCTGGAATCTCACTGGAGAATAATTTTGTATTTAATGCAATAGCTGATTCCCTGAATACGCAAGCAGAATTTTGCATGTGTCTGGTTAAAAAATGCATCTAATGGGCCAAGGCCGACCAGGACACCATCAGGATTGTCACCATCAGCCCTTTCAGTATCTAAATGAAGCATCTACCAAAAATGGCAGTCTCCTAATTTTAATCAGCTGGAAGGGGACTCTTTTACCCATAAAGAAGATCACCAACGAAAGTACTTTCAATTGAAGCAATGTAGGTGGTTCTTCAAAGTGAGGACCGTGAGGTTCAGAAATGCACTGCTGGGTGATGTTGTGACAGCTGATTTTGTTAAAGCATTTAAGAGTGGCTTGGATGATTTCTTGGACAAGCATAATATCCAGGGCTAATGTGATAGTAAAATCTATAGTTATTAAAGATATAGGTTTGTATTTAGTTTATGTGAGTGTATGGTGGGGTCAGTGTGAGTGTATGTATGGATGCTAGTTTTCATGCAGTGCAGATGTGCAGATATCAGCACTTCATGAAACCTATCTGTTGTCTTGGCCTCATTAATGTTTATTACGGAGACAAACAGAAGGAATGCATGTGTGCCTTCAGCATAATAGATAGGGTAGAGCTGTCATAAATTAGCTGGGGTACAATGGAGGCCTACCAATGGAATATTTGACCAGTGCTTTTGGCACTGGTGGGAGCTGTAGTTCAGCTGGTTCTAGAGGAACACGTGTAGCTGCCCATTATTTATCTAGACATACTGTAGACAAAAGAAATATGATACCAACAAAATGTATTACAGTTATCAAGCCACTTAATTTATGGAAATGAGCAAAACCAAAATAAAATAATGAAGTTACAGGCCTCCTTAATAAGTAATGCAGTAAATATCATTACTGCCAGTCATTCGCTGGAATAAAGATATGAGAATGTGCGTGATTACTGGAACATAATTGCTCAGCTCAAGCGAGTTCTAAATAAGGAATGTTTGTGAAGTGCCTTTTCAACCTTCAAAGCAATTACTTTGCCAGCGCTTACAAATACCCATAATATATGTGTTTGAACCCTCAGATGCAGGATCTCTTGAGAAGATAATGAGAAGGTAAAAACTCAATCTTATTTTTTTTTGTTTTCACTTTCATTCGAAATGGAAGTTTAAGCGCTCAGCAGAGCCACCCAGTGGTTGTTGCAACTTACAACTAATACAAATGAGTCATAGAGGAGAGATGATTCACTCAAGGAGTGTAAAGTGCAGCAACCATGTGCACCATTTTCCCTCAGATACCCAAGGAGCAAATATTAGCAACAGAGTAAATTCAGCAAAAAACAATGTACAGATGAAGCCACTTTGGATTGTGTGTTTGACACAGAATAACTTCTCAGACATCCCAATTTAACTCACTTAGCACAGAATATTGTGTCACAGCATCCCATCTAATTAAAGAGTTTACCCTTGAAATCAATGGTGCTTTGGTATGCTAATGAAAAGGTTAAATGCATTAAATGAGTTAAGATAACTTTAGATAACACAGTTTCTTCAATTAACCCTTAGTCACGACGCATTTAACACACAAATCCAAGTGGCTGCATCTGTATGAGTGTCCAAAAACACATTAATAAATGCTATGTGAAATTCTAACAATCACAGGTACGAGCTTATACAAGCTATATGAGTATTATCTCTCCCTTTTATTATTTGTCACTCTCTGCATGGAAGGAAATTCTAGCCATCATTATGTGGCTGGAAATCTTAAATGTGTTTTTGGTGCCTTAATTCTAAGAAAATATATAGCAGCAAAGACAATAGTAACTATGGTTTGAACAGTGATAAACATTGTCTTGCAAGGTCTCTAGCCCTAATTACATGAATAATCCTTGATAACCATTAGGAGTTATCACTTGTTGACAACTGCAGAATTTAATAAATAATAAATGATTCCAGAAACTTTAATCAGTCACTCTGAATGTTCCGAAAGTGAAGCCCACTGCTGCCTACAAAGCAGGGGATGGCTATAAAAAGAAGACTGTTTCCAGCTTGCAATTTCAGCTATCTGTAATGTCATCAAGAAATGGAAGTCAAGGCAAGATTTGGCTCCCTGGTCTCAGCTCTGCTTCGGCCATTAGCAGCTGCCTTTCACTTTGGGAGGAGCCCTCCATTAATCGGATGCTACCAGGTCTTAATAAGAAAGGAGCCAAGCAAGAGTTCTGCACTGGCAAACGGTCAAAGTTGTATCAAGGTTTAGGACAGAAAGTACAGTTCAAGGAATGGACTGAGAGTGTAGTCAGGCAAGTCAGGGTCGTGTGGGCAGAGCTCAAGGATAGCCAGGCAAGTAAAGGTCAATACTGGTAGAATAGGCATCAGGATTAGCAGATTTCAGAGTTGTCAGGCAGGCAAGGCTCAATATTAGCAGAATACAGCAGTGTCAAACAGGAACCCAGGAACTAACTACTGTAAGTAGACCTAACAACGAGAAAATTAGTTTGTGCTCAAAGCACAAAGCTCAAAGAAGTGCTTTCTGCATGCACCATAGAGAAGCCGACAAGTGGAGGAAAAAGATCACTGTGGTCGGTGTCCCCACCGAAGGCGTGGGGAACATCCCCGCCAACCTGCTAGACCACCAGGGTGAATTTTTACAGAACTGCTTGCATGCTGCCCAGAAAGGAAAAGGTAAGCACACCTATGACTGCACAAGATGTACAGGAAGGTTAACTGACACAGTAGTGGTGTTGTGAATTCTACAGTGAACGGTTACTCGCACAAACATTATCCGCATGGAAGAGTCATTAGGAGCAAACCTTATTGCATCGCAAATGGCAGTGTATGAGCTATGCAGAACAATCAATAGATCATGTTTCATAAAGTCAGCATGTGAATTATCTCACATACTTATATTACCTTGATAGCAACTGTAGGACCTTAAAAACTAAAATTTGAAAAGCCATACTTGTAACCTGAAACCAAGCTTATACAGATGCAATCACTTTGGATGGTGAGTTAAATGCGTCGCGACTTAACTCATTTATCTCATTTATCCCACTTATCACAGAATATTGTGTCACAGCATCCCATCCAATTAAAGAGTTCACCATTGAAAACAATGGAGCTTTGGTATGCTAATGAAAAGGTTAAATGCATTAAATGAGTTAAGATAACTTTAGATAACACAGTGTCTTCAATTAATGCTGAGTCACGACGCATTTAACTTACAAATCCAAGTGACTCTATCTGTATGTTGAGAAACATCATTTTCTCTAATTTAAGGAACATTTGTGGAATTAAGGCACCAGAAACACATTTTAAGCCACATCATGATGGACAGAATTTCTTTCCATGCAGTGAGGGACAAAATTAGCAATTTGTTGTTCAGTGAGAGATAATACTCCTGATTGCTAGACTTTCTGTGTTTCTGGACACTCAGCAAGTTTATTACTACACAGTTTTTTTTAAGATGAAGAACTTTAGGTCTTTGAAAGATTTGTAAACAAGATGAAATGAAAAAAATATATATTTTCCTAGTAGGGCATTAATATAGCATTTTACATGACTGCATGCTCATTAAAGTAAATGGGCCCCTGAAGATGAGTGGCAGACAGTGGTGGATCAATGATGTGGGGCCCCTAAGCTACATCCATACAGCACCTCCTTCTAGGGTACTGATGGGTCTGAATGCATGCACCAGAGTTCTCCAGGCCAGGTGCTGTGCATGTCAGTGACATCACTGGATCTGCGCACATCTTGGTGCACACATGCGCCATGCCTGCTTTCTTCTCCCGGGAGTTGCAACTGACCAGACCCAGCAGAGCAAATAAAAATAAATAAATTCGAAATAAGAATTACAAAAAAACTAGATGGGCCCCTGATCACTCTAGGCCCCTGAGCTATAGCCTAAGGTTGCCTGTGCACTAAGCCACCCTTGGTGGGAGGGTCATGCTTAAGGATGATTAGGATTAGATTTGCAATGAATGATTGTTTCTGGTCTTAATGTTGTTGTGTTTACTGGTTTTTTAGAATAATTTTTGCTATGTGCAATTCTAAATAAGTGCTTTTATTTTTTTTTACTCTTCCTTGCTGACATTGCTAGTAAATTACTCCAAATATTAACATATAGAATCAAGTGCAGCATTATTTTATATGGCAGCTGAATAAACCATGGGTCTGATGGTTCATACTTTAACCCCTACCTACCCACCACTTTCATTCTATAAACAGATCCGATTTTTTTTTTGTTGATTGCAATCACTGATTTAGGATTTTGGCAGTACAGGTGAGGTATGTATATATATATATATATATATATATAATTAATTCATTATTATGTTATGCACATTATTTACTATAAATTACAGAATATTTAACCACAAATAGAAGTCTCATGATTTTTCTGTATTCTATTGAAACAGTAGTATTTTATTTTGTTGCTCATTGAAGGATGAAGAGCTCGGTCACCTTGTTGACATTTAAGCTAGTGATCCACAAAAGCACTGTATACTGGTGTGTCCAGTTATGTCCAAAGTGCAAAGAGTGCAGGAGACTGGAACAGCTAAAATTGTAGATTATATGATTGAGATTAGTATGACATCCATCTGTTATTTAGAGTACAGTGAAATAATATGATATATTTAACAAAAAGCACTTTGAATTTAAGGGCTGCTGAAGAGCAGTGTATTCAAAAACTCATTTAACCTTTTGTATAACTGAAGAATGAGCACACAAAAATGTCAGTAACTGAAAAACATCTAATGTAGTAGTTAATGCACCTCACTGAATACAAGGATGAAATATGTCTTTTTCTCTCTCACAGGAGAGTTTTTATATATCACTGTACAGTCTATGAGCTAAGGAAGAGGGTTGTTTCTGATATTGCTTTGCTTATTCATTGTCATAATAGACTACATTTGTCTAAACAAACCACTCCCTTCTTTCTAAATTAACTTCTAAATACCTGTACAAAATTATTGTGCAGAAGATCAAAAGAGTCCTATCCCTTTATACAGATGTATAATTACACTGAAGGCTAAAGGCCCCCATACACAGGTCGATATAAGATGCAGCTTATTGCCCCGTATGTGGGGCCATCCGATGGGCGTCCCTGATTGTTATCTGACCGAAAGATCATTGGGCCCTAATCTTTATCACTTGCTCTAATATTATATTTAAAATATTTTTTCATATTTATTTTCTAATGCGTTACAGCAAGGGTGACAATGTTTTTTTCCATGGAAAATTAGATATGAGAAGGCCTTACCCTGACCAATGATTCTGTTAGCCATGCATCTAAGTAGGGATGCACCAAATCCACGATTTTTGGATTCGGCCAAAGGCTGAATCGTTCATGAAGCATTCAACCAAATACAGAACCATGTTAGAACACTGATTTTCATATGCAAATTATACAATGGCAGGGTTACAAAGAAAAAATGCAATGTGCTCATGTGACAAAAAGTCACGTAACTTAAGGATTAAGCCAGGCACTCCAGTTTGCCTGAATAAAAATCTTAATGGAAAAGACAGAGTTCTGTGCTTCCCTACATCTAACTGAACATATGACATGTCTCTTTATGAGGCAACTTTCATACAGTTAATTTGCTGTTATTTAGAACAAGCTTGAACACTATATTTATTCTGTAGAATGCTTTACCATACCTGAGTAGACATTGTGCAGAGGAAAAGAGTATTTTGATTTAAAAGTTGTTTGGAGAGGGGGAAACAAACAAAGAAGTGGAAATGATAGGCTACGCAGCTAAAATGATCTCAAATGCTTTAAAATGGCAACCAATACCTGAAAGACGTAGAAGAAAGTGGAAAACTACTATTTGAATGGATAGAAGAATAGCCAAAATGGCAAAGACTCCAGGAGGATCAAAGTTCTAAAGTTACCTGTGAATACTGTTCCAACTAGAAGACACCTACTGTATGTGAAGCCAAGCAACAAGCCCCCCACAAAGTCCCATTGTTGAAAAAAAAAATGTGCTGAAGAGCTTACAATTTGCCAAAGAACAAACTGACAGAGAAATGGCACAACATTTTGATGGACTGATGAAAGTTCTTTTCGGACAACCCCCAAACACTGAATTCAAGTACACTGTGAAGACAGTAAAGCCTGGTGGGGCAATCATCAATATGGGGATGTTTCTCATACTATGGTGTTTGGCCTATTTATCACATACCAGGGATCATGGATCAGATACAATACATAAAAAGACTTGAAGAGGTTATACTGCTTTACGCCAAAGAGGAAATGCTTTTGAACAAGACAACAACCCCAAACACACCATTAAACAAGCAAAATCTTGGTTCCAGACCAACAAGATAGACATTATGGAGTGGCCAGCCCAATGCCTGAACTGTAATCCAATAAAAAACTTTTGGGGTGACATGAAAAATTATGTTTCTGAGGCAAAATCAAGAAAT
Organism: Xenopus borealis; assembly: GCA_024363595.1. Lineage (NCBI taxonomy): Eukaryota > Metazoa > Chordata > Amphibia > Anura > Pipidae > Xenopus > Xenopus borealis. The sequence continues at coordinate 32,889,651 of CM044444.1, read as the reverse complement.
GTAGAAGAATTGGGGAATTTAATGGGTGCCAGAATTCGGTTGACTCCATGCAACCCAGATGTGCAGCAGTTCTCAGAAACAGTGGTTATACAACTAAATATTAGTTCTGTATTTCAAAGGAAAGCAAAATCTTGAAACTTTTTTTAGTTTACACAGTGAATGGTTGAGTTTGTAAAGCAGAATGCAGACGCTACTAGTTTATTCCTTTTTATTCATTCTCTGTAAAGAATGACACTAATTGGATACATTTTTCTTTGTGTTTTGATTTAGAATAAAATGTGGTTTCCCCTGTGCATTTACGTGTATGGAAACAAAAGCTTTAAACATACTGCTATTATTCTGAACAAAACTGTGTATAGACCTTTCTGATTTACCTTTCATTCTCCTTCAAAGTATTCATTTGACTTTTCTCAGTCCACTACTAATAGCTCATATATAGCAGTTTGGAAATTTTCTAGTAAGAAATCAGCACCATGGACAGCCCCCTTCATGCAACGCTGAATGATAAATGTTGGGATCATCTCAGAGAAGCTAAAAACAAAGACTATAGATCAGGGTTTTTAGTTTGAGACATTTTTAGACTATGTAAATGTTTCTAAAGTTTGTTTATCTATAATGCAGAAGATTCCAATTCCAACCTATAAAATTTATTATAAGAACATATTGGAACCTAATCAAAAACCTCTTTGTCATCATTTGTAGGAGGGCTACACACCAGTCTTAAGAACACTGAATAATTCAGTCTGCCTCTAATGAAAACTTACTCTGTACCTACATCATTTGAAAAGTGGGAGGCTGGTTAGAATGTTAAATAATTTAGAATCACCCTACCAAACAACAAGCGATGACAAAATGTAGCATTTTTAAATCTGTATGTGTGTGTCTGTGTATACACACACACACACACATATATATATGTTTAAAATTGACTTTGCTTTTCCTTCAGCCTTCATTTGACAAGACATTAAATAAATATATCACATGAATGTGTATTCCTGTCTCTTCAGACGCTTGTGGATGTTGTTGTAAGTGCCATCTCACAGTCTCCATGTGAGAAGTGTATACGCTGGCAGCTCTGAAAAGATTCCAATTTACTTGTTCCACTGCTGCAGACACTGATTTCCTATATGTCACAGCCTCCAGGATCCTGTGGAGAAGACAGCTGCAAGACAACTGCTGCCTCACCAGAGAGGCTCTGAGACCCAGGGCCATAAGGATGCTAATGTGTGGGTTGGTGCGTTTACTTCACAAAGCGTGCATTAATGCAATACCAGGCAGCTGCATATTGCAGGAGGAACAAAACGATTTGGATAAATAGAGTTTCACGATTGGCTGATGCACTATAAAGTGTGTATAAATATTAAAGTAGCATATCATATTCTGAAGGAAAAGAGTTTGCCTTTGCTGAATATTTACATGTTGCTTGTTATAATTAGTCTGTTTAACTTAGTTCCACCAGCCAAGAAGCTCATTTATTTTCATAAGAACAGCTTATGTTAGCAAGAGCTGATTATCTCCACATCTGATACAAAAATATTATGTGCATGTTTTCAGTATTTGAACCTGTATTTGAATCTGTTACCTTGCAGCAGGAAGCAGCTGCCACATTTAATAATGAAAACAAGTTTATATGAGTTGTTCCTCACAGCTAGGTGTGCTGCAACTATTGTTTCCTCCCACCTTCCAAAAACATTCAGGCAGGTGAATTGCATCCTAATGAACTTGACCTTGTGTGGTTTGTGAATGTTATATGGAATTTAAAGTGTATCCTCCAGTGGTCCAGCAATACATGAACGATGAACAATCTCTATAAACATGTTGCTGCCCTTCCAAAAAAGGCCAATATTAAGGTGTGACTTTACAAAAGTCTCGATTTTGCACCTGGTTTAGTAACCCATAGAAACCAATCAGCAAGAATCATTTACTGATCACATGTTTCAAAACAAATTGGATGTTATGGATTAGTATTGCTTGTGCAAACTTTGCAACTTTCATTACATTACTCTATAATGTTTCTTTCCAAGATTGTGATGTCAATAGAGAACAGTTTAAGAATTCTCAAGCCTTCAAGTCCAAAAACCAAGCAAGAGTTCCTAAACTCTTGAGTGCTTTCTTCCTTTGAACCTTGGCAGTTTTTAGGTGCCAAGCTTTTTATTTTTTAGAAAAACCTGCTTGGGAAAAAACAGCTCAGCAGGAGGCCAAAGTATTTAAAAGAAGAACCCACATGAGTCTAGGAACTCTGTGTGCTTTTTGGACCCGAATGCTTGAGCACAAAACTCAACATTCTGCTACACTTCTGTGTAGTTTTGCTAGGGAAAATGCTGTATGTAAAGGTAGCCCTGTATTTTACACCTGGTAAATAACTCTCAGTCATATGTGGCGCAGGATGAAATCTCTTATTTCTCACATTTTAATGCATGTAGGTATGCCCAAATTTGTTCTGGGTGCTTGTACCTATAGTATAGTATAACAGTGCTTTATTATCAGGTTCATGCAGCCATTACACATCCATAATACAAAGCAGGTTTCTTACATATTCAGGCAGCCAGTGGGTACATCTGCTCTGGTATCAAAAGAAGGAACTTGCAAATGCTGTATAAAACTGGAATGTGGCTTGTTTTGTGAAAAATCCTTCTGTAAATAAAACACAGACAAATACCTGGCTGTTGCTGTCTTTGAAAAAAGGAATTACCACTCACAATAGCTTTAGAGGAGTACTTGTCCTTCCCACAGAAGAAAGAAGTTTGACCCTTTAAAGGGGTGGTTCACCTTCAAGTTAACTTTTAGTATGTTATAGAATGGTCAATTCTAAGCAACTTAAACTGGTCTTCTTTATTTATTTTTTATAGTTTATGAATTATTTGCCTTCTTCTCCTGACTCTTTCTAGCTTTCAAAAGGGAGTCACTGACCCCCTCTAAAAACAAATCCTCTCTAAAGCTACACATTTATTGTTATCACTACTATTTATTTCTCATCTTTGTGTTCCGACCGTCCCCTATTAATATTCCATATTCTCATTCAAATCAGTGCATGGTTGCTAGGGTAATTTGGACCCTAGCAACCAAATTGCTGACACTGCAAACTTGAGAGCTGCTGAATTAAAAGGTAAATAACTCAAAAACCACAAATAATAAAAAGTTAAAACCAATTGCAAATTGTCTCAGAATATCACTCTCTACATTATACTAAAAGTTAACTCAAAGGTGAACAACCCCTTTAACTTACAAGGACATGACATGGTCTGGGCAGTGCAAAGTTAGAAAATAATATAGCTCCCCAACTGGTGAACTGGTATGATGTCTTACACAGGGAGAGAGAGGAGACAGGGTAACAAATGTGCAGGTATTTTTGAAAATGAAGAAAAACAAAAAATAATCAGCATTAAAAAGTTTCTTTCCTGCTGTCTGTACAAAGATTGATACCCTCTATATATCAAGAAAAATATTTTAGACCAATAACAAATTATATATTGTTCATAAATGATTGCATGCCTTTATGGTTTCTCAACCTCTGCTCTGTGATCTATAACATAAAAAAGGGGGCCTCAAAATCCTGAACACACCCTCATTTTGATTATTATTTGATTATTTTGATTATGAGTACATAACTAGAAAAGTATCTTAGAGATGTGGTTCACCTTTAAGCTAACCTCAGGAATATTATAGACTGGTTAATTCTAAGCAACTTTTCAACTGGCCTTAATTTTCTTTTTTAAAGTTTGATTGATTTGCTTTCTTCTTTACAATGTTTCCTGCTTTCAAATGGGGGTCACTGACCCCATCTAAACAACCCATGCTCTGTAAGGCTACACATTTATAGCTATTGTTACTTTTTATTATTCATCTTTCTATTCTGGCCCTCTCCTATTAATATTCCAATCTCTTATTCATATCGATGCATGGCTGCTAGGATAATTTGGACACTAAGTTCTCTTGTAAATTGGAGATCTGCTGAAAAAAAAGCTAACTAATTCAAACCAATTGCAAATTGTCTCAGAACATCACTCTCAACATCATACTAAAAGTTCATTTAAAGGTGAACACCCCCTTGTGAATGTGTTAAGGATCTGACACAAAGGAGCATATTTACATTATTTTGTTCTGTCAAACAAAATTTGCTGAAAAAAAGGGTGTAAAAACCTGTGTAAAATATTGCATGGTTTTCTACAACTTTATGATCTGTCTAAGCCAGATTGGCAGCCATTATTTTACATTGCTTCCAGCAGAAGTCAGTCTAAGACGAAGCCACGGCAAAGCCTGGTGGTGTGGGCCATTTTTTTTTTACAAAGCATAATAAATATTCCCCTGAGTGTATTGTGACAGACAGAAACTTGGAAGTGAGCAACAGAGTTTAATCTGCAATATTCTTCATCCAAGTTACAACTTGGAGATGTGGAGGTAGCTGGAACTTTGTTTGAAAAGATGTTTTAGTTGTAAATGCTCTTTTGCTATTTCCGGTGTGAATCCACAAGCATGTGTTTGACTTTCTACAGGAATATATTTTTATTGCACTTAATGTCATGTTTACTAGCATTATTCCATCTGAGATCTCTGCTGAAACAATATTCCAGGAGTCCAAATCACACGCAAAAATGTCAGTTGGATTCCACAAAAATTTAATATGCAGCTGTACTTGTATGAATTTCTTATTAGACACATGAGCAACATTAAACTTGCTCATTGTTAGGAAATACTCTAACTTGAAATATTTCTAAATGTGCTTTTCATATATTTCTTCTTTCGCAGGGATTTAGTAAAGCATCAAAACAAACTGCCATTACATTTATTTGCTTATTATCCAATGACTTGCCTCTTATAATAACTTGGACTATCCAATTAGGGATTGCATTTGCAACCATACATAATATTTATGAAATGGTTAAAAATAAATAAACTGCAGTATACATTTTATATTTATTATCACAAGTTGTTTCCAGCCAAAGCTATGTTCCAATCACCATAATAAAAATAAACAAATTATATTCTAAGTATAAGTACTAGGCAGTACATAAACAAAATATTTAGCATTTTTCTTAACCAGTATTCCTGAAAGTAAAGGGGAGGTGCAAAAAAGTTGAAAGTGGATAAACCACCAATCTTTTTGAGCAGTTATGGTATAATTTGTGTTGTCTACTATCTACTATCCTAGATATTCTGTATATGTTTTCACGTTAATTTTCTTTATAAGATGAGGGGGCATGGCCAGATGTTAAAACAGGAAGGAAGGCAAAAACATCTGAAAAGCAAAGCCTTATAACTTATACAAGTAAAATGCTATTGAGTTTTTTTATGGTACTCAAGAGGGTAATTTAGGCAAATACTGTGTTTAACCATTTCTACCTTAATGAAATATGTACAAAAGTGTTTTCAGGCCTGCAGTGGAATGAGGGCTACATTCATTGTTGTGGCGGCAAAAAGAAAGCCCTGGAGCAATAATTGCAGGGGGGCTGAACGACAAGGGATTAGAATGACCAGGGCCAGGCCGCACAGGTGCTCCAGGCAAGCCTGCTGGAAGCGGCGCCATCTTAGCGCGAGTGCGCATGCACAAGGTGGAGCTTGCGTGTGCATGAGTGAATTGGCGCAAACATACATTCGCACACATGGGCAGGAGTGCAAAAAGAAGTAAAATGCACAGAATGTTGGCAAACAGAGGGGACCAGACTGGGGGTAGGCGACAGAGGAGGTCCATGCCTGGCACCCCCATGGCTTTGAGCCCTAGGCCCATGCCTACTCTGCCTAAACCTTGGCCCAGCCCTGAGAATGACCAGCAGCCAGATTACATTTGTTTAAAGATTGAAAGAATCAGATGCAGGGCTGGACTGGGAGGAAAAAGCAGCCCTGGCAAGAGTATCAAAGCAGCCCTATGTATTCACGCGCATGCAAAGCATGATATATATTTCCAACCCCAAGGTTAACTAGAACTATTGATAATTAAGATGTTTTATGAGGCCATTACCATATAATCCTCAGCAATATTATACACACTATGTGCTGGAACTGGCCCTTGCAACATATATCTCCTACTAGTTTCTATCACAACTATTCTATCTGATGGATTAATGCCCCTATACTTACAGGATATTCTAAATTTTCCTTTGTGTGCCCCCAGCTAGACCGTGTACCCTGGCAGATAAGAGGTCTTTAATTGCTATGTGTGTCACACTTGTGTGGCATACTTGAATAGACTATACTGTCTCATGCAATTAATGCTACATATCACAGTGTTACATAAACAGGCTGAAGTGACTGTTCTGATCATGGATCCTCCTGTTGCCAACATATATATCATAAGGGATTTGGTATAAAGCAAGCAACTCTAATATTACTAACTGAAGTTGGTCAGAATTCCTGGTTCCCCCATATGCCAGTACAGATATAAGCACTAACAACAAATGCAGGCATCGGCTTAGGTGTGGCTGGCTATTATGGACAGCTTATTTACATTTCTAAAGTGATTAGCTCATTTACATAGTAAAGACAGACCTAATTAGCATTTTTAGGTGAGCAGCCCATCGGCTGCAATCGGCCCATCGGGCATTTGCCCGAACCCACAGAATGCCAGTCTGGGCCTGATCAGATGCAGCTGTGATTGGATGAGAAGGAATGAGTTAAGGCAAGGGGAATCTGGGCTGGGGTGGAGAAATAGAGGGATGTGGTGTCAGGGGAAGAAGCCTTATCTCCTGGGCAGGTAGAAACAACCTATTTGCCCTTTTTTTTTATATTTTGTGAAATGTTAGGTGTCTCTCATGTTTGCTTATTATTTTTTCCCTCTTGAGGCATAATTGGTACCGCCTTCAGGCTGGGTTTTTTTCCTTCTTCTGGATCAAACCCTTGGATAATGTATTTTAAGTTTCATTTGTCACAGCAGCTGTAGGACCTGCACAGGTACATTTATAAGAGGGAGAAAGGAGGTTTTCTCTTTGGGGGCATTCTCTGAATAGTAATGGCAGCCTAATACTCAGTGGTTGATATAATGACATACTGCTCATCTCAACTGAGGAACAGCAGGGCATAGTAGTGATCGCTTATGAAATTCTGGTTTTGAATATTGCCTTGGGGTGAAGCTGGCAAGGTACCATTTATTTGGTAAAATGTGAATAAATGCTGTGGCCATTTTACTCAATACAATACATAAGTAAATTTATAGCAACAGATTTTCAATCATAAATCTTAAGCTGAGGTGCCACTTTACTCAATTTCTGTCTCCTGGTGTTTCATTAAGATATGTAACAATGGGCTTCAGTGGAATGGCTGAAAGCAAAGGGTCACTTGAGGAGTTCCCTTGTCAAGTTGGTGACATTAAAAATATATTTATAATAGTGATCTGTTTTAGTTGAAACAATCACTATTTGTATGAAAGTTGTATGTATATATACAACCTATTATTGACCCCCTCTGTGAAAAATGTTGGTGCTTTGTAATAAATATGATGATGATGATTATTAATAATAATAAGATGATGACCTCTATATAGACAAAAGCTAGATGAACATTCAACAACACTTTTGTTATTACATAGTGGGTGGAGAATCTGCAGTTAACATACATGTAAGTAAGTAGATAACAGCGTGCTTTGTGTGATATACCTTTAAAAGGCCAACCCCAACATTTGCTGCAATGCTGGTATATTGTTATGGTATCTTTAAGCAAAAGCTAAAAGAAAACCTATATAGCTCTCCCTTCTATTGCAAACTGCATTTATGGCTCCAGTCAGTTGTTCACCACTTGAAATGGCATCATGTCTCCATAGTACTAGGCATGTTGGGGGCATGGCGGGGGGAGAATAAAAGAGCTTATAGACAATCTTAGACTGCAGCATCTTTATTAAAATTATCCCTATTGTAGCATGGCATATGTGAAACAACATTATTCTAATATGGTAGTTACAGAAAAATATTGTTCTATGTATGCCATGTTGCACCAAATACAATTTTAATGTAGATGGTGTTACCCAGGTTATAGAAACAGGTAAATGTGGTCATAAATTTAAACCTTCTCTAATAAAATACATTTCTGAGTGACAAGCCTTAGTCCAATTATAAAACTGTTACATTTACAGTATATATAAATGCATTATACATAGACATGATAGTTTATTTTGTATATGCATTTATTTTGGTCTTCTGTGAGCTTTGTACATTATGGGTGATCATTCGATATGCTATGTGTTTTCTTTCTTTCCCTTGTGTGCCTGCTTGTTTTATCCCCGTGCATGTTTCAATTGTACTTTAATACTCAAGAGTTTTCTATTAGCACACCAATGTATATCTTTTATTTCCAATAGTGGTGCTTCAGGGAAAGGTTTATTTTGTTTTTGTGCTGTTTCTCATTTTCTATCCTATTTGCTGTTATTTATGATGTGGTCATGTATGAGAGATTTGAATGTGCTTGCGGCACCGGTAGTTACACAGGCTGTATGATAGGTGCATCTTGTTCTGCAGATCATACTATGTATTCTGTAAAGGGTTCAATTAAACCTTATCCAGGTAGAAGATGTGTTGTTTGCAGGGTATCCTGACTTTCCTTTCCTTACAGAAGAAGCGAGAAATAGTTTCCAACGGTTTAAATGCTTTATTATTTCCTTCACACTGTTGTATCCCATTAGCACATTGCTTCTGGCACTGCATTATAAAAAGTAAATACCATTTACATGACAACATATGCGAGGTGCGAAATTGACAAATTGCACTTGCAGTCACAAGACCATTTTGCTTTCAGAGTGTATAAGAAAATTGCTTTATGTTTAAAGGATAATGTGCTTTTTAAATTACAGAGACAATCAGGTTTTAATCATCATATTTTTCCTGCAATATAACAAATCTTACAATGGGTACACTATACTGTACATAGCCGCAATATCTCCTGCCTGCACAGATATTTTAAGATGCTGTTCATTCATTCAGCAACTGTTGTACAGCAGGGTCGGCATCCCTGATTTAATAGCAAGATGTGCATAAATATCTAACCATGAACACTGGATAGTGCAATTAACAAGGGGACATCTATTGACTGAAAAGGGAAGCTTCACACGTACTCACCCTCTCAAATCTGTATTTTTTTGTTAAGGGATGGGGTGGGCTTGTATAGGCAGTCTATTAATACAGAAGTCCATCATTTACACAACTGCTTAGGGCAACATTATCACTAAACTTTAATACTCAATACATGGACAGATTTGCTAACTTTAGAACAACCTGGTGAAATATCTGCTGGAATGTGGTGTACACAACCCAAACCAATTTAACAATGAAATTCCATTTAACCTGTTTTTTAGTAGTAATAATTGTACCTGGACTACTCCAGGTAATATTGAAAATGTTTCACCGGTCATCCAAATGAATGAAGGTGGACAGTGGTGGGGTAGCCCACGTTATTGAGGTGAAATCATGATCCAATCCCTATGGTAGCAAAATGTAGCAGGCACTTGCAGATCCAGCCTATAATTAATTGATGTGTAGCACAAACTGTATTAGGCTATATTTATTACACTTAATCACTGATTGTGGCATCTGTGTATACCTGCTACATTTTAGTATTCTTTTCCGCCTCAAGGTGAAGGTCTGGGGCAGGCACAGCTGGACCTCCCTAGTACAAATCGGAGCTTTGATTTTGGTACCAGTACTAATCCTTTCTTAAATATTCCAATTGCAATGATATCATGTTAAATAGTGACGCCTGTGTTAATTTTTTTGAGATGCATTATATGAGTGCAGGTGTAAATTGTGAAACCAAAAAACAATTAACAGTATTGCATGTGACTTACAGACAGTATTACAGGACCACTACTTTGTTTATGTTCAAGAATGACCTATGGTATATGGTCTCAAAAATGCTGAACAAGAATCATTGGTTGAGACTTATCTCTACTCAGTAGTGGATATCATGACCTGGATGAGCAAAAAACCTACATAATCTGACACACTCATTTTTGAAGAGCCCTATAATTGCTCAGCCCAACCTGAACATTCCATATGAAAAGATAAGAACCTCTTTAGATGTATGTGCAGTCTGTCCAAATTTACCTCTTGACCTACATGATGACTGTCCAGATTTTCATGGTATATTAAAAACATACTATAAAAAAATTTGCAGACAGCAGGAGGCATGAAAAAAAGAATCTTTATACTGTATTTCAAATAGTAAAATACAAATCAAAACATGACCGTTCAATATAATACTTGTACAGCAGTATAAGCATATATATATATATATATATATATATATATATACCACCCAGCAAAATATTTCAAGGCAAAAAATTAATCCACCACAGTGAACGGATACACTTGCCAAAAGATGGGAATACCCCAGAGTTTTGTCACTTAAAACAAGGTGCATAGTTAAGTGAACCAAAGGGATGTACAGATGTGGGAGATGTGTCAATTGCAAACTTTGTATGAATTGAGCAGTTCCATCACCCCATGACAGACAAAGCTTATCAAATAAGGGACTGTATTAACTGTCAATCTGACTATGTGGTATATATTCTCAAATGTTCCTGTGGGAAACTTTATGTAGGAGAGACCACAAGGTCCTTGAGTGTAAGAATTGGCGAGCACAGAAGTGGTGTCAGACTGGGCATCACCTTTAGCCAGACATTTCATGTGAGAAGCATCAGGTTAGTCTGTTTCGGTTTATGGGTATAGAACGGGTGAGAACACCCACGAGAGGTGCTGATAGAGAATTTTGTTAAAACAGCACGAATTTAAATGGATTTACAGATTAAATACACTCGCTCCAGGTGGTCTTAATGAAGAGCTATCCCTCTTCTTCTAAATACCATTTTTTGTGTGTGTAGTGACCTCAGCCTGTGTTGATTTTTTTTAGATTGAGGTTTAAAGGAAAACTATACCCCCAAAATAAATACTTGAGCAACAGATAGTTTATATCAAATTAAGTGACATATTAAAGAATCTTACCAAACTGGAATATATATTAAAGTAAATATTGCCCTATTACATCTCTTGCCTTGAACCACCATTTCGTGATGGTCTGTGTGCTGCCTCAGAGATCACCTGACCAGAAATATTTAAACTCTAACTGTAACAGCAAGAAATGTTGAAGCAAAAGACAGAACTATGTCTGTTAATTGGCTGGTGTGACCTAACTTTATAGTTTGTTTGGTATGTTTGTGTGCACCGTTGGATCCTAGGATCCCAGGAGGCTGTCCTTATTTTTTAAAATGGCAATTTTCTATTTATAATTACCCAATGGCACATACTACTAAAAAAGTATATTATTATGAAAATGGTTTATTTACATGAAGCAAGGTTTTACATATAAGTTGTTTTAGGCAATATCTTTCTATAGAGACCTACATTGTTTGGGGGGTATAGTTTTCCTTTAAGATATTCTGATTTTTTTTTTTTAAATTGTTTATAATGGTATATATTATCTTTACAGACTACTTAAGACAGTGATGATGGAGTCTAAAACTTATGAATTTTAATATTTATGGCACTGGCATTTTGGATGATTTTGGAAGAAAAGTAAAGGATATCAGCACTGCAACACTTTATTGACACATATATAGCATATAAGATGCTGACTATGAATGCATTTTTTTAATTAGTTTTTAAATGTCATTTATTTTTAATAGCCTACATGATGAGGATTTTTCAATTAACTCATTTTAAGTCACTAAGGGGCAGATTTACTAAATTCACATGAAGAATCCAAGGTGTGATCGAATTTAAATTAAATTAGAATTTGAATCTTCAAATATGCTAATTAGACCATTGAATATTCAAATTTGAATACATTTTTTTTGACCACCTACTTCGCCAGGATCAAGCTACCGAATTGGGAATCATTACCTGAGATTGAATATAAAAAATTTGATCGATCAAAATCGTTCGAATGTTACACTGAGCTTATAAGTATAATATAACACAGTATTATATAACACTAGCACTGTCACATCATTTATATCTAACCATAGTTATTAATTTATACTCTTTATACTGAGTAGTGTTTAATTATTGAATGTTAATTGGGTGGAACTACACTTTGAACAAAATAAATTTGTGTCAATCTTTGAATGTTTTACTTGTCCTATAAAAACCTCATGTCCTGATTGATAATCTTGTTGTAACAAACACTTTTGTGGTTATTAGAATATTTATTTAAATGCTGATGTAATGTAGCATACATTACTATAACCTTAAGGTATTATGTTTCTGTGGCCCTTTTGATATAATGTATGTAGGTTGCTCAATATGGGTGCCACAATGGAAGGATTTGATTCTTTTACCCACATTGCAACACCTACTATTTTACTTGGTTGTTAGTATACAAAAGACGACAGCGCTGTAGATGTATGCGCACATAGATGACACAGGCACGTATCAACCAGGGTCAACTTGGGGTTTTATAGCCACATCATTATGCTGGGTTTGATGTACAGGGAAATTACTCTGGCGCACGTGACGTCACAAATATGAATGTGCAGGGAGCATGCGAAAAATTAGCTAGTTGAGTGCAATTGAACAGGGTATTTAAACCAGGTATAGACTGGCTATACATCAGAATTTCCCTTGACAAAGGTTAAGTGCCGAAACGTTGAGGTATTCTCATCTTTTGGCTAGTGTTTCCTGTGGTGGTTTAATTTTTTGTCTTGAAATATTTTGCTGGGTGGTATGTATATCTATGCGTATACTGCTGCACATGTATTATATAGAATAGTCATGTTTTGATGTGTATTTTATCATTTTGTAAGCTATTATACATATATAATATATTAATATATCATATATAATATAATACTCGACCCTTTTACGTGGGTCCCGGTTCTT
>CM044444.1:32730827-32856448 GCA_024363595.1 Xenopus borealis | reverse complement strand
TATATATATATATATATTCATATGTATATATTCACAACCATCACATTCACACTCAAAAGGTTCAGTTTTATCTGGAACCAAATAGCCTGCTTATACCTAAAAGAATACCCACACAGGGGTATACCTAAAAGAAACCCACACATATATGGGATACACAAGCAGCCCCCACTCCTGCATTCCAGTGAGCTAGTGTACTGCATCATCATCAACCGGTATTAAGGTAACACATAACAGCAAAAAACAGTTATAAAATGGATATACTTTCCTTCAAGGACTGCAGAACTGACTGCACCAGATGTTTGGTAAAAGGTTTTGCAGATTTATGTCTCAAAACTGCTTTTTAGAAGGGACTCTATGGGAAATTAAAAGAAGGTAATTTAAAAAAAATAATTGAGACGTGTTACAAATTAGTGAAGCGTGAAGTAAAACAGTGAAGAGAGTTGACATGACTGCTCTTACAAATTGAATCAATCCCATAGATCCAAATTAGCCAAGGAAAGTGCTTTAGCATTGAGAGAACTATATTCTACTGAATGGTATGATGATTACAGGGATGACTGATAATCACTTAAAAACAACATCATAACAACACATTTGGGACAGTAAAACACATTCATACTGATATTGTATATTGTATAGAACACAAATAAACAGTGACATGTCATGTACATTGCAAGCTTCTGTTTGCTGCTAACAATTTGATTTTATTCAATTATTATTTGGAAATATATATATAAAAATTTTAATAAATATTTGTTAATTTTGCAATTTTTTCATAAAGTGTCAGATTTGCTTTCTTTATTGTACTTGGGGTAGACTGATCACTAATCATCGGCTAATTGTTGATTAGTTTCTATAAGTTACTTTGCACGACCTATCACTGAGATTGGATGCTTCTGATCAGAGATCCAGCCCGGAGGTCCAATCCCCTGTTACAGTGGTGGGTAACGCTCACAAACCCAAAATTCCTTTCCCCGATAAGTTTAATGGGAATAGAACAAAATTTTATGTCTTCCAAGAGTCAAGTAAATTATATCTTAGTTTCTATCCCTACTCTTTTTCTACCGGGGAGGATAAAGTGAGGTCTGTAATGACCCTACTACAGGGCGACCCTCAAGTGTGGGCGCTAAGATTATCTCCCTCTGACCCTGCCCATTTTTCCCTTGAAATCTTTTTTCATAATATGGCTATCCTTTACGATGACCCGAATCGTGCTTCTTCAGCAGATACCGCAATTCGTAAATTGCGCCAGGGAAAAAGGGCTGTAGAGGAGTTCCGCCGGTGGTCTGTAGAGACCGGTTGGAATGACTCGGCTCTTCGTAGCCAATTTCGGTTAGGGCTTTCCGAGGCTGTAAGAGACAGCCTAGTAAACTACCCCCTATCTGATAACCTGGATGATCTTATGACATTAGCCATCCAAGTTGATAGAAGACTAAGGGAGAGAAGGGCTGAAAAGGATACTTCTTTGCTTCCGAGTTTATTTAAGCCTTCTAACCCCTTAGTGGCTCTGCTTCAGGAGGAACCCATGCAATTGTGTACTATTCACCTTACTCCTTAAGAAAAGGCCCGCAGGCGGTCTCTAGGTCTATGTATCTATTGTGGGAATAAGGGTCATTTCCTCAACCATTGTCCTAAGAGGCCAGGAAGACTTCAAAGCCTAAATGGAGATGGGGAGCTCCATTTGGGTCGAGAAGCTTCCTCTCCCCAAGTGTCCTCTAGGTTAACCTGGCCTACAGGCTCTGTTTCAGTTTTAGCTTTTGTGGATTCTGGGGCTGCGGGGAATTTTTTGGATGCCACTTTCGCAGCAAGGTGTAATATTCCTCTAACCCCCCTTAGTCCTCCCGTAAGGGTTTTGGCCGTTGACAAAAGCCCCTTGAGGTCAGGTTTGGTAACCCAAAAGTCTGTGGCATTAACCATGTGTGTTAACAACTCGCACTCTGTTCATGTTATCGAGGGTTCTTCATCTACTCCTCTAATTTTAGGGTTACCATGGCTACAGGTACACAACCCCCACATTGATTGGGTAACTGGGGAGGTTATTCAGTGGGGTGTAGGGATTCCTGCTTGGCTTCCACGCTAGTGCTGGCAGCTTCTTCCCTAGAGAAACACCTTCATGCCAAAATCCCTCCTGCTAAAGTCCCTCCTATCAGTCTCCCGCCTGTCAAGAAACCTACTGTCAGTCTTCCTCCTGCCACAAACCCTTCTGTGACAAACCCTCCTGTCAAGTCTGCTTCCGAGTCCTGTTCTGGGGTACGTAGTTCTCCCGCGACAATTACGTCCGCTCGAAGAAGAGCAGCCAATAGACCCCATGGGGAGGTACCCAAATATCGGGTTGGGGACTTGGTTTGGGTATCTACAGGGAACATAAGGCTTAAGATCCCATCTTTTAAGCGAGGGCCCAGATTCCTTTGTCCTTACCCTGTAATTGAAATCATTAATCCAACCTTAGTCTGTATTAAGCTACCTGATATGTTTTTGTTGTCTGATTTGTTTCATGTTTCTGTTTTGAAGCCAGCTTTCCAGCATTCCTGTTCCCCGGTGTTCGTGTTTGGTCAAGTCTGATGCCAGTATTGACTGTCCTAGGAGACTATCCCATCCTAGGTCTCCTGGTAAGGTTGAGGGTCCAGTGGCCCCTCCAGGAGGGGGGGGTAATGTAAGAAACTCACCCTGGTGTCTAGTGGGGGGACGCCAGGGACGCCCGCCGCATCCTTTTTCCCCTTGTGCCGACTTCTTCTTAGGCGCGTGCGGCGCACTTCCGGGTTCCCTTAAAGGCGTGATGACGTCAGCGCGCATTGGCACGAAATTCAAATGTACTTAAAGGGACATTTGCTGCAGTTCACTGCCTGTTATAGGTTTTGTTCCTGGTGCCTGTTGCCTAGCTATTTTGTCTCTGAGACCTCTTGATTCCTGTTGTGACCCCTGCCTGCTTCTGACTACTCCTGACTTCTGTGATCCTGACCTCGGCTTGTGACCTGACTATTCTACACTCTGTAGTATCTGTACTCCTGCCTGACCATTCTGATCTGATCTTTTGGTTTGACCCTTGCCTGTCTGACTTCTGATTCCGCCTGATCCCTCTGCTAAGATTCCTAGTTTCGACCTTGGCCTGTCTGACTCCGTCTGTGTTCTACCTGTCCTGACCCCGCCTGATCTGTCTACGTTATCTGCCTCCGTCCAGTCCAGTGACCTTCTGCCCAAAGACTTTGCTTAACTGTCTGCCCCTTGCTAGCCAGAACTTTCACTTTGCACCTCTCGTTAAGTCCAGGTGGCATCTGAGTATCTGAGGGCTCCTCCTGAGGCCAAAGGCGGTCACACTAATGGTGAAGCACGAGCTGAGACCAGGGTGCTTGGCATCTGTTCTGGTTTGGGTGCCGACCGTGACAGGTGGATTGTGGCATTATGTGTTTATGGGGTGGCCTAGGTTTAAAGGCACCCTTAGTGCACACTTAATGCACCACATAGACCCACGTCCTGATATAGGTAACATATAAACTCTTTTGTGTTTCTTTATCTATGTTTTTTATATTTAAGTGTTTTACATTTGGGCAGAGATGCAGGTGTTAATGGTTGCTAAAGCCTCAACTCAAAACTATAAATAATGAGCATTAGTCATCATCTACTGCTTAATCCTGAAGGTACAGCAGCACAATATTATAGGGTCGAGTGTAATATAGGTCACTAACCGCAAAATCATTCAAAATGCAAATAAAATATTTGCATTGTGAACAATTTTGCCTAACCCTTTGCCCTCAAGCCATAGTAGGATATTGATTACAAATTTTATAGTTGTGATGGCGAGCTATGTAAGTGTCATGTTTGTATCCCAAAACCTAGAACGGACACCAAGGTTCTGGTCATGGCTCACGCTTCTGGCTATAACTGCTGAGTTTTTTTTCATTAGGCCCCCTCTACTCCTTGTATATACCGCCTGTTTTTGAATGGAGAGGACCAAAGAGAGAGTTCTGTGCAGAACTGTAATGTTTGACAGGAAGGACGGGGAAAGAGTAAGTGTAGTTGTGGGACAGGCCAGGGCCAGTACCAATTGGAATCAGGAACCAGTAGTGTAGTCTAAGACACAGGCTGGGGTTAAACCAATCAGCAACATAGTAAAAATTCTGGATCTAGAAGGTAACAGGCAGAGGTAGGTACAGGCAGCGAATCAGCAGAAGTTGAGAACAGGAAACCAGACAATTGGCATACCCAGGAACTAACAAACAATCTAACAATAGACTTACTTACAATAGACTTACTGGGCAATAGGAATTAGGTTGTGACGCCTTTAATGGGCAAGGAAAGTCTAAATTAGAATAAGGCTAGAAATGCTGTATTTTGTACACTAAATATAAATATGAACTTACTGCACCACAAGCCTAATCAAACAAATGATTTATGCTTTCAAAGTTGTAACTTGGTTATACATCTTTGCAAGACTAAACTACATACACATGCTCAGTATGGTCTGGGCT
Source organism: Xenopus borealis (assembly GCA_024363595.1). Classification (NCBI taxonomy): domain Eukaryota; kingdom Metazoa; phylum Chordata; class Amphibia; order Anura; family Pipidae; genus Xenopus; species Xenopus borealis. The sequence goes on along the minus strand of CM044444.1, from coordinate 32,851,982 downwards.
TCTTAGGGATCGTCATAAATGATCACAAAAAAAAGCTGCTTGAGTTCTGCATGGCTGGTAATTAAGGCAGGGGCTGCCCCTGATGTTCATAAGTGATTGTTTCGCTGCCAGAAGTTAGGGACCATCTGACAATTCCTATCCACAGCACTAAATGAAGGGAAAATTTCACTGCATACAGTCAGGTTTCTTATAAAAACGGTACACATTTTTTAATTAAAGTATGTTGGAGATAGATTTTTTTTTCATTAAAGTAAAAATGGGATTTTATTTCTTTGCCTTTCCTTGCCCTTTAAATATATAAAAATCAACATCAAGAAGAAGCAGCTCGCAGAAAAGATGGCAGCTGGTATTCTTACACTATGTAATGTAATGTAAAGTTGTTACATTTGCTCCAAAAGTGCCACAGAATATACAACCCTCTGTTGCAAATTTACATTGAAAATGCTACAGTATGTTTACTAGAAGATGAAAAGCCCTAGATATACCCGTCAAATTACCAGTATAGGACCTATTATCCAGAATAAGGGGTTTTCCAAGATAAGGGATCTTTCTGTAATTTGGATCTCCATACCTTAATTCTACTAAAAATCATTTACATATTAAATAAAGCCAATAGGATTTTTTTGCCTGCAATAAAGATTAATTATTTAGCTGGGATCATGTACAAAGTACTGTTTTTAATTACAGAGAAAAAGGAAATAGATTTAAGCTGTAGGCAGCTTATTGGTGGTCAGATGCTGATCAGGTGGGATTGCACCTTTTTGTTGATGTGGTCCTGCAATCCAAACCCCGTTTGGCCTCCATTCTGAGCCCAACGATCAGATCAGCCTGATATCAGCCACTTCAATGTGGGCATATCGGGAGAGATCTGCTTGTTTGGCAATGTCTCCCTGTGTATGGCCAGCTTTAGAATTTAAGTTATTTGATTATAACTGAGTCTTTGAGAAATGGCCATCAATTAATTTGGAGCTTTTTGTATAATAGGTTTCCAGATATACAAGAAAACTAAGTTCTTTCCATTTTTCACCTTCAAAATAAACTTAAGTCATATGGACAAGAGTCCTTCCTGGTACCTGCCTTGGAAGCTCCAGTATACATATTGAGGGTCAGGGTCCATAATGTCTTGTCAGGGTTACACAATCTGCTTGTAGTTGTTGCAGTGACTGTAATCTGCACTGATTTTATCAACTACTAAAATATATATAATATATATTAGATGGTGGCTGCTCTTCTGTGGGATGAGGAATAAACTATACTTACTGCACACCTTCATTTTTCTCTTGGTATGTTTATTTAAGGGAACTGAATGTTGAAGTGTGAATTTTTCAGCATGTTCTTTCCGGTATGCATTGTATTGCCCTTTATCACCAATTGTTTTTTTTTATCTATCATGTGGCCAGTGACAAGTTAAATTGATTTCTCTTGAAGCTCATTGATATTATCTCTGGTTTAGCTGACTGTAATGTACAGCAAGAATATGCCACAACTGGCATTTCATACACACTGCTTCTGAAAAATGCATGCTGCTGGTTTGTATGTTTGCAACCTGCTTGTTTAACTGGTATTTGAAGCACATACTGTAACCTTTGAGAATGACTAAAGGTGGCCATACACTGGCAGATTAAAGCTGACGATACTGGCCCTGATTCAGCAGCTTATCTGGCCGTATATGGGGGCTTCCAATGGGTCTCCCCAATCGATATCTGGCCAAGTTTGATTGGATTTTTCTATGTGATGGAGGACTGCATCAGCTAGTTGATGCAGTCCTCATCCTGTCAGCACCCATTTCCTTTGTTATAATCCGATTGTTTGGCCCTAGGGCCGAACAATTGGATCAGCCCAATATTGCCCTGCCATTGGTAGACATATCAGGGAAAGATCCACACATTTCGCCTCGCCAAACGAGCGGATCTTATCATGTATGGCCACCTTAAGGTACAAGTCCATCCCCTCTGCCTCCAATTAGTGTCATATCAGAAAATGTTTCTGCCCCATGCGCAATGTAGTTCCCCTAGCATATAGAAACATTGGGGTATATTTATCATTATTAAGAGTAAAGTTAGAGATCACCAGAGTCCACAAGTGTGACATTCAGCCACTATCCATTCATTTCTATGGGATTTTTAAAAGGCATATTTATCAAAGAGTGAACTTTCGCTTTCAACCATTGATAAATACTCTTTTAAAAATCCCATAGAAATTAACGGAGAGTGGTGCAATTTCACAGTAGTGCACTGGGGTGATCTCTAGCTTCACTCTTTGATCAATATACCCCTTTGTCTACAATGTAGGGACAAAGTAGAATCGATTGGATTGTACTTGCTACAATCATTATAAGCAGGAATTTCTAGGAACATATGTAATAAAAGGCACTAAATGTGTCCAGGTGCAGTAACACATAGCAACCAATGTTTGCATTTAAACAGGTGATCAGTCAATGCTACCTGGTTGCTGTCAGGAAATGCCTGGAATCAAGCCCTGGTCTGCATGCTGAGCTGTACCTGCACAAGTCTTCTCTGCTACTGGGGTCAGTTATAGTGCGGCTCTCTTGCCCACCTTTCTCTTTAACTTCGTGTCTCAATTAAGCAATAAAATCCATTTATAACTCTGTTGTAAGCATCTCCCAGTTGCTGGATAATTGTGCTGCCCAGCCTGATCCAACCTGTTGAATCCCTGTTGGATGCTTCCTGTTTCCAGCTGCCTTCCCCATGCGCTTGCCTTGTTTCTTGAGCCCATGTACAGTTTCCTGTCTTCTTTGTTTTGATTTCCCAGTACTGACCTCAGGCGGTTTATTGGACTTCCTCACTTGCTTCCTGTCCAGACCTTATGCCTGATTTACAGACTCATATTTGCTTGCCATCTGCCCCCAAACACTGTCCTGGTATACATATTTGTTCTTTTAAAGGGATGATTTTTACCATGTATTTTTTATTTCTAAAGTTTACACTGCAGATAATTCACTCAACAATATATTATAATATTTCATTCCTGAACCAGCAAGTGTATTTTTTTCTAGTTGTGATATTGGTGTGTAGGCAGCCATCCAGGCCTGGATTTGTGGAAAGGCCACATAGGCCCGGGCCTAGGGTGACAGGATTTTAGGGGGCGGCATGCTGCCCAGCCACACCCACATTGGTTCAGAGACACCGGGGATACGCAGGAGATACAATAGTTTTTTTTAAATTTCCCATGCACCAATCCCCATTGCTCCATTCCTGATGACGAAAATTTGCGAATAAAGGGTAGAGTATGTGGGCGACAAACGGCAGTGGGCCTAGGGGTGATCGCTATGTAAATCCGGCCTTGCAGCCATCTCAGGTCACTTTGCCTGGTCATGGGCTTTCAGAAGGAGCCAGAACCTTAGGATGGAACTGCTTTCTGGCAGGCTGTTGTTTCTCCTACTCAATGTAACTGAATGTATCACAGTGGGACCTGGATTTTACCATTGACTGCTGTTCTTAGATCTACCAGGCAGCTGTTATATTGTGTTAGGGAGCTGTTATCTGGTTACTTTCTCATTGTTCTGTTGTTAGGCTGCTGGGGGGGGGGTGATATCACTCCAACTTGCAGCACAGCAGTAAAGAGTGATTGAAGTTTATAAGAGCACAAGTCACATGACTTGGGACAGCTGTGAAACTGACAATATGTCTAGCCCCATGTCAGATTTCAAAACTAAATGTAAAAAATCTATTTGCTTTTTTTAGACAGTGCAGAATTCTGCTAGAGCAGCACTATTAACTGATGCATTTTGGAAAAAAAATTCCCATGACCGTATCCCTTTAATTCAACTAGCTCTATTTTCTGCTGTATTAAAGTGTGTTTTTCATTAAATCATGTTTATGCTTCACAAAATTACTTCTGCTCTCCCTCAATGCATTTATATGAGTTATCCAGGTTGCACAGCGCCTAGGCACCGATCTGCAACTCACCTGTGACCAGACCTGTCAGGTTGCTATGAAATACTGCACATGGGCAGATTTTGGGCCAGATTTATCAAGGCTTGAATTTCAAAGTAATGGGAGTTTTTTTAACTAATTTCTGGTGTATTCGAAAAGTTCAAATCCAATTTTTAACATATTTGATCGATTTCAATTAGAAGGATTTTAAGAAAAAAAAAGTCGAATTTTCAAAGTCCACCAAATGACTTAGGAGGTCCCCATAGACTAAAACGGCAATTCAGCAGGTTTTAGATGGTGAATCGTCCAAGTCAAATTTTTTTAAGAGACAGTACATGATAAATTTCGATATTCAAATCAAATTTGGACTATTTGCTAGTCGAAGTACAAAAATAGCTCGAAATTCGAATTTTTTCATTCAAATTTTTACTTTGACACTTGATAAATCTGCCCCTTAGTGTATTTTATCACATAACCCCATTTGTTTAGGAACAAGAGGTATAGTGGTCCTACGGATTTACAAGATAAAGGTCTACAGCTTATGCTGTTTTTTTTATCCCAAAACCTAGGTTGATGGTGGAGGTCAACCAGTAATCACTAAGGTACATGCAGTAGATCAAAAACAGGACAGTGTATAAAATCCACAACAAACTGTAAAATACATATACATTTTTTTTTGCAAATTGCCAAAAAAAAAAATTTGTCCAAAGTCTCCAGAATTTCCCCTTTGATCCGACCCAAAATTCGCTCTTTCTCCTCGAGTGTTTTGTTCAACAAGAATTCAAGGAGGTATGAAGGTCCACACTAAAAAGCAGAGGGAAAATTAGAATGCAGCAAAAAGGAACTTATGGTGTAGTATTTTGAATAGAGTTGTTGTTCAACCACCTTCACCTTGTTCTTACACTATGTAGGTGGTCCTATTCGCAAATTCAAAAACATTTTTACACTATTATTGCGTTCCACATTTATCTGCAGTAAGGGTTACTGCAGGAGACCGACTGTTTCATCCTATTATTACACGCTGAAACTATTTTTAAACATTTGTAATAGCGAATGGGATCTGCATAGTGAAAGAACTACTACTACTGAAGGTGGTTGAACTACAACTCTCTACAAAATACTACACCATAAGTTCCTTTTTGCTGCATTCTAATTTTTTTAGCGCTGACCTTCACGACCTCATTGAAAACTGTAAAATACAAAATGTTGGGCATCCCCTTCATCAGATGGAGGAACAATCTAGTCTTTCTGTAACATTCCAGCAGGAGGCAGCAATGCAGTATTTCACTGGATCCCATTTATCTTCTTACTCTCCTCTAACAAACTCTAACGGGGTGATTCAGCTACATTACTGTCTTCATTACTGCTAGTCTTTATTAATTTAGTATCCACATATCCATCACCCATCACACAGGCATAGCAAATACAATCCGTTATAGCAAAAAGCACAATCCTCTGCTCACTACATTCATTAATATTTCTGCAAGCTTCAGTTTTTGGCAGGTGAAAGCAAATCCAAATTGTGGATGGGTCCTCCGCTCAAAAAACATTTTTTTTTTTTGCATAATAAAAGCAGTTGTAATTCTAAGTAACTAACCATTGTACATTCATTAAACAAGTTCTAGTTATGTAAAGGCAATTGTATTGAAGGCATTATTTCTTAGGGATGCTTGGACTTCTACATTGTTTCCTGAATTTCTTGTGCTGCATTGGTGCAGAAGCCCAGCAGAGCAGAGATTATTAACAGATATGCAGATACTGCTTTAAGTAGCAATTAATGTACATTTACAAATAACTTAACTGAAAATAGCAATGCATATTGTAAAGTTGCTTTAAATAAAAAAATATATATTTTTAAAACTTTTTTTGATCAGATTACACAATTTCAGAACGAATCTGAAATGAATTGCATTTGTTTGATTAAACAGTGATATCTGATGTGTATCACCAGCAATACAAACATACCATGCTTGCACAGGAAGCAGATTATGTTGTATCTGTACTACGTGTCATAATCCATTACAATAATAAACATAATATCTGCAATTTTCCCTCTGTGAAAGTAATTGAGTTGTGCCCAAACTAGGGATGGAGCGAATCCAGGATTCGGTTTGGGATTCGGCCAGGATTTGGCCTTTTTCAGCAGGATTCAGATTCGTCAGAATCCTTCTGCCTGGCCTATCCGATCCTAATTTGCATATTCAAATTAGGGCCAGTGAGGGAAATCACGTGACTTTTTGGCACAAAACACGGGAGTAAAAAACGTTTTCCCATTCCCACCAATAATTTGCATATGCAAATTAGGGTTCAGATTCGGTTCGGTATTCAGCCAAATCGTCCGGGAAGGATTCGGGGGTTCGACCAAATCCAAAATAGTGGATTCAGTGCATCCCTAGCCCAAACACAGCACCTTTATAGACATGGAGGCTTTTGGTGCAAGAGAAGCAACAATTACAGTATTGCCCAACTAGCCCAGGGAGATCCTTGCTTATTCCTCAGTCAGATGCCTTGCAGTTTAAGCAATGATGCCACTAAAATAAGTAATCACCAAAGGCGAAACTACAGAGGAAGTAGACAGCAGGGGTGCCCAGGAGGTATATGGGCCCCATGAGGCCCTAAATAATGAGTTGTAACATATATTGTTAAAAAAAACACAACCTCTGGTTATGTTGAGGGCCCAAAAAATGAATTTGCTGTGGGGCCCAGTAACATCTAGTTACACCACTGGTAATCATGAATCGGTTCAATAAACCAACCGTTTGCGTTTTATGACACTTTCCTATGCCTTTGTGTTTTGTGAGTGGTAATTGCCAGCTGAGCGAGGGCATATGATTTGGCTAACACACATTCATTAATACTTGCCACATTGCCTACAGAATCAAACTCAGGCACTCTTAGGGTTGCCACCTGGACGGTATTTTTGATGGCTGATCCCAATGTTATTAATAGGCAAAAAAGAGAAATATATAGGAAGGCCGGTATTTTTTTCAAGAAAAGGTGGCAACCCTAGGCACTCTCCATCTGCCTCCCTGACTTCCAGCATTCTAGGCCTACCTCGATTTACACCACGATTGCGGAGGGGGGCTGCGTGCACACACATGCGTTGTAGGAGCGCTGTTGCTGGCTGAGTTGCCTTGGGCACCCGGTTGGCTTGGCCTGGCGCTGCTCTACCTTGTTATGGGAAGTCCCTACCCCCTGCCGTTTGAAAGTATGATCATTTCCCTGCAGAGCAGTTAGTGACCGTCTGAAGTTTCCTATCGGCAGCAGTAAGAGCAAGTAAAACAAAAGGAGAATTTCACTGCATACAGTCAGGTTTCTTATAAAAATGGTAGACCTGTTTTAATCAAAGCATATTGGAGATATATTTCTTTTTCATTAAAAAATGTAAAAACGGGATTTTATTTTTTTTGCTATGACATTCTCTTTAAGTCTTTCTCTGTTCCACATGCACAATATATATATACTGTATATATATACTGCAGTGTCGGACTGGCCCACTGGGATACCAGGAAAATTCTTGGTGGGCCTAGGTGTCAGTGGGCCTCTTACTTCTAAAAATTTTGCATATTTCATGGTCATTCCCTATTTATGGGAACAAAGAGGCTTAATAATGGAAGAATAGAGTATAGTACAGTATTAGTGAAAAGAGAGTAGGAGAACATAAAGGTTGAGTGAGGAGAGGAGATATAATAGTTTGGAAAGTGGGCCCTCAGCCTAAGGCTTTCTGGTGGGCCCCTGGGATCCCAGTCCGACACTGATATACTGTATATAACAGACAAACCTTAGAAAAATACCCCCCCCTCCAAGAAAACGGATACAGTTCCTTCCAGCATTTGTATCATTTGTATGATTTTCTTTCCAAAATGTCTTTTTAATTTGTGTCTTAGCTACGTGTGTGCACTTGGAGATTACACACAAACACACACACACCATGTTAAGGGTCCCACATGCTCAGCTAAACAAAACAGGTGACATTGTGATGCCAGAATTTTCTCTAATTTATTTAGCAGTGTGATCTCTCTATTCCCGGTCCCAGCTCGGGGAGTAGGAAGGGGGCGCTTGAAGACTTTGCAGAGCAGTAGCACCGGCTCACCTCCAGCCCGCACTGCCTGAGGAGCAAGCAGCCCCCGAATCATTTTTACAGAAACCCCCCCCATGAGAGGGGCCATTCTGATCAAGAGCAAAAGGAGGATCTGCCCGACTGTGATCAGCCCTGCCTCTGTCTATATCTGTATCTCGTGTGTGGGGGATCTGAGCAACCTCCAAAGCAGCAACAAGCGTGACACGAGCAGAGGGTGGGCAGGTTCCACACTGAAATATTCATGCTCTGGCAATAGGAACCGCTGCTCTTAAAGTGATCCGTCTCCTCCAGGCTCTTACAGAAAGCTCCCCAGCTGGGCTCCATCATTCCTACTGGCTGCGCGGCTGTTGATGTTGGAGCAGGGGTCACAAAGAAGACAAAAGAAGATATTGTCTGGTACTATCCATTTGGATCTGATCGCTGTCTCTTCCTACAGAGGGAAGGAAGGAATATAAGTGTGAAAGACAAAGTTACTGTTTTGTGACAGTGAGAATGGCCGAACATCAGTGACTCCTGCACCCTAACTATCTGTCAGCTGCTGCGCGTTCCCTCCGGAGATCTGCTAGGGAAGGTGCCTGTGGATGTTCATTTTAGGGGTGGAGGGGACACCGGGTGGGAGGGAGAAGAGGGGGAGCAATACTGCAGCGCTCCTGAACTTGTACTGTACCCTCTGCAAGAAATTCAGAACAGGAGGGAGGAGGATAAATAAGGATTCCCAGCCCTGGAGCATCCAGAAAAGAAAGAGCAAGCCATCTCCTGTTCCTAAGCACTGAGCCCCCTGTGGCCCCCAGGTACCGTCAGCTTCATTCATAATAATACTGTCATTAACAATTCTTATGTTCCTACACAAATCATGCCATAGGAGCAATCTACTTTCTCTTCTCCTATCTGCACTCCCAATAGGGACATTAATGCTTTTTCCCCATTGTTGGTGTTTTTGCCACATCTGTTAGGTTTTATTTCTGGACAAACTTTTGAATCCTGCACTCACATTGCACGTGTTCCAACATTCCAGGATTTGTTCTTCAGCTTTTTTTTTTTTTCTTCTTCTTCTTTCCATCTTTCTTCAATTGCCCAAATTTCTATCTATTCCTCTTCTTTATTCAGGGACTATAAAAAAAAGATGCACAGTATTAACTGCTTATGTCTTGCAAGGTTTTTAATATGTTGTATTCTGCTTTGAATTTTAATTGGTGGTTCTACATTTATCATTTTTTAAATATATTGGACACTTCAAAAGGAAAGATCTAAAAACTGTGTTTTTTTTTTTTTTTTAAAAACTTGAAATTCAGTCTCAGTTAATTAAAATGACTTAGCACAAGAAACACTATTTGAATTTTAATCTATGTTTCTACCACTGATGCATATATTGCTATAGTTTATACTTGTTTTCAGCCTGGCTATATTACATTTATATATTACAGGGGATGTAAATATTTTGCCTTATGAATGGTACTGTTAAAAATATCAGTGGTTTTAATGTAACTTCTATAGCTGCTGCTGGAAGCAGTATCTGTCTGCCCTTTCTAATCTCTGCACTGGTAGTTCTGACTTTGGAAACAATGTAGCAGTAACCTACTGATAGATTGAACTGCTTAAGGGTCAGTCTACACGAGCAGATTCGGGGAGATTAGTCGCCCCAGCAACAAATCATCTCTTCTTTGGGGTGACAATCTCCCCAAACTGCCATCTCCTTGCCCACCGCCCGCTAAACTGAAAATTGCCTGCAGCAATTCACATTTTGAAGTTTCCTTTAGCGGGCGGCGTGCAGGGAAAAGGCAGTTCGGGGAGATTAGCGCCCCAAAGAAGAGGCAATTTTTCAATGGAGCGACTAATCTCCCCACATCTGCTCCTAAAAGCACAATCTGACCCTAAAAGCACACAAGGCTGACCTGCTACATTGTTTCAAGAGACAAAACCAGCTCTGCAAAAAGAGCAAGAGAAAAGTTGCCTTTAATTACCGATTAAATTTATGGGTAAATACACATGGAGCGACTAGTATCATCTACTAGTCATGGCTACAAAACACCAAGAAATACCCTGCCATAGAAACACTGAGAATTGCCTTTGCTAAAACACATGTAGAGACTATTATCCTTAAATTACCAGCGTTGTCTATGTTTGTATCCGTGACAATTAGCTGCTGCTAGTAGCTCCATGTGTCTTCACCCTATAACTGCTGTGAAACTCTGATGAATGGATATTGGAAAGCTGCCTAAAGTTACATTTCCATTCATTATGCAAAATGTTATTTTTGGTTTAACATCCCTTTAGAGGAATGCATCAAAGTCAGCTGGTTTGTTCTACTTTCTTTGGAATTAAGTTTCTTGTTGTGTATGTATTGAACTGTCTGAAACCAGGATTATTTACCTTACATCTTTGGCTGCTATATTTATAGAAGGAGATCTCTGCATAATATGAGCATCCATACAGTTAATTCTGTTAATATGCTTAGTGGTCATTTCTCTGGCACAGGTTTACACTATACAGTTAATAAAGGCATGAGATCTAGAGTACTACATTAAAGTCGTTTGTATCTGTTGATAAATCTGCCAATGTATATTAAGATATTTAGTAGTCCCTGTTTTGCGGTCTCTGTAGGTGTGGAATTCATATGTTCAGTATATTCCTGGCCAAAAGCTAATGACACAGCCGCAACTCATTGCTATTCATATGATGCTACTGGAAAAGACCCAGTGAATCCGAGTATAGTAACAGAACACTTTAGATTCACACAGCCATCCTACTCCTAGGCATTTGCTTCACTTTGTGGGACCATTAGCCTTGCTGATGTCACTAGGAATTTTATAACCCTTTTTACAGCCTGAGGCTCAATGGCAATGGACAATGAATGGTGACAGTAGTTGGGTTTTATACATGTAAGTTCATCTTAAAATGCAAAATTATTGACCTGATTAACCATAATGGGGCTGGTTAATTGAACGGCTTGGCAATGTTCAGAAATGAACTTGGATATTCTAACCTTGACAGAATAGAGAAAAATTAGGGCAGACCAGCTCATGTTAAAGTGTATGTTTTTATATGGTTTTCATGTTAAAATGATAATCACTTGAATACAGGTATAATGTAAAATAGGTAGGATTCCATATAGGATGACATGAACAAACACGGCTCCAGCAATCTTTATGTAATATCACTCATATTAAATTGAACAGAACTATAGCTACATATTTGTAAATGGTTTCAATATGCTCTCTCGTGCAATTTTGCTGTATGCATTTTAAGGAGACTGATAACAACACAACACTTGACACAGGCACATAACAATCTAAGTAAGTGTAACCTAAACTCACCTATGACCGTTTCAGGTATGACTGTTCAGGGAGACTGAAATAGGTCCAGATTACATTTTTAACATCAGCATATCCTGATTGTCAGACTGCTGTGCAACCCCTAGAATCTTTAGTCTTTGAAGGGTTGTTTAATGGTGAAAGAGTTCAAATGATGAAACTTTGATTAAGTGCCTGCTGGCACGAAACGCTAAAGGCTATATATTTATCTACTTTGAGGCCTAAATAAAGTTCTCAGTTCTTTTACAAACCTATTTGTGGGATCTGTGAGTGCCTGCCATTTTCCTCTTTGGTTGGATACCTCCAACTCGATCTGTAGGTCTGGGGCATGATCACCCAGACCACACATATTACTGGTGAGACAGTACATTGGGGTTTTTTCTTTAAGTGTATCATGGATTCTACACCCTCATTATAAAGATGATCATCAGCACAGCAAGGTGCAAGGACGAAGGAAAGCTATAAGACTGCACTAGAATTGAGTTTAACACCCATTTGGAGTTCTTTGCACCTGCTTTATATGCCTTTATAGACACTTTTTCAGTTCAGTTGGTTTCAGATTGTTCACCAGAAATAAGGCCTTTTTCCAATTACAGTCTACTTTCTATTTGTGACCGTTTTTCCAATATCAAAGTGTAAAGTTTCATTTTTCACCTTCTAAAGCAGCTCTTGAAAGGGGAGGGGTCACTGACACTGTAACTGTTTTGAATTGATACATTTGTTATCTTTTAACAGGACAGTTGATTTTAACATTCTACTCTACAATATATTTCTGTGGGTAACAGCGATATGTAAATTCACCACTTTGTTTATTATGTTTCTTCTAACATGTTTAGATTGTAAACCAAGCTGTAGTCCAATTTTTTTAGTGACATTCAGCCCATAAACTGGAGAACATCTGACTTTACCATTGTTTACATTTTTTTAGGTTCCATGTGTCAAAATGTTTTTTAGAGTAATGTTTCTGTAGCTTGGAAAGGTTGGTCTATCAATAGGTACTGTACTGATCAGGAGCGGAATCTGACTATAGTCAGGCCAAACAAATATCACAATTATCCAAGAAAAGAAATCCCCTCTCAATCAGGGCCAATCAACAATTGAAAATTAAAACCTCCACAGTTACACGTTCCGACTTCAGTAGCTGGGACCTGAATGACCTGGAACTTGTGTAGTGTACTTAATCTAAATTTAATAAAGTGCAAGTTCCTATTAATTGTCAATTAGTGCCAATACTTAAGGTATTGAATGTATACAAATAGACAACTTATTAATTATCCTAAAGGAAATATATCTTTCTTTATTATTAAATTAGTTCATCACTTTTTCGACCAATTCACCCTCCTAAGTGCTAAATAATCAATTCATATGAAGGATTTTTATCTGAATTAATATGATCAATTGCCAAAGTCATAAAAAACCTTGAAAGTATGAATTATTTAAAATTAATTAACGTGCCTGGTCCATTAGTCAATTCATATATTTACTAAAAATAGATCACAATACAAGAGAGGGAGAAAAGGAAATAAGAAAGATGGTGAAGTCCCGTGTTAACTATCTGTTTGTTTTCTGTCTACGGGACCCCACAAGATAGAGAAGTCTGCCACTCCGAGGCTGTGGTCTCAAGGTTTAACTGCCAATAGCTAAATGAAAGAACTGACTATCGTAAATAAAACCACAAACCTCAGAGCGCATATATCAGGAAAACAAATATAAGATTAAATATTTGTGTAAACTGATGGAGCACTGCCGATCATAAAGATCGGAACTCTTAAATAAAAACCCATAGGGAATTGGGATCAACGAAGAGAAAATAACAACTCAGGTTTAAAACCAATGAGTAATGTTTCATAAACATATGGCATAGCCACACAACATACTGGTGTGGTCCAGTAAATGTAATCATATTGGCTTGAAAAATTCTGTACTTTGTATTCACTTTTTAAATCAACATACTGTAAAAGTTATTGTGATAAAGGGTAGTGACACACAGGCAGATTCGGGGAGATTTATAATATATTATTTGGCATTGTTATCAGCTCTGCTATTTACTGAATCAATGAGTAAGAATGCAAAGGGAGAAAGAGAGCTATTGATGGAGATAGCAGAACACTCCAGGCCTTCAAAGTATATGAGAACTTTCATTCCACCTTATAGAGTTCCAATCATTTAACATTATTCTTTTGTCTTTGGTACCATGTGAAAAAGCATTTGTGAAGATAATGGTAACATGCCTTGACTCATCATGATCTAATTTTTGATCAAACATAGCTGGAGTGGAGATCAGTAAATCACAAAAAATGGAGGCTTTTTTTAATTGAAGGCCAGATTTTAGTGGTTTTAAGGCTTTTGGAAACCACAACTAAATTTGTAAACTCTAAAAACCATGATTGTCTTTCAATTTATTAAAAGTTCCAGTTATAAAAATATGAACGAAAAAAATGCATTGAACGATCAGAAAAAAAAAATATAAATACCTCTAAAACCTCTGAAATTTGTACTGAAAAAACTGATTGGTTTTGCTTGAAAACTTTTAATTGGCAAAGTTTAGCATTAAAGACTTTTGTGGATTTTACACTTAACAAATCTCAACTTTTTGATCTTTTTAGAAGTAAAGGAAAACCACAATTTTTTTGTGATTCTTGGAAAAATCGCAATTTGATTGTTAGTAAATGGACCCCTTAAAGTGAAATCACTCTTTGTGACCCTTTGGATCTAATTAAAGTCCAATCAGGGGAATTTGGTAGAGGCTCTGGCCTAGCCACTCACCAGTGAAATAGCCAAAAATAAATGGAAAGCCAATACCTTGTCTGCTACAAACAGGTGAATCCCAAACTTTATTCCATGGTGCTCACAACACTTCAATGTGTTGTGATCACCATGGAATAAAGTTTGGGATTCCCCCGTTTGTAGCAGGTATTGGCTTTCCATTTATTTTTGACCCTTTGGATCTAGCATGCTCAGATTTCAGCCCCTAACCCCCTAGCAGACGCCGCTTCTGTGTTCGCTTCTAGTGATGGGCGAATTTATTCACGACGAATTCCTGCCATGCGCCACCAGCAAATAAGAAATAAAACGAGACTCGCATCCAAAAAACGAGATGCGCGCCGAAAATGACGCAACATGCCGAAAATTACGCATTTTCAGATGCGCGGCGAAAAAGTGACGCAACTCGTTTACGCCAGAAGCCTTGTGCCGGCTCTGGCGTAAACACACTTGGTGATTTTGGGTGAAGAAACAAGAAGCTTTACATTCAGAACCAAAATCAATTGAGTGTGTTTGAGCCAGAGCTGACACAAGGCTTTCAGACACGAGCACAACTTACTATGTTAAAAATATTTTTTTATTTTGCACAACACATTAAGTGTGAGTCTTAGCATACTCCACGCCTATGCATGTTTTTTTTTTTTTTTTAAATACATAAGACTTTTTGATATATTTTTTAAATATACAGCATGCCTCTTGTGTTCCATTACAGTTATATTGCTGCTGGTATTGGTTGAGCTCACTGGGTCATTTATATACAAGCAGCACGGAGTGATTGTTGTCTTTGTATATGTAGAAAAAACAGGGCTGATTGGCACTCGAACGGATCCACAGGACCAATAGTAAATCAGTTAAAAAAAAATTATTTATACAACGGATGTGAGTATTTATAAAGAAATTGACCAACCAGAAAAGTAAAGACAAAAAATTTAAAGAAAAAACCATTAGAGACAGAGTTTTTTCCCTTATTTTTCTGATTGGTCAATTTCTGTATAAATACATCCTGTGATGGTTAAGTGCCCTGGATGGACACAAAACGTGTAGGGCAGATAACAATGCAGATGTAATTTTATTTTTGACTGAATTATTATTGGTCCTGTGGATCCGTTCGAGTGCTGGGGGGTCTGGGGTTGGAGCACTCGGAACTCTTTGGACCACGCGGACTCGCTCATGAGAGTCTTTTACAATATTGTTCTGGAGCACCTTGTTCTTATTTTTGTGACAGTTGTCTTTGCCAGCCCTTGTGTGCTCCCTGTTTCTCTTTCTATTTATCACTTTGGCAAGGAGCATGTCCAAGGTATATCTAGAACATGTGTTGCAAGATCAGGGTGTGGTGAAGGTAAGGGTATTGTTAAATTTGCAATTTTTCATTAAGAATATTGGGTGGCATGGATCCTTCTGTAACGCTACAGAATGTATTTTAGTTGTTTAGAATAGTGACAAAATATCTAAATATATCTCGTAAGAGAAAATCAAATAAAGACTATTTGTGAAAATTGCTTTTATATCCACTGCATTTTGGTAGACATATATCTGTTTCTCATGAGGAATAGGGTTCTAATAGGGTTAGTGCAGACCTAAACTATTGTAAGAATTTGCTTCTGGGTACCCTTATATTTGCTGAGATAGGCAATAATTAGAACCAAATTTCAATTCTATATTTGTCATGCTGGCCCTGTTACACTGAGGCAAAAAATTCAGTTTGGAAATCACATTGTTTAGTCTAAACTGAATTTCCTACAAATTGCAGCAATCTATAATATATGCCGGGAACATAGATGAAAAAGTTATGTCTTTTAAAGCAAAACAAAATCTGAAAGCTTCAACTAGAATTTTACAGAAAAATTAGTAGCCTGCTGTGCTGTCAGGTATCTATCAGGGCTTTAATTGGGCCATTAGAGAAGCTTTACTGATGTCAAATGAAATCTGTGCTGGGTGTTGATTACTATTTTTTTCCTGATGCTGCAGCTCTCAATTACAACTGTGATCCAGATGTTTCACCAAATGACAAATTGGTACAGACGAGTTCACAAGGTGTTTTTCTGTCCTGTGGTTGCTGAAGCTTCCCAAAAAAACATTTGCTACTTTGACACAGTTGTCACCTTGGATAAAATGTTTATTGACCCACTTGTGTCATATTGGATGGTAATATTATTATCTAGGTAATTGGTATATACAAGTGTCTGTATGGAAAGGGGTTCCTGAAAATCAATATAACTGACCAGATTAAATGGACTGAGAAAAACCTGTCTATATTCAGTTTCTGATTCCTCCACAGCTTACAATGGTATAATGGAAGAAACCACAGGACAGATTACACATTGTCAGTTGGTAGATGAATTTAAAGGAACAGTTCAGTGTAAAAATAAAAACTGGATAAATAGATAGGTTGTGCAAAGTAAAAAATGTTTCCAATAGTCAGGGAAAAATGCAAACTATAAAGGCTGGAGTCACTCGATGTCTAATATAATAGCCAGAATCCAACTTTCTTCTTTTCAGCTCTGTAACTTTGAGTTAGTCAGCAACTTGAAGGGGGGCCACATGGGACATAACTGTTCATTGACATTGCAGTTGATCCTCAGCATTCAGCTCAGATTCAAAAGCAACAGTTATGGTCGTGTGGCCCTCCCTCAAGTCACTGATTGGTTACTACCTGGTCAAAAAGAGAGCCGAAAAGCAGGAAGTAGTGTTCTGTTCTGTTCAGTAGTAGTGGATGTCATGTTAGACAGCCAGTCACTCCAGCCTTTATACATTACATTTTTGGCTAACTAACTATACAGTATTAGAACATTTTTTTATTTTACACAGCCTTTTTACCAAGTTTTTATTTTTATACTGAACAATTCCTTTATATGAGTTTTTCTCCTTTACATTAACTTTTAGTATGACAAAGAGAGGGATATTCTAAAACAATTAACAACTGGTTTTAATTTTGTTTTATTTGAGGTTTTTGAGTTATTTAGCTTTTTATTCAGCATCTCTCCAATTTTCTACTTCAGCAAGCTAGTTGCTATGGTCTAAATTACCATAGCAACCATGCATTGATTTGAATAAGATACTGGAATATGAAGAGGAGAGGGCTTATATAGAAAAATAAGTAAAAAGTAATAAAAGCTAGCAATAGGAATAATATTGTATCCTTGCAGAATATTTGTCTTTTAAATGGGGTCAGTGACCCACATTTGAAAGCTGGAAAAAGTCAGAAGTAGAAGGCAAATAATTCCAAAACTGTAAAAAAGAAAAAATTAAGGCCAACTGAAAAGTTGCTTCGAGTCATTCTTTAACAAACTAAAAGTTAACTTAAAGGTGACCCACCCTTTTAAAACTCAGCTATTAAAAGTCCTGTTTAAGGTTTAACTCCTCATTAAAGGAAAACTATACCTCCCGAACAATGTAGCTCTCTATAAAAAGATATTGCATAAAACAACTCATATTTTCATAATAAAACACTTTTTTAGTAGCATGTGCCAATGGGTAATCATAAATAGAAAAATGCCATTTTAAAAAATAAAGGCAGCCTCCTGGGATCCTAGGATTCAACGGTGCACACAAACATACCAAACAACTATAAAATTAGGTCACATGAGCCAATTAACAGACAGAGTTGTGTCTTTTGCTTCCACACTTCTTCCTGTTACAGTTAGAGTTGAAATATTTCTGGTCAGGTGATCTCTGAGGCAGCACACAGACCATCACCAAATGGTGGTTCAAGGCAAGAGATGTAAAAGGGCAATATTTACTTAAATATATATTCCAGTTTGGTAAGATTCTTTAATATGTCACTTAATTTGATATAAACTCTGTTGCTCAAGTATTCATTTTCAGAATATAGTTTATCTTTAATGCTCTAAACAACAATTGAGCAGTTTTACACGTAAAACATTTATTGGTTACAGATATTTAAGATTGACACCCCAACACATAAACTCCTCTGATAAAATGTGTAGTGGTGTGAAATGTGTAAGGAGAGCAGAGCATGGGGCACAAGGATCTACCACTTGTCTTCGGTATGGTATGCATTTATTGTTGGATTTTCAATTTTAAATATCTGTAATTAGTTTTGTGTGCAACATTGCCAAATTGTTGTTTAGTGGTCTGTTGTGCATCCAGGACATTAGTGATGAATTATACACAATATGTATAATATGCATAAAAGTTTTCTATCTTTTTTAAAATTGTATTTGTCTCCTCATTGGCTAAAGGTTATGCAAACCCAGCTTTAAAAGTTAAAAGTCCTGGGGCTCTTGCTTTAAATCTAGTTATGGCACTATCTTTGAATGGTTTCCATGTTCATACAGTGTCTGTGTGTTTTTTTCTGGGTACTCAAGTTTTCTCCCAAAAACATAAATGTTAATTGACCCCTGATAATATTAACTGCAATGTGTTGCTCCACTGGGACAAGAACTGGTGTGAAAAATGTTATCTCTGTAAAACACTGAATAATAAGTTGGTGTTATATAAATAATGGATAATAGTTATTTTATGGTGACTGATTTGTCATCTTGTTGTTCATCTTCCAACCCACTTTTAAATTCAGATGGTTTCAGATAGCTCACTGGAAATGTTCAAAGTTAAATTTTTCACCTTATTTCGAAAGCAGCTCCAGGAGGGGGGTCACCAAAACAGTACACTGTTTTAAATTGATACATTTCTTATCTTTGGCCTTGATGAGCTGAATCCCTGAGTTTCTTTAAAGGGGAACTCAAGCTTCCAAACCAAATTTGATAAAGAGGCCCACATAACCATGCGGAAGGGTCGAAAATAAGTCCTGATGCGATGGAAAGACCTGAGTCACAAAATAGGAGCCTCACTGAAGTCCTGAAGCAGCGTAAAGAGACAAATTGAAATTCAGCTGTTTAACAGTTCTTTCTGAATCATTTGAAATCCTGGCAGGGAAGGAGGGACTAAACACTGTTACAAATTTTAACAACTTCTCCACATCTTACAGACAGCATGCATGAACTACAAAACCCACAACACATTGCACTGTGATGTTCCTATCCTTATTGAAATCATGTGTGCAAGGAATTTTGGGGTTTGGAGGATGCAAGCTGAGGACGGCTGGCTGCTGATACAAAGTAAAAGTAGCTCCATAAAGTAGTCAGGGTGCTATGCTTAGGGAACTGTCAGAAACCATTAAAAACCATTAAAAGTCTGCCTATTTTTTAATTGATGTATATATAGCAAAGTTGTTTGAAAGTATGTTTACTTTTCAAAAAGCTTTTCAAAAAGTAAAAAATTTAAATTGAAAAAAGTATTTTTTTCTGGTGAATCATCTGAAAACAGCTGAACTAAAAAAGTTTGGAAGGTGCACAATCCTTTTAATTGCAGAAGCACACACAATAAGCCCGTCTGTATCACTGGATGGACGAAACAAATATGTAAAATCCAAATTTCATTGTGATAAACAAGTTAAAATAATGTTATGAACAAATGGATGTAGGCAGGCGGGGGAAGGCATGGCTTGACGCATTTCGTGACTATGGCAGTCTCTTCCTCAAGAAGCCAATGTGCCCTCTGCTGAAAGCTCATATAAATAGCCTACTAAATCAAACGTTAAGACCACATAATTGAAAGTAGTGATGGGTGAATCTCACCCCTTTCGCTTAGCCGAAAAATTTGCAAATTTCCAGCGAAATTTGCGAATTGGCGAAAGAATTCGCGAAACGAGTCGCGCGCCGTTTTTGACACGCATCACGTCAATCGCTGCGCGTTGTGCCGTTTTTGACGCGTTGCGTCAAAAAACGTCGCGCGACAAGGTTTTTTTTGGCGAATTTTTGCTGGTGTTTCGCAAATATATTCGCCAGCGGCAATTTGCCCATCACTAATTAAAAGGCTAAATACAGTCACGATTTATAATAGCAAATATATTGAACTATCTTACACTTATTATCATTGCTCATATGATGCATAAATACAATATAGACATAAAAATAAAAACTGTGTTAGAGCAGACAGTAAGTAGTTGCAAGAGGGTGTGTAGACATATCCACAATTAACCATGTAAAAACATGTATATTGGAAAATAAATACAGAATAACCAAATCAAAATTACCACAATATAAACTATATGTGAACACTCAACCTCTTTATAGGGCTAGGCCAGACGAGAAGATTCGGGGAGATTCGGCGCAGGGGCAAGCGGTTCAGGGAGATTAGTCGCCCCAAAGAAGAGGCAATTAGTCGCTAAGTGACAAATTCTCCCATCACAATATCAAACCCCAAACTAGTCTGCAAACAGATTTATCTCCCATTCTCTATTCAATCAACCCAGGGAAATGGTACTTAATGTATAGATCCAGAAGGCTTCCCTCTTCAGAAGTGCCTTCTCTATATCCCCTTTTCTTACTCCAGGGCTAATCATATCGATAAATTGAAAAGAGAAGCATAATTTACCTTCATGTTTTTCTACCAAATGTTTGGCCACTGCAGAACTCCTATTGTTTTTGATAACACAGCGTACATGCTCTGAAATGAGTTTCCGAACTGGTCTGATGGTTTTACTGACATATTGGATACTGCATGTACATGTGATAAGATAAACCACATATGTTGTACTGTAATTGGAATAGAACATAATCCTATAAACACGAGAGCCTTTACTCGAAATGAACTCTTTTGAAGGTTTCATTCATATACCCACAAGCTTGGCATTGGGACCTCCCACACCTGTAACAACCCTTCACATCCGACTAATTTGATTTCCCAGAGTTTCTCTGCATAAAAAGGATGGGGGACAGCTGAGCTCCTAAGTTCTTACCCTCTTAAAAGTAAAACTTGGTCCTGAGGGTAAAAATATACATAGACATGGATCTTGTCTCGACACAGTCCAATGTCTCCTTACAATTCTTTGGAGGCGCATACTGTGAATAAGTGGTAATAATATGGGGACATGATGACTTGGAGGGAATAGGGCTGGGTGTAGTATGAACCACTGGATGACGTATACCCCTGAAAAGATGATCTTGTTTAGATATAATTTTCAACAGATCGTCGTGATTTGCACTCACAGCTCTATCATAGACTCTCTTAATATTAGACTGGGTATAACCTCTTGAAAGGAAGCTTATATTATAAAGCGGGGTATGTGTACCTCGCTGTTCATTTTCCTAACACGCTTCCCTTGTAATAGGCGTGCCGAGAAGAATTATTTCGATATATTTTACGCAACATGGATGCCAATTTTAATGTAAGCCATGTGGTCAGGGGGGATTGCATGAGCGTCAAATTAAGTTGTTTGGCTTTAAGGGAGAAACAAGCGGCAAATATTTTCTCTGATATTAACGAAGATCTAACTCCATGTTTTATGGCTAGTGAGGACTTGATTTATGTTGGAGTGCAATATGATTAAGGAGATGTGCCTATGTTGGGATATTTCTACATTAGAAAATTATTTGAAGGTTGGTTGAATACCCAGGGGCCTTCGCATTCGAAAATTTCCAGTGTTTAATAATGTATCACAGGAGTTTGTAGATGCATGCAATGGAGTCCTTTCCACATGTTCGTTTAAATTGATGGAACTCATCATAGGTTTTCATTCAAAACAACACCAATCAATACAAGCTAACATCAAGGATATACAATCCAATCTGCTGCAACTGGAAGCAAATGTGGATACAGCTGCATGCCTTGAGAATTTCACACATCGTGTTAACAAGCTGGAAACTGATTTGAAGCATACAAAGCGGGAAAATTTTCTTAGGGACTATGAACTGAATTGAGTTTATGACTGGAATTTTCATAATAAACCATGGCCTTCTAATAATAATACGTTTTATACCAACAAAACTTCGAAAAACACTAAAAAAGTGCATAAGAAGGTACAATTTAGGAAGACTATTAAACATCGGACAGCGAGGCCTCCTCTTCCTCTTTTTTATACACAGAGGGGGAATCATCTCACAGCGAAATGGAGGACGAAATCTTAGGAGCACACCTCAAGCGTGGGATGTTTCACAGAGAACGAGTCAAGAATTGGAGTCAAATGGACCACGACGTTCTGGGGGAAACAGACATTGCCCAGAAGAGAAATGGAGTGGAGCATTTGGGCAAGAAGCAGTACAGACATGCCTGACCACTGACCCTGGTATAGTGGTTAAGGGTGAGACACACCATCAGTTTATTGAGATATCAGTTAACTGATGTGGAATTTAACGTGTCAGGCTATGGTTTGAACTTTGTCCCAGACAAGTGCATGCATGTATTTGATACCATTATTGATATTAATAGATTTATTAGGAAACTTACTTTACTGAGACATTTTGGTTCTCTACCCCATGATATTGCACTTCATATGGACATGGATGAAGTTAATGTTACATCTTATTCCACAATAGATGATGATCTGGCACGATCCTCCTTCATGTTAGGTGATGGGGATATTATGACTCAAGTCCAGGACTTATCTACATTTTCTTTTGAGGATATATGTGCCATTAATGTATTACAGGATCTGCGATTTGAAGCATTCAGTGAGGGCAATTTACATCATTCCATTAAACATTCTGGGTTAAAAGAAAAGTCTAAATTTTACCCGATAGAAAGTAGGGGTCCCTACATAGCATTGTTTCATAAAATGGTAATATCAGATCTATGTAAATTGAATACTATGAGTACGACCAATAAGAGGTGTAACAATTTAAATAGTCAGGACCGCAGGGCAGTAAGAGATTTGGCAGCCAATAAATCTATAGTCATTAAAGGGCAAGGAAAGGCAAAGAAATAAAATCCCATTTTTACTTTCTTTAATGAAAAAGAAATCTATCTCCAATATACTTTGATTTAAAAATGTGTACCGTTTTTATAAGAAACTTGACTGTATGCAGTGAAATTCTCATTTCATTTAGTACTGTGGATAGGAATTGTCAGACGGTCCCTAACTTCTGGCAGGGAAACAATCATACTTATGAACAGCAGGGGGAGCCCCTGCCTTACTTACTGTAAGGGTTCACGCTAGTCTTCGCCTGCGTCGGGCTGGGCGCAGGCGTAAATGCGCAGGCGTGAATACGCTGGCACGCATCCTAACGGCCGCGCGTGAAAACGCCGGAGCGTACCAGCAGGCGTGCGTCCTGACGCCATCACGCCGTGGTCCGTTTGGCGCCAATCTGGGCCTATTTAAGGGAGCTTTGGACTCTGGACCCTTGCCCGATTATAGGTCAAGTTTACCTTGTTCCTGGGTGTGCTGTTCCACGACTTCTTTGTGTTACCTGTGTATGACCTTGCCTGAACTACGGATTGCTGAACCCTTGCTGCCTGGACTGACTACTTGCTTGGACTCTGTTTACGCTTTATTATTGATCCCTACCTGTACCACGAACTATTTCTGGACTGGAGTTCCCTCATTGGTCCTCACAACCACCAGAGCCTTCGGGCCTTAAACTTACCAGCCATGCAGAACTCAAACAGCTTAGTTTTTTGATCATTTATGATGATCCCTAAGCAGCACAGACCATACTGAGCATGTGCAGTGCCAGTGTCAGGCAAAGATGTTTAACAAAGTTACAAGATGACAGCCCCCTGTGGCCAATTTTGAAAGCATAAATAATTTGTTTGATTAGGCTTGTGGTGCAGTAAGTTCATGTTTATGTTTAGTATACAAAATACAGCATTTCTAGCCTTATTCTATTTTACACTTTCATTGCCCTTTAAGAATGTGGATAAAGGGGGATCTATGGTAGTTTTAGATGCGGGTTACTATATGAGGGAGTCCCTACGACAACTTGGGGATGATACAACCTATAGGACTTTGGATCGGGATCCAACCAAGGAATTTCATAATAGATTGTTTCAATTATTGGATTCGGCTAAATTACACCATATTTTGGATGATAAAGAATGTACATATATTAATAGATCCAATCCTCGTATCCCGATTTTTCATTGGCTACAGAAGGTTCATAAAAGTCTAGTTGAGGTACGGGGCCGACCCATAGTTTCGGGTATCGGCTCCCTCAATGAGCCCCTGTCCAAGTATGTTGTACTCTTACCTATGGTATTACACAGTTTCCTTAGAGACTGTATTGATTGTATCAATAAGATTCAGACGGTTGACTGGAAACAAATATACTTATGGGTGACCCTTGATGTCACAGCATTATACTTCCATTGACCATGCTAGGGGGTTATTGGCTGTGACTTTTTGGCATATACATTTTTCTCTATACGATGATTTACAAAGTGAATTTCTGGTTAAGGCTTTGGAATATTTATTGAGTACTAACTATTTTATGCTCAACTCCATCTTTTATGTACAGAAGCGTGGAACGGCTATGGGGGGGGCGCGGTTTGCGCCCTCGTATGACAATCTCTTCATGGAGCGTATACACATCTATAGTGATTATAATCCTTTCCCTAAACATATAGTTAAATATTGTCAATATATCGATGATTTGATATTTGTTTGGGATGGTAGCCCCAATATAGTTGAGACTTTGTTAGCTACTGTAATTCCATGGGTTGGGGCATCAATTTCACTAGTGATATCAGCAACACGCATATCCCTTATTTAGATATTAATTTTGAAGTACAGGGAGAGACAATACATACTGAATTATATCGTAAGCCTATTACCAGGAATACTTTGTTACATGCCAGTAGCTCTCACCCTGGTCATGTAATACGAGGAGTACCTGTTGGTCAATTTTTACGATTACGACGTATTTGTACCACATGGGAATCTTTCAATAGAGAAGTGATGTCCCTATGGGACAGCTTTCTTTCAAAAGGTTATACCCAGACTAATATTAAGAGAGCCTATGATAGAGCTGTGCAAATCGATGCGATCTGTTGAAAATTATATCTAAACAAGATGGTTCATACTACACCCAGCCCTATTCCCTCCAAGTCATCATGCCCCCATATTCAGGCCCGGACTGGCAATATGTGGGTTCTGGCAAATGCCAGAGGGGCTGCTATAAGGTCCCATATAAAGTCAACATTTAGTTGGCTAGTGGGGGCTGTTTGGGCCTCTATGTGGGCTGATTGGGCCTCTGTTTACCTGAAATGCCAGAGCCTATTTTAATTCTCAGTCCCGACATGCCCGTATTATTACCACTTCACAGGACAGTATGCGCCTCCAAAGAATTGTACAGATACATTGGTGTGTTGAGACAAGATCCGGGTCTATGTACATTTTTACCCTCACAACCAAGTTTTACTTCTAAGAAGGGTAAGAACTTAGGAGCTCAGCTGTCCCCCAGCCTCTTTATGGAGAAAAACACTGGGAAATCAAATTGGTTGGATGTGAAGGGTTGTTACAGGTGTGGGAGTCCCCGATGCCAAGCCTGTAGGGATATTAAAGGGGTTGTTCACCTTTAAGTTAACTTTTATTATAATGTAGAGAGTGATATTCTGAGACAATTTGCAATTGGTTTTCATTTTTTATTGTTTGTGGTTTTTGAGTTATTTAGATTTTTATTCAGCAGCTCTCTAGTTTGCAGTGTCAGCAATTTGGTTTCTACGATACAAATTTCAAAAAGTCTTTCATTTATATCACTGTGTGTCTGATTAGATTACTCCTTAATCCGAGATATGCAGATTTTTAAAAAAAAAATTTCTTTGCTGAATAGCAGATTTTTTTAAAATTTATAACCCAGCATGTGTATTCATTGTGCAGTTCCATCACCTGTCTATTGACCTTGGTACCCATTAACTTGCACTGTAACCCATTTCCACTTCTAGACATCAGCTGCTTTTGTCAGATCCTCACAAAACTAGGTTTATATCGCACATAAGCATATGTTTAATTTTATGTCCTTATTGTCAATATTCGGTGGAACTGGTGAATCTGTGAGCGACAGGATCCAGCACAATATTTTTGTATTGTGTCCTGTGACTCCGGAGTATAAAGTAGAAAATATGCAATTTTAATGTTTAAATTATAGCATTAGTGCAAAAAGATACTAATAGCAGTAGAGTGCACAGCAGTCAAGACTCTGCGTCCTTTTGTTCAGTCTCAGTCCTTATTTATGGCACGCTATTGGGTTAATAGCTGTGCAGAAAGAGTGCAGTTTACTAGTATAAATTAGGAGCAGTACTTAAACCATTTAATGGACAATCCTTTGTATATCAGTTTTATAAACCATGTTTTCCCTGTGCTCACTTTTGAGCTAAATAAATAAATATTTATTTGTAAGTGCAAAGCAATCACAGCTGGATTTGAAGCTAAACATGTTAATTTAGAAAGGAATAAGTAACATAGTGACACAATAATGGAAGGTGCCGTTTCTGCAAGTATAATAAACATTCAGCAAAACAGTTTTGTTGTACCATGTATTGTAATTAGACTGCTTTAGGAGTGAATTTGGGGTTAAATAACAATCTTTTCTTTCTTTTCATAAGAAAGTTGTGTGTCTTAATGGCATTTGCCAGCCACAAGCCAAAAACATGAATCTTTTAAGAAAAGCAACAAAATTAAATTATTTAACAACCTGATGGTACTGCAGTAAAAGGGTCTTTTGGGGATGCTACGCTGTGTATTACATGACAAAGCCTTTGCATTTCATCCCCTCCCTTCCCCACAGGTCTATACAGTAGACTGATAGTGTGCTAATGTGTGCTAATTAGCAGGATTTGTTTTACAAATCTCTGACTGGTAGATTAAATTCGACAAGTGCCGTGGAAGACGTAAGAAGAAAAGCAAATCCCTTCTTCAAACTCCTCCATTTCTTCTTACCCGCTGAGTGAAAATGAATGATAAATCTGAAATCTGATGAGGGTGACGTCTTCTCATCCGTGTATTATTAACCCACTAAAGTCGCTTTATTGAGGTAAATTTGCTTAGTTTATACATCACAGTGCAACAGTGAGATGCCAACCAAACAGTTAGGAAGGATAAGTAATATTCAAGGAATCATTCAATGAAAGGCACCCTGTACTCCAAATTTCTACTGTAGGTGTCTTATGTGCCCATCATGCCATATGCTTATCTGTAGTTATGAGTACTTTTGTTTTTGGGTGCAATTGGTGTTAGTTGATATGTCGCTAATGAGAGGAATTGAAAAACCTCAATAGTTACTCTTTTGAGCAGGGACCTCTTATCCCTTTTTTTTTATTCTATAATGATTTTTTGAAATGTAAGACCATTTTTTGTTATGAATAAATGTATGAGCTGTGTAACCTGCTGGCACTATATAAACTGATAATAATGAAGAAAAGACCTTCCAAAACATAAGGTGCATTAGAGGGGTGGAAAATCTTCATAAAACTCATTGGACTCCATAATACTCCAAGTAGGTTTCTCGAGCTTGGTTACAGATCCTATAGGGCTGTTCAGTAAACTTTGATGCTGTGTCACTTTTTTGTTATCTAACAAAGGGAAACTATTGTTTATAATTTGCATATGAGTAGTGCAATTCCAGTTAAGCAATGCAATGCACAGACTCTAATTCTGTTTAGATGTTCAGAGAATGTGCGTCAATGATGTTCACTTGAATATTTTTCTAGAAAATCCTGAAGGATTTAGTGTACTATTGTCCCAAATGTTGCTTTGGGATATTGCTTGACCATAGTTTTCAGTATGCAGTAACTATTTTTAATATGTATGATATGCTGGGGTCACAGAGTTATAGACTGTTATAGAAGACTTATGTCCCTTTACATGTAAAGGACACAATTCAAACCCTCCTAAAGAACACACTCATGCCTGCATACAGCAATATATTGAAAGGTTAAGTACCAGCATGCACTATACTTAGAGATCTCAGTGTAGAGTGATATTTGTTATGTTGGGGTGGATTTTCTGAGATGATTTAATCACCAGAGAACTAGTATATGATATTTTAACCAGATAAGCTAAATTTGGTTGAATTGAGTATTCTACTTATATTCTAATAAATAGATCAGGAGCAGGTGTTCAGATCAGACCACATCCATGCCTGATGCAGTCCTTGACAAATTAAATTTACTGAATGAGCCATCATTACATTTCAATCATAATGGCTTACAACTCATTTAACAGACAATGTCAGCCCTTATATTGACAATGCTACCATTAAGCTGGACTCATGCAGTCATAGCTCTATCATGGCTGATTTTTTTAATGCTTTGAAGAGTGGCTTGGATGATTTCTTGGACAGACATAATATCAACTACTAATAACAGAAAGCCACTAGCTAAGAACAAAAAATGTTTTTTACATTCTGTATTTAAAGTTTAATATTTTAGGCCCATTGTTCAAGTCTACTGAAGTTGCCACCCCATTTTGCTTGTGGTATTGGCTGCTTCTTAAAACATTCATTTGGTAATAATGTGCATATACTGTAAATATACAAACTTTCAGGTCTTTGCACCCCAAGCTATAAAGCAAATGACAAGCTACTACTAAAACAACTAGTGATTGTGTATATGTAAGACAGTGTTACCATTAACCCTGAACTATGAAACGAGTTTTGAGAATATACAGTATAACACCAGACTGCTAAACACCCTCTTATTGTTTAAATGCAAAGAGAACATGGAAGTAATTATTGCTCACTCTATTCATCAAGCTCAGAAAGGCATTACCTAATGCTTAAATAAAACTGGCGCTTTAATACAAAACAAAACATAAGTTTCATGTTACACTTACATATTTCATATGGGTCATTTATCAAGGAGTTGCTGTACTTTTACACACATTTGAATTTTGGCCAATATCCTCCAAATTTCCACAAAGAAGTCTAGACATTCGTGGCATCTAAAGAGCAGTCCTAACTGCTAAGATTTGTGTAGCAAATAGGGCTTTAACTAAAAGGGGTTCAAAGAGTGCACTCCACTTAAGTGTCTTGCATTTTTCAAACCATTCAAAATTAATCAAAATACAACTACTGTTTTCATAGGATAGGTCCCTCTCAGCAATTCAGTATTCAGGTAGGGCAACCCTATCCAGCACGTGAATTATTATTATTAATATGTATTTTTAGAGCACCAACATATACCATAACACTGTAAAAACAAATGTGTTTATACAAAGAACGGACAGAATTACATGCAGTAACCAATGCAAAAGTGAAGAAGGTCCTGCCTGCAAGTAGCAAAGCTATAATTAGGAGGGGAAATGTATGGGCATGGAACAACTACAGAGAAACAACTTTTTCAATTTAAAGGATGCACCACCTTCTGCTCTGCATGCAACTGTCAGGTTTTCTAATGTATTTGGTTCAGGTCAGCATATGAGAACCTACATTTATTCAGCCACAATACTCTTCATAACTGACTTTCAGGCTGCTAGGTACATTTCAGATAGTATACCAGTGCTGAAGCTTCCTTTGTTCTCTCTCTGATCAACTGTGGGATCCCCTTTTCTGCTTAGAAATGACATCTCCAGGACATGCTCCATGTCTTGGTCAGCTGTCCCTGTTTCCCTTTCTAGAAAGAAATTTTCATTATAGTCAGCCTTGCCACCTTTATGGCCACCATGTGCATCCCTGCTAAACCTCACCACCAAAGATCTGTTGGATCTGATTTTTAGCAATTCTTCATTTGCTGCAGCTGATATGGTTTTAAACTTTCTGTTTTATATACCTCTTTGTTGGTAGCCAGAATGTAGCTATTCCTTAGGCTGGGAATGGAGGACATTAAACATATACTTAATATAATTTGTAGGAAATTTTTGAACATGATTATTTTTGATGTATACTCAGTGGAATTGGGTATATTATAAATGTTGTCCCTTATTTCTGTGCTTTAATTTATCTGAAATGTAGTTTTCTACTTTCTCTTTGGGTCTTCATGCAGTATGTTATAGATTATTATATTGGCATTATGCACTTATAAATAAAAATGTAACTGAGGAATACTGACTTAAGAAACTTGTTTATTTTCCCATACAAACCCTAAAGTGTTATTTGGTTGCTGTAGGTAAATGTAATGGTATTTAATTGTCTATGTATATAAATCAGCTTCAAAATAGTCACGATTGGCTCCATAAATCCAGAACAGGGGCTAAGGCTCCCTGGTCTTGACTCTGCTTCTGCCTTTAGCAGCCACCTTTCTGTTCGGGAAGAGCCCTCTGCTAATCGGAATACTGCCAGGTCTTAATGAGAGAGGAGCCAAGCAAAGGTTCTCGACAGGCAAAGGGGCACAATCTTTTACTAAGGATATTGGACAGAAGGTACAATTCAAGGAATGGACGGAAAGCGTAGTCAGAGTTCAAGCATAGTCTGACAGGTTGGGTCGCTACAGGCAGAGTTCAAGCAAGGTCAGACAGGCAAGGATCAGGATTGGAAAGTTCAGAATAGTCAAGCAGGCAAGGGGCAATACCAGGATATACAAGAGAATCACGTAGAATAAGCAACCATGAACTAAAGAAGTTTGACCTAACAATGGGCAACAAGTTTCATTCAAAAGCCCCCTTAAATACCTTTGAATTTCACTCCAATTCGTTATGATCATCACGTCGGTGAATAAACCCCGGAAGTGTGCACCATAGGAGAACCGGCACTTGAAGAGGCATCAACCATGGGGCAGGCATCCCCCCAGACACTAGACCACCTGGGTAAGCATTTCTTACAAAAATACACTATTAATACAGAAAAATAAGCAAAGAACTAGAATATAGTGCATTTAATGTTTTTTTCAGATCATTTCTTTAACATACAATAGAAGCTGCAACATATCTGATTAATTATATCTTTAAAATACATCCTGCTTCATTATTTTATGGATTGAAAGTACTGTAAAAGTGCTGTACTATTAGACAGGAAAATTAAATAAGACAACTAGTTTTAAATATAAAAATGAAAAACTCATTTCATGTGTTTCACCTAGCTAAAGTAACCTTCAGTTAACAGAAAAATAGTTTGAAAGGCTTAATAGCAATTACAGTACATGAGCACAATAAGGATTTGGTGGACTTTTGTGTACATGATAAAGGCAAATCTGAAAGGGGAAGCTGCTTTGAGTTTCATCAATATGTCAAGATCCTTCCACATACATAATGTGCATAGTTATACATCAATGTACTGATGTACAGTGATTGATCATACAGTCAATTATACATTTAAACAGACTCATTTACATGTAAATTGCTTTTGCCACAGTACAGGGCTAAAAAGGAAGCACACATACTGAAGGTTGAGTCCCATCAATTATATTTCGGAAATGTTAAATCAGTTGGATCGCTTTTTGTAAGGTTTTTTTGGCCAGAGATGACGATGTCCAAATCTAGCAATGAATCTATTACTAGTTTGTGATCCAGTTGCAATGTTCCCTCTAAGGAATGCACTCGTACGCACACATTTTGAGGCAGTGCACACAAAAAAATTGTGGTGGGCATAAAAAAATGTGCGTGTGAAAACACAACATTTTCTATTAAGTTTAAAAAAAGAGCACAAAATAATTTTTTGCTTACATAGCAGAGAAGGAATTCGAAAGAGCATTGTCTGGTTGTTCTTAGTTCCTAGCTATGTTACAAAATTGAGGGTTTTTTTGGGAGAGAAGCACCAGTGTGACAGAAGATGTTGTTGTAAGGTGCCAGGTAATAGTTATGTATGGATTGAGAAAATTTCGATCCCCACCCACCAAGCCTGCACCTGCACTATAGACACAAGTAAATCTGCCCTGCCGATGATGTGACAAAAGGGGTAGGGCAAGCACACCTATACAACCTTAAGCCTGCAGTATAAGGTTGCTCACAACCTGCAAAAAGTGCACTGTGGTTGGTTGAAATCTGACTGGCCTGCTGGTAAACCCACGAGTATCAGGCTAGCCTGCACATCTCTACCAGGTATTTCTGAGTGTGAGAAGTCAGTAAGGAACCCCAGTGGCAGAAAAGAGCCCAAGGGGGTCCTTGTCAGGGCTCTGAAGGACAAAGTATGCTCATTTTAGGGCACAGAAAGCCAAAGGAAGACGTTCTCAGGAATGCAATATTATATAAAACTGCTCCTGGCTGGCATTCTCTTTGTATCAAAGTTATTTACAGATACAATGATCTGCAAATAAATCTGTCAAATGTATTTTTGTGTGTGATTGTGAATTCAAGAAGTTCCCAAGGAGGGATATTACAACCCAGTCTGTCCTGACTCTGGGTGGAGGCATGCCAAATCATAGTGTACATGCTCTCCTTTATAATGGAAACACAGAACTCCTGTAGTCTATCTTTGCAGGACTTTATTCATTAGCAGAACACTATTATAGTGTGCCATTATAATTGAAAATGAAGGATAAAAATGCTTGTTTCAAACCTTCATTCATTTACTCTCACTTAGCTGTTGTCAGCTGTTGTACGATCCTCTCTCACCTCTATGATCCTCTGCACTTTTGCATTCTCCTTCTAATGTTACATTCAAGTAGATTGTTCTAGGCACTGATATACTGAAGACTATACGTTTTCTTATTGAATATAGCCCAGCTCATCTCTTGCAGTTCATTTTCTAATTTCCTTCAGAATGTCTGGTGAATAACACCCCAAATAACATCTCCTTTTAGGGTTTCTTTTAAAAGGGAACTCCACAAAAACATAACTTAAGCGTTTTGAAAAGTAAACGTAATTTCAAGCAACTTTGCATTATACATCAATTAAAAAATATGCAGACGTTTCATGTTTTTTAATGGTTTCTGACATTACCTTAAGCCTAGCCCCCTGCTCAACTGCTGATCTTTCTGACTACTTTGCTGAGCTGGCTGACTACTTTTACTTTGTATCAGCAGCCAGCTGCCCCCAGCCTCCTCCAATCTCCACAATTCCCTGAACACATGATTTCAATAAGTATAGGAGAAGGAAGAGGAACTCCAGCAGTATTAATGCAAACAACTTTTTATTCAAGGCAGTGGAAATCACAACATGTTTTGGGTTCAATCCCCTTTATCACTTGATAAAGGTTATTGAACCCGAAACGTGATTTCCACTGCCTGGAATAAAATCTCCTTCTCCTATACTTGGATCATTTGCAGCAGTTGCAGCACAGAGCAACTATTAAGGAAATGGATGCATATAATTTGGAAAAGCTGTGCTGACCACCATCCCTCTCTTCTATAACATCACAGTGCAATGCATTGTGGGATATGTAGTTCCTGCATGCTGTGGAGTAGTTGCTACAATTTGTAACATCAGTGTTTTAGTCCCTTCTTCCATGCTAGGATTTCAAATAATGCAAAAAGAGAAGAACTGGATTTCAGCATAGAAAATGGCAATTTGTTATACTTTTTGAAGAAACAGTTAACTGTGATGAATATATTAGGAGTTTCTGTGTTAAGTGGGCCTCTATCAAATTTTGGTTTGGAAGCTTGAGTTCCCCTTTAAGGAAAGAGTAAAATATTTGGACATCATATCCCATTATATCACTCTATTTAAATAGATAATTTTTCTGTGAAATAAATGTTTTGATTTTGTGCCATGCACCATGGTATGTCACAGTGAAATTTACTTAATCTGTGTTCACATATTTTCAGACCTCGAATGCAGAACTGTCCCCAAAATTTTTTATTTTGTTTTTGGCAAGATATCTGTTATTGCAGATTCATGGAACATATGGATCTTTACATCAATTAAAGGGGATGTAAAGGGAAAAAAATTAAATTCCATTTTTCCTTTTTTAAACGAAAAATAAATCTATATCCAATATATTTATTTAAATATGTGTGTACCATTTGTAGCGTAACTTCGCACTTTAGTGAATTTACATAGCGCTGGCGAAAATTCGCCTGGCGAAGTGCGGCGAACGTTAGCGAAGGCAACGCTAGCGAATTTTCGGCGCTTAGTGAATTTCCCCCCTAGTCACTCAGGCTAACAACAGGACAATGGGAAGGTAACGAGATAGCAGCTCCCTTACACAAGATAACAGCTGCCTGGTAGAACAGCACTCAATGATAAAAGCCAAGTCCCACTGCGTCACATTCAGTTACACTGAGCAGGAGAAACAACCTGCCAGAAAACAGTTCTGAAAGCAAATGACCTGACAAAATGAACTGAGATGGAATTCAATTTTATATTGTAGAATGAATTATTTGCAATGTAAAGAGTGTAATTTAGGCATTAAAAATGCATGAAATAAATCATGAAAGAATCCCTTTAAATCATGTTATGTAAACTATTACCAGTTAATTCTGACCCCCTCAGCCTCAACTAATTAGTTGTAAGAAGTTTTGTTTGTCTTTTGGCCTTTCTCCAACTGAATTAATGATCATTACATTTATTAGTGTGTATAGTTCATATGAGTATAAATCCATTTATTTTATGCTGAATAATTTACAGTTCTATTTTTAGAACTATAATATATAGCTTTTTTTTTGTATTGCATTAATTAACAGAACTCTAAATCTCAACTTCATGGATACTGACTGAACTTTTGTCTTTTACTGAATGGGATATAAAAGTCTGGCTCTTCTGATTTATATTTTTCATATTACTGCCAGTTAGAACCCTCTGTTTTCAAGCTTCCAAGCAATAAAAAACAGCCGACTCTCTTGCAGAGTCCCCCACGGTTTGCTGCAAATTCATATTCAGAGAATCTAATCAAATGCACGTTAGCATAGATCTTTGCCCAACATATATGTTTAAGATGGGAAGCTATGACTCAAACCATTTCTGCAAACCCCATTTATTCGCCTTTTCTTTTCCATTTTTATTCCCTATCCCACAGCACCAATTTCTATGCTTTGTGTCTGCTAATATGTGTCTGCTCATTGTTTTGCTGTATTTATGATCCACAATAGACCTATCCCATTTCTATTCCATTCTATTCTGGACAACAGTTTCAGCAGACTTTAAGGGGAATAGATTGGAGCTCTTTCAGAGATATTGAAAAACACAATAAAGCAATAATAAATTTGGCACATTCATTAGGGAAAGGTGGGCTAATTATCTTTAGAGCGTGTTTAGTAAAAACAACATTTTATTTCCTTTTTTAAAAAGGAAACACTTAAGTCAAAATGTAATTTTCATACTGAGAAGAAGAGAATCAATTCAATCAACAGTTTTTAGAACAATAAGGGGAAAAATATATATGAGTTCAGTGGCGTTACAGGAATAACATCTTTGTTCTTTCCTCCCTACGTATTACCCTAGGCCAGTGTGTAGTTCGACATCCAGCTAAACCTACCCACAATCCAATAAAGACACTGAGCTTGGAGTCTGTAGATTTTACTGGACAGGCAAGTGGAATAGATAACGGGTAGAGATGAAACTGTGATAAAAAAACAACAGAAAATATAATAAGTATGCTTATACATGTAAAATTAACATAAATGCAGCATGAAACACTAGCTGGCATGAAATGTCTCTGCAGCAATGTCTCTTGTGGTGCTGGTAGCTGTGGAGGTGATTTGGTGCAACTATTTGCTTACCAGCGATGCTACTGTGAGGAGGAGATGAAACTGTGCGTGCTTCTTTCACAGCATGGGCTGTAAAATGGAGTCCAAATAAGTCCAAATGCAGCCTGATAAGTCCAAATGCAGTTCTGCCTTAAACCATGTGGAGGTGCAAAATAAATATAGGCAGTGGCCTTGAGTAATTACAGCCAGCATCCAGCGGACGGAGTTCTCAGCATGTGAGTTGGGAAATCCCATAGCATGGTGAAAGTTTCTACTGGAGACATGACAATCTTCATCAACAAATTGGTTTTAAAATGTTCAGCACTATTATAAATTATATTAAAGCATTTGGTTTAACCCATGTTTTTATCTTCAGAATAAGTCTTGATAATATTATTTGGACAAATGTGTTATTTAGAGTACAAAACACACATTAATTTACAATTGGAATAGAAAGTCATCTTTTCCCATTGCTGGTTTGCAGAGCATTGTATGGTAATTTTTATGGGAATTAAATATATAATTTAATACAGGCCCCCAGATTACTGATCCAATTTGTAGTCTGATTGGCTGCCATCTGCAGTGGCCTTTTGGTCATTCCAGTGTCATTTGACCAATCAACAAACTAAATTAAAAAAAAATAATTTCAGTATAAATCTTGGTTGAGGATAAATTGTTGCACAGAAGAAGAGATTTTCATTTTAGGAGAGAGCAAGCAATCCACACTGGTATCATCAGTATTGCAAGCAAATTTCCCAATTTTATAAAGTCTGCAGTAAAATACTTTTTCATGTATATACTTGGTTTTGAGCTATTAACAAGTTAAAACCTTATCCTGCATGACTTAACTACCTCTATGCTTTTGTGAAACAAATCAGAGATCATTGGCACAATTAAGCATATGTATTAAGTTCTGTTTGATCTCATAATAATGGCTCTTTTACATTTTTTGCCATAAAGTAGGGTAATGTTCCACAAAATTATTGTCATAAATTCAGCTAATGTTCTGGAAAAAATATTGTTAAAATTAAAATGAAAGGGCAACATAAGGAGGTGAGGTCTGTTTTACACAGACATTTACTTTTGCAGTACTCATGATGTTTTTAGTTTTTGAATTTACAAACCTATTAAGTTATAAAGAAGGCCACAAGGGTCACTAGAACAATATGCATAGAATAGCAAATCTATTTGTGAATTTCCTCTAGAAAGGAGTGCAGTGCCTTCCTGTCTCTTTGCAATACATAATAAAGCAATATTGTTGATTAAATGTATCCCCCCCCCAAAAAAAAAATATGATTGGCAGTTTTGGGACATATTATGGCTGTTTTTCTTGAATGCATTTTGTCACTGTATATTGCTAGGCTTCCTGTGACCCTTCTCGTGTGCAGGCTATTTAGAATACCTTATTTTAGAATAATTTTTAGACTAATTTAATATCATGAAAATTATATGTAAACATTGGTTTGAAGTAACTGAATGCTACCAATCAATATTGTTTGTGGGTTTTTTTGAGTATGCTCTGTATACTCTAAGGCAGTTTGCCCGAGCCAGTGGCTCTCGAGCCACATGTTGCTAATCAGCGGCCTCAAAGCAAGTGCTTATTTTTAAATTTGTGTCTTGAAGGTAAGTTTTGTTGCATAAAGACCAAATACACTGCAAAACTGAGCCGCCTACAGACTGCCAGTCCACATAGGGACTGCCAAATAGCCAATCACAGCACTTGACACCTCTGGGAACTTTTTGCATGATTGTGTTGCTCCCCAACTCTTTTTACATTTAAAAAAATTGGAGACCCCTGTTCCAGACAGTTCTAGACTGATTTCTAGAAAGAAAGTAGTAAAATTATAATATCTTAATACAAAATAATTATTGATACATTTCTGCTTATCACAGTTGCTAGTTTTTGGGATGAAAGTAAGATTCTACCCTAGATCTGTAAGATTCCACCTACAACCACTAAATTGCAGACTTGGAGAAAAATAGGACAATATAACACATTATACTACCAGATACACAATAAATGCAATGTTCACTTGGCTTTCTTGCAAGTGCTTTTAGAACCCATACCTTTTTTTGAGTGCAATGGTTAATAATAACCAAATGGATGGTAACATAATAACTTCTCGGTCATCTTTAGTGTCTAACGCTGGAATAAAATGTACACTATCATGCAAATATTTTCCCAAATTGTACTTGTAGTGAGTGTTTCAGAACTTCTATTTCTGGAATATGTGCATGCATTTTTGCCTTATATAACAGTTGCTGTAAACCATGGCACTAGAAGCAAAGTATCTGTTTCTTCACATTTTGGCAATGGGATGGGGTTCCCATTCCCAATTGACATACACACACAAACACACGCACACACACACATAGTTACCTTTCTTTTGTTACTTTAATACCATTTGTTATATACACTATTTATTATACTAATTCTATTAAAATGTTATATTGTACACAATATAACAGTCCACTTTTCATACTTACAACTCTTGGCTTCATTATAAACACAATAGGAACCCTGTAGGAAGCTACAATGAGTTATTGGCCAGTCTGAAGTTAGACCATGGCTGCTTAGACTGGGCAAAAACTGTAGCATTTGGATAACTTGAACAAATTTAAGGTACATATTCAGACTTTAATATTTGTATCCACCTAACAAAGACCATTTAATCAACCTTATTAACTCAAATCTCACGTATGAGAAGTACGCAGTAACAACCCAAGCGCAAATAACTAAGGACTTACTTACATATAGACTATGGGAGAAATGGAAACAAAAGACTAAATAACAACACAGCTGTGGAAACAAAGGGCATTCCAACCAAAACTAAAGAAAGAACGGAGAAATCAGGAAAAGCAGAACAACGCAACACGGAACATCAATCCTAACCCCCCCCCTTCCCAATTAAGTCATAAATCAAGGACTATAAATATTTTCTCTACTTATCTCTCTGTCTTCACAACTCCTTTGGTATATTATTTTTCTTGTCTTAATCTGAAAATCAATAAAAAAAAATTCAAATTAAAAAAATATATATATATTTGTATCCAAATACGGCCTATATTTTTGGTGAGATGTAGTATATAATTTGCTAACAAAAATCTATTTTAAATACTATTCTACTACTAAAAAGAACTGCTGGTTGTTATTAAAAATGAAAATGCTAAAGGTCTTATTGCCCTCACTCTTGCTTTTAGATTTGCTAAAACCATGTGCTAATGTATCGGTTGTAAGTCTTTCATATACCATATACAATAGCTAATCCCATTCTGTTCCCCTGTATTCTTTTCACTGTTCATATATTCCCTGCAGAGAAGCCTGCTGGGTTTGGCGTGTGTCTCCAGATGTCATACAAAGCTCATTCTGAATGCAATGATACTTTGATAGCTCTTATAAAGTAGCAATGTGATTCCATTTGTGCCTCCTCTGGAACTCTTACAAAATCTTGTAAAACCTGTGCAAGAAATGCAGTTAAAATTTTCTATATACAAGTATGTGAATTAAGCATATATATTGAAGTAAAGTTTATCATACTTTGTTTTATTTCTCATTCTCCTTTTTAAATTCTT
This sequence comes from Xenopus borealis, assembly GCA_024363595.1. Taxonomy (NCBI): domain Eukaryota; kingdom Metazoa; phylum Chordata; class Amphibia; order Anura; family Pipidae; genus Xenopus; species Xenopus borealis. Next base: position 32,813,130 of record CM044444.1, on the reverse strand, counting down.
ATTGCTTATGCAGTCTATAAATAAACATGAAAACCTTTTTTAAGTTTATAGACTAGAGTCCATAAAGAGGTACTGTACATCTGAATAATTGGAATTGAGGAAGAATCTCTATGACCGGCATACAATAATTCCACATTTGATTGGCTGGATCTACATTGCTGCTGTTGATGGGTAAAGTTGTCCTGAAAATTGACCAATGCTTTTAGGTAGTGATGGGCGAATCTATCCCGTTTCTCTTCGCAGAAAAATTGGAGAAAAATTGGTGAAACAAGTTGCATCACGTTTTAGACACGTGTCGCGTCGACTTTGACGCATTTGTCGCGTTTTTTTCGACATGCTTCTCGCTTTTTTTTTATGCCGTCAAATTTTCTCCAGGCTAAATTTTGCTGACGTTTTTATGAATTTATTCGCTTGCAGGAATTCGTCGCGAATTCGTGCCTAGCAAATAAATTTGCCCATCACTTCTTTTAGGTGCTTGATAGCATTGGGTGGGATTTCAGATATGGCTTAGAAGTTTGAATGGGTTTTATCCTGTCTTTAGTTTCTTAGATTACTGTGTAAATCAGCCAGGTGTGCAGTCTCTTTTATAAAACTTAACCAAAAGAGCTTGCAGTGCTGTAAAATGTTTTTCTTGCACTTGGTTAATTATCTGCTATGAGCATTGATATAAAGTAACGCTTATAAAAAGTTTTGTAGAGAATTCTTGGAAACAGGTCCATAAGGACCATAACCCCATGTCTCCAGTTGGATACAGATAGTGAACTTCGTTATAAGATTTTATATAAATTTCACTGAGCCCAAAGTCCAAAACATATCAAAACATATGCCACACTGTTAGTTTCCTTCCTTCAGAGGAATAAAGTGACAAAACACCAAGTTTTGACTGTATTTATTTTCCAACCTGTTATTTATTATGCACAATCTTCCCTTCATTAAAATTTTAGAAATGTGTAAATACAGGAACATAAAAATGCCTATTAGGGAAACATAAATTCCCTGTTGTGAAGAAGGAGTGTATTTATCAATCTTAATTACTTTTTCTTACCAGGGGGTTGATTTTTTTTTTTAAAGAAGATGCAAGAATGTAGAGTGTATTTAGATTTACCATTATCCACATTTATTGTTATATTTTCTATACCTTGGGAGCCTGTGGAATAAAATGAAAATTAATGCAATGACCTAGAAATAATGCCTTGTAAAGGGTAAAAAAAAGCTTGGCTGTTTCTCAGAGAACAGAGACCCAACAAATAAATCTAATATCAGCTTTCTTTATTTCTCCTCCTTATGCTTTTTGGCCTTTATTACAGACTGCATTATTAACAGCTGTCCCTATGGTTTGGTAGGACTTTGTCATTCAAAGTCAAGAGGCTCTTAAAAAAGAGCTCATTGCATCATTCACAAACATATGTACCAGTTCAAATTACTATAGGAACTTTACAGCCAGTGATAATATTTTTAGAACAAATAGAAAATTGTTTTCTTTGGCATATTCAAGAAGTCAGGATGCAGACACATTTGTTTCCCCCAGCAAATACAAGTGTAGGGACCTATAGGATTGCTATGCCCCTATAGAGTTAAATCCATACCTTCTTTAGTTACTAGGCAAAAGGCTATGTTACCATTTACATAACCAGTAGTTATTGGCCAAAGGGTGTAATGACCATTTCCTGCCACACATCCTTATAGTGTGTGTATCAGGAGTGGCCTCTTCCTCTTTGGCTGCTGGTGCCCTTAGCATCTGGTTGTTCCATTGAGCTTGGGATCAAGGGTAGTGATGGGCGAATTTATTCGCCTAGGTCGAATTCGCGTCGAATTCCCGCGATTCGCCGCTGGCGAATAAATTCGCGAATCACCAGCGAAATTTCGCTTGGCGAAAATTCGGTGAAAACGAGTCGCGCGTCAGTCGCGCGTCGTTTTTGACGCGACGCGACGAAAACGACGTGACGCGCGCCGAAAACGACGCGACACGTGCCGAAAACGACGCGTCAAAGTTGATGCGACGCGCGACAAAATCGTCCCACGACTCGTTTCGTGAATTTTTCGCCGTTTCGCGAATTTCTCTACAAATTCGCGAAAAATTCGGCGAAGCGAATCTCGGGAGATTCGCCCATCACTAATCAAGGGACCAAGGCCCCAGCAAAGCCACTGCCCCAAGGGGACCTGTACCCTTGGAGATTAAGTTGGGGAGCAGTTGTCGCTCCATCAAGGAATACTAGCAGGGAGAAACTTCCCAAAGGCTTCTTGTTTTCCTTTAGTGCAGGGACTCAGTGGATAGGGTGTTAGGCTTTAGACCTTGTCTCCCTAACTACTCCTCTGGTGATCCCGATTCCCACAAAGGTATATCGGTCTCTGGGAATTGATGTACACTTGATTATCAAGACTTATGGAAGTTCCATCCTCCAGCTGTATTATGTGACTTGTAAACTGTGAGTATAACCTGCTATTGCCTCATGTGAGTAAACCTGGGGACATTGCTTTTGTTAATAAATCTACCTTTTGTTTTCACCAAAGAACCTCCTGGCGTCCATTTCCTATTTTTATTGTACAGTTGCCTGGGTATTGTAGTCATACTACCTCCTAAAGTATAGCTTCCACTAGATGAAGGCCCTGCCCTGTTGTGTAGGTCGCAGTGTAACCCATGATCATCATCATTAACTGGACACTTTAATGATTTGTGCTTTGCCTATCCCAAAAAAGTGTTACACAAGCTTGAATAGTGCAATTTATTGTGCTTTCTCGGAATGCATTTATGAGTATCAATACAGTGAATAAATATGAATTCGGCACCATTGCGCACTGACGTCATCACGCCAGAGTCAATGCACCTTTAAGATGGGGAAGTGCGCGCCGCACATGCCCTTAGAAGCCACCATGTAGGGTGTAGTTCCCCACAATAACAGGAAGGTCAGTACACTGCCTGGAACACTGAAGGGTGCTAATCTGCTATTCAAAATAGAATGATCTGCTTAGTTTGGGAAAATAATTTATGTTGTAGTTTAACAGAAATATAAACCCTCAAAAAAGTGAATGTGAAACTGTGTGGTTTTCTGAACATTTGTGATTGCATTAATTCATTTTTTCTTAGCAGTTATTACACTGTTAATTAAAAGCAACAGCCCCTGTTTATAGAGAGTTTTAATAAATAGGCCCCTTAATGTAACTTTTATGCACAGATATAGAACTCGTTTTTTTGTATTTGACCACATTTTTTAAATGTATTAAATCAGGCAATTACAATCCGTGCCTCATAAGTGGGATGTCTGCAATTCATATAAGTATTCATGTAGGCAACATGGTAATGGTAAAGGTTGAAACTGTGAACTCAGCTACTAATTACCTACTGTGGATCTTATACAGGAGCTGTTACAATTCTAATGATACACAAGGTAAAGGAAGCTGCACTTAAACTACACCTGTTTATGAATGCACGTAGCAGTGCCCAGATCGTTCCCTTTTTTTTCTAACCAGCAAATGAGAGCAGATTAAAGTACAGATTTTCATGTTATGAGAAGTGCACTGAGATTTATTTTAATCTGGTCCTTACAATATGAGGAAATTTTGTTTACCATACAATGAATGAGTATAATATTATTTCCTGATTCACAGGTTACTAGTTCCAATTAAGCCTTATTCATACCTTAAGCTCTGCCTTTGTCCAAATATTAGGAAATAGAGCCAGGCACTCGAAGGTTGACTGCAAAAAGTTTTAATCACACAACATGTTTCGTGCAAAACCCTTCAACACATGCCCGAAACATGTTGTGTGATTGAAACGATTTGCAGTCAACCTTCGAGTGCCTGGCTCTATTTCCTAATATTTATAATGTTATTTCCATTTGGATTATGAAAAGACTCACACCTTATAATGATTAAGAAGCAGGCAAGTAAATATAATGTTTAACATTTATAGATGGATATTCTATAACTTACTTGTTTTCTTTAAATCTTTTAATCAGATGTACTGCTCCCTGATTTTTTTACTTTTTGTTAACTCCTCTTCCTATTAATGAGGAAGGTAGGAAAACATTTCACTGACTCGAGGAATTTGATTTATGGAAACATCTTACGCTACTTGCTCAGTACCTACAGGGTATTCAGTCTGAAAATGAGCTTCACACATGCGCAATAGGGCAAAGCTTCCCGGTTTTATGTTACTGTGCATGTGCAAATCTAAACACGGGTTGGCAAAGTTTTTTTTAATTAACAGGAGCAAAATGGTGACATTTTGCAGAAATTTCGCAAAAAGTATTGGAGTCAATGCCCATTTTTTTAAGCAACTTTCTGCCTTGCACCAAATTCATCAAAGTCAGTGAGCATTTTTTCTACCATTTTCCCTTGTGCATAATACATTTGATTCAATGGTCTTTTTTCTTGTTTCAAATGCATTGAAGTTTTATTTCCTCCCATGTTTTCTTGCAATAAATGTATTTGTATTTTGCCTTCATAATTCATAAGCACAGTGGTGTAACAACAAGTGATACACATTTAACTGTAGATTATAATGAGTAATGTATCTGTTGCTATGAATATTTTAAAAGCATTACCTTTTATATGGTCAAGTAACTCCTTGGTGACTTATACTATCTTTATGAATACATATATATATCTGAGCCTAGAGCTATGAGTGAGCAGGGAGTGTTGTCACACCAAGCTAACATGGCAGCTGCTATACTGAACAACCAGATAGAGATTCTAGAGCTGTTTTCTCAGGTATGGTAAATCATTCTACAGAATAAATAAAATGTTATAGCTTGCACTATTATGGCTAATCTATTTCCAATAATCTGCCTCAGTACAGTAGCTTTCCTAATTTACAGCATGTTGCACAGCTCACTATCTATCTATCTATCTATCTATCTATCTATCTATCTATAATGAAGCAGAAGGTGATGGCACTCACAGGATTTGCAAAAAAGATCAAAAATGGTGATGAACTTTAAAAAGAGTTTATTAATCCAACGTTTCGGTCCCACACAAGGACCTTTATCAAGGTGTTTCCTTGATAAAGGTCCTTGTGTGGGACCGAAACGTTGGATTAATAAACCCTTTTTAAAGTTCATCACCATTTTTGATCTTTTTTGCAAATCCTGTGAGTGCCATCACCTTCTGCTTCATTTTGTATTTTATATGCATGAGCACCCAGGTATCGTTTACTCTCAGGGTGTGCGGCCCATATCTGCTGTTTCTATATATATATAAATTATTCACATTTTCATAAAATATGATTTTATCCTTCAGTAGGCAACACGTTCCCACATTCTAATACATCTGCAAAAGGTGTAATTTAGTCTAATTTATATTTGTTAAAAGAGTTGCTATAATCAAAACAAGTTTAATTCAATGTGCAAATACAGCTTACACCTCAGTATATGAGTGATTATGTTTATTCATAATGACAATACATACATCAAAAAGATTCCATTACTTAATAATTTTGCTTATAGTTGTTTTAATGTTTAGTTTCATATGAAATAGTTTAGCTGGTCCCCTAGAATAATTGTGGGTGTATGAAACTGTTTGATCGTGGACATCACAGGGTTTCCTAGGCATGACTTTGTGATCTATTCAGCTAACAGTACAAATGTTGGACTGATTCACCAGGAAAACTCCTGGTTGGCCTATTTAATTGTCATTCTTTTTTTCTGTATCAGGACAAAGAGAAGAAATAGATGTAAGGCTAGATTATAGTGTGTAAAAGAGGCTATCTGTCTGTTGTCAGTTTTTTTGATTTTTTTTTGCACTAAAAATTATTATTACAAATTCCAGTTCAAAAATGAGAATTTTAGATATTTATTAGGCAAAAAAAGCCGTGAATATATTTAAGTAAGTCCCCAAAAAAGTAAAAGCATTTTCACACACCACTATGCAACTGAAGCAAAACTACAGACTGCTCTGCTCTAAATTTCATCCAATTTTATCTGCATGGAAGTCTGTACTGAAAATTTGATTTTATCTTTTTAACAGAAATTTCATCTTGAAGAACATACAGAGAGTGATTTATCAAAGGCCAATAAAAAGTATAAATTAATTCAACACAGTAAATTTCTTTGCATAGACACAATCAGCCAGATTAAAAACTAAGGGGCAAATTCATTAAAGCCGTATGCAAATTAGGCATCGCTAGCGTAAATGCGCTAAATGTTGAAGTAACGGTAGCGCAACTTTGCTAACATTCGCCACCCTGAGCGCAAATGCGCATTTTAGTGAATTTGTGGCGGGCTGGCAAAAATTTGTCTGGTGAAGTGCGGCTAGCGCTTTTTTGCTCTTTAGAGAATTTGCCCCTAAAACTTTAGAGCAGTGATCCCCAGCCAGTAGTTTGTGAGCAACATGTTGCTCCCCAACCCCTTGGATGTTGCTTCCAGAGGCCTCAAAGCAGGTGCTTATATTTGAGTTCCTAGCCTAGAGGCAAGTATAGCCTCCTGTAGACTTCCAGTCTACATAGAGGCTACCAATAGTCAATCGCAGTCTTTATTTGGCAACTCCCAGAAACATTTTTCAAGTTTGTAATGCTTCCCAACTCTTTTTACAATTGAATGTGGCTCACAGGTGAAAAAGATTGGGGACCTCTGCTTTAGAGTTTGAGCATCAGTTATCCTGTTGCTAAGCCTAAGGACTCTAGAACCTTTCTGAGACTAATATTGTTAACTGAATAAAGAAGGCCACTAAAACCCTGCACATTTACTTGTAACCCTACCATTTTTACAACCCATCAGCTCTGGGGCTGTCCTGGGAACCTCCACCCTCACAAATATGCATGAGCATATTGTAATATGTATTTTAGCTTAGTTACAGTATGCCAGTTTATAGTACAGGGTTCCTAAATATTTATTTGCCCACATGGATTACAATGTTTGAAGCATTATTGAAGTTATTCCATTAAACATAGAAAGGGATTTCTCAAGCAGCACTGCACAACAAAACTTTGTTGAGGTCCTCTGGGGACCAAACGCCCATTAAATATAAGGGTAGGGACAGACAGGGAGATTCGGGGAGATTCTGTCGCCTGCTAAAAACGCCAGGCGACAAAATCTCCCCGAATCTCCCTGTCTGTCCCTACCCTTAAATGCTTTTGTTACACTTTTTGTTTGATTTCACAAGTTGTAGCATATTTGTTCATATAGGTAGGTCTGATTCGGAACATGCTGAAACATAACTATTTCACAGTATCTTGATATAGTTGAAGGTTTTAGGGCCTACTCTTTCTTTTTTTATTGGAATAAATATGATCAAATGTATACTGTAATACAAATACATAAAAAACAAGAATGCATTAAATGCTCAAGCTGCTTCCTTCAGTTCCTTCAGACATATTAGTCATCAATGGGAAAAACAAAGATAAATGGGCTACTGATAAAACTAATCTCAAGACACGTCAGCTTCTGAGCAGTTCTTAGGGATTTAGCAAATCAAAAAGAAGTGACACATGAAAGCCAATGTCACTTGCTCTTGCATTGCACTTTTTTCTGTAAGATAACTCTATTACTACAGCTGTTTTGTGCCTTTTATGTGTAATGGCAACTTGGACTCAAATAATCTCTGTAATGGAGTAATTTGCTTTCTAAACTTTAGCACCACAGTAGGGGACCATTTTACCATGGTACATGATCTACTTGCTGGGAGCAAATAATTGAGTTAACAATTGTAGTGAAGCAAAGTTCTATCTCTGATAAACACTTGTAAAAGATATGTCAGTATTCTTCCTTCAGAAGGGGAATAAATGCCTACTGGTTTTTCTGAACAGGTTGAATCTCTGAAATGTAAGCCTTGTTAATGTTCTACAGAGGAGCAAACAGAAGAGTTCAGGAGAAAGGGATTGAAATGATTTTTAACTATATGAACAATATTATATGTGCTGCTATAATAGAGACCTACAAATTTATAACCAGAGTGTGTTCGGTATATTTAATATCGATAAAAGAGCTTACCGCTGTACACGGTGGGCCTGGGTGCACATGCCCCAGACCAGGAGCAATCCAAGAAACTTGTAAAGAGGCTGGCACAAGCCTGGAACCCACGAAATAGTGAAGCCACAGTCAGGCTGTGAAAGGTTAAAAAGCTTACATTTATTTCAAAAATAAATGGTGATATCACCAAACGAGTGGATCTCTCCCCGATGTGCCCACATTGAGGTGGACGATATCGGGCTGATCTGATCGTGGGCCTTAAGGCCCAAAAATCGGATCATAATAGAGGAGATACGGGCGGTCGGATCACGGGACCACATACACACACAGATGCGGCAACTAGGCTTTTTAACCTGCCTGCCGACTCTCTGTCTGCATTTTTATCGGCCTGTGTATGGGGGCCATTACCATTTAAACGAAACAGGGATTGTTTGTCCATATATTGCAATATATTTAAGCTGGCCAACTATGTCAAAGTCATACCATATCTGGCCAGTCCTACTCTCAAATTGCATCTGATTTATTGAGAATTCTATTGCTTAATTATACATTTTACAAAGTTTTACCTGCAACTTACTTGCTGCTTTCAAAGTAAAACCTCCAAACCTGACTGCCCTTTTATTAGCCACCTGTGGGATCACCTGACTATAGCCTGGAAGGGTGGGAACTACAACACAGCTGTGCCAATGTAAAGTGCAATAAAGGCGGTTTTACTACAAGTTGGGAGTGCTGCAATTCTCTTTTGGATTCTGCAACAAGATGTGTAGGTGAACACACTTTTTTGCTTGCACCCCTTTAATTAAGGACTAATACCTATCACTCAAGTGCTGGATAAATATTTGCACAATCTGGTGATATGATCAGGTGGAGGTTATATTTAATATTGTAGGTCAGTATTGTTATGGTTCTTGGTAATCAGACCCATCATTACCTGCATGGCCTAATATCAGCTACTGGATGTGCAAACTGCTGTCCTTCTTCATGTGTGCGTTTCTTTTATAGGCTACAAAACTTTTTGTAGAAGGATCCTCCAGCCATTGTTATAATTAAAGGGATCATTGCTAATCATTGCTGGGGGAAAGCCCAGAAACAAGATGTATACATTAGTGGTGGGCAAATTTATTCGCCATCCTTGAATTTGTGGTGATGTTCTGCTTTTCATGACTGGCTTTTCTTGACACAGCGTCAAAAAGTCCCATTTCGCGAATTTCACAGGAAATTCGCAAAATTTTCGCCAAAACTGGACAAATTCAGAACTGAATGCTGAAGATCAATTGTAAACTCATTGAACAGTTCTGTCCCATGTGGCCCCCCTTCAAGTCGCTGACTAACTCAAAGTTAAAGAGTTGAAAAGCAGGAAGTTGGATTCTGGCTAATATAGACATTCAGTGACTCCAGCCTTTATACATTACATTAGAAACATTTTTATTTTGCACAGCCTATCTATTTATCCAGTCTTTATTTTTACACTGAACTGTTCATTTAAAAGTATCTTTCATTTTTAAATTCTTGTGTTATATGTTGGAAACACTAAAATTTTTTACAAGTAGTATTGTCCTGCAGCAAATAACAGTCAGTTGATTAGTTTATAGAAATGATCAAACACATGATCATGTTTCAGGAGAAATTAAACTTTAGTATATTTATTTTATGTATAAAGCACATTGGCAGTAAGATGCCAATTTAAACATAATGTTTGTTACCAGTTATGTCCAGCACATTTATGTATGTTTCTGAAATGGAATTATCAGTCTGTTTATGTCCGTTGTACTTCAGCTAAGCAATTTAGTCAAGATGTAATTTGCATAGTCTGTATCTGATTCTAGGATAATATAAATTATACCCATAAATGCAATAACGATAGGCAATAACGATACCTGATAGGCAACAACAAATATACACACATTTTTTTCTGTTATTACTGGGAGAAATATGATCATAGATTGAAGTCTGGGCTCCCAAATACATTGTGAGTCATTTAATGGGTGATATAAAAGATACACCTTCTTTCTGGCAACCCAAACACAAACGTCACAAGTTTTTTAAAATAATCATGGCCTGGGGCCAAATGTACACTGCATCCATATTGATGAGTTCAGTGACTGAACATACACTTCCATTTGTAAATTTTACATTTATATATAAATGCGCTAACAAGACAGACCCATTTAATTCCAACATGGAATTAGTGAAGCAATATGGAATTTGTAACAAAAACAAATGATGTGTCACAACATGAATTTGATCTACTCATTTTAATTCTGGGTATTGTCAAATTGTTGGATCTCAACTAGTATTGGCTTCTCCATAGTACAGTATGGTTTATTTACCAAAAGGGAGTGAAATGTTTGAAATTGGTAGGAATTGTTCCGTGGGACCCTTACTAACTGGTTTATGCTATTGATCATCCCCACCAATTGTTATGTGGAGTGGAGCAGTGCCATGAAATGGCCTTATTGCTATGCTGTGCAAATGAAAGTCACCCAATTGTACTGGGAGTATTGGGCTTCTTTCTTCCTCTTATTCCATACATAGTGGGAGGGTACTCTGCACCTTACCCCACCATTGGTAAATGAGCTCAGTATGGCTATAAGGACTCTCATTTGGTTCAGCTAAACATTTAGCAGTTGGCTAATAGTCCCAATTTTACAAACAATTTGGGTTTGAACTGTACATTTGTAATGTTCAGAACCTTGGACAGCACTCTCTCTTTAGAAAAGCTGTGGTTGTTTTGCATGCACTTTTTGCCAGATATCTTCCAAATCAATGACATCTCAGAGCTTATGTTTTGCCCTGTTTCTACTGGGACCAGGCCGGCCCAAGAAAGTTTTTGTCCGTGTGCACATGGCTTGACAAATGCAGAGAATTATTCATTTTGACAGCAATTGAGACCTCATGTCCAGAACTAGGGGAGCAAAGGCAGAAGCAGTAGATGTCCCGCACCCCCAACATTGCACCTATGTCATGTGCCTCTTCTGCCTGCCCCTAGATCAGGTCTAGTGTGGGTTTCAAAATTTTCAGTATTACATTTAAAAAAAATATCAGTATATCTCTGTACACATAGGGTTAAAAGATGTCTGGGCCATGGTCAAATGTAACATCAATCAGTTCACTTTATGCATGTGGTGTAACAAAAGTAGCCCATTTTGCATTTTCTATGTCCCACCCATTTCATCAGGCCCCTAAAACTACATATATTTTTAGGATATCATATTGTGGTCATGGGTGGATTGGTAAGTGTTGAGTCTGACTGTTCCCTTAAGAGGAAATATGTACTTGTGAAATAATTGCCTTTACATAATGTAATGAAAACAAGAGGGTGCTGACCACATCTTTGTACTTACAGCTAAAACAATTAAAGGTGTTAATGTTATGTTATGTTGTGCCAACAAATTAAGCAGTGCTTTACATTCATTTATAACTATAAGGGAACATACATCAAATAACAAATGTTATGTTATATTATATATATTATATATTATATATTATTATATATGTTATGTTATATAAGGGAACATACATAAAATAACAAACAAGAGTTTACAGAACATGATAGGATTAGAGGTACATACTCACAAGAGCTTACACACTTAAGGGTTAGGGCAATTATATATATAGGGTTATTAAACAAGCAATGGTTTCCTTTCAGGATTTCATAGGCAATTTCCAGTATGTTACAGTGTAATATTGGTATGCAGTATGTTTGATAACATTAAATCTACCTACAGTGCTAGAATGTATGTTTCTCATTGGAACATTTGTCATGAGCATTTGTAATTGTATTTGGGATGCCTACTTTGGAAAGCTAGGGGTGCAAAAATATCCTTGAGAAGGTGTGTGTCCATTTTTATATTATTGGATGATAACCAGTGGCAGTTATGTACCTACCCATCCTGGGGCCCAGGTGCATGCAGTGCAGCCAGATTCCCCCTTCCTCCCTCCCTTTAAATGCCCCTCAGGATGCATCTTTCTTGCTGGATTCTGGCGTGAGCATCCATCTGATTCTGAGGGGGTGCGGGCACTAGTAGTCCTGCACACAGACAAGATAGATGGATACTTGTAAAAGGATAGTTATGGATGCATACATAAATAAAGATAATTACACAATAGCCAAAACAATCTTCAGACAAAATATCTATCCATTTACAATTACACTAATTATTTTCCCTCCTTGGTGGTATGTATAATCTTTTTGTGGAAATTGTTTGAATATCATGTGATTATAATATGTGTTCTATATAAACATTTGTAGGGACTAGTGATGGGTGAATCTACCCCGTTTCGCTTCGCCGAAAATTTCCAGCGAATTTGCAAAACGAGTCGTGGCACGTTTTTGACGCGCGTCGCCCCTGGTGAATAAATTCGCCCATCACTAGTAGGGACCCAGAGCATCAATGACCCTTATGGCTTCAGTTCCCCTACTTTTTCTGCTTATTTTGCATATCTAGTTCACTGGCTCTTAGGTTGATGAAGAGTTCCTGCATAAATGTAACATAGTGCATTGCAAGTGGTGGTCCTTCTTCTTTGGCCTGCAGCATTTGATCGGGGCAGATGACCCCATGAATGAGGTTAGCTAGTGTGGGTTGCTGCCCCCAAGCTCTGCATGTCTGTAGTGAAGGGACCAGAGTACTGGCAAGGGGAAACAAGTTATTGTTATATATCTTCTCTAGGTCTACTGTAGGTATCCAGACCACATGAGGTACTGACAACCTGGAAGGGGTAACTTTCAGCTCCCCCTTCGGTTCCTTCAATGGTGCAAATTTTGGCATATTCGATCATTGAATAGCGATCGAATACATTCGAATAGAGTCGAATGAACAAATATTCGATCATACGATCATTTGATCAGCGAAGGATTTAATTTTTTAAGTTTATTCGATTGGCTACTTCGGCAGATTGGACCTACAGAATTGCAATAGAAGCCTATGGGAGCACTCCCATAGGCTTCTGAGGCTAAGTCCTGATCAAATAGGATTTGTACGATCGAAGTCTTCGATCGTACGAATCATTTGAATGAATTATTTATTCGACTGATCGAATAAATTATTCGACTGATCGAATAAATTTGTATTCAATCATCGAATGATTGAATATCGAATAAAAGGTAGCCAAAAACTATTCGTTTAGCATTCGACGATCGAATGCTAATCGAATATCGAATTTGGTCGAACTAATTTTGGGGAATAATAGTAAATTTGCCCCTATGTGTTGCTTTTGTTGAATAATGCAGGTCTTATTTTGTCTTCTTCTTTTTTAATTATTTTACTGTACATTGTTGAGATGTAGTTTAACAAATGCCCATACTGACGAGAGTCCAATGTAACCCATGCACTACTAGTTGGTTTTAGCTTTTTGAAGCCAAAATAAAGGTACACATTGACAAATACTCTTAACTGAAATACTTCCTTGGTGTATGATTTTTTCTCAGTGATAAAGATCTTTTTATTTTTCACTCTATTGTCTGCCTGTATGAACACTTCATTATATTATTAGCAGGATAACTCTTACCAAGGATTTTTGTTTCTACCTTGAATGTTTTGATCAAATCCTATCACATCGAATGATTATATTCTTCACAATGCATAAATGAATAGTTATCTAGTGTCTTTAGTGTATCTTATTAAAAGAGCAGCTTTGATATAAAAGAATATTACATATAAAGAAGGAGTAGACTTCTCCAGCAAACCAAAACAATACTTTATAGAAAATGTAAAAATTCCTGATTGTTGCAGCTGCCACCAAAAAGGTCATGGATTGCTCTTTCTTCATCCAGTTAAACATTCTTTATTCCAACATTTGATTAAAATACATACAGCATCCAAGGTCTAGCGCGTTTCGTAGCCACGTACTTCCTCAGAGACCCCAGTTTGCATTATGCCTTCATTCCTTTTTTATCCCAAACTAGTTCCCTCCCACAAAACATGTCATACCCATTATATTAAGACAATTTACACAGTCAGTTTAAAAATAACACATTGATCTCCACAATTTAATCAAGTGCACTATAAAACATTCATATGAACAAGCTACTTATGTTGAAATTCATCCATTTATAGAAAATGTTACTAAATGAAAAATTGTGGATAATTTTGGAGTTCCTATTTGAAATTCTGCGTACCTGTTCTGCATGTTGTGTGTACATAAACTGTACATGTGCACATTGCTTTTCATTGAAAAAGATAAGCTTTGTGGATGTTTTTGTTCCACAAGAGCAGGATACTTTATATGTGGCATTACTAGTTTTTATGGACCATTCTATCAGCCTACCATGCTGTTTCAGGAGAGACTACAGTGTTGAGAGGTCTCTGTAAGATACACCATGATAAATGTAGCATTGCAGTGTGGAATGTTTATGTCCCAGAATACATGGTAATTAAGCATCATACAAAAGAATTATAACTAGGGTTGTGGTATTTTTTAATCACTGGACATATTTTCTTGTTCATTAATCTTGTCTCTGTGTTTTATATTAACGTGCTTGTGGAAATGTAACACATTTAAGTAAGCTTGCTGCAATTCAAAATTTATTGGACTTGTTCAACCATCTGTTTCTATGGTAGCCAGGGAATGGAAGCTATACATTGCAGTTTCTGTCATTCATAGCAATGTCAAGCTTAGATAATGAAGAAACCCCAGGATTTAAAGAGAATAAAAGTATTTCTTTTTGGTCTGCATTTACCTCCATTCATAATCATAGATAAGAAACTGTTTCTAACAGTTTTACTTTGTGCCACGGGGGGGGGGGGGGGGGGGGGGGGGGGGGGGGGGGGCTGTAATCTAGTTGCACTTCTAATTTGACCTTTAACAAGCTAAATTTCCAAAACCAGGAAAACTAATGCTGCATGCAGTCTATTATGGAGTAATAAAAGTGTTTTGCAAACACTATAAAACAAACGTTGTTACCATACTGAATTGTATTAATGATTATGCCATTTTGCATTTTACCCTTCATATTTATGTAATGCAAATAAGAAATTAGTATACAGATGTTTTTTTTTTTATTAAACTGCTTTCTCTTGCTGTTTTGTATTTTCTGAATTTGAAAGTCAGCACGTTAATCCACCTTTTTAAAGAAACCAGACTCCCTTTCTTAAGAGGGCAGTAGCCAGTAACACGTAAAATGACAGGTTTTTGCAAGGTTTAAATGAACCATAGTGTTAAACCAAGCCAAATCTGAAGCAATAAAATAATTTGACTGTAAGGTACAAGTATTAAGACATACATTTTTGTCAGATAATGTAATTATTTTTAAAATTTTGCTCAAATTCGAATATGCAAATTACAGCTCAGATTTGAATATGCAGATTACAGTTCAGATTTGAATGTGCATATTACAGCTCAGATTTGCATCAATATGGGGAGTATTCTACGGCGTTTGGCGAAATCCTAACATTTTTGGAAAATATGCACGATTTCTAGAAAACAAGGTATTTAAATTTTTTCCAAAAATGTATTGTAAAATGCCCCTGAATACAGTCAATTTACTGTATAGAATATGTAGGTTCTTTATAAATAATAATAATAATCTGTACTTTCATTACTTTATAGGAACAATGAAGCACAACAAGATTTCCAGATATCTCCTCTATACTTTTATGGTCCTACAGTCATTTTCTTTGGGTAAGCAGCATTTATAGCTGTTATATATTGGTCTGGAAATGTAATTATCTGATGCCCTGTACCTAACTAGTCACAAAAATGTACCAACAGAAAATAGTTTTTCATTAAAGAATAAATAGTGATGGGCGAAACGGGCGCGTTTCGCCGAAAAATTTGCGAATTTCCAGAGAAATTCGCAAATTTTTCGCCGATTCGCGAAACGAGTCGCGTCATTTCCGACGCGTCGTTTTCGGCGCATCGCGTCAAAAACGATGCGCGACTCGTTTTTGCGCGGCGAATTTTTTTTGGCGAATTTTTTTGCCAGTTTCGCAAATTTATTCGCCAGCAGCGAATCGCGGGAATTCGCCGCGAATTCGCCCCTGGCGAATAAATTCGCCCATCACTAAGAATAAAGTATATGAAACAGCATCTTACATTATAAGTAATTCTTAATGTAAATTGCATAACTTTTTGCTGTAGCCCCTCTGGTGGAAATGTTATTTTGAAAGAGAATAGAGCCTAAAGCCATTGCCAACTCCTCCTATTTGTTTCAGTTTATAAGCATTAGGTGTTTGATATTCTCATTTCCTATTGTGGCTCAAATGAATATAGTAGTGAACTCTTTGCACCAACATAGCACTGGTGAACAGACTGAAGCCACACTGGTTCTTGTGCGGATTGTGTTAATTAGAAAAATAGTATCAGAAAACATTGTTTGCAGTTTTCTAAATTATTATGATTTGTTTTTTCTACTCATATGTAATATATGTCCAAAACATGTATCTCGAAAAGTGAGTGTTGCCACATTTCATATAAAAAATTTTTATATTTTTATTGTTCCAAAGATATCCATTACTAAGTGTAGGCCATAAATTAGACTCTTGGTTCACCATTGCATTAACTTTTTTAGTATGTTAAAAAATGGCCAGTTCTAAGCAACTTTTCAACTGGTTCTTTTCTTTTTTTAATAGCTTGAAATTATTTGTCTTGTTCTGATTCTTTTTGGCTTTCAAATGACCCCTTCTAAAAGTTCATTTAAAGGAGAACAATCCATTTAATAATATTTACAAACTCAACGCGTTTTGTGCTTCTGAGGAAGTGTGTGAGCCACGAAATGCGTAAAGTGCTGGATCCTGATGCTTTTGTATGGATATACTGAACACAAGTATTTTTAACTTGGAACATTAAAATTATATTTTATACACTCGCTCTGGTGCTCCACTGGCTGCTTTTTCACCATTTAATAATATACAACATCTTTAAGTCATGGAGCACCAAGGAAGCCAGCATCCATTCGTTAAAAGGACTGTAGTTTCTTAAACATAGGTAAAATCCAAATCAGTATTCCACAGACATATTATGGGCTGCTCAATCTATGTACTGACAGCCATTTCCCATCCTCCTTAAAGGGATACTATTATGGGAAAAAATGTTTTGTTTTTTTCAAAATGCCTCGGATAATAGTGCAGCAGAATTCTGCACTGGAATCCATTTCTCAAAAGAGCAAACAGATTTTTTTTATATTTCATTTTGAAATCTGACATGGGGCTGGACATAGTGTCAATTTCCCAGCTGCCCCAAGTCATGTGACTTTTGCTCTGATAAGCTTCAATCACTCTTTACTGCTGTACTGCAGGTTGGAGTGATATCAACCCCTCCATCCCCCCCAGCAGCCCAACAACAGAACAATGGGAAGGTAACCAGATAACAGCTCCCTAACACAAGATAACAGCTGCCTGGTAGATCTAAGTTCAGCAGTCAGTAGTAAAAACCCATGTCCCACTGTGTTCTATTCAGTTACATTGAGAAGGAAAAACAACAGCCTGCCTGAAAGCAGTTCCCTCCTAAAGTGCTGGCACAAGTCACATGACCAGGGGCAGCTGGGAAATTGACAAAATGTCTAGCCCCATGTCAGATTTCAAAACTGAATATAAAAAAATTTGTTTGCTGTTTTGAGAAACAGGTTTGAGTGCAGAAGTCTACTGGAGCAGCACTTTTAACTGATGTGTTTTGAAAAAAAAAAACATATTTTCTCATGAAAGTATACCTTTAAAACAAGGAGAAAGAAAAAGAACCCCACCCATAAAATCATTATTAACCCAATGTAACAGATCTATTTCCATTCCCATTATAAAGTGAGCCATGCTACATTGTATCAGTAAGCAATATAAAATGGCATGCATTTGGAACAAATTGCCCTACCCTAGACAGAAAAGCTCACAAGATAGATACATTTAGATACATGTAGCACTTAGTAGAATTAAATGTGAAACCCTAGAAAGAAATAGATAATAATAAATGGGAATATCTAAATTGAAAAAAGAAAAAATACAGGGAGTTCTAACCACATCTTCTAAGCACCAGTCTTCTCCAATGGTAGGTTTAAAAGAAGCATGAAACCTCCCATTCTCTGTTCGTCACCATATATTTCCGTAGTTGATAAATTCAATATGCTTTGATATACAATTGAAATAATTGTTGATCTCATATGTTCTCCCAGTGTTGGTGATAGTAAAAAGGGAACAACAAGACCTCTATATCGATAATTGCCTTTAACTCTTAACCCAGAGCCACAGCCTTCCAGTCTCCTGAAACTATAAAGGCTTCTAGACACCCAACATGCTAGATTCCTGTTCTTCTTGAACACAAAGGAAGATTGTGTATCCAAAACTTTTGCTAGAACAGGGTCCTGCATCAATACTCCCCAATATTTTCTTTTACTATGTTGAATTGACCGAGCTTCCTTGCCATATGTTGTACAGAACCAGGCCCGGACTGATAATACATACTCGGGCAATTTCCCGAAGGGCCGCTCTGCTCACTAATGAAATGGGCCGGCACCGGTAGAGAGAACAGCACGCAGCCTCTGCTTCTCCCTTCACACAGTGAGCTGCCTTATGTCCCGCCCTCCTCCTCCTGCGATTGGCAGGGAAAGGCAACATCCCTCTGATTGGCTAGAAGACAGGGTGGGAGGCGTTAGGCAGTTCCCGTGCTGTTTCTCTGAAACAGGAAGCTCCAGGGAGAGAGGTAGAGGGAGGGGGACTGTGTGTCAGTGTGTGTTTGTGTCAGTGTTTGTGTGTGTCAATGTTTGTGTATTTTTGTCAGTGTATGTTTGTGTGTGTGTCAGTGTGTGTCAGTGTGTGTTTGTGTGTGTCAGCGTGTGTGTGTCAGTGTTTGTGTCAGTGTGTGTCAGTGTGTGTGTTTGTCAGTGTGTGTGTTTGTCAGTGTGTGTGTGTGAGTCAGTGT
This sequence comes from Xenopus borealis, assembly GCA_024363595.1. Lineage (NCBI taxonomy): Eukaryota > Metazoa > Chordata > Amphibia > Anura > Pipidae > Xenopus > Xenopus borealis. The sequence continues at coordinate 32,794,381 of CM044444.1, read as the reverse complement.
GTGTGTGTGTGTGTGTGTCAGTGTGTGTGCGTGTGTTTGTGTCAGTTTGTGTGTGTGTCAGTGTGTTTGTGTGTGTCAGTGTGTGTGTGTGTGTGGGGGCGGCTGCTTTGATTTTACTTGCCCGGGCTGATTTTTACTCCCAGTCCGGCTCTGTATAGAACCGTATTGGAGGGTCTTCCTTATGTTTACTCAGATTTTGTATATTCCTTATCTCTCCCCAATAGAAGTCAATATATCCATTGCCACCATCTTCTCATAGGCCGCCCTCACCACCTTCATATTGTAACAACGTTCAATTAATCAATCCCATTTAATAATATAAAATCAACAAATAAACCTTCTTTCAGTCTATACTATTTGCGCTGGCATAAGCTATGTGTAATTTATATGAATTTTTGCGACAATTCTAAATTTGTTTCACACAAAAAAAAACACAAATTTGAATGATATATTCAAAAACTCAAATTTCTGATATTTATTAAGCAAAAAAAAACTTGAATGTAAAAATTGGCATCTAGAAGCTGGCAAATCATGTAGATGTCAGTGGGAGTTGTACTAGACAAAATTCAAGGCATTTTTTTCACAATTGTATTCAGTCGAGTTATTTACATTCAGATTTTTCATAAATAAACATTTCAGTTCTTTTAAACTGTTTATTTTTTGTTATTCAAACAAATTTTAGATTTAGATTTTTAGATTTTTGATAAATGCAACCATAAGAATGAGTGCAATATAAATGTTAACATGACCACACAAAACAAACTCCACCATGGATTTTTCTGAAAAAATGTATGAAATCTATTATGCAGAAACACATTCAGACAGTTCCAACGTATCAGGGATGGAGGGGTAGGCAGAAGAGGCAGCTGCCTAGGGTGCAATGATAGCGGGGGACTGGGCAGCTATCCCTAGTAGACAATGGAATCCACACAGACTCCCGCACACCCTCTTACAGATAAAATGGATAAATTACCTGGTGCACGAAGGTAGAGGCTCGGCAACCTCACATGAACAGTCCAGAAAAAGAAGACCAACCGCACACAGGATCTGTTACAAGCAACTGCTTAGCGTGTTTATTGCATGTGCACATGCAATAAACACGCTAAGCAGTTGCTTGTAACAGATCCTGTGTGCCGTTGGCCTTCTTTTTCCAGCTATCCCTAGTCCCTTCCTTCCCTGTGCGAGTCCCCTCCCTCCATCATCCTCCCTGGGACTCGCCCTGCCCCCTCTATTTTTTGGCACGGACACAATATAATGCCATACTCAGTAGAGGTCTTTAAAGCATAAAATGCAACAGTACCTTGTACTGGATGGTAATTAAAGGAGTTGTTCACCTTTGAGATAACTTTTAGTATGATGTAGAGAGCGACATTCTGAGACAATTTGTAATTTGTTTTCATTTTTTATTACTTAAGGCTTTTGAGTTATTTAGCTTTTTATTCAGCAGCTCTTCAATTTGCATTTTAAGCAGTCTTGTAACTAGGGCCCAAATTACCCTAGCAACCATGCATTGATTTGAATAACAGACTGGAATGTGAGAGAGTCTGAATAGAAGGATCAGCAATAAAAAGTAGCAATAACTATACATTTGTAGCCGTACAGAGCATTTGTTTTTTTTAGAAGGGGACGGCGACGCCCATTTGAAAGTTGCAAAGAATCAGAAGAAAAGACAAATAACTATAAAACTATAAAAAATAAATAATGTAAACCAATTGAAAAGTTGCTTAGAATTGGCCATTCTATAACATAATAAAAGTTGCCGTAAAGGTGAACCACCCCTTTAAGCTGCAGAAGCAGCCCAGTTGTCTAAAGGTATGGTAATGTATGGAAAGCCTGCTTATGGACATCTCCAGGTCCCAAGTATTCCAGATATTAAATCCCATATCTATACAAAAGGTAGTACTTTGAGAGTGGGGAAATAAATAAACAAATAAAGAGAAAGATTATAGATAGATAGATAGATAGATAGATAGATAGATAGATAGATAGATAGATAGATAGATAGATATGGATCTAAAACAACAAACCATTATATTCATTTTAAGTTGTGTGTGCATTTATATATCCACCCCTCCCTACAGTTTTATATTTTTTCTTCTTAGATTTCATTTAAATTCCAACTATTTCATCTCCAGATTATATTTACTTCCTGGCCTGTTTTGCAGGGAAAGAAACAGCTTCATTTCTGCACTGTATATTTGAGCTACTATTATCCCTGTGGTTTTCTCCCTCATTAGCTGCTGTTCCATTTGAATGTTGCATTTCTTGGTGTCTATAAACCTGTCAAGTAAAACTCTTTAGAGTATTTTTCACAAGACACTATATATTATTTAGTTATTGGTGGCTGTGAGAGGAGCATGGTACCATTGATCCATGTCCTATGTCCCAATTATAGCATCTCCCACTATATTCTCGTGATGGATGTGTGCCATCCATACTAGACCCATGTATGTCTGTGCAATCTGAGGTTTGTCTTTTGGCAGACATTTACAGGCGCATTTGGGATGTATACTATTATACTATTGTCAAAGCTGGCAATATGTTTTCAAAGTAACGCCTTTTTATTTGTAATTATTTTTGTCAGATCAGTTGATATCACTTTATTTTACCACATTGCTTTCTCTACACATTACTTAAACTGACATCAGAAAAATCAGTCAGATTAACCAAAGGGTGCCTAATTTTTCACATCTTTGAGATGTCACAGTCTTTATGAGTGACATTTTTTTATTCTTGTCATTTAATTAATAATCTTCTCACAAACACCTCTCAGTCATGTTGGAATATAATTAACATTCATTTTATTTAAGGTTCTGCAACAGAAGGAAACTGTCAAAGAAATTAAATATGCACCCAGTTCCACCCAATGTTAGATTCCAGTAAAGCCCAAATGCTGAGAGATGATCTGCACCTTGATAACTCCAGTCCCAGTAAATTCATGTACATACAGTACACTGTATATAGGAAACAAATAGATGCAAATAATCAGGTATGGAAATAATTAAAAACATTTTTTAAAAACATGCATATAACAGGTAGATTTCTCTACTTGTTATAGGCATGGTATAGTTCTTGGTATAGGTTATAGTACGTTTATATCAGATGGGTTCTTTAAAGACAATAAGGATATTACTTTTGGTGGAAGTCTCTAAGACCTCCAATCCCATAACCATTGGGATGGAATAAAAAGAAATGCCATCATTGATCATTAAAGTATAATATAACCTCAACTATTAGGGAAAGGGATATAAGAACATAATTGTTGGGATCTTACAAGTACTCTCTTCCTACTTTTAACTATTTCCTCCTGTAGCAATTCACTTTCCAGAGCTGAATTTAATTCAGTGTCCATCTGCAAGAAGGCTTTACACACCTGGCAGTTTATTACATGTGACAGATTCTTGCAATTGAGGAAAGGGGGAGGAGGGATACAGACAAAGGAGAAAAAAAAAAAAAAACAGAGGCATGCCTCTGAGGAAGCCAAACCTATTGGCGAAACGCGTCAGGCTTATTGCTAGCAGCATCAACAAGGATTATATCCAGAGCTACAGGGGAACAGGAGGGAGAACTTTTTATTGCCGGCACAATCCCTAACCTGCATACCCGTACGCATGGAACCACAAAAGAACCTTGTTTGAATGTGATTGAAGTGATCATGCAAATGTGAGTGCAAAAATCTTTTTTTTTTTATATCAAATGTTGTAATAAACTGTAGTACACTATTGGTTTCTCTGTGCTTTCTTCCCCGGAGCTGAACACGAGGGGGAGAGCGGAGGAAACATCATAAAGTTACCATTACATGCAACCCAGGGAGGGGGTCTTGTGAGAAGGCAATTCTTACCAAAATTGGTGAAGGAGTCTATAAGTGAAAAGGGATCTCTTACCTATCGAAGAAAGAAACACAAAAAATCTTTTTCCATATATTTTAATTAAATCACACGTGGTGCAAAACATTTTTATTAAGAATTACTACACCATATTTGGTCCCCGGCTTCTCTGTTTGCCATAGGCGCTGATCCATATTGCGTTTGAAGTTTATTACATGTATTCAGAATGTTTCTGGAGTACACCAATGAATGCAGCAATATTAGATTCATACTGTACATACTCATATTACAAAGAACTTGGGCATGTTAATTATGGGTACATTGAAACTTGGATAAAATAAGTTCCAGGGCAAGGCATTGCCAAGAATATTTTCAGCACATAAGGATTATGTTGTATATACAGTAATCATCGGGTTTGAAAATTGTGTAATTATCACTCTCTTATGATTATCACTTTATGATACACATTATTATCTTTGTTATATAGTGGGGATCAGTCTTGTGTGTTTAAAAAATAAATAAAATACACATATTTTAAAGAAAATGAAAATTACCATTTGTGTATCACTCAATGACTCATTGTAGCTTGGCCTGTAAAATTTACATATAAAATAAACAACTTTTAGCATGTCATAGTGTTGTTGTGCTTTAATGTGGATGATTCTGGCAGGTGTTCCCAATGAACATTTAAAATAATATAAATCCACGCAATCACGCCTCCAACATACAAACATGCAATTAAACAGACAATAAATAGTTTGGCTGCACTTTAGTAAACAACATCTTCTGTCATTCTAGTTGTGGGTAAGTGGCTGTGCAACTGTTTAAACTGGTGCCCTTGGGACCTCATGTGGCTAGAGTTCTCAACAGTCATTTTATATGCTATTATTTTTGACAGCTGAAGCATGGTTCAATGATGACCACATGCAGAAAAATGCAGATATTATAGATACACTACAGTCCCACTTACATATGCTGAATTTACACTGATAGCCCAGGTTTGTATTCAACATAACTTTAAACTACTGTGGTTACAGTGTAGAACACTATATTGTGATATTATTGTTATTATTAGTACAGGTATGGGACCTATTATGCAGAATGCTCAAGACCTGGGGCTTTCCAGATAACAGGTCTTTCCATAATTTGGATCTTCACACCTTAAGTTTACTATAAATTCATGTAAACATTTAATAAACCCAGTAGGCCAGTTTTGCTCCAAATAAAGATTAATTATATCTTAGTTTGGATCAAATAGAAGTTACTGTTTTATTATCACAGAGAAAAAGGAAATCGTTTTTTTTTTTTGGATTATTTGATTATAATAGAGTCTATGGGAGACAGACTTTCTGTAATTCAGAACTTTCTGGAAAACAGGTTTCCTGAAAACAGATCCCATACCTGTATCATTGAATTAAATGCCTTCTACATATTCCTTAGGGAGTATTGACATTAGGCATGAGGCAACTTTTTCACAATTTTTTGACACAGTTTTTGTGTCAAAATTAATGGTATTGCCAACTGCACAGTTTCATTACTTTACTTTGGGGGGGCATGTAATATTGGTTGCTAGCGTAAAAATCATTCACAATGTAAATAAATGTTCGCAAAGTGAAAAATCTTGCCTTTGCAGACACTTTGCCCTTCACATGACCATAAGATAACGATTGCGAAGTTTAGAGTTTGCGAACATTTGCAGTGTATGTAATAAAATTTCACAAACACAAACCAATATATTTATTAACAAACTATTTAACAAAACTGCAGATCAAGTGTTAAAGGTTCGCAATGAGCAATTAAGATTCACAATGCAATAAAAGCCTAAGCCTAAGGCAAATTCTTATTCACAAAGTTTATCTCTTTGCAAATTTTTTTTTACATTTCTCTAGAACTAGGGGTAGGCAGAAGAAGCACATGCCTAGTGTGCAAAGATAAAGGGGCGCCAGGCATGTACCTCTTCTAATGCTTTAACCTAGTTTGGACCATTCGCCCACAAGCTGTTGCTGCAGAACCTTCCAAATGTGGTGTATGTGTGCATGTGCACTCGCATTTGCATCCTTCAATGCATTCTTTCACTTCCTCACCGGTTGCGCTATTCTGTGCATGCTCAAACAGTGGGGGGCAACGTAGCTGGCCAAATTACCTAGGGTGCCCGGCCTACTTGGTCCGGCACTGCTCAATACTAAGAAAGGGACATTAGTTCAATAAATAGGGCTAGTGCTAAACATATGTTTTGCCTGTTTTTTTACTTGACCCATGGATGATTTTTGTTATATCTTGCATTAAACGGGGGCATCTCCTAGTGGGAAAACTATACAGTGTTTTTTTCATTGCAACCTAAGATTTCTAAATCTGCTTAAATGTTGGTGTTATTTTACATTGTGACATTTATCAGGAACATTTAACTATATGTGTGAATCAGCTGATTTGTAAAGCACTTGTATCCTTAGTACATCAGTACCAATTATCTATAGTTTTATGGATTCCTGACATCACATGAGTAGATTAAAAACAATCATAGCAGTATACTACTGATTTTTTTATATACTGGATCAGACAAGAAATCAGAACACTTTGCAAGGCCAAAATGCCACTAACAGTACTTTTCCCCCAGGAAGCCATGTATTGCGGGAAGGTATGTATTCTGAAGAATCCAACATCAGAAAATATTTATTCTACTATTTCATCTACTATACTACTATACTTCAGCATCATATCTCTCACACATCCTTTGACACAAAGATCTCAGATATGACCAACAGTGGTCAACAGTTGTTGGATACTCAATATGCTTAGAATTACTACAGTATGTGGCACCTAGAGACCCCAAAATAAAAAACACGGAACATAGAATTTTCACAGGCTAAAATAGTAATGAAGCCCCCCTCCAAATAAAACTTGTTCTTGTGTAAAAAGGCAATCAGTACACTCTAAGGCTGCAGGACTCAAATAAGGGGTTAAAGGGAATGGTGCTTGAGGAAGCATAAGATAAAGGCAAAAGCAAACATCCATGGACAATTTCTTTCCCCGATTGCATTGTTGCATGTGGTCTTGGGAAAAACAAGGAACAGAAAGACCAGCATTAAAAGATCAGTTAAGTATAAAAATTAGGTAAATAGATAGGCTGTGCAAAATAAAACAAATGTTTCTAATATAGTTAGTTAGCCAAAAATGTAGCGTATAAAGGCTGTAGTGACTGGATAACTTCCTGCTTTGCAGCTCTTTTGCTAACTCTGAGTCTAACTCCCTGCTTTGCTGTTCTAACTCTGAATTAGTCAGTGACTTGAAGGGGGGCACATGGGACATAACTGTTCAGTGACTCGAGTTTGCAATTGATCAGTAGCATACAGGTCAGAATCAAAAGCAAATGGTTTTGACCCATATGGGCCCCCCTCAAGTTCTGACTGGAAAGGGTCAAAAGGAGGCAAATAATACAAAAACTATAAGAAAGAAAACAAAAGTAATGCTAATTGAAAAGTTGTGTAAAATTTGCCATTTTTAGTCATGTGTAAAGTAAAAAAAAAAAACTTCTTACTGACATTTTTATTTGTTTGTCACCTGAATATAGTCTCAAATGTGTGATTCAGTGTTGAAAGCAAATGAAATCACATAACAACAATGTAATAACTGTTTAGATGTTGTCTTCTCAAGTGAAAAAAGCTGCATTTTTGTCTAGCATTCATTAGGGTTTGATGTGAAAAAAATTATTTTTGCACAGAAGAATTAAATCTGTGTTTAAAGGAGAACTAAAAATGAATATGGTTAAAACTGCCATGTTTTGTATACTGAACTTATTGCACCAGCCTAAAGTTTCAGCTTCTCAATAGCAACAATGATCCAGGACTTCAAACTTGTCACAGGGGGTCACCATCTTGGAAAGTGTCTGCGACTTTCACATGCTCAGTGGGCTCTGAGCAGCTGTTGAGAAGCTAAGCTTAGGGGTCGTCAGAAATTATCAAGCAGAAAATGAGTTTGGACTGTAATATAAGCTGATGCTACGGGGCTGATTATTAAATTCTGATGCTAGTTGCAGGGACGTTTCTGCCATGAGGCAAGGTGAGTACCTTGCCTCAGGCAGCAGCTCCCCAGAAGTTACCTTTAAGAGACGAATTTCCGGTTATTAAACCAGAAATTCAGCTTTTCTAGCACAGAGAGCAATATTTTGCACTCTGCGCTAGCGATGCGCTCCCAAACAGACCCCCGTTGGTGACCTTAAGGTAAGAGCGACAGGCGGGTGGGTGGCGGCATTACGAACGCCACCTCAGGCAGCATCAATGCCTGAGGCGCGCTTGGCTAGATGCACTAGCTTTTTTGCTGCCATGTAGTAATTATCTGTATTAATTACTAATCACCCTTATATGGTGACATTTCTATTCTGTGGCAGATTTATCAAGGTTCGAATTTTGAGGGTTAAAAACCCTCAAATTCGACCCTCGAAATTTTCCCGAATTAAAATCCGACCTATCGAACGATCCATTAGCGATCATCTGATTTCACAAAAAAATAGTACTAAACATCCGATTTCACAAAAAAATTGTACAAATTCATCCGATTTCATGAAAAAAACATATGATTTCTATTAGATCAAAAAATACTTAGAAAAAGCCTATGGGAGCTTCCCATAGGCAAATATAGCAACTCGGTAGGTATAATCTGGCGAAGTAGGCAATCGAATATATTTTTAAAGGGCAAGTACTTTGACCATCAAATGGTCGAATGGTCGAACGATTTTCTTATACGAATCATATGATTTATTCGAATCATTCGATTCTTTCAAATGATTCATTTGAATCATTCGATTCTATCGGATTTAGCAAATTTGATGCTTGAAGCAGCCCAAAAAAAATTCGAGAAAATCTAATTTTATGCATTTGAATCCTTCCCCAAGCTTATTAAATCTGCCCCTAAGTGTACTGTATATTGTGAGTGGGTCCCTAAGCTCAGTAAGTGACAGAAGCACAGAGCATGTGAATCAGCAGAAAAGAAGATGAGGAGCTACTGGGGCATCTTTGGAGACACAGATCTTTATTGCTAAAGGGCTTTGGTTGCCTGGGGCTGGTACAGAAGCCCAAAACATAATGTACAATATGTCTATCTACTTCTTTAGTTTAATTTTCCTATTCCTTTAAGGAATCACAGTGCTGTGAAATATGTTGGTGATTTCTCAGTACGTTAATAACTACATGTTAATAATAACCAGTAGCCTATCTATTCCAACTTGGCTATTGGCCATTGTGCTTATCAATTAACTTCAAAAGGTGACTGATTTTTCCCATTTTAAAGGAAAACTATACCCCAAAAATGAATACTTGAGCAACAGTTTATACCAATTTAAGCAGCATTTTAAGAATCTTACCAAACTCCAATATATATTTAAAGGATATGTCAACCCAAAAAATTACCTTTTGCCTAATAAAAGAAAACACAATTATAAGCAACTTTTCAAAACGAATGTATTAAAAATTGTTAGTGCTTTAAAAGATATTTGTAAAAGTAATTGCTATTGAAAGCAGCATTTGGATAATTACTGGTTGTTACATTTTAAACAATGTTGCAAAAGCCAGTCTCCTCCAGGAAGACAGGTCTGTTAATCGGTTGGCTTATGTTACAATGTTTTAAAAGCCAGAGCCACCAGTAAAGAGAATAGAAAGGGACTAACACTGCTTTCGATAGCAACACGTACAAATAACTTAAAAACCATAGAAAATGTGTAATGAATGTATATTGCAAAGCTGCTTATAATCATGTTTTCTTTTATTAGGCGAAAAATTATATTTGGGGTTGACATGTCCTTTAAGTACATATTGCCCTTTAAAGGAACAGTAACACCAAAAAAATTGTTTTAAAATAATGAAAATGCCATATAATGTTGCCCTGTACTGGTAAAACTGCTCTGTTTGCTTCAGAAACACTACTATTATTCATATAAACAAGCTGCTGAGTAGCAATGGCAGAAATTGAAAAATGGCTATATGGCACAGGAAAAATAATGGATAACAGATAACATTATGTTCTACAGAGCTTATCTGCTGTGTAACTTGAGCCTTTCCTCCTTTGAATAGTTACCCCCCCCCCATTGCTACACAGCAGCTCATTTATATAAACAATATAATTGTTTCTGAAGCAAATACAACAGTTTTACTAGTGCAGGCCAACACTGCATTATATTTTCATTACTTTAAAACAATTTTATTTTTTGATGTCATTGGTCCATTAACATCTCTTGCCTTGAACCACCATTTTGTGGTGTTCTCTGTGCTGCCTCCCCTGACCAGAAATACTACAACTCTAACTTTAACAGGAAGAAGTGTGGAAGCAAAACAAAGAACTCTGTCTGTTAATTGGCTCATGTGACCTAACTTTATAGTTTGTTTGGTATGTTTGTGTGCACCGATGATTCATACGATCCCAGGAGGCGGTTCTTAATTTTTAAAATGGCTATTTTTTATTTATGACTATCCAATGGCACATGCTACTAAAGAAGTATATTATTATGAAAATGGTTTATTTACATGAAGCAGGGTTTTACATATAAATGGGTTTATGCAATATCTTTTTATAGAGATCTACATTGTTCGGGAGGTATAGTTTTCCTTTAAGTGGTTATGTTTAATCCAGTTGCGCTAGATTAGTTTCTTTTTAGATAATTATGGCATTATATAAGTGAGCAATTACAATGAGTTTTGCATGTGTTTATGGACAGTAACATTTAAGCCTTAGTAAGCGAAAGACACTCATTTGTGCAAATTACTGGGTATTACTCATGTGTTAAAATAATAATTGTTTTCTTTTGTGGCCAAGCTCCCACCATTACACTGATAATAGTTTATGTTTAAAGAAGTGTGGTTTGTCCTTTTAGCTGTTCTGTTTTTAAAAATGTTCTGCTATGAATCAGCAGAGCAACAGCAGAACTGAAAACTGAATGAAGATTGCCACTGGTCTGCAGCTAAATACATAACGAAATAGTTTAAGGAGGAAATGCAAATTGAAATGCAAATTCTAAATTGAAAATAAACATGCATAATAATAGTTTTTTTTTATTTTTCTGTTAACTTTTTGTTAACAGACTCCAAAAGAGAAGTTTCAGGATTATCTTTATTGTGCAGAGACAGATAGTGCAGGTATAGGACCTGTTCTTCAGAATGCTTGGGACCTGAGTTTTTCCTGAATCTTGGAATTTGGATTTCATACCTTAAAGGAAAACTATACCCCCCAAACAATGTAGGTCTCTATAGAAAGATATTGCCTAAAACAACTTATATGTAAAACCCTGCTTCATGTAAATAAACCATTTTCATAATAATATACTTTTTTAGTAGCATGTGCCATTGGGTAATCATAAATAGAAAATAGCCATTTTAAAAAATAAGGACAGCCTCCTGGGATCCTAGGATTCAACGGTGCACACAAACATACCAAACAAACTATAAAGTTAGGTCACACCAGCCAATTAACAGACAGAGTTCTGTCTTTTGCTTCAACATTTCTTGCTGTTACATTTAGAGTTGAAATATTTCTGGTCAGGTGATCTCTGAGGCAGCTCACAGACCATCATGAAATGGTGGTTCAAGGCAAGAGATGTAAAAGGGCAATGTTTACTTTAATATATATTCCTGTTTGGTAAGATTCTTTAATATGTCACTTAATTTGATATAAACTATCTGTTGTTCAAGTATTTATTTTGGGGGTATAGTTTTCCTTTAAGTCTACTAGAAAAATATAAAAAAAAAAAAAACAAATATGCTGGTTTTGCTTCCAACAATGATTAATTATATCTTAGTTTGGATCAGGTGCATGGTACTGTTTTATTATTTCAGATAAAAAGAAAATCATTTTTTACATTTTGGATTATTTGGAGTCTATGGGAGATGGCCTTTCTGTTATTCTGAGCTCTCTGGATAAAGGGTTTCCACATAACCTGTATCTTCCTTTTTAAGTTGTCATTTTTATTAAATAAATCAGGCAGATTCCATTAAATACCACTTAGGTCATTAACCATAACACAGGGGATCTATGCAATTCTATGTAGCCCTGTGACAAACTACATTAGTCATAAGCATCAGCATTTTCCTCAGCCCAATCGATATCTGATAATAACTCTGTTATATATTAAATTGACATGCTGTTATTTTAGGTTTATACATGATCAATTTGTGCTTTTGTGTTGGGCACTTGATTATAGAAGTTGGTGAAGGAGGTTAGCCCCCGAGGGATTGAATTCCCCTTAAAATGGTACTATTCACACAATGGGGCTCATTTATAAACTTCATGCAAGGCAGAAAGATTTGCACAGTGACCATACTTGCCCTGCCATGGTTCTATTTATAAAGCTGTGCTGTGCTGAAGAGTGGTGCATTTAATGTGCAGAAATGCACATTATTTTCACACTGACCATAATACTTTATTAAATATAATAGCAAATTGTGAATATTAATGCACACACTTATGATACAGCTTTGGTGGCGGAAAAAATATTCGCAAAATAGTTTTCTGAAATTGCAAATTCAAATTATTTTCACACACAAAAGCCTCGCACAGGGGCTGCACTCATACAAACACCCAACTCATTTGTGAGTAATTTGCAAACATTTGTTTGCAATGCTAATTTGCAAAAGACAGAAAATGGTCACAGCAGTGCAATATTTTATCATTCAGGAAAAAACATGGGCAATACCACCATTTGCAAATAAATATACACTGTGTGTATATATATATAGTGATGGGCGAAACGGCTGCGTTTCGATTCGCCGAAAAATTCGAATTTTTCGCCGATTCGCGAAACGAGTCGCGCGTCGTTTTTGGCGGCGAATTTTTCCTGGTGTTTCACGAATTTATTTGCCAGCGGCGAATCGCGGGAATTCGCCGCGAATTCGCCCCTGGCGAATAAATTCGCCCATCACTATATATATATAAATTACCCCCAGTGAGATCATATTTATTCCGAAGAGACTGTAGTTCAGCACCACTCCCTATTATTAAACATACATTTTTATGGAGTCATGTAGATGGATCAGATTTGAATTTAATCAATAAAGTTGTGTTCAATTTTGCTTTGGTTTTAATGAGCTGTGACTGAATTGCGTTACATGTGCATGATATTACTATGCAGTTTTAATCAGCCATTGTATATATATTGTTCATACTAAGAATTTAATCTTCTTTCATTAGGTTTGGGCTACAACAGATTGCCATACTTTTTAAACTACTTCTTTGACACATACTTGCTGATAAGTGAAGATACACCTGTGGGTGAGTGAACCTATCTATCATGCTATTTCTAGCCTGAAATTTTAGATTTTTCCAAATTTAACAATATACAGTAGAAAAGCCAAAACTGGGAAGATTTCTCAACATTTTTGGTTTAAAGCGAAGTAATACTGTATTGCTGAACCAGTTTTCAGAATCATGCTGTATTGATCTACATTGTCATAATGCTGTCATTGATATGTTTTTTTTTATTAATGGATCCTATATTTATAAATTGTTGTGTTTACAATGGGGCATTTTAAATTAGGGTCTTTACCTGGTTTAATACAGACAATAAAAATACTGGTGGGTTCAAACAAATCCTAAAAACTTGTTTGGTCTTGTTCTTTAAGCAGTTTACAAGTATTCTGAACAGTTATCAACAGTTATACCATCTATGTATATGTTTTTTCATCTTGATATTTTTTTTAATTTATGTTCTTATCTTTCAAATGCCCTGACTGCTTTTCAACCCCTGCTTTCTGACTGTTAATCTCTGAAGCGAATTAGATTCATGTAAACATTTACTACAAAGGAAGTAAAAGAAAAGCTGTAATACCTATTATTTATATATTTGACATACCTTTAGTAGAATATTCCAATATTTCCCCATGAGCAGAAAAGTCAACTACAACCGACAGCCTTTGAAAACTAGTTGATGTCAGCTGTTGGTTCCAAGGAATGCTTTTTCCATCAATCTCTGTATATTTATGCAGACACAGGAAAGGTAATCATTTCCAGTAGGGAATATAATACAAGATTCTGTGCAGCAACGTTTGATGTAAATACTACCAGAGAAATATTGTTTGATGCCTGAGGACTGATGCGGTGCCTAGCAATCAATTCATAAATGTGCATTGCCTTGGGGTTGTACTTACTCTCTGTTATACCTTGGTCCTATTCATATTGGTACTGGAAGTTATTGCTTGATTACAGCAGTACATTATGTTAACATTTCAGAAATAATAACTCATTTGGATTTAGTCAACTTTTTATTTATTTTTATTTCACACTATTGTTTATACTTACCTTTACCTCAATGAGAGACAGACATAAAAAAAATTGAATATCTGCCAAATAAGAATTTTAAAGGAGAAATAAACGCTTCATTAAAAAAAAAACCCTATCCCCCATAGACCCCCCCCCCTCCACAGCGTAGCTCTTACCCTGGGCAAATGCCCCTAACTTTTTACTCACCCCTTGTGGCAGTTTCAGGCATTGGACTTCAAGGCAGCCATCTTAGGGAAATATACCTTTCTTTTTTACTTGAGCTCATTTAATTGCCAATATGTAAAGCAAAAGGTGCAAAAATATTATCTGGGCTGCTAAAACTAAATCCATATGTATTTTTTTCCAAGACACACCTAATCCAAAGGTTGAAAGGATACATGATACTCTAATGAACCTTTTTAGGATTACAGTGTAATGCAAACCCTCCCTCATTTTATTCTATTGTGAGAGCAATTATTAACCACCCACTATGGAAGACTGAGGAACTTCAAGTACCATAACCTATGACTTCAAAATTGAACAGTGTGATGGAAGTCTTGCATTAAACTGTGAACCTAATGAGGTAACTGGTCCTAGTGAGTCTTCTGTGGTTTTCTTTTAATCTGTGAAATCACATGCAAAATGTATTTATGTTTATTTGTGGAAGCGACTTTCCCTTACAATAAAATAAATAATTAAGAAGAAGAAGCTTATTTATTGAAGGTTATATTTTAGTGGCTATGGAGGTTTTTGAAACCACAACTAAATTCATGAACTCTAATGCCATAAGTGAAAAAAAAAATGCTGACCAATGAGCAAAAAATTACGAATACCTCAAAAAGTGTGAAAAATGTTTAATTTTTCTGACAATTCCTAGTGGAAAAAAATATGAAACCTCTAAATGTCTGATTAGATTAAAAGCAATCCAATAAGATCAACTCAGCTTCCATTGCCTTCTATAGTATTTTGACAATTTTTCCTGGATTAAGCTTGATATTAAAGGTTTTCATGTTTTTTTTTTTCATTTAATTATTTTCCAATTTTTTTAGAGACTTTTAGAATTATAGCAAAACCACAATTTTAGATTTGTGGAAAATATCACAATTCATTTTTAATAAATGGGCCCCATAGAATTGCTTTTTTCAATTTTTCAGTTCAGTTGGTTTCAGATTGTTCACCAGAAATAAAGATTTTTTTTGTAATTACTTTCTATTTTCTATTTGTGACCGTTTTTCTAATATTGAAGTGAAAATTTTTAATTTTTCATGTTTCACCTTCTAAAAGCACATTGGAAAAAAGAAAATTGTCTGGGGCCACACATGAGACACACAAACACTTTTGATTTGTAAAAGTAAAGAAAATACACAGATAAGAACTACAATACCAGTTGGATAACCAGGTGAGCTATACACTGGAATATGAGACACCTGGATATTACAGTAAATAGACAAATTATTATATTATTTTTACATTTCCTCTGAAATCAAGCATTTCAAGCAAGGCCACATTCAAATCCAACCTGGGCTGTATGCATTTGTCTAAAGCAACTCGGGGTGGGGGGGTCGTTGAATCTGTAACGTTCTAAATGGATACATTTTGTTAATTCATTTGTTATCTTTGTCCCTGGTGGGTAGATTTCCTGAGCTTCATTAAAGGCAGCGGTTAGAATTGATACACTAGTCGCTAATATTCCACAGATGCTGCTGAGAAATGTATCAACTAATTGTATCAACTGAATATAGCAAACAGTTCAGAATGCTCCTGGATCACTGATCTGCCAGACTAAACAGGAACATTAAGTTTTAAACATCAATTTTGAGAAAACTGTAAAAAATAAAAGATGGGAAGATTTGTTGTCTTTGTTTATGGTGAACAATATGAAAACAACTGAACTGAAAAAAAGTGCTTGGAAGGTGACCGGGGAGTGCTGCTGCCATGGGGCGGCAACAGCCTGCAAGTTACCAGGGGTGGCAAAAAAAATCCACTCCTAGTAACTTTAGGAGCCACAATTGCACTCTCCGCACGATATGGCTCCCCTACACCCACTCTGGTTCTCGAAATGGTATGTGCTAGGTAAGCAGTTAACATGGGTAACTGTTTTTCAATGGAAACAATAATGAATATAAACATCTGTAGGGATTGTAGGTGTTATATGATCTGAAACAAAATTAGAACTTACTTCTACATTGTGGCAAAGTTCCTGGTTTGTCTAAATATCTGCACAATTTTATTGACAACCTACTAGAGCCTTTATTCAAATGATGTATTGTGAAATATACAGATGCAGCCACTTGGATTTGGAGTTAAATTCCAAGTGCTTTGGCTGTCTGTTTGCATGAATCACACACAGTGAGCCTACTGGATCATGTCAATATCTTGGTGGCCCCAATGGTTAACATTGCAGCCTTGCAGTGCTTGTGTGCTGAGTTAGTTTTAACCTGGGTACTGTCTGCAATGAGTTTGTTCCTTCCTGTTTCTATGTAGGTTTCCATTTTGGTTTCATCCATAGTTATTGCACATAGTTAAATTGGGTTGAAAAAAGTCAAGTCCCTCAAGGTCAGCCCTTCCAAATAAAACCCAACATTCATACATATACACACTGAGGGGCAAATTCACTAAAGCGCGGAAATGCGCTAGCGTTGCCTTCGCCGACTTTTGCCGCACTTTGCCAGGTGCATTTTCGCCAGCACTACGCAAATTCATGAAGATGCGAATTTAATAAATAAAATAAAGTTGTCCTATTGCCCTAAACATGCGCCCCCTGTATAGTTGAGTTGCCATATGTTAGGAAATGAAGCGGGAAGGAGGGTAACCCTAAAATTTTTTTTGCTGTTTTTCAGACTATCACCCTACAAAAGGTAAAACACGCTAGCGTTTTTTGGGACTTTTCTTTTTTTCAAACTCCTATATATTGTATTGAACTTCGCCAGGTATGACCTGAGCGAAGTAACGTAAGAGGTAACATTCACAAAAATTTTCATCTTAGTGAATTAGCGTAGTTACGTCCCTTCATCAGTGTGCAACTTCACCTGGTGTAAGGGTGCGAAGTTACGCAAGTCGATGTCCTGGGCTAGCGAATTTTCGCCAGGGACACTGTTAGTGAATCGGTAAAGTTGCGAATTGATGTCACGCTGGCGAATTAGCACTAGCGTTAGACGCTTCACACTTTAGTGAATTTGCCCCTGACACTGACCCCTATACACTCACATAAACTATATATATATATAGAGAGAAAATTTGTAAACGGCAAAAAAAAAAGCGCGAAA
This sequence comes from Xenopus borealis, assembly GCA_024363595.1. Lineage (NCBI taxonomy): Eukaryota > Metazoa > Chordata > Amphibia > Anura > Pipidae > Xenopus > Xenopus borealis. The sequence goes on along the minus strand of CM044444.1, from coordinate 32,777,052 downwards.
CGCCATCGTGTCTCGTTTTTCAACGCCGGCGTCCAAAAGAGGATGTGCACATCCAAAACAATACGCAGACGAATTTTCGCCAGGGTGAAATTTCACCGCCATTTTGGGGATTTATTCGCCTGCGGTGAATCGCGGGAATTCGCACCAGGCGAATAAATTCGCCCAACACTTATTGCCATTTCATAGGGAAGGATACAAGACAAGAGCGGTACACCTACATGAAGGTACAGTAGGTAGTACTTTATTCATGGGGTAATGGCCCTATCAGTAATATGCTTTTCTAGATAGCCTGCCCACTGCTGCATACTACTTTACTAAAAAATTTCCATTGGCAACAAGGGTGGGGGGAGCCAAAAACTTTTGGGACTTTGCAAAAACTATATTCACAAAAAAATTGGCTAAATTGTTCTCATAAGAATAATTCCTTCAATTTCTTACTGCCACATGTACTCCCTGTCCAATCTCTGTCCAGAGTTTGAGTCAAGAACTGTTGACAAAAGTACTTCATAATAGCCTTGTATAAAGTTTTATGAAACATAACAATTTTACCTTGCCAGTTAAAATCAAAGCTTTTAATTATTCTCCATATACAGTACAGAAGAAAGGCACATATCCAGCCACCCGTATAGACAGGGTTAAAAAAACACAGGTGTAAAATTAAAATGTCCAATTTATTAAACTTCAGATGAGGCAGGCAGGGGGAACACAGCTCGACGCGTTTCGTGACTATGCAAGTCACTTCATCAGAAGTTCCCTGTCTATACGGGTGGCTGGATATATGCCTTTCTTCTGTACCGTAAATGGATTTACACCACGTGACCAGAGTGGTTTCGGCCATTACCCCAGACAGGATTCTGTGCTCTGTCTCCTTTTGAGATCTTCCTTCAACACTACTGTTCTTTTAATTATTCTCACCTTTTTGTGGGGGTGAAGTTAATTGATATACAGTATAAGGGTTTCTTTCGTAATCAGAAAAACATTGGAGAAGTCTATTTCTGCTAATATCTTCTCCATATCAGGAACAGAAGTTTTTGCACAAATTTCATCTTACACCAAACTGACCCATAAAGTACAATACTGAAGTGAGTAAAAATGCAATGCTTTATTTTTAATTTACAGTTCGATTTTGTCACAAGTACAGCTGATTTATAGGTGCAATAGAACAAGTTTAAAAACGATGTGGGTTATGATCCTAAAAAAATAGCTGTATGGTTTTTAAACGCGATAAACATTTTAGTGGCACACAAAAAATAAAACTTCGCAGACTGAGAAATTGTGTCGTTATGCTGAGAGAGACTCTTGTCTCAAGCTCAAAGCAAAAGGTGATTCCATTACTTCCCTTGCTACAGAGCTAAAGCAGATCTGGACAAGATTTATTTACCTATTTATTAGCAGGCAAAGCTTTCTCAAAAACATCAATACTTTGAAAGAAAATGTGCTTTTGTGCAACTAGTGAAAATGTACCATCTGCAGATTGTATTATAATTGCAGTGACTTGCTGTTCTATTTCTACAGAAGCTACAAATCAAATAGCTTTCTGAAAACTGTACTTTGTTAACCAACCATTACAGTGCATTGTAGTTTTATTGGGCACTAGAATTTAGTTTATATAGCAGTTTGAAATAGCTGTTTATTTTAGGATGCAATTAATATTTCTGTACTGTCAAAGCACTTGTAAAGAGATTCTGTAATTATTAATAAAAAATAAGAAAAACCTTTTTGAGCAAGGAAACATCTGCATACTAAGTAATGTGTTGCAATAAAAATTCTGTCATATCTTCTGCACTTCTAGTGAAGTCCCATGGACAGTTTAGGCTGTCAGTAATTGTAATACTTAGTTTCCCATCCCAGTCTATATCCCACCTACTGGGCAGAACATTAGTTACATTCAGATTCTCTATCTCCATTGGGCCCTCACAAATGTAAAAAAAATTAAATGTATTTCAGAAATATACGTCTCTGCAGCTTAAAAATAATTATTGGATATCGCTAACATAACACATATTTATTTCACACAAAAACTAACGTACCGACATAGAACCCCTGATGGAGCTGATATATAATGGTCACGTCAGTATACAACTGCAGAGCATATCAAACATTGATGCTCACCTCTTACGACAGACTAGGCAGAATCCCACTCTGGAATCTGTGGACCTGAATTACCTTTCGTGGAACCTCCATAGAAATCCTACCTGCAGTAAGATTCCAATCTATTACTGCTACATTGGAGTTCAGAACTGCTCTTTCTAGCTCAATCTGTCTGCCTTAAGGTGGTCATACACGGGCCGATAAAAGCTGGCGACAGACTGAGTCAGCAGCTTATTGGCATGTGTATGGGGCCATCCCCAATCGATATCTGGCTGTAAGTCACTAAGCTGGCTGTAAGGACTAAAAATCCTGTTGGATCGCAGACCACATCTATTCAGTGATACAGTCCCGCGATCCAACCTCCCATTTACCCTTCGTTATGACTCGATTGTTGGGCCCTTGGGCCCATGATCGGATCAGCCATCTCAAGGTGGGCATATCCTGGAGAGATCCGCTCATTTGGCGGCCTTTACTCTTCTTGATTGTAGTAGGAGCTAGACTTACCACTATCTACATAACTCATTCAGGTGCTACCTGTTCCCTGTCTTCACTAATGGCTTAACTCCCCAAGGCTCTTCCTTTACTGGGGCCTTTGTCCCAGGCTCTCCTGCAGCTCCTGAAGTAACAGTCCACTTATTTTCAAAGTCAAAAGGACCTTGGCCAATAGGGAGCACATCTGTGTTGTACTCCGTAATAATGAGATGCTGGGTTTTGCAACAGCAACTTATTTATTAAAATTCAGTGCATGAAGAAGCATGGCTCTCTGACTGTACAGTGAAAATGGAAATTGAAGCAGGGCACTCTGAAGTCACTCAAGGATCAGACGATTGAATATAAAGTAGAAATCTTTATTAATATGAACTACTTATGCCTCACTGTACAGCTCAATCTCTGTGTGGGCGTGCTGGCCCCACCTCCGTGCTTTTTTCTATAACAAACTTTATTAACATCAACAATTATGATTACATCCTTCCCTCATTAACATTTAAACATCAATGGCTTTATTAACAACAAACCATTAATAGTTTTAATTTGCTATAATTACGTATATTGCTGTAACTAGTCTTGATGGTTTTTTGTTAATACGACCATAACCTTTTTGCACATTATGATTAAGTGTTTGCACCTGGTTATTGTCAGTTGTATTTTGTGTATTAACTGCTGCATGATCTCAGTTTTGTGTTTCTTGGATGGCCATAGTATCTGTCTGAAAAGATTCTGATGTGTCCATCTGGTTGTCCTCTGTTATCGACTGTCAACTGTCTATTTCCACTGGCATCTTTTCCTTGATTGTCCTCTGCCCAGTAAGCATCCACTGGTAGATGCTGCTCCATTTTAATCAATTCCTGGTCATGTGCTTCCTCTGACTGATTACAATGCTGGTCATCAGAATGAGCAAGGCTTGGTATTTTCAGGATTTTATATAAATGCCTTCTATTTCGCCTTAAACATTTTCAATCACTTGTTTCAAACTCATAAGAACGAGGTGAGACTAGTGGGCAGATTTATCAAGGGTCGAAGTGAATATTCAAATTAAAAAATTTTAAAATCATTTTTGGGTACTTCAACTATTGAATAGGCTGAAATTCAATTAAACCAATTAAACCTGCCGAATCGATGTTTTAGCCCATGTGGGACCTCCTATAACCTATATGGAGTCTTTTGCTTTGAGAACTTAAAGTTTTATCAGTGAAATTGTTTGATTCAAACAATTCAAATTGATCGAAAATGGACCGATTCGATTGAATTTTTGAGAGGAAAAAATAATTGGAGTATGCATCTAATATTGCCAAATGCTCCTTTCCATTCAACATGAATATATCAACTCCAATAGTATCCCAGGGACCACATGCCATTTCTCTCTGTATTAAGTGCTCCCTTGGAAGTGTTGGAACAAAGGTTTGGCAAGTAGTACAATTTGTTATAACTTGACCAATATACTCATTTATAGAGGCCAAAATAAGAATAATTTTCCCTGTCATTTGTACTTTTGATTTCCAAGATGCCATTCATGTATTATGGTTATTAGCAGGCCTGGACTGAGAGTCAAAATAGGCCCTGGAAGTTCAGGTACACAGAGGCACATTCAGCCCACACAGAGGCCCAAACAGCCCCTGCCAGCCCACTAAATACAGAATTTCTATGGGACCTTATAGCAGCCCCTCTGGCATTTGCCAGAACCCACAGATTGCCAGTCCGGGCCTGGTTATTAGTTATCCTTTGAGCAATACTTCATTCCATTTAGAAAGTTAATCACAATATTGACGATATGACTTTGGAAGATATTTTTTGGGATTGGTTGATGATGATCTACATCTACAAGATTATTACATTCACAGGCAGTGCTTGTTTTAAATTTCTTCCAAATTTCTTCTGACACTGCTTTCCTAGCCATAACACTATGAATGTGTATTTCCAAACTTGATTCCTTTTCACTGTCTGATGCAACAATGTCCTTGATAATGCATCTGCAGCTAGAAGGAACCTGCCTGGTGTATATTCTACTTTGTAGTCATATTTCTGCTATTTCAATAAAAAATGCTGAATGCACGGAGGAGCTTTCCACAGTTCTTTCTGTGTGATGGTAAGCAGCGGCTTGTGATCTGTTTCAACTATACATTTTGTCTCATACACAAAGTTAAGGAATGCTTCACATCATAAAGCAATATAGTCTTTTTTTTAATTTGTGCACTGTGTGTGTGAATGGGCATGGTGCATATACAACTGGCTACCATTCCTTACCAAATTTTTGTAGTAGAACCTATTCCCTCATTTGATGCATCTGTTGATATTTTGAAGGCCACTCTATGTCAAAATATTGCAGAGTCTGTGCACAACAAGGAATGTCTTTTAGTGATTTGAACTCATGTTACTGCTTCTCTGTCCAGTTCCACTCAGCGTGCTTTAGCAAAAATCTCCTCATATGGGGCGTGTAGTTGCCAAGGTAGTTTTACATACCCATGAATCTCTGCAGTTCTTTTTTATTACTGGGACTGGCCATTCTTTTAATTGCTCGAACTTTTGCAGGATCTGGTTTCACTCCACTCCACTATTTCGCGAAGATACAAATTTTTTTTTTTTTTTAACTGACATTTAGCAGGATTCAGTTTAAGTCCATTTTCTTTTGCTACCTGTAAGACTAGCTTTACTATTTTGTCATGCTCTGCTTCTGTGGAGCCCCAAATTAAAATATCATCTATGTAGACTTTAAATCTTTCAACCCTTTCCAAGAGTTGCTGCATTGTTCTGTAAAAAATCTTTGGTTCTGAACGTAATCCGAAAGGCAGAGACTTGATCTGATACCTTCCAAAAGGTGTATTAAAGGCACACAATTTCCTGCTTCTCTTAGTGAGCGGAATCTGCCAAAACTCATTTGAGGCTTCTAGGATTGTAAATAATTTAGCATTTGCCATTTCACCCCGGATTTAATTTAGAGTATATGAAAATGTTGTCTCCTTATGTTTTCATTTAACTCTTTGGGATCCAAGTATACTTTCAGGGATCAGTCTTTTTTCTCTACAATGACTAAGGAATTTACCCAAGCTAAAGGTTAATTGATAGGCTCAATTACATCTACATCAGTCAGGTGCTGCAATACATATTTAAATCTTTCTTTCAGTGCCACTGGTTTTAGCTTGTACAATTGGTTTTTGCATCAGCTTTTAATGAAATATCATATGTAACTGTCAGTTTTCCAAGAAGTATAAACACATCTTTATATTCACTTATATCTATGTAGTTTTGTGGTGATTCTTTGTGCACCTAATAGGGTACAGTAATTACCAAAGACTAATGCAAAGCCATGTTTGCTTTCCTTGCCCTTGTAAGAGTGTGCATTTTCCAACTGATGGGATTTCAGGCTTATAGTATGACGTATGCACTGATGTTTTACTTTTTAGTTTTGCTTTCATTTGTAGTTTTTTCCATAACTTTTCTTTGATGTTTGTTTCTGACCCTGTGTCAACTTTATACTTAATCAATCAGTGAACAAGATATTGTACATAAGACTGATTTATAGCCTTTCAGTGTAGTCTGGGGGGGGGGGGTATATCAATGAAGGATGAGCACCAATCAGTATAGCAAATTTACATGTACTGCAATGACATACAGTGGCGCATACACACAGCACGCAATAGCATCCATTTTAAAGTGTGTTTACCCTTCCTTTTAATTTATTTCATTTATTTTTGAAAGCAACATTTAGAAAAGCATGGGAAATAATGTCACAACCACCTTGTTCGTCACCATAGAGTGCTGATAGGGGAATGCTGGTAGAAGAGTAAGTGCCTAGCGACCCTTCCCCCCATGCAATTTCTCCCTAACCACTTGCCACTTCTGCCTTCCCCTAGTTCCAGCCCTGTTTAACATTATCTGATAACCACAGATGTTTAACATAGGCCCCATGTATTAAGAAAATGTTAATTATAATTTATATATTTTATTGTCTCTTTAAAACAGTTTTATATAATTATTCTTCTCATTGTTTAATGATTAATTTAAATAAATTCACTACCAGATTTCTAGCACCAGTTAAAATTTTACAGAATTTACTGTAACCCACTGGGAAAAGGTAATCATAACCAATATTTAAATAACAGCCATATTTGTATTCTTCATTACATTGTGTCCCCAGCTGTTTATGATGCATGGATGGTTAATTATCTTAAAACTAATAATTCAGTGATCGTTATAATGTACAAATAACAGACCATTCTCTCTGGAAAAGCTTACACAAGTAAATTAGACTTGTCAAGGATTATTCGACTGGAGAACTCAGGTTTCATTAGGATGAATTGAGCCAATAAAGATTCTAGGTTTACTATGGGTCCATCCTGATTAATTTCTCATAAAGCATCATTGATGTCCATCTGTTCTATTTTAGATTAAAAAAAGGCTTTCTTTAGGCCCATTGTCTCGCTTAAAGAGTTTATCAAAATGCATGAGCTGCTTGTAGACTCATTACTCTAATATAGTTATACAGATACACAGAGTCTGATGCTAGATTGTGGAATTATCTGTCCTTCATTATACTGTATCCAGTTCATTGTAATATATGTAAGATTCTTTTATATTTATTCCATTATATCCTAACTTTCTTTGCAGTTTAGGAATTCCAATTACTACGACATTGAATGTTTTAAATTGATATTTTAGACACGTACTTTTACATTTGCAGGTATTGTTCATAAGTTAAAAAAATAATTTAGAAAGCTTTTATCCCAGAAATTACTTACACTACATGGCTAAATTTATTCAGATATTTTAGCCAAAAGTACTCTAAAATGACATGTCATTGGTCTGAATACTTAATACTGAGTATCAAACTGTATCTGGATGCAATGTCAGAAAAATCATATTGAGTGAGATTGTGGGGTTTTCATGGTCAAGTCCAGTTGTTCGCTGGAGTGGTTTTAGCATTTGGCACGCACAGCAAAAGAACAGGGATATACAGCACTCATGAACCCATGATTAAGTACCTTGTAGGTACAAAATGTGTAGGGCCGATACAGATGTATTTATCCTTTTAATTATGACTAATAAAGATTTAACATTTTAACTTATACTATTGGCCCTGTGGATTCCTCTGAATGCTGGATAACCCTGTTCTTTTGCTGTGCATTTGGGATTGTCGCTCCCTGAAGTTGAGGGTCTGTGACTGGTGTACCTGGTACAGCTACTTTTACTGTTTTTCTGGAGTATACATTCTTTTAAGTGTAGTATAATTTAGCATTTGGCAGTCTGAGTTTCACAGATGCCTGCTTAAAGCTTGGTGAGGAGTAATAATGGCCTGGGTATAGTTCCATGGTTGAGACTAGGACCCATGCTTCTACTAAAAATAAAGCATAAGGCTGCAGCATACTGTGACAATATTGTGCTGCTTTGTGGCAAAGGTAAGGGAAGGTCCTTACAAGCTTCAGCACTAAAATGCACCAATGCAGAAAGAGAGGTTTGTACAGTCTGAGATGGGAATGAAAAAAAATTGACTTGGCTGCATAGAGCCTCAACTCACCTGAATTTGTGTAGGATGAATTAGAAAAGATACAGAGAGTCATACGTAATTGCTTAACTAGAGTACAGCTCTTAACAGTCTATAGATGTTAACAATAGCAAGCAACAAAATTAAGTGCAAACTTAATAGCAAGCCCTTAAGTGCTGAAACTTTGTACCCATATGTATCTGAGCAAGGGTGGGGAAGCTCCCTCTATTTTAAATTTTCTGGGATGTGTATTGCTGAGATGTCACTTTATATCTGTTTAGAAGAATTTAAATGGTTAATTTGAAAAAACATAATAAATGGAATCAATAGTATGATACTGCAATTTGTATGGAGTTAAATATGGGACATCAAATTTGAATGTTCTTTTTACTTTAACAACTATAGAAAAGGAAACAAGTTTCATCACCTGAGATGGCTTGAAAAGCATTTGGGGGGAGCATTGGGGAAATCCTATACAGTGCTTCATTGCACACAGAGAGGCATTTATATATATAGGATGAAGTATATATAGATATTTTAACTACTACTGGGATCTCCGTAACGGAACTAGGTGGGGACAGGCCCTGGTGCAGGCTGTGCAGCTGCCTCCCTCCCTCTCGTTTGTGTGGTATTTCAATGTTGATGCAGCTTACTCCAGCCAACTGCAGCGGGTGCAATCTGCCGGGGGGGGCCTTCTGGGGTGTGGGCCCTGGCCCAATTGCATGCCCTGCTCCCCAGAGGGCAACTTATGTTTTCTAGTGGCTACCATAGACAATCCCAGGTTGTCTGTGTTGAAAGCATAAGAAGTGATTTGCAATATAACAAGTCTTTCATCATTTGTAGTGATCTGACATTCCATAAGCAGCCAACCTAATGTGGATCCTGGATCTTTTAACACTTTGGAAGGTCACGGTGGAAGTGCGCTTAACAGAAAAGAGGGTATTTTGTCCAGTTTCGGGTAATGTGCATATTGCTTTACATAGGAAAAATGGGTCAATAGCCAAAAATGATATATGATAGTAGTCCAGAACCTTTTTGGAACTTTATATATGTTTCTTTTTTATGGTCACACCAACAACATGAGGAATTTTCTTTGTACTCTTGAATCCTAAATTTAGTTGCACACAATATAGAAAATTTGTCTTTAAAGAAAAATGTTTTTAGCAAATGTTAGAAAACAGATCCCAAGCATTAAAATCACTGCATCCTGTGAAAATACTGGTTATAGGTTCTATTTGTGTAAAAAAAAAGTAAAACAGATTGTGCTAGCACTGTTTTAATAATATATGAAATTAGCGTAATTTCCATGTCTCATGATGAGGCACTTGGAAGTGCAAATAAGGCAGAGGCTGTAAACAGTTTATAGAATACAGGAACAGGGTGAAGTGTTATTTCACAAGCCACAAAAAGCTAAACACAACATTCTTTGCAAGGAATTAATTTGTTAATTTGCATCCTATTCGCCATTTTGCTTTTTCACATTTGTGCCTATTGAGTAGAAATATCATTTACATAGAAACTAGAGCAGTTTTAGGGCTGGACCACATGGGAAGATTCAGGGAGATTAGTCTCCTGGTGACTAATCGCCACTTCTTTGGAGTAACTAATCTCCCTGAAGGCCTTGCTCGTGTCTCGCGCCCGCTAAACTGTAAGTCACCTGTGCCTATTTCATAAGGCAATTTTCAGCTACTTAGTGCTGTGTGTGAAATAGGCGCAGGCGAATTACAGTTTAGCGGGTGCGAGACATGGGCAAGCCATTCAGGGAGATTAGTCGCACCAAAGAAGCGACTAATCTCCCTGAAATCGTCCCGTGTGGTCAAACCCTTAACATGGTCAGTTGATAGGACAAGCTACCACCTAGTTCAGAGATAGAGAATGGTCCAAAGTTCCCCTGCTTTGTGCCCACTACGCAGCATTTTTATCCCATAATTCAAGTTTCGCTGCTGTCAGTAGAAGGAGTTGAGCAGTTGCTCTTCAAAATCTATTGGATGCAATTTCACTGAAAAGGTGATATTCTAGTGCTCAGTGTGAGAGTGGCACGAGATGCAACTGTATTTCATTTGAAACAGAAAACAAGAGGAAAACAGCAGTACTGATCACAACTTTACAGAAGTACATGTTGACTTAATTACCTTTAATGAATACAATTTTGTGCGCAATTGACTGTGGCCAGTATTGCAGACCTGTGTGTCTGACCTGTATGACCTCTAAAATAAGTCTAATTTTGGCTTTTGATGATGTAAATCACTCCATCTATTATGCCCAAACCTATGCCTTGTATTTTTCTATAGTTTACATTGGAATTTGTTTACAACAGGTTTACACTTAAAGAGCATCAGTTACTGTGTGCAGGGCCATATATACCCTATAGTAACCTCCATGAGCCCATGCTTAGCATTGCATCTATAAGGTGAAGGCCCACTGGTAAATACAGAAAAAAATTCCAGCCCTGCCACCAGGTACTTGCTGCTAAATCCGGAGACAAATCTGCTATCAGCAATTATGGGGAGAAGGAGGCAGGCTGAGGTTCAGTATCTAGAGCAACACCAAACGTAAATATAGCCCTTATGTGTGTTGCAGTACAATAAAAAAAAACCTGACCTACTCACTAGCTTGTAGAGCAGAAGATAGAGACTACACACACTGAAGATTTATATGTTTACACTTATATGGGGTAAGCTCCCAAGCCAAAAAGCTTCAGTGTATACAAGTATCCTGGGATGTTACCATACGTCTAGGAGACCTTTCACCATAGTATACTCAAGAGGGTAAGTGCAACTGTGAATTGTATCACTGAACTACTCAGTAGCTTGACAAACAAGCAGAGTTGCCCCCACCAACGTATATTCTTTGTGAATAAAATATGTAGGATAAAATGTTGTTTGTATAATAGTGTTATTACCTTTTTACATCAAACATGATACAAGACTAGTGGGCTTACAAAAATTGCTATGCAGGCCATATCTCCCAACTAATTTTTCTGCAAGACAGTACTGATTTTGACAGCTAATCCCACAGTCCTGAATGTTTATTAAAAAGTCCAGTTTCCCTTTGATCACTTGCACTGATGCCACAAAAAGATAAAAAGATGCAAAGTTTCTGAAACTTAATTGAAACAAGAAGCTTTTTGACAGAGAGACTCAGTAACTGCACTGTGATACATTTGTAACTAGTGATGGGCGAATTTCTGAAATGATGATTTTCGAACATGCTAAATGTACCTCTGTTTTCCCTCTGCTGCAAGAAGAAGTATTCAGAAGAAAATACTTCATAACCTACCAAAACAGGCATGATAGATATATAAACATCAGTTAAGTCACAGAATGGCAGGCACACTTGGCAGCGTCCAGATTAGATGTGACAAAATCACATGAAGAATATTTCTCACTGTCTTTTCGTAAACTATTAAATTCCCTGCTCTGAAATGAATGTTAACTCCCTCCTGTGGGACATCATCTTTTGTCTTTACAGCTATCCCGAGGTGAAGTTTTAATCCTTCTGTCATACGGCAAAACAGTCAAATATGCACAGGTTACCAAGGCAAATAATGAGCTTTCTTCTCGTGAAACACATAGATAGTGTCATATTTCACAGCCTTTTGGGAGACATTCTTCTCCCTCTAACAATTCCTAAGGATTTCACTTGATGATCACCATATTAAGCATCAAGGCCTGGTGGGCTCATAAACACATATTTCTACTTAGGCCGTGATTCTCCATCATGCTGAGTGAATTTTTCTTTCAAACTTTTTTTTCCTGTTCTGTACTACTTCACAGGAGACTTTTATTATAATAGAAGTTGTAGCATAAAATTAAAATGTGGCTAAAGGACTGTTTAGGGATAAAAAAAATCTGGTAGCTCTTTCATATAGATCTTTTTTTTTACAGCACAGGATTGTAGCTCTGTCATGTTGCTTATTTAAAGCCCCCCCCCCCCCAATGTGCTGGTGCATACCACAAAAATATAAAATGTTGCACTACAAAAAGGAAAAATAAAGAATAATAAAACATAAATACATTAAATGGCAGATGATAAAAGAAGGTTCAGACCTACAGTATAGAGACTTGTAGTGATGGATGTTTTTGGTAGTGAACTGGGTGGTGAAATAAAAGACAATGACAAAGGGGTTGACACTACAATGATCATTTTAAACACACCTGCATCTGGATTCTGGCTTGGCTCTGCACCTAGCACCAGAATGGAAATTAGGTTTTAGGTGCCAAGCACAACACCAGTGGGCACAAAGCAGCTAAACTAAGCTAAGCTAAACGGCTTCATATGCTGTTAAATGAGGCACACATTAAGGAAGGAAGGAGGGGATACTGAATTGCCTTCCACCCTCATCTCATGAATACCTTGCTGTCGCATACAGGAAGCACTGTATTCCTGGGGGGAGGGTTGCAGCTCTGTGCACTATATCTCGGAGTGCAGAGACTTGCAGCATTTTTTAACATGGATGCAAAGTGCAAAGATGAATTGCCTGCATCAAAATGAAATGTATCATTTGGATTATAAGGCTACACATAGGGACAAATTTACTATTATTCCCCCAAAAAAATTCGTTTCTACTCGATATTCGATTAGCATTCGATTTTCGAACGTTAATCGAATTGTTCTAGGCTACCTTTTATTCGATATTCGATTATTGGACGATCGAATACAAATCTATTTGATCAGTCGAATGATTCGTACGATTCGATTGATCGAAGACTTCAATCGTACGAATCCTATTCGATCAGGACTTAGTCTCAGTAGCCTATGGGAGTGCTCCCATAGGCTTCTATTACCATTCGTTAGGTCCAATCTGCCGAAGTAGGCAATCGAATAAACTTTAAAATTAAAATCCTTCTCTGGTCGAATGATCGAATATTCGTTCATTCGACTCTATTCGAATTTATTCGATCATTCAACCATTTCCTATTCAATGATCGAATATGCCAAAATTCCCATATTCGACCAAACGAAAAAGATCGAATTCATTCGAACTTTGAATCCTTCACGTGAATTTAGTAAATCGGCCTCATAGTATTAGTGATATTACCCTTAATACTATATTTACTGAAAGACTGGTCCAGTTGTCATTTAAAGTTAGCAAGATTTTGTCCCCTTTTCAGGCAAAAAGGAGCCACAATCAGAGGTTGAGTAAATAGGATGAATCTGACAAATAAATATTTTTGAAAACATAACTACAGTATGATTTAACTTTATAAAGAACTCCTTTAAAAAAAAAAGCATGATTTAGTTATATTTTAAAGCTACGGTATAGTTATTGAAGATTTTTGCTAACAGATTTTGCTTGTAATTAACTAACAACACAGGGGAGGGGGGAGATTTTAGCACTGAAGTGGTTAACTTCTCCTTTAAAAGACATAAGGCCATACCTCCCAACTGTCCTGGTTTTTGCAGGACAGTCACGATTTTCAGCTCACAAACCGCCACTCTGAATTGCTCATTAAATGTCCTGCATTAACCCACTTGTGTTCTTCTAGTCTTCTCAGCTCCCTGCTCCTCGAGAAAAAAATCCAGGATGGTTGTATGTTCCAGTGTGAATTGCATCTTCATCTTGGATTTTTTACAGGAGACATAGAGAGAGAGAGAGAGAGAGAGAGAGAGAGAGAGAAGCAGCCTGGGACCATTAGGAAAGAAGAGAACTTTGGCATTTATGTTCTGATTATGCAAGTATAGATTATTAGGTATAAATTAATGTTTTCAATCTACCTGTTTCTGCATTGATCTTACTGGCATTTCTGAAGTTAATGGAATGCTCATTGGCCATGTTTCAGTGATTATACTGACTTATCTGGGGTTAATGGAGTTCTCATTGGCAATTTATGAAGTGATTATGCTGGCATGTATGGGGTTAATATGCTGATTATCCATTTACTGGCCAAAGGGACATAAAAGAGTGAGTTGCATGTCTCTGCCCCTAAATGCCTTATGGGAGAATTAAAACTCTCATTTTTGGTATCTAGGCAGTGCTATATGTATGGTGAAACAATGTAACACTGAGCACCACTGGAGGAAGTAGTAAAAAATCAAGTCTTTATTAGATCCATTTTAAAAAATCCATATCTAGGAGTGTGCAGAAGAACAAACAAGGTGACTACTCAACGCGTTTCGTGGCTTCTCACCACTTCATCATGAGCAACCAAAACACTCACCAGAGACCAATTAAATAGTGAACGTAATCCCCACCCAAGGAAATGTAAATGAGTTCTCAGTGTTCAAAGGATCCAAAAACGTCATACTGAAAAAGGTAAACCACTTAAATGCGTGGATAAACTAACCATATGATTATAAATATATATATACATATATATGTATAGATATGTGTAAATAACAAAGAAAAAACTACACCATATATTGCATACACCACCCAGTACATAAATATAAAACAGAGTGAACTGTAAATAATAAAAAAAATTCATAAATATATAAGGATGCAATAAACCCTACAAAAAATGGGGGGAGGAAAGAAAGTATAAAATGTAAAAACACAACCTATGTGTGTACACCTGATAGAAGTCTGCCACAGAAAACTATAAGAAACCTGCTATTAAAGGTCAAATGAAACACGAAATCTCCCATTCCTTATTCATCCCACCATATACTTCTGTCATTTTTAGATGGTAAATCCAATACACCTCTCTCATCAATAATTTTCGGTCAAAATCCCCTTTACGTATATCAAATTTAGGTTGATCAATTATTTGAAAGAAAATATTCATTTGACCATCATGTTTATCCTTAACATGTTGTGCCACTGCTGATTTTGAATCATTTCTCACACAAGATGAAACATGTTCCAAAATCCTAGTGCCTGCTTTCCTTGTCGTTTTGCCAACATACTGAGAACCACAGCCACATGATATTAGATACACCACACCTTTCGAGGTGCAGTTAAAGTATTTATTTATTTCGTAGCTCTTCCCTGTACTAGTGGACAAAAAGGTTTTTGATGTTCTCAAAAGATTACATGATTTACACCTCGACCGGCCACATTTATAGTTACCTTTTAAATTAAGCCAAGAACCTTGGTCCTTATTTTTGTTTTTAGCTGAGCTGCAGAGACTCCTGGAAACCCAAGACGCTGTGTTCCTATTCTTCTTCAATACAAATGATGGATGTATATCCAAAGTTTTGGCCAAAAGTGGATCTTGTAACAGAACCCCCCAATACTTCCTTACCGAGTTCTGAATCAAATGGGTATCTTTACTATATGTCATATAAAAACGAATTGAGTGTGTTTTTTTTCTCATATCCTTTCTGTGAACTCACTTTATCCTTTAATAGGGCCGACCTATGTCTGGCCACAGCTTTTTCATACGCAGGTTTAATTTGGTCCACTGTATAGCCCCGATCAACAAACCTATCCCATAATAGCATGGCTTGATATTGGAACGAATCCCAAGAGGAACAAATCCGTTGAAGGCGCATGAACTGGCCCACCGGAATCCCCCTCACACAACTCCTGGGATGGGCACTCTCAGCATGGAGCAAAGTGTTGCGTGTAATGGGTTTTATATATAGATCTGTCTCCACCTTCTTACCCGTTACTTCAAACAATATATCCAAGAAAGGGATCTTAATTGCATCTGTTTCCATAGTAAAAGTCAAACCCTCCACTCTGTTATTACAAAGGAGGACAAACTCCTCCAAAGAGGTAACATCCCCTTCCCATATACCTATACAGTCATCGATATAGCGAAAAAATCGTATAATGTTACTCCGAAACGGGTTAGTGTCCGCAAACACATGGAGACGTTCAAACCAACCCATGTACAAGTTGGCATAAGTGGGGGCAAAGGATGCCCCCATTGCTGCTCCACGTGTTTGAAGATAGTAACTCCCGTCAAACAAGAAAAAGTTGGATCTCAAAAGAAAATCAATACATTTCATTAGAAAATCTGTTGACTCGGACATATCTGGTCTAAATCTAGCCAATAGCGAATTGCTTCCAGGCCATTTCTATGTTCAATTGATGAATATAAAGCTACCACATCCATAGTGAACAATCATAGAGAACTTCATTCTCATATTTATGGGCATCCAAAATCACCACTGACCCCCAGCCTGTTTGATAACGATACTCCTATCTTTACTCAGGGCCATCAACGCCCTGCGTTCACCCTTAGTTAAATTATCACGGGGGGTTCGGTAAGACTTCTCAACAATCTTCTCTATATCCGCCTGGACCAACTTATGGAACATCACCTGAGGACTCTTTGATTGAACTGGGTAGAAATCTGATTTATTTTTCATACCCGAATGGATAATACCAATCTTAGTAGAATCAATATTTTCACTTAATAAGTCCCGGAGGTCATTCAATGCACATAAATCCATAAAATCTAATAACTGTGGGTGACCTACACTATTGTCACCCAAAGTTGCATGATGCACTACTGACTCGGCAGAACTCTCCTCATTAGCTAGACCGTTCTCTACAATGTGTATCTGCTCTCGATTAGATTCTAAATCTCCTGCAAGACATGCAAAATGACGTTTTAAAGTTAAGGTGTGTATAAACTTATTCAAATCAAGAATCATAGAAAAAATGTCACATTTAGTCTCTGGAACATAATTAAGTCCCTTAGAAAGGAGAGAAAGTTCATCTGGAGATAAAGATCGTACTGATAAGTTAATTACATTGTCATTAGGGATAGAGGCTTCTATTCGATCCCCGCCAGGAGTCCGAGTTTGTACCTGGCTCCTCTCATCAAGATCTGGAGTCACATGGGCAGGAATGGCTACCAATTCCGAAACCTCCTGCCCCGATTTCCTCTCCGACCCGCTGGTAGAGAATTGAGACCGGCGGCCTCCCCGCCTCCATCTCTTGTGTGACTGCGGGTATAGATTGTCTCCCTCTTCGGTGTCATAGTGTCCCTTGAATTCCGACTTTGAAATGGTTCGATCACATCCCCATCTCGCTCGGGACCCGACCTTAAAAAAGCAGAGGAAATAGAAGTAGATGGCGGGGGGTAGGAGACAGGTGTTGGTGATACTGAACTACTCATCCACCCATATCCGTCATTTTCAGTGAAGTGGACGGATCTCCCCCCTTTGAGAATAGACCGAGGGGTCTGTCTCCAGCCTCCAGGACTCCTACTGTCATAGCGTCTGGGGGAATAAGTGTAATCATTAGTTCTCCATTGATAAACTGAGCCATTCTCATAATCACATCTGTCCCTTTGAAATTTATCACATTTATTCATTTTAACCATGTAATCAAACTGCTGCATCTGTTTAGTAAGTGAATCCAATAAAGTCATATCAAAGCCCACATATCTCTCGGACTTGAAGTTCTCACTTATATCCGTAATATCATGCTGTATCCGATTCAACTCCTCTTTATCATATCTGACTATTAATTCCATCAATTTCTTAGAGCAATCACTTAATATGCTATTCCATGAGGATACAAACTCCGTTGATACTTCCTCAAAAGTTGGAAACTTTTTAATACGGAGACAACGTGGGACGCGGCCACATTTAGTATAATTCTCCAATGAACAAATGTCCCACCACAGTTGAATTTCTCGTTTCATATTGCGTTCTAAAGTGCGGAGTAAAAGTAAAGGGTCTGGGAAGTATCCCCCTTCCATCAATCCCTTATTGGAGGCGGTCTCTGCAAACACAATTTCAGCTTGGCGCAGTCTATATAGTTCTGCCATTAAGCAACTATGTATCCCAATGCTGCACACTCCAAAAATCAAAGAATAATAACGATGTATATATCTATCGCAGAAAAAATATATATAAGATATATATATATAATTGTCGGGTGCTATATGTATGGTATGATATGAGTAAATACCTTCTGATTTCAGAAGGCTTCACTTTGCATGTAGTAAGTTTACTAACACATCTGGGGTTTTCCATTTTATATAGTACATGTACTGGGGATATATTTGGAAATGTGGGAATGGCATTTAGGGGAATCTCTATAAAGTAGGTGTGGTCTCCAAAAATGTAGCTGCTATACACATGGCAGATTGTCACTTTTTTTATTTTAAATTTTTTTTATTTTTAAAATCACCGTTAAAGGAGCAGTTTTGGGAGTCTTACAACTATTTGGAGGTTTAGCCTGTCATCCTACAGTAAAATTCTAGCAAACACAAAGATATCAAGTGTAATGTGGGAGCACTCCTAGGCTAATTAAAGTAGAAGTAAAGTATATTGGAAGTGAGACTAATCTTGAAGCTATATAATTTTAGAGATCAAATATCATATCTAGTGATGGGCGAATTTATTCACCAGGGGCGAATTCGCGGCGAATTCCCGCGATTCGCCGCTGGCGAATAAATTCTCGAAACTGCAAAAAAAATTCGCCTAAAAAAATTTGCCGCGCAAAAACGAGTCGCGCGTCGTTTTTGACGCGCCGCGCCGAAAACGACGCGGCGCGCGCCGAAAATTACGCAACGCGGCAAAAACGACGCAACGCGCGTCAAAAACGACGCGCGACTCGTTTCGCGAATCGCCGAAAAATTCGCGAATTTCTCTGGAAATTCGCAAATTTTTTGGCGAAGCGAAACGCGGCCGTTTCGCCCATCACTAATCATATCATATTTATAGAGGGAGTCTTCATTTTAGTTTTACCATGTGATAAGACCTGAATGTGAAAGTTATGGGCACAAGAGGGGGCTAGAACAGAGGTACAGAGGTAAGGAATCCAACCTTGCCCATTTTTAAGAAATCTTGTCAATTTCCCTTAGTTCAGACATTTCTGTATTTAGCAGTTTTTGCTATTCACATCAAATGCATACTTTCCAACTGTCTTGTTTTTGAAGGACAGTGCCGATTTTAAAAGCTCAGCCTGCAGTTCTGGATTGTTACTGAAATGTCCCTGAAATGTCCCAACTTTCTCTTTGCACTGAACAGCCAGAAAAAGATACAATGCTTCTAAAACCTAATTGGCTTTTGCCAGAAAGCCCAGAATATGTGGCAGGTGCACTTTAATACTTTTGTAACAATTTAAGATATGCAAAGAAACCATTGTAACTAATAAGATAAGCAGGTCTCTTGGGGAAACTGTGGCTTGCTGCTTTAGGGCTGTGACACACAAAGCTATTTGGGGGGCCTTGATTTTGGTGTGACCAATCTCCCCAAACGCCTTCCTTCACTCTGCGACAAGCTTAAATGAAAAATCGCCAGCGCTAATTACTCGCGGTGATTCGTTTTCCGAAGTCGCCCAAAGTTTCCTTGTGAGGCAACTTCGGGCGACTTCGGAAAACGAATCGCTGCATGTAATCAGCGCTGGTTATTTTTCATTTAAGCCAGCGCAGAGTGTCTGACAGACAGACTGTGCAAACCATTCTTTCCAGTGCCGTAAAACTGAACCAGGGCTAGTTCTGGTGACAACAGGGAACTGCCCATTTAAGTCTTATCATCTTACTGAAGTAGCCGTTCATGCAAAAAAAGTGCTTTCCTATGTGTGCATGTGTTTTCTGGATAGAAAGATTCTCCATTTCAAAATAAAATGCATCCACTTTTCAGCACACATGCTTCATTTTCCCTTATATTTTTAGCATGACATTTCTTTCACCTTTTCCTTCCATAGAGTGCCTAGGAAATAAAATAAAGAAAATCGTTGATAAAAGGATTAATTTCTTTTATTGCTTTAAACAAATACTGAAAGGGAATATGACGTGAATCACCTCACTCTGAGTATGCTGAGAGATCTTTAAATCTGAAATATAACTGGGAATGGGAAATCCATGAATAGGCTTTGAATGATAGTTCTCCCTCTTTGGTCTAAACAATTCTGTCTGCATATAATCAATTTCATGATAAGCTTTGAAAATTGATTTGAGTATTGAGTGATCATCCAGGTTAATAGGAAGCGAAGGCATTCTTGGTTTGTATTGAAATAACCGACTCAACAAATTATGGGGCAGTTTTAAAGGGCAAAGTGGCCGTCACTAGCGAAAATTCGCCAGAAATGCCATCTGCAGGGACATCAGCAATTTATTATCAGGCATAGAGGACAACTCGTTAAAGAAAGAGACCATCGTTAGCGTAGTTTCACACCCTATCACCAGGAAAATTTTAACCAACTGAGCTTTACAGTATGCTGCAAATTCACTAAAGTGTGAATTTTACAGAATGTTACAGTACCTCTTTTGCCAGAGTTTCCTTCGTCACCTTATACCTGGCAAACTGGTAAAAATAAGCTACATCCTCCTCAATCTAATGTCAGTAAATCATATCCTTTATGCTGGAAAGTCATAAAAGTTAGGAAAA
Organism: Xenopus borealis; assembly: GCA_024363595.1. NCBI lineage: Eukaryota > Metazoa > Chordata > Amphibia > Anura > Pipidae > Xenopus > Xenopus borealis. The sequence continues at coordinate 32,756,741 of CM044444.1, read as the reverse complement.
ACGCTGACATTTTTTCATATTTCATGCAGGATTGCCTTCAAAAGTTCTACCTATTAAAGATTTTTGTGTTAACATTTTTTTCGAAACATTTGAGTGGCATGCCACATTTGTTTTAGGGTGGGCTCATGTCTAGGGCATTAGAGGATCTCTTTTGTCATTATTATGCTTCCTTGGGCATTTTTAATAATAAGTGGCCGCTTAAAACAGCTTCAGATTGACCTAAGCATTAGAATACTTTTTTTTTTGCTAGGCAGAAATGAACACTAATGAAGGCTCACTATGAAATGCTTGAGCTGATGAATTAACGCTAGCAAAACTTCACCATTGTTCAGCTACAGAGACACAACTTTTTAGTGAATTAGCATAGTGGTAATGAAATGGCGAAAGTGGCGCAAAGTTTGGTGGTTCCAAAATTTAGCCATTTAGTAAAATTGCCCCAATATGTCAGTAGCTACTTGCAAGGCTAGGCCAAGGGGTAGGCAACCGCCTAGGGTGCAATCACTGGGGGGGGGGGGCACATTTTTTTTTTCATTTTTACTTTTCAGTTCAATTGGCTTGTTGGCCTTTATTAAAAGCATTATAGTGTATAAAATTGCATGCCCCAACCCTCTCTGGGGTTTGTTTGTTCAGATATACCCCTCTAGGGTTTGCTTTATCCTGGTATATCTGAATGCGCTCCCCCACCCTGGAGCATGACTTGGTGCCTTACAGTTCCATGCTAACACCCTCTGACACACTAGCAAGCTGATGCACATGTGCTGTAGGCTGCAGCGCCAGTGCAAGACGTCAGTCTGTCATTAGCATCGCTTGGGCAAAGAGGACCTGCTGTGCACACAGGAGGGGAGCAGTAACTCATCGTGCTGAACCTGCCTTTTACATTTGTCTTTGAGGATTGCTGGCACAGGTACAGATCATGGGGGCTTGGGTTGGCCACAGGTACAGTGGGGGTTGTGGGCTTGGGGCCTTCAGACTGTAGTATTACATACCTACCAACTGTCCTGTTTTTAGAGGGACAGCCCCTCTTTTGACAGCTCAACCAGCAGTTCCTGATTTGTACTGTTTTTTTGTACTGTTTGTGTCTCCACTGAACAGCCAGAAAAAGAAACAAAGTTTCTAAAAGAGAGCCCAGAACAGCCACAGCAGCAGATAAGATACTTTAACATAACAATTTCAAGACAAGCAAATAAGTAATTGTAACAATGTAAGATAACAGGGTAATTCACCTTCATTAGCAAAACTGTAATAACTGGAAAAATAAAAAAACACAGTAATATGTTAAAACTTTCACAACCTGACAAATTTTGGAAAATTAACATGGTAATTAGGGGGTGAAAATTCGCCAGTATCAAATTTTTTTAATGCCTGTGACGGAATAGACGCCAGCGACAATTTAGACGCTGGCAATGATTAACAGTTGTCCATTGATTTAATAGATACAGACATCAACTTTGCAGCCATTTTGAAGCCGGTGAATTATTACTGGCGTCAAAATCAGCATTTCGCTAGTTTTTTGTGGCGGATTGAAACTGGACAAATTCGCCCATCAGAAAAGCAAAAAGACCTTGAATTAGCTTTAGTTAAAAATACAGGCATGGGGACCTGTTATTCGGAATGCTTGGAACCTCGGCTTTTGCAGAGAATGGATCTTTTAGTAATTTGGATCTTCACACCTTAAGTCTATTAGAAATTTGTGTAAACATTAAATAAACCCAATAGGCTGCTTCCAATAAGGATTAATGATATTGTAGTTTTGATCAAGTATAAAGTACTGTGAAATTATTAAAGAAATAAAGGAAACCATTAGTAAAATATTGGATTATTCGGAGATATGGGAGATGTCCTTTCTGTAATTTGGAACTTTTTATTTAATGGATCCCAAACCTGTATAGGTATTGCAGTATGCTGGGAAGTGAATCCTATGGGCCAATGTTCTAAATTCACGTGAATAGATCGAAGTTCGATCGAATTTCGAACGTAGGATTTACTCGTTTGGTCGAATATGCAAATTTTGGCATATTCGATCATCGAATAGCGAATGATCGAATACATTTGAATAGATTCGAATGAACGAATATTCGATCAGCGAAGGATTTAAATTTTAAAGTTTATTCGATTGCCTACTTCGCCAGATTGCACCTACTGAATTGCAATAGAAGCCCATGGGAGCACTCCCATAGGCTTCTGAGGCTAAGTCCTGATCGAATAGGATTCGAGCGATCCCAGTCTTCGATCGTTCGAATCGTAGGAATCATTTGAATGATCGAATGATTTATTCGACTGATCGAATAAATTTGTATTCGATCGTCGAATGATCGAATATCGAATAAAAGGTAGCCTAAAACTATTTGTTTAGCATTCGACGATCGAATGCTAATCGAATATCGAATTTGGTCGAGCTAATTATGTGGAATAATAGTAAATTTACCCCCTAGTGTTGAATCCTAGTTATTTTTGTGGTCTCTGATGCCTCAAAGTAATAAATGTATACATTTTAGAAAATGCCACCTTTTATTTAGAATTTCTTAATTGCGCACTAAATGCAAAGTCTTACAACTGTTCTCTCCTGTGCACTTCATCTCAGTAACAAACCTGATAATTGAAAGAAGGGAAATTCATGAGCTGCTGCATTCATGGTTACTTGGATGGCCAGCCTTCTGTTTGCAGATTGCTCCTGGCAGTGTGAAAATGAGTAAGGAGATGTGATTACCACTGAATGCATAAATGCAGAGCCTTCATAGAATTTATGTGCTGTTAATAGAAAGCAGTCTGCATTTGCAGCTTTACAGCCAGCTGAATGAAGTTGTGCTTGGTAACCTACACAACTCGAAACAATAAGCAGCAGTGCTCAGTAGCATAATGATAGTCTGTTCTTTGCTGCTTGAAAAAAAAAGTAATTTTATGTATATATTATATATATCACACTCATGCACATACTAAGATCAGTGTTATCAGTAGTCAATAAATCTGCAGTAGGCATTTGGGGCAAATTCACTAAAGTGCAAAAATGCGCTAGCGTTGCCTTCACTGACGTTCGCCAGGCGAATTTTCGCCAGTGCTACGCAAATTCACTAAGATGCGAATTTGCGCTTCGGGCTGCGAATGGTAGCAAAGTAGCGCTACTGCCAGGCAAAGCGTATTTACACTTTTACATAATTTGCATACAGCGCGAACTTAAGCGTATAATAGAGGTGTATGTTACAGCCACTACATTTATACTACACAAGCCCAGGAAACTTTTAATAAATAAAATAAAGTTGTCATATTGCCCTAAACATGTGCCCACTGTATAGTTGAGTTGCCATATGTTAGGAAATGTAGGGGGAAGGAGGGTAACCCTAAAAATATTTACGCTTTATCACCCAACAAAAGGTAAAAGACGCCATCGTTTTTCAAAGTCCTATCTTCTGTATTGAACTTCGCCAGGTCTGACCTGGCTAAGTAATGGCTAGCGTAAGAGGTAACGTTCACAAAAATGTTCATCTTAGTGAATTACCGTAGTTACGTCCCTTCGTCAGTGCGCAACTTCGCCTGACGTAAGGGTGCAAAGTTGCGCAAGTCAATCTCCTTCGCTAGTGAATTTTCGTCAGGGACACTGTTAGTGAATCGGCGAAGTTGCAAATTGACGTCACGCTGGCGAATTAGCGCTAGTGTTATACGCTTCGCACTTTAGTGAATTTGCACCTTGGAGTGTTGGAGGAAACCAGAGTACCTCAAGGGAACTCACTTAAACATGGGAAAAACATCTATTTATCTTGCACTGCAGGGAGGTGGACCACGGGTGCAACCACGGGTGCAACCATTTGGCTTCCCTGGGCCACATTGGAAAAAGAAAAATTGTCTGGGGCCACACATGAAATACACAAACACTTTTGATTTGTAAAAGTAAAGAAAATGCACAGTAAGGAACTACAATACCAGTTGGATAAGGAGACAGAGTTATACCCTAGAATATGGGACACCTAAATATTAAATAAATATTAAATAGACTTATATTATTATTATTACTACTAACTGGGCGATGGTCAGAGTCCCCCTCTCCTCCTATATCCTTTACAACATGAAGTTTCCTTGGGAACCAAGGGTTTCAAGCTGGGCCCCTTTCATATCCATTCTGGGCCGCAAGCGGCCCTCGGGCCGCAGGTTGGACACCCCTGACCCCTGGATGTAGCTTGCAGTGGCCTCAAAGCAGGAGCTTATTTTTGAATTCCTGGCTTGGAGGCAATATTTGGTTGCATAAAAACCTGGTGTACTGCCAAACAGAGGCTCCTGTAGGCCAGTCCATGTTTCCTCTACAGATAGGTGGGACCCTTCCTCCCCAGCTGCTCTCTTACCTTTGGCTGGGGAAGAGGGATGCAGACAGATCCAGCGATGGGTGGGCAGATGGCAGGCGCATCAAGTGGGTGGTGCAGGACAGGCTCGGACTGGCAATCTGTGGGTTCTGGCAAATCCCAGAGGGCTGCTATAAGTTTCCATAGAAAGTCAGTATTTAGTGGGCTGGTGGCGGCTGTTTGGGCCTCTGTGTGGGCTGATTGGGCCTCTGCATACCTGAAATGCCAGGGCCTATTTTAATTCTCAGTCCAGACCTGGTGCAGGAGGATGGGTGGGAGGGGCATTGCAGTGAGCCAAGCTCTACAAAGAAATTTTTAAAAGGGAGCCTGGCACACTTTAGTTATTCCACTGATTCTAGCTAACTGTATTAGAAAATATTTAACACAATTGAAAGACAATATCTGTAATCAAGTGTTTACTACAAAAAATAAAAACACATAAATATACGTATGTTCTTTGTAGAGGAATACATTTGTAAAGAGTTAATCCATAATGGATTTTGTATTAATATAATACTTTCTATAAAATTCAGGTACAGTAAGTGTAAGCTTCTGGTCATATGTATAATATAAAAGGGGCTATACCATGCTGCCTTTCATTGCATTCCCTGATTCCCTTATTGAATATTTGCTCACACACACTTTAGTCAAAAAGTTCCATGTGTCATCCAGATTTCCTATTCTATGTTCAAGGCGAGTGAAAGGTTTTGTTTCTCATGTTTGAAGAGCTTCAGTTATGAATATAAGTGATGGCTCCAACTAATGGGACCTGCACAATCCACTAGTCCAATCATGTTCCTGTCCCTTTTATCTATTAAAGCCGCTGGCTTGTCAAAAGCCAAATTGGCCCCAGGTGGCTGGATAATAGCATCTTTAATTGTGCTCAGAACAAGATTAACTTCTTATCTGACAGCTTGACATCTTTATTGTTATTAATGTGAGAATAATGGAATGTTATTTTATGGACACAGTGGTGGGAAATATTTTTTCTTTGTTTGGATAAAATAGAGACTCGTGGTTCCGTCCTACCTTGGCACTTAAGAGGCTGAAATTCAAATGAGAAAGCTGTCTACCGTGACGTCTGATTGTAGCAATATTTTTTCTTCTTTTTATGTTTCCATTCTGCTGTCTCACTTTGCAGCCCATTAAATGTATGCATTATCGCTTATATTAATATATTTCACTCTTCACTGTTTCTGCTTAGCATGCTAAGTTATAAAGCACCAGTTTGTAGGTCACAGTTATTTATTATTATTATTATTATTATTATTATTAAATTTTAACATACCCAATAAATATAAAACAATGTTCAAAATACTATTACTAAAAACTAAAACAGCACTGGCTAGAGCCAAGACTCTCTGACTAATTTGCTTGTATGAATGGTGGGGGCTCCTTACAGTTACCCTAGAGGGATGCTTGAACTTTGGTCCTGCTGTGTTGGTTGCAGCACTGTGTTAAAATCTGTGCATCGCTGCATTAGGTGTTTCCTTAAGTGTACATTTGTAGACCAGACTTACCAATGGGCCTTGACAGAGAAGGTTACTGGACTAATTCATGGGATAAAGTCAAAATAATGCTTGCCAACCTCTTTCATGCATTAGGTCACTTATCAAATGCAGACAGAGTTGACGTTATTGATGTGTAAGGTTATTGCCTGGACAGTAATTATGATGCATGATGGCAATATTATTATTAGACAATTAACATAAAAATATAGGAAGGTATTTTTTTCCCAGAACATCAGCATAAAATTCATGCATGTGAAAGTGGGACAGGTGCTATGTCATTAAACGCAACAGACAAAAATGGTGTTACTATCATAGGCTGTTGTTTGAATTAACTTTTTTTGTATATACCAAAAATGTACGTTACATATTAATGATTATATAATTAAAAACTTTCTATGGAGCTCTTGGCCAGTTTGGAGGTAATCGGAATCACTGAAATGGACTCCCACCTGACCACCCTAAATCATGGTACAGGTATGGGACCTGATATCCAGAATGTTCGGGTTTTCCAGATAACAGATCTTTCATACCTAAAGTCTACTAGAAAATCATGTACTGAAATTATTGAATAAACCCAATAGGCTGGTTTTGCCTTGAATGAGGATTAATTATGGTACTGTTTTATTATTACGGAGAAAAAGGAAATCAATTTTAAAAATCTGGAGTATTTAATTACAATGGAGTCTATTGGGCAAATTCACTAAAGCGTGAAAATGCTCTAGCGACAGCTTCGCCAGGCGAATTTTCGCCAGCGCTACACAAATTCACTAAAATGCGAATTTGCGCTCAGGGGCGGCGAACAGTAGCGAAGTTGCGCTACCGTTACTTCACCAGGCAAAGAGCATTTACGGCGCAAAGAAGTATATGTTACAGCCACTACATTCCACTTCACAAGCCCAGAAAACCTTTAATAAATAAAATAAAGTTGTCCTATTGCCCTAAACACATGCCCCCTGTATAGTTGAGTTGCCATATGTTAGGAATTGACGTCACGCTGGCGAATTAGTGCTAGCGTTAGACGCTTCACGCTTTAGTGAATTTGCCCCTATGGGAGAAGGCATGATTCTGAGCTTTCTGAATAATGGGTTTCCAGATAATGGATCCCACACCTGTGCTATTTCTGATAAAATGTGTCATGTGCCTCCTGCTTATCTTACTCCTTTATCATCTGATTGTTGACAGCAAATACCTTTGCTGTCACCTTTATGAAATCTTTTGAGATGGCACAAGTTTTATGAAAACTACAGTGGAGGTAAAGTACATTGCTTCTACTAAAAGTTTTGCATAAGTAACTGATGCAGCTTTATTCATCCATCATATTATCGTATCTATTCCTGTATCTTCCTGACGGTTATTAGCTCTGGTCCTGGCAAACTACACCATGGGAATTATACTTCTGTAGTTTCCATTCAGTTTAACTTCCATGATCTTTCATTATTTCCTTTATAGTTACAGTCATAGAACTTCCATATTAATTACCTTAACAAAACATTCACAATGTTATGTGGCTTCGAATTGAGGCACTAATGCGTAAGCTCTACACACAGGGACCTAATTCCTACTGAGTCTCTTACAAGTGCCACATGGCAGTCAATCTCTGTGTATTCATACATATTTATTATATTTATTACTTGTCTTCTGTGTGTGTGTGTTTGTTTGTACCCTGTAAAATTGTACAGCACTCTGAGGGTTATTCCACAGCCTTTTGCATTTTTTTACAATAGTATAGTGAATAACCAGAATGCTGCTGATGTCAACCTGAACATCTAAAAGTAAAAAGTGGCCCCCATGACGAAAATGAGCAGTGCATCTGTTTCTGTGTAAAAAGTGATAACCTAATAAAAAGAAAGTGGGTTGGCAAGTTCCTGCCCATCTGGAGGACACTGAATGGACCCGGTGATATCCCACTGCTATGCTTCATTTTTGACTTGCAGACATCTGGAGTCTCATTGACAAGGAAGGCGTAAACTAAGATGTTACATCTGATTTATTCTTACTAATATGTGCTTAATATAGTCAAAAGTCTGGAATGCCTGCAAATGCATGAAACATTATACTATTCAATATCCATTGTCACTGAATGAACAAATATTAACAAATTCATTAATTGGGTTATTCTTTCTCCTTTCCTATTGGAAAGTATACTTTGTTTGGAGGAGGCCATGATGCTGAGAACAATGGATGCTATAGATAACATATTCATTAATTGGGTTATTCTTTCTCCTTTCCTATTGGAAAGTATACTTTGTTTGGAGGAGGCCATGATGCCTATTAAAAGAAGAGTAACAACAAAAACTGAAAATGTATCAAAGTATCTACGTATAATATAATGTGCCTCTGCACTGGTAAAATTGGTCTGTTTGCTTCAGAAAGACTAAAGCTGGTCATACACAGGCAGATAAAGCTGCCGATATTGGTTGTTAAGACCAATATGACAGCTTATCTCCCCATGTATGGGGGCTTCCGACGGGTCTTCTCGACCAATATCTGGACATGATATTGATCGGGAAGGTCGGATTTTCTTCTGACCGACCTGTCAGTGGTCCATTGCGCTTCTCATAATCCAATCGTTCTGTCATAGGGCCGAACGTTCGGATTACCCGGATATAGCCCTGCCAGTTAGTGGCATATCGAGGAAAGATCCGCTCGTTTGGCGATGTCGCCAAACAAGCGGTTACATAGGGAAGTATAGCAATTCGGTAGGTTTAATCTGGCGAACTAGGCAGTCAAATTTTAGTTGATCTATTCGAATCATTCTATTCGATCGAATTTTCAAAATTCGATGGTCAAAGTGGCCACAAAAACTATTCGAAAATTTGAATTTGAATCTTTTTGAAAAATCAATCACATTTTGAATCATTCATACAAAGTTAGTAAGTCTGCCCCTATACAGATGAAGCCACTTTGGATTGTGTGTTTGACACAGAATAACTAAACACAGATTTCCCACTTGTCCCATATAACACAGAAAATTGTGTCACAGCATCCCATTCAATTAAAGAGTTCACCATTGAAAACAATGATGCTTTGGTATGCTAATGAAAAGTTTAAGATAACACAGTTTCTTCAATTAAGCCTGAGTCATGACGCATTTAACACACAAATCCAAGTCGCTGCATCTGTATGTAAATATTTTTTTTTAAACACGTTCATTTTTTTGGTGTTATTGTTCCTTTAAAGCTGGACACTAAGAAAGGGTTGATAGGCCTCTGAATCATCATTTTAATTTGTGTCACACGTGGAGCATTTGGGGTGAGTGCTGTCCCACTTTATTTAAATGAGACTCCACTAACACATGCCGTCTGGTGGACTGATATGAATGAAATACAAAAACATACTCGATAACTTCTGTCCAAAATCGGAATATCATTGTTCCATTCAAGAAATATGTTGGATAAAACTTTTGTTGCCTAAATTAATATTTTGCCAGCATGTGGCTTTATTAATTTCAGCAGACGTGGGTCTATGAATTTTAACCAAGATATAACCAAGAATCATCCATAGCAGGTTTGATAAGCATAGTATATTTTCTGCAGCAAAGCTTTCAAACTGTCACACACGTCCACTAAATGAATGGAGAATCATAAATGTGCATTTTGAATGCTGCAGCAATATAACAAATATCCTATATATGCTACACAGACAGGCCATTGGTTTAAATATTTAAAGTCATAATATATAAAGAAAATGCTCCTGCGACATAACTCAAAATACTCATTATAATGGCAATGTAAATGTAGTGGAAATTGCCTGTATGTTGATAATTTATTAACCACAAAATATGGAAGAGCACACTGCAGGAGCATGCCGCATATCTATATGTTATATTTTTTATCCAATTTTTCAACAAGTACTAAATGCAGATACTGCGTAATAAGACTACACTTGACTTCATTTTTGAGACGTGGAAAAGATGTCTTATGCTTTTGTTTCTTTTATAACACGCGTCTTTTTTTTTATTTTCATGTTCGTTATAAAGAATTGATTTCCCTCAAACTGCATATGGACAGTGGCAGGACAAAATAAATTATTTGCCTTTAAACATATGATTGAGAGCTGCCTTATTTATACAAAAGTAATAAATATAATTTAAAAAGAATTTATAAACACATCAGAGAGTGTATGTCACATCTCAAAGCATTTAAACATGGCATATATTGAAATGCAGACATGAAAATAGGCATTTTCATGTAATCAAATACAAAAAAGGAAACATGCATTGTAACATTATGTTATTCTGCTAAGTGTTTAGCCACTGTATTACCAAGGTAATCATAAAAATCTGAGATGATTTTCACTTCTCATCCAGGTAACGTGACCTTCAGGGTGTGAAGTTCTTGGGGAAAAAAGTGTCCCCATGCGAGACAGAATTGACTATAAATCTCCGGTATTAATACGTAGGTTCCCAAGGTCTGTCATTTTGCATGCTGCAGAGACACAAGTTGCAGAAAAACATCCTTCCAGCTCATCCGTCATTGCTGAACCACAAGGGAAGCTTACACTGGCAGAGGAATGCTGAAATAAAGGAGGCCAGGGCACAGATTGTATAATTTAGTGCTTAGTATTCAGCGTTAATTATTGGGAATCATAATATTGAACTATTTCTGCAATTTAAATAGATCTACTTTGAGACTCAGGACTGAAACAATGATAATATACTGTAAGTTAATCCTAAAATGATTGAGGAAAAACTTGAATACTGGACTTTGAAACCTTTCTAAACTGCCTTTGCTACCATTAAGTGTTTATAACAGGTGCTTCTTTGTAACCAGACGAATATTGGCACAAATGATTTATACAGTGCATAAATGGAAATAGGGTCTAATTGCTAACATACAACAGATGCTAAATGGCACTGATGCACAACCCAAAAAAACCAATTGGCAATTCATTTAGCTTTGATTAGTCTAGTGCAAGATAGACTTGGAAAGCAAATTGTTCTTTGGCTCCTATAGGTTTAGCAAATATAATAAAAATTAGTTCACGTGAGGTTTCATGTGACTCATTGGGTACCGGTCTGTTTTTTGTTACCTTCCCAACTCCATCAATTTTAAGTTACAAACACCTTGCTTAAGTCAAGTGTTAATGGAATTGTTCAGTATAAAAGTAAAAACTGGGTAAAAAATATTTCTAATATAGTTAGTTAGGCATAAATGTAATGTATAAAGACTGGAGTGACTGTAAGTCTAACATAACAGAACAGAACACTACTTCTTGCTTTTCAGCTCTCTTTTGTTTACACTGACTGGTTACCCTGGCAGTAACAATCAGTGAATTGAGGGAGGGCCACATTGGTCATAACTGTTGCTTTTGAATCTGAGCTGAATGCTGAGGATCAATTGCAAACTCACTGAACAGTTATGTCCCATGTGGCCCCCGTTCAAGTCGCTGACTAACTCAGATTTAGAGAGCTGAAAATCAGGATGTTGTGTTGCATTCTGTTATGTTAGACATCCACTCACTCCAGCCTTTATACATTACATTTTTGGCTAAACTAACTATATTAGAAACATTTTTTATTTTGCACAGGCTATCTATTTACCCAGTTTAAATTTTTACCTTGAACTGTTCCTTTAAGTCTTTGTTTTATTCCCCCCCCCCCCCCGTTATTGAAACATAACCACATACATTTTGTAAAGCTCTTACATATTTGTTAAGATCCCTTTTGGCTCTGCCATACTTTCCTAGCTATACTTAGTGCAGCACTCTCTTGTCCTAGATCAGTATTTATTCTGCAAATCCTAATGCTGACACATATCGAAAATATTACAAGGACATTAAGAACTTACAGATGGACCAACATAATATTATTTCTCAGTACTCATGAATTAATAGGCTGCAATCTTTCCTACTGTTTGTTTAACTAGAGAACTGAGGCTTAGCTGTATGGAAACCTATAAAGTGCAAAGAAACAGTGGCGACCCAAACAGCAACCCACATATTTACCCACTTTGATCCAACCCAGACCCGCAACTGCCTTATCCACAACCCAACCCACAACCCGACCCGCAACCTGCCGACCACCATCAAACAGGAAGTGATGTTACTGCAAACCAGAAGTCACATCATCAGAAGTGGCGGGGGCAGAACATGTCTTGTAAAATTAGTAGTAAAAATTAGTAGTAAAATATAGACAATAGAACATAAGATAAGAGATTGAGATGAGTTCCGCAACGTGCAGACCAGCGACCCACAGACCCCCATCTATACCTGCACCTGAAAGCCCTACCCTCATTCCGCAGGGTACCCTGCGGGTACCTGACCCATTGCAGGACTTTAGTTAAAGCCCACCGCTTGCAGGTTCAACCTTTGTTCAGGACCTGTTCAGTTCACCCAATTTTCACTCAAACTCACCCCATTTGACCTTTAAACTGGCCTTCAGCTTGTACTTTCTATGAATTTTCCAGGACCCTTAAAGGGGAGGAGAAGGAGGCAAGATCACATGATTATGTGATTCAAGGAGTGATAGAGATGGATGCCAGTGCAAAGGAATTTTCAGACTTTTTTTCTCCAATACTAAAGTTGATTTAGCACAGATGACAAGATATCCTATGTGCCATCATCCTATCACATGCTGACACTGGAACTGGACAGCATGCAATAATTGTAAAAACTATCTTAACTTTTTGATGGCCTCAATAGACATGGAACTTTAGCATGAATGTGCAAAAATAATGCTTTAATGCAACTTTGGTTTTGCTTTTTTCAAGTGTTAATGCTGATTTGTTTGCTGTCTCAACAATGCACATTGTGTACTATTTAGTGAAAAAACATTTTGGTTCTCTTTCTGTAGATAAATCTATGCCGAGAACTTCCTACACCAGTCAGTTGAAGTGAAGAAGCTGCTCGGATGAGTAGTGTAACGTCTTCATAGTTTACTCAGCAAGTCCAGTTGTTTTAGAATTACTTATATTAGATATAATCCTATAGAATTGGGCCGAAAACGTGCATTTTTTTAATGCAGAAATAGCAGGAAATCTATGTTTACTGGAATTCTGAATGTAAATACATTTTCTGGTTGGCAATTCCTTTCTACATAAATTAAATTTAATACCTTTGCTATATGCTTTCTGATGTTTTTTTGGATGAGACAACAGAGAGATGTATTACTTAAGGCCCCCATACATGGGCCAATATAAGCTGCCGACAGACCGAGTCGGCAGCTTATTGGCCCATGTGTGGGACCATCCGACGGGCTTCCCCGATCGATATCTGGCCAAAAGTCGGGCAGGTTAAAAAACCTAGTTGGATTGCGGGTGCCTCTGTGCGTGTATAGGGTCCTGCGTATTACCCATATTATGATCTGATCATTGTGTCCTAGGGCCCACGATCGGATCATCCCGATATCGCTCACTTCAGCGGATCTCACTGTCTATGGCCACCTTTACTGATAGCTGTCTATCAGTAAAAATCTTACTATTAACACAAACCTTAACACTATGACACTAACAGAAATAAATACCAAATTTCCCTTCCTCCACAATCAACAATTTTATCTTACACAGGCCATACACTATGCGAGGAAGGTTCTATGCAATATGACAGATCATGATCTTTCTAGCTCATTAAACCATATATGGAAAGGAGACAATAATCATTATTCAAAAATTGGACCAAGTCAATTCCAAATACCAATACCCTAGACATTCTCAAACTCCCATGCCATGAGGATTATCCCATCCAGCCAATATCAAATTATGGCCCTACAAATCCTACACCAATCATATCTAACGCCTCTACGAAGAATTTAAATTGGCCAGATGAACGAATCTACATGCCTAAGATGCCAAGAAAAAGAGGCTTCTTTACTTCACTGTCTCTGGCTATGCCCAGTCATTCAAACTATATGGCAGAAAGTATATGCTCACTGGCACCTTTTAACAAAACAAACATTTAAACCTAATATTGAATGGGCCCTTTTCAGCAAAATAAAAGGGGGACAAAATATGACGAAAGACAGTATGATCCTAGCAGAAAAACTAGCAGCAACAACTGGGAAGGCCATTCTACAGGAATGGCTCTCCACCACCACACCATCATTAAACCTAGTTAAAAACAAATTACACTTTCTATTCCACATGGACTGGCTGGAAACATTGGCTAACAAAGCAACCCAGACACATAAGTTCTTTGACACCTGGTCTACCTATATTCTAAACCTTCCCCCAGACATTAGACAGATGACAGTAAACACATTCCGACATACAACTTGGTACGATATGGAAAGCCTTCTAAGCACTAACCCCCTTCTATTGGCGACAGCACCTTAAATTGGAATATGAACACCTGCCTCCCAGGATCCAGCATACCACGGACATCAGATACCTATTCAATTACTCATGAGAACGCGAATGATCTGAGCTGATTTTGATTCTGATTCTAATTTAATTTGATTTAATTTATTTGTCTTATATTATGTTCATTCCTATGTTTTTCTTATCTGTTTGATTTATGGCAGGATCCTTATCTCACATGGAAACATGAAACACTATTGACAAATGTGTACCAACCATCTAAATGCATATTTTCACTGTCCCCCAAAATGCTTCTGGACTATCAATGCCAATGTCATAAAAACATGGCAACGAAACGGAAAACCTTACATAGATCAGAAAACTTTATTAAGACTAATATCTATAATATGCTTACATTGAACACCTACAGTATATATGTCATGTCATATTGAATCCTGCAGTTTACTAACAAAATAAAAATACAATATTTAAAAAAAAAAAATCTTACTATTGATAGACATGCAATATCAATAGTGTTGTTCAGTTTAGAAAAGAAGTTTGTCTCATGAAATCATCTAATGATTTATATTGCAAAACAGAAATATTAAATCAAAGGTTTTCTTCATTATTATGGATTTTTGGGCTGATGTAATTCAGTACTTGAGACAAAATACAAGAGCAACAAAAAGTAGCCATAATCACCTACACTGGCCAGTCAGACCTATTCATATACAACCTTTACTTTAGTAAATGAATCTCACTGCAACAAGTGGAAATAATGAGTGTGCCTTTTCTTCATGTCTTCCTGAAGCCCAGATCAGACAATGTAAACATGTTCAAAGAATATAATAGATGTTTACATAGCCTTTTTTACTGTCACTAAGAGTAGCAGAGACCTTGTTTCTATAATTTCCTAAGGCCATGGACTATCCACACTAGTCCCAGAAATAGTTGAACTATGCAGCATCATTCATCAGTTGTCAAAATGATGTTGTGCTAATGTGGCTTTGCGCGTCTCCTTATTTAGAACAGCAAAATATATTGTATAATTACATTGTAAGTCCTACTTAGTACAGCAGTGCATAGGCAAAGCAGAGAGCAGTTAGGGTTATATCCATATAACTAAGGAATTATGTGTGAAAGTTTAGTCTAAGGATGGATTTCCATTTTTTCTGTCCATCAAGTTTTATCTGATAGGAGTCTTTTCTTGACTGCAGGGGAGTCAGTTAAGTAGAAGTTTAAATCTCAGGATGACACATTATACAGAATCAATGTGGTATTCTACAGATTCATCTTTATAAGAGAGCTCAGAGGCATATGTATAAACAAATTCATGCCTAGTTGAAGTACTGCAGAATTTAGATGACAGACTTTTAAATGGCAATATCTGTAATAATAATGGATAAGTGATGCAAGGAAAAATGAAATCCAAATTCATTTATTTTAATCTGTCTACTGATTCCCAGCTATAATTTTTATATTGTACTAATTTTTCACAAGAACTGTCTGTTTGTAGGCTCAGACCTTAAAGCTGACTTTTATTACAGTTCACAATGTGCAGTATATACAGTGATGTGGTCAGTTAGGAACAATTGAATTACAATATGCTTTTGTTCTGTTTACTTGTATACGAAAATGAATTAATCTGTTGCAAACATTTTAATGGTCTTTTATGTACTAATGAGCTATTTTCTGTTTGCTGCAAAATCATTTTATGTTGCACTACTACTCAGTGCTGTGCTCAGAAATAAAAATAAAACAGTAATATTTAGGACAACCTTGTTAAATATATTTTAAATTCTTAACAAAGGTGCCTACATATTAACCTCTATAATGCTATTCTGTCAACCTAATTGCTGAAAGAAAATTTCTCTTTATATTATGGCTGATTGTATAGAGCAGGGGTGTCCAAACTTTTTGCAACAAGGGCCGGATTTGGTGAGGTGAAAATGTGTGATGGCCGACCATTCAGGGCTGAACTCCACAGAAGATTTGCATAGGGTTGCCACCTTTTCCTGTGGCTGAACCCGGACAGGGTGGCGGGCCCGTGACGTCATGGCGATGCTATCGCAGATTGGCCGATCGCTGCTTCAATCAAGCTAATCCCACCCGGTTTTCCTTATTTGGAAAACCGGGCAGGAAGTATTGACCCGGGCAGCCCTTCAAAATACCGGGCTGTCCGGGTCAAAACCGGACAGGTGGCAACCCTAGATTTGCATGCGATTCGACGTGCTGAGCAAAGCATTATTATTTAATTGGCATGCTGCTGTTAATCAGCTGTGTGGGGCTATGGAGGGTACAATATATTTATCACCTTGTGTGTTGCTGTTGTGTTTGGTAGCCGAGGATGAGGAGAGTATAACAGTGCTTTATTAGCAGGTCATGCAGCCATTACATAACAGCAGTAAGTCTTACTTTCACTTTCAAGTTGTACAGAAAGTCCTGTGTATGTACAGTGCCACCTGCAGGCCATTTGTATAAATACCACAGTTGCCCTTATACATAATGAGGAAAAACAATACTGAAGGCAAATTAATATATCAGAGAATATAGGTTGAATCTAGGTTGAGACAAATACAGTTTTAATCTGGCTGTAAGAAAAATGCCTGGTGGTCTAGTGGGGGGACAGCAGGGACGCCTGCTGCCCCCTCGGCGGGGACGCCCGCCGCGCCGACCTCCTCCACGCGCTGTTTCCCCCAGTGTGCCGGTTCCTTAGCGTGCGCGTGCCCGCGTACTTCCGTATTTAAAGGCACATGCGCGCCGGCATGATGACGTCGGCGTGCAATGGCGCGAATTTCAAATGTATTTAAAGGGGCATTTAGTGTTAGCAAATTGCCCGTAACAGGATTCATTCCTGGTGCTTTTCTGAGCCTTTGTGCATTTGTTTCCTGTATCCTGCTTGTATTATTACTGTGTTTGACCCGGCTTGTCCTGACTACTCTGATATCCGTAACCTGACCCCTGCCTGTACTTCGACTTCGATTCTGTCTCATCCTTCTGATTGATTAACCGGTTTGACCCATGCCTGTCTGACGATCCTTGTCATCTGCCTGCCTCGACTCAGCCTGCCTGACTACGAATTTGCCTAACCTTTTGTACCGTGACCTTCGGCCTAACTAACTCTTTATACAGTGGTGCCCCTTTGCTTGCCAGAACTCCTCGCCTTGCTCCTCTCGTTAAGTCCAAGTGGCATCTGAGTAGCTGAGGGCTCCTCCCGAAGCCAAAGGCGGTCACACTACTGGTGAAGCCGAGCCGAGACCAGGGAGCTTGGCATCTGTTCTGGTTTAGGGTGCCGACCGTGACATTGGCATTTTATCTAAAAACTAAAAAAAAAACAGTCAGCAGCATAGGACAGCTATGTGCAGACTGGGAACAGACACACAAGCAGGGAGATGGGAGGGGTTATCCCAGCTACAGCAGAGCTCAGCCTGTCAGTCAGTGCTGTGACCATTTCCTGTGAGAGAATGAACAGACACTTACACTCATCATTTCAACCTAGATTCTGAACTGAGGTTGTCATTGCAGCTCTAATTTAATGACACTTTTGGCAGGTAAAATGCATTCAAAATGTTTTTTTTTCTGCATCATTACATTGTTAGAGGAAAGAATAATCACATATGTGAATATGAAGGTTATGCAAAATGTCCCCTTTAAATAGACTTATTATTATATTATTATTACCAACTGGGCAATGGGCAGAGTCCCCCCTCCTCTTATATCCTTTGTGACATGACGTTTCCTCGGAAAACGAGCATTTCAAGCTGGGCCGCATTCATATCCATCCTGGGCTGCATGTGGCCCTCGGGCCGCAGTTTGGACACCCCTGGTATAGAGTGTTACAGCCATGGTCTAGAGAGGGGTAAAACAAATCAGCAGACAACCGGAGTGTTTAATGATACATAGGGTGTTATCAGGGTTGCCACCTTTTCTAATTTTTTTTACCGGCCTGTGGGGGGCGGGACCAAAAAGGGGCGGTGCATGACGTCAAAAGGGGCGTGTCTATGATGTTTTAGGGGCGTGGCCACTACGCTGCGCGTTGAACAAGGGGAGGAAAAGTAAATATACAGGGTATTGGGGGCTGGCCGATGGGTCTTTTTAAGGGTATTACAAATTTACCGGCAGCTACATTGCTGGTAAATTTGTAATACTGGCCCCGGCCTTGGCGGGTATTTTACCAGCAAGGCCGGTAAAATACCGGCAGGGTGGCAACCCTAGGTGTTGTTGTGCCAGAATGTGGTTATCACGTAGGAATAGGTTTCGCTACAGAAATAATGCCCACAGACTCCAATGGGTAAAAAAATTGACAAAAAAATTATTGGAAGTCAAAAAAATTTTGTCCATAAACTTCAATGGATTTTGCAAATTTTTTGCTGTTTTGCACATTTTCGGCAAAGAGAAATTGGTCAGATTCGGCCATCAACTACTTATTGACACAAAAGTTTGCTATAGACAATGCATTTCACATATAAGAAATTAGAAAGTGTATGTGTTGGGGAGGTGTGAAGATGAGTGCCAAAAAGTAGCAATAACAATAAATTTGTTGCCATGCAGAGCATTTGTTTTTTAGACCCCCTCCCCCTTTGAAAGCTGGAAAGAGACAGAAGAAGAAGGCAAATAACGTAAGTTGCAATAGAATTCTTTACTGAATTTATATTTGTTGCTGTGTACAATTATTAACTGCAATGTTTGTTCCCCTGTGTACATTCTTACTGTATGTACTGTACGATAAAAATATAAATAAAATTATAGATACATACAACTGCATTGAGGCATCTGGCACACATTTTGCAAACATAACCAAGAATATGCCTTGTGGTTTCAGGCAAATCAGACAGGCATTTTCTTTTCGTGCAGTATTATTTTCCTTCTCTTTCAGCATTTGAAAACAAAATGTAATTTGTAAATGTAAAAAAGAAATAGCTATTGCATCTAACAAATTCAACAGAAGAACGCAGAATATAAATCATCCTACAAAAGTTTATTTGTGCAGTATAACTGAAAGTTCTTGCTTTTCCCTGATTTTCCTTTGACACATGCTTTGAATGCAAGGGCAAATTGCATGAAGGATAAAATTCCCATAGCAAAAGGCCTTGGGTGACTTTTCAGATTAAAACAAGTGTTGAGCCAGCGGCTTCACAAGTGTTTCTTTGTGCTTATCTTAGGTTAGTGGACAGGTGTGTGCTATTAGCCTGAAAATGCATTCCAAGGCTTGTCACTCTGTTATCCTCCACTGAAGCATGCTCAGTTTAACCCTCTCACAAGTAATGCCCCTTTAAAAGGAAATTATACACCTATATAAATTCACCCTTTATTGTACACTGCTTTTTATATTATTTTTCTGGTAAAAATAACTTTGCACAGCATGTATACAGTGTATATGACACGTCATTCATTTGGAATTTTCATGTGTGTCCAATGCCTCAGCTAAGTTATCCCTTTTGCATCTGTACAATACCTAATCTGTTGTGTCCATTGTTAAATTGGTGCACTGCATGAGGGTCAATGAGATAAACATTGTCCATCTATAAGAGGACAGGACTAGACAACTTACTGTTGCACTAATAAACAAATTTTCAACTGAATATCCAGTGTTGATTGTAGTACAGTAGCAGGGTTAACTTACCAATAAAGATGGGGGGTTCAGATGCACAAGCCCCAGACTTTCAGCTTTTGGGATGCAATAAATGCAGTTAAATATTCATAGTAGGAGTGGCACAAACCAGACTAAACTTCAATACTTGATGTGATTAAAAGTATATTTTATTTAGCAAAAAAACATCTCAAATGATGTAGCCTTATGCGGTTCGTGCCTTATGGGTACTTAATCATAGACTGGCACTTACAGTTGTATACTCATTTTGTGCTATTTATTTAAGAATTGATGAATTGATGGCAAAACGAATGCAGTAATTTATCAAAAAATACTGGAGGAAAATTTGCACTCATCAACCCAGAAACTGCGCATGGGACGTACTTGGACATTCCAACATTGCAATGACAATGATCCAAAACACAAGGCCAAGTCGACACAGAGGGGCACGACTGTATAAAGTCTTTAAGGCCAACGGTCACGGTACAAGTAGGAGTAAGCAGGTTCATAGTCAGACAGGCTGGGTCGAGGCAGGCAGATAGCAAGGGTCGTCAGGCAGGCAAGGGTCAAACCGGGTAATCAATATATAGTAACATAGTTACATAGTAAGTTCGGCTGAAAAAAGACACACGTCATCAAGTTCAGCCTTTTTAACTTTTTAACTGCTAGTTGATCCAGAGGAAGGCAAAAAACCCCAGCCTCTCCAATTTGCCTCAGAGGGAGAAAAAATTCCTTCCTGACTCCAAAAAGGCAATTAGACTAGTCCCTGGATCAACTTGTACTGTGAGCTATCTTCCATAACCCTGTATTACCTCACTTGATAAAAAGCAATCCCACCTCTTCTTAAAGCTTTCTACTGTATCAGCCTGTACAACAGTTCAGGGAGAGAGTTCCACATCTTCACAGCTCTCACTGTAAAAAACCCCTTCCAAATATTTAAGTGGAACCTCTTTTCTTCTAAACGGAATAGGTGACCTCTTGCCAGTTGGAAAGACCTACTGATGAATAAAGCATTAGAGAGTATTATATGATCCCCTTATATATTTATACATAGTTATCATATCACCCCTTAAGTGTCTCTTCTCCAACGTGAACATCCCCAATTTGGCCAGTCTTTCCTCATAGATAAGCTTTTCCATACCTTTTACCTGCTTAGTTGCCCTTCTCTGTACCCTCTCTAATATAATAATGTCCTGTTTGAGTGACGGAGACCAAAACTGTACAGCATATTCTTATATACTTACAAGTGCTCTATAAAGTGGAAGAATGACCCCCTCCTCCCGTGACTCTATGCCCCTTTTAATACAGCTCAAGACCTTATTGGCCCTTGATGCTGCTAATTGGCACTGCTTGCTACAGCCAAGTTTATCATCTATAAGGACTCCAAGGTCCTTTTCCATAATGGATTTGCCTAGTGCAGTCCCATTAAGGGTATAAGTGGCTTTAATATTTTTACATCCCAGGTGCATGACTTTACATTTATCAATATTGAATCTCATTTGCCACTTAGCTGCCCAGATTGCCAGTTTGTCAAGATCCTGTTGCAAGGATGCCACATCCTGGATGGAATTAATTGGGCTGGATAGTTTTGTGTCATCTGCAAACATGGATACATTACTTACAACACCCTCCCCTAAGTCATTAATGAACAAGTTAAATAAAAGTGGACCCAATACCGAGCCCTGAGGGACCCCACTAAGAACCTTACTCCCAAGTAGAGAACATACCATTAACAACCACCCTCCTGTAGCCAGTTTCCTATCCATGTGCAAATGACTTCATTAACAGACCTTAGTTTAGAAAGCAGTCGTTTGTGGGGAACGGTATCAAACGCTTTGGCAAAATCCAAATAGATCA
Organism: Xenopus borealis; assembly: GCA_024363595.1. Taxonomy (NCBI): domain Eukaryota; kingdom Metazoa; phylum Chordata; class Amphibia; order Anura; family Pipidae; genus Xenopus; species Xenopus borealis. The sequence continues at coordinate 32,735,221 of CM044444.1, read as the reverse complement.
CATCTACTGCCCCCCCACTGTCCAGCATCTTACTTACCTCATCATAAAAAGCAATCAAATTTGTCTGGCATGACCTATCCTTCATAAAGTCATGCTGATCGCTATAATGTCATTCACTAGGACAAAATTTTGAATGTGATCCCTTAAATCAGATAGGATGAGACAGAAGAGGTAGTCGGTATGCAGGCAAGGGTCAGGATACAGAATGCAGAATAGTCAGGAACAGGCTGGAGCCAAACACGGGTAATCAAACAGATTTCAGGAAACAAATCCTATCATGGGCAGTTTGCTACAGAATGAACTGGCCTTTTAAGTGTTTGAATTTCGCGCCACTGACCATCAATTTGCGTGCTGACGTCAACTTGCGCACCGGCCTCAACTTGCGTGTGGCAACTATAAAATGAACGAGACGTGATCGTGCGTGCCCTAAGATGGTGCGGTCCCCGCCTATGGTGGTGCGGCGGGCATCCCCGGCAAGGTATTTTTCTCACACTCCTGACCTCAATTTCATTGAGCCACTCTGGGGAGACCTCAAACATGCAGTTCATGCAAGACAGCCCAATAATTTACGGGAACTGGAGGCTTTATGCCAGGAAGAATGGGCAGCTTTACCGTCTGAGAAGATAAAGAGCCTCATCCACAAAAGACTTCAAGCTGTCATTGATTTTAAAGGGGGTAATACACTGTATTAAGAACTAGAGTATGTAAACTTTTGATCATGGTCATTTGGGTAGTTTGTGTATTTAATAAAAAAATTGAATATCTAAAACTCAAATGAATTTTACCGACCCGAAAACTCAAATCAAGTTTTTTCCCAGAATAAACAAATTTCAGGAAGGCTAATAACATCTTCAAACTGGTCACTCGACCTCTAACATTGACATATAAATGAACTCGGCAGGTTTAAGTTAGCAGATAGTCAAATTTGAATCTTGAAAAAATCTTGTTAAATCGTTGAAATTCCAATTCGGATAATAATTCATCAATTCTAATTTGAGAGTTTTGACCAAAAGAATTTGAAATTCAAATTGGAATTTCCAATTGGACCATTCATAAATATGTCCCTTAAACTCTAGTTACATCCAGTGTAAGTTTAGAAATATGAACCTATGAGAAAAATGGATAAATGCCATTACTTTGTGGGATACCACTTGCTAATACAGCCTGTCAGTGACTGACAGCTTTATGAAGGTCTTTGTGTAGCTATATCATTTAAAATTAAAGCTATTGAAGGTAGATTTAGTGATAAGCTGACATATACATGTCAAGGCACTGTCTGTTTGATGTGAGCATGTCACACAAGTCATGCAACAACAATAGGTCTGCCAGCTGTCACCTCCTTTGGTTCTTGCTGTCCTTCTGCATCAAGCAGTGCCCTGTCCAATGCAAGCACATTTTGAGGTCTGTCAAATGCTTCCCTTGACTAACTCCACAGCACACCTGTCGTGCACTTTCACGAGACTGTGTAGTTTTCAGCATGAAGGGCTCTAGATTTTAATTTAACTATAAGTATGCCTAAAAAGAATCAATATTTATAGATATATATTTTTATTATATATTTTTTATTTATTTTTATCTATCTATCTATCTATCTATCATCTATATGGCAAAGTTTAATACAATAGATAGGAGTTTGAAAAAAAAAAAACTTTAAATTTTCTAAGTCCCAAAAAAAAAAAGCTGGAGTCTTTTACTTTGTTTAGGGTGATAGTATGAAAATTTGAGTAATTTTTTTGGGGGATACCCTCCTTCCCCTCTACATTTCCTAACATATGGCAACTCAACTATACAGTGGGCACATGCTTAGGGCAATAGGACAACTTTATTTTATTAAAGGTTTCCTGGGCTCATAGTGTAATGTAGTGGCTGTAACATATACTACTTTCGTAAATGCGATTTCCCTAACCAAGTAATGGTAGCACAACGTTGCTATTTTTCACCTCCCTGAGCACAAATTCGCATTTTTGTGAATTAGTGGTGGACTGGCAAAAATTCGCCCGGATGAATTGCGGTGAATGCATCGCTAGCGAATTTCCACACTTTAGTGAATTTGCCCTATAGACAGTGTCGGACTGGCCCACAGAGATACCAGGAAAACTCCCGGTGGGCCCAGGTGTCAGTGGGCCCTCTTACTTCTAACAATTTGGCCCATTTCATATTCATACCCTATTTCTTTATGTTAAAAAAGAGGCTTGATAATGAAAGAATATAGTATAGTGAGTAGATCTAAAAGAATAGGAGAATAAAGAGGTTAAGTGAGGAGAGAAGGAATAAGTTGGGCCTAGGGTTGCCACCTTATCTGGAAAAAAATACCGTCCTTCCTATATGTTTTATCTTTTTTCCCTATTAATAACATTGGGATCAAGCATCATTTTTACCGGCCAGGCCGGTAAAATACTGGTCAGGTGGCAACCCTAGTTGGGCCCCTGGTCTAAGGATTTCTGGTGGGCCCCTGGCATCCCAGTCCGACACTGCCTATAGCATCCTATTTGGCCATTTAAACTGATAACTTCATAAAAATTCAAATGTCGTCTGTACTATTTATTAAGCATCAAAAGTGTTCAAACAGTTTCCAGTGTCAAAAGGGACTTTATATCAAAAGTCTATTACATGTTTGACCAATCCAAAATAGTCATTTTCAGCAGTTATTCCAAAAGAATTTTCCATAGTGTGGTCCAACACTAGAAACAGTAATCATGGTTAATGGCAGCTTTAGGAAAGCAAACAGAAACATAATAAATAGTAGGATTAAGGGGAAAACATGCAGTGTTTGTATAGTTTGGGGGTGGTGGATGATGTCACTTTTGGCAAATTACATTTTTTTTTAATATAATTTTTTTTTTAATATAAATACAAGAAACGGTAAAACAAATGAAAAGCTGTGAGTTGGAATACTTTTCTAAATAAGCCCCATCATTTCTGTGGCTGAAAATGAAAATCTGTTTCAGATTTTTGCTGTGCTTATAAAAACAAATTTCAAGTGAGAATATAAGTTAACCTTACATCAAAAGTTGTACGTAGGTTGGAGGAAGTTACATCACTTGAATAGTGGCAGGATACTGAGACTCAAGCTTACCTGAGTCTAAAGCAGCAAAGTCTTGGAGATGCTCCACAGTGTCATCATGGTTTGTGTGTGTTCATTTTTGAGTATCACATAATGTGGTGGGATGACACAGCAACAAATGTTGCTGTATTTAACCCCATTGAAAAAAACAGTTTTTGCCTTGCTGAAATGCATGCAACCATTTTGTCTGTGCATTCCTTTAATTTCTGAGGCTTATATTTTACTATGTTGTGCAGCAACCTGTACAGACCTGCAGTTGGTGGAAATGACTGTACATTGCTGAAGAGTATGCAGTGCAGTCTGAATCACCTATTAAAATCAAAGACTATTTTCTGATTGCTTGTTGTGGGTTACTGCAAATGTGTTATCAAATAAACCCAAACTTGTAGACTTTATAAATGTAACACATGGATATTTTAATGTGATATTAAAAATACCTGCTCTTACTACAGACTGACCTGCAAACATGTGCTTTCCTACTCATAATAAAATGCATAGTTCAGTAGGAGAAATAATACCTATCTTTATGATATACTTATATGTTTATTAAGATAGCTAACATAAGTGCAGAAAATGCACACACATATATATATGTGTGTGTATATATATATATATATATATATATATGTGTGTGTGTGTGTGTTTGTGTATGTGTATATCTATATATATCTATCTTTATATACAGTTGTGCTCATAAGTTTACATACCTTGGCAGAATTTATGATTTCTTAACCATTTTTCAGAGAATATGAATGCTAACACAAAAACTTTCTTTACTCATGTTTTTTTAAATCATAATCACTGCACAAACTACCCAAATGACACTGATCAAAAGTTTACATACCCCAGTTCTTAATACCGTGTATTGCCCCTTTAACATCAATGACAGCTTGAAGTCTTTTGTGGTAGTTGGGAATGAGGCTCTTTATCTTCTCAGACAGTAACCTCAATGATATTGAGGTCAGGTGACTGAGATGACCTCTCCAGAACCTTCACTTTAATTTGCTGTTGCTAATGACAGGTCGACTTGGCCTTGTGTTTTGGATCATTGTCATGTTGGAATGTACAAGTACGTCCCATGCGCAGCTTCCGTGTACAAATTTTCCTCCAGTATTTTTTGTATTTCACCTGAAGTTATTTGTGGGTTTTTCCTTGCAACCCGAACAATTTTTCTGGCAGTTGTGGCTGAAATTTTAGTTGGTCTACCGTGGTTTGGTTTAAACAGAATCCCTAATTTTCCACTTCTTAATTAGAGTTTGAACATTGCAGCTTGGCATTCTAAATTCCTTTGATATTTTCTTATATCCCTTTCCTGTTTTATAGAGTTCAA
>CM044444.1:32711510-32727422 GCA_024363595.1 Xenopus borealis | reverse complement strand
GGACTAAGGTACATTAATCTGGGGGGGCTGTTTAGAGCAAATTTACAGATAGAAAAAAAAGTTTACTTGTTCTTTAAATATTATTCAATGCTTGAGTGAGTTGAGGCATTGGCTGTAAGTGGCAAGGCAGTATAAAGTTCAATGGGATATTAATATAATCAGACACTGCTTGTCATTCTTATTTAAAAACCTTATTCTGATTGTCTCTTTTGGGAAGGAACAGAAAAACTTGAAGAGCATAATTTGAAGGAAATATGGTAGAAATTCAATAAAGGCTTATGATTATTTGTTTAAGCTTCGACAAATCTTTGTAGCTCTCCATATAGAGGTCTCTCATATTCTTCTACATCATTGTTTAAAGGAACAGTTCTGTGTAAAAATAAAAAAATGTGTAAATGGATAGCATGTAGGGGTGCGAGAAGAAATTTGGCAGGCATGATTTCGCAGCGAATTTTTGGAGTTTTGCTGCCAGCGAACTCTCTAAAAGTGGACATACACGGGCTTGGTCTATCAGCAGCTTATTGGCCCGTGTATGGGGCCCTCCAACGGGCTTTACCATTCGATATCTGGCCGACTTTCGGGCAGACTAAAAATCCTGTCGGATCGCGGCCACATCTGTTCCCGTCCTGTTGATGAGGTCCCGTGATCCGACCGACGTATCTTTTCTATTGCCTTAGGGTCCAACGATCGGATTACCCCGATATTGCCCACCTCAAGTTGGGCATATCAGGGAGAGATCCGCTAGTTTGGCAACATTGCAAAATGAGCGGATCTCTCCGTATATGGCCATCTACATCTTAACTCTGAGTTAGGCATGAAGGGGGCAACATGGGACATAACTGTTCAGTGAGTTTGCAATTATTTCTCAGCATTCAGCTCAGATTCAGAAGCAACAGTTATGACCCATGTGCCCCCCTCAAGCCCATGATTGGTTACTGCCTGGCAGGGCTGGAGCTAGGGCTAGGCAGAAGAGGAACGTGCAACAATAGGGGGGCACTGTGCAGGTACCTGTTCTGCTTACCCATTGTTCATAGTCACTTCCTTCTACTGCTTGACATACCCCTCTGCCACTTCCCCTCCCCACTCTGGCCCTTCCCTTTGCCTCTTCCCCTCTCAACTCCAGCACTCTGCCACTTCCCCTCCCCACACTGGCCTTTCCCGCTTCGGAGGGTTATTACCCTGAAATATTTTGTACTTTATTTTTGCTGAAATAAATGTGGCTTACTCCATCCCTATCTGTGTTGCCCCATGTTCTTATATTTTTTACCTGGTTCAATTTTTCCACAAATGTTGATACTGTTGGGATTGGGAGTACAGAAAAATATCTAATGAAGGTTAGTACACCCATAGGTGTGCTTGTTCCATTTCTTTATCTAAATGTGATGCACTCATATAATGACAAGTGATAATTTATTCATGATTCAATTTTGTAATTCATTTTGATTATATTTTCCTGTGGTTTAGATCCTGTTAGAGCTCATTAATGTTTGATATTAATTAATATTAAAATATCAATCACAAATCTTGAAAACATTTTACCACTCGTCCAAATGGCTTCTTCAGATTAACTGAAGTGGTAGGGAATTCCCTAGCATTAAACCCTTGAGGGTAGTAAAGTCACAGACAGGTTATAAATGCTGGGGAATTCCCTACTGTGGTGTTTATACAAATGGCCTGCAGGTGTCACTGTGCATACACATGACTTTCTGTACACTTCACTTGGCTGTGCAAAGAACTTTGTGCACAAAGTTAAGTTGAGACCAGATGTAAAACCAGTACGCCAGAAATTGAGGCGATTGCCCTACTCTATAAGGGAGACTGTCTCACAGGAACTAAAGAAACTGGTAGAACAAGATGTGATTGAAAAATCAGAATCCTCTGAATGGATGTCACCAATTGTTGTAACAAAGAAGAAAACTGGAGGTATTTGATTGTGTGTTGATCTTCGTGAACCTAATAAAGCAGTTGTTATGGATAATCATCCCTTGCCACACATAGAGGAAATATTTGCAGAACTCCGAGGATTCTTTTCAATCCTGGATCTTCAGAGTGCTTATCATCAAGTATTAATGCATGAAGAAAGCCGAGAACTCACTGCATTTATCACGCATGATGGTTTCTTTCGGTTCAAGCGTGTACCTTATGGACTGGCTTCAGCACCAAGTTGTAGAATGCTACTTGGATGATATAATTGTCTACGCTCCAACTATGGATCTTCATGACAAGTACCTGGAAAAGGTTCTGAAATGCATTGATTAAGCAGGACTCAAACTGAACATTTCCAAATGCCACTTCAGACTCATTCAGACTGTCATTTCTGGGTCATATCATTTCACAAGAGGGATTACTGCCTGATCCTGACCATGTCAACCCGGTTACACATGCACCTACTCCATCTGATTTCCAGACCTTACGAGCTTTCTTAGGTCTTACTTCATGGTTAGGGATGGCGCGAACCGCGGAAAAAAAGTTTGTGAACATGTTCGCGAACTTCCGGAAAATTGCGAACGGTTCGCGAACCCCATAGACTTCAATCGGAAGGCGAACTTTAACTGCTAAAAAAGACATTTCTGGACAGAAAAATGATTTTAAAGTTGTTTAAAGGGTGCAACGACCTGGACAGTGGCATGCCAGAGGGGGATCAAGGGCAAAAATGTATCTGAAAAATCCATTGTTGACACAGCGCTGCGTTTTGTGCTGTAAAGGGAAAAAAGTCACTCAGGTGGTGGTTGTGGACACTGTAATATTATTGATATTTAGACAGAATGTGAACAAGCTCACACAGCTAGATGGCAGTTGTTTGAAGAACACACTGGGCAAAAAATGCCTACAGGGCAAATAATGGCTACAAGGTCAACGTATACACTACTACAGCGGTGGATACGGATTACGTAAAATATATTATGGCTGCTTGAAAAAAGTCACTCAGGTGCTTTTTCTGGAGAGGGTAATATTATGGATATTTAGACAGAATGTGAACAAGCTCACACAGCTAGATGGCAGTTGTTTAAAGAACAGTAGATTACTAGCCAGCAAACTTACTATCCACTGTCCCCCACTGTCCCTGAAAACAGCTCTCTCCCTACACTATCTCTTCCAAGCACACACAGGCAGAATGAAAAAACGCTGCAGGGCTTCGGTTTTTATAGGGAAGGGGAGTAGTCCAGGGGGTGTGGGGGTGGTCCAGGAGGGAGAGCTTACTGATTGGCTGCCATGTATCTGCTGGTCTGGGGGAGAAATGGCAAAAGAAAAGCGCCAACTAAGGCGAGCACGAACAGCCGATGAACAAGTTCATGGTATTCTAAGTTTATTCCCAACTATGCTTCAGTTGTGGAGCCACTTAGAACACTACTACGTGGAACTTCAAGTCTGGTTTGGTCAGAGACTGCTCAATATAGCTTTGAAATAATGAAGCAGTTAATTGTGAACAGTCCAGCACTAGCTTTATTTGATCCTGCACTACCCACTGTGGTTACTGCAGACTGGTATTGGTGTAGTTCTCACACAGATCCATGCTGATCATTCAGAGAAAACTGTTGCATCTGCATCCAGAACACTTACAGAGACAGAGCATAAGTATTCAGCTGTTGAAAAATAAGCTCTAGCGTGTGTTTGGGCAACAGAAAAATGGAGAACCTACCTATAGGGTAGAGAATTTTCCTTATGCACTGACCATAGCCCTTTAACTGCACTACTTACAACACAGGGACTAGGAAGAGCTGGAATGCGTATAGCTAGATGGTCAGCAAGGCTACTGAATTTCAACTACAAAATGCAATACAAATCAGGTTTGAAAAATGTTACTGCCGATTGTCTGTCACGTTTACCTTTACCTGCAGCTTCTGATACACTGGATGAGGACCTAGAAATTGTAGCACTGACTGATTTACTATCATCTACAGTTACAGCTGCTGATTTTAAGCAAGCTTGCCTCACATGTCCAATCCAAGTTAAACTACGGGACATCTTACAAAACAAATGGCCAAATGCTGAGAAGAAACTCAGTTCTGATATTCAACCTTACTACAGGATTAGACACGAGCTGTCCTTAGTAAATGGCTATGTTGTCCGTGGAGCTCACAGTTTATTGGTACCAGAAACCTTGAGAGAAAAGCTCATACAAATTGTACATGAGAGTCATCAAGGAATTGTACGTACAAAACAAAGACTGCGATAACTGTACTGGTGGCCGGCAATGGATGCCGATGTGGTAACTGCCATTCATTCTTGTGTTACTTGTCAGAATCATGACAAAACAGCTATCACACCTACACCACCACTTCAACCAGTATCATTCCCTGATACAGCATGGAAAAACTTGCTAGTGATATTGTGGGTCGTTTTGCAGATGCTCCTATAGACTGCAGATTAGCTATTAGTGATGGGTAGTGATGGGCTAATTTATTTGCCAGGGGCGAATTCGCGGCGAATTCCCGCGATTCGCCGCTGGCGAATAAATTCGCGAAACTGCCCCAAAAATTCTCCCAAAAAAATTCGCCGCTCACAAACGAGTCGCGCGTTGTTTTTTACGCAACGCACCGAAAACGACGCGATGCGCGCCGAAAATTACGCGACACGTCGGAAACAACGCGACGCGTGTCAAAAACGACGCGACGCACGTCAAAAAACGACGCGCGACTCGTTTCGCGAATCGTCGAAAAATTCGTGAATAATAGTGATGGGCGAAACGCCCGTTTCGCCCATCACTATTAGCTATAACTCTGATAGACTATTACATTAAATGGCCAGAAATTGCATTTGTTTCTCATGTAACATCAGCTACAGTAATAACATTTCTGTCTACAGTCCTCAGCAGAGAAGGAAATCCAAAGGCGTTAATATCAGACAACGGACCACAGTTTGTCTCATATGAGTTTGAATCCTTTCTGAGAGAGAGGAATATTGTGCATAGGAAATCTTTAGTGTATTACCCACAAGCAAATGGAGAAATCGAGCGATTCAACAGAAGTCTGAAAGAAGCACTACAGACAACAAATCTTACTGGGAAATCTTGGAAAGTATTTACAACAGAGTTCCTACATAATTACAGAGCAACATGCCATGCAACGACCCAATCCTCTCCAGATGAATTATTACATGACAGACAGATGCGCACTAAGTTACATGTTGCAGACATCAAACTTCCAGCAAATACTGTTCTTACAAACTCATCTACTGCTGACTTGTCAAACATCAACAAGCCAAATGCCAGGCTTATACTGACAGAAAACGTGGTGCAAGAGAAGTGCACTTTCAGCCTGAATCTTTAGTCAGAATTAAGAAACCAGGAATACTGAAACAAGGACAATCTAAATTTACTACACCACTTGAAGTGAGACGCCAGCGAGGACCATACACATGTGAACTGTCTGATGGACGCATATGGAATGCAAGTCATCTTGCTCCTGTAAGATATGAATTTGGAGACGTTCCATTTGACGAAGGACATTTTCCTACTCCTAATGCTAACCACAATAGGCCTGAAGAAAGTGAACCTATGAGGCATACTGAGAGAATCCAAAAACTACCTGCATGGACCAAGGACTATGTCATGTAAAGAATGTATATATTGCTTTAAGAAACATACTGTTTAATTGTTACTGTTTATTATATTTGTCCAAATGCTTTCCTACTATAGGGGGAATATGTGGTGTTTATACAAATGGCCTGCAAGTGTCACTGTGCATACACAGGTCTTTCTGTACAGCTTGAAAGTGAAACTAAGACTTACTGCTGTTATGTAATGGGTGCATGAACCTGCTAATAAAGCAGTTATAGTCTCCTTATCCTCGGCTACCAAACACAACACCTATCACATCAGTTGAACTAAAGAAGCCATTTGGATGAGTGGTGGAATGTTTTCAAGAAAGTCTATATGGGACATATTTATTATGCTGTGTAAAAAAACTGCAGGATAATACACCACTGATTGCCATGATTCACTGTGTTAAAAATTGCTACCTTTTTTTAAAGAAAGCATACCTGTGGTCTCAACTATACCAATAGGGTCTGCTTCCTCTACAGTTACGCCAGTGGAGTAGTTACATAGTTACAAAGTTAAATTGGGTTGAAAAAAGACAAAGTCCATCAAGTTCAACCCCTCCAAATTAAAACTCAGCATACACACACACACACAAAACCCTCCAATCTTTCACAGAACTGAGTAAACAGTTATACCAGATAGTAAGTTGCATACATATTGACACATCTTGCACCTGTGGTATAAGAAGGAGCTCACATACAGGACATGAGGGGAACTTAAACAACTAAAACTATTGCATGCATTTGAACTGATAAACCAGCAATTGTCCTCGCAAAAGGAACCCTGCACTTGCCAATTCTGTGCCTAGGTTTATCATTAGTAAGCAGTAATATGTAATTTCAGAGTAGAGTCCTGCAGTGGGTCGGTTACCCCCAAAATCCTGCGGTACCCTGCGGGTTGCATATAGAAGTTCCGGGTGAGGGTATAGAAGCGGGTAGGTGGTTCTGCTGGTTTGCGGGTTGAGGGTCGAGTTGCGGATGGTCACCATAGCGATTTTTACGTCTTTTTTTGAGCATTTCTACTACCGATGATGTCACTTCCAGTTTACAATGATAGCACTTCCTGTTTTACTCCTTTTTTTATGATCAAGGCCACTTCCGATGATGTCACTTCCGGTTTACAATGACAGCACTTCCTGATTCTTGATGGTCAGTGGGTTGCGGGTCCGCGTTGCGGATCGCGGGTCGCAGGTAAGAGTCCTGAAAAATGGACCTACGCAGGACTTTATCTCAGAGCATTCAGAGTAATTTATTAGATTGGTGATCTAAATTTATAATGCATCCCTATGTAAGATGGAGATTCAAAATCTCTGCCCTCAGCCAGGAATATGTTTTTAGGAATCTGTTCTATACTGTAAAATGAAGGATTGACAAATGTTAGAACATAGGTTATAGGAAAGAAATGTAGAGTGAACATGTGGCTGTTACATGGAAGCCTGGATTGCAGGAGAATAAAATAAAAGAAACTGGAATATGTACAGTATATAAGATAAAATAGATAAAGGGGCAGAATTATTAAGGTTCGAATGCTAAATATGAATTTTTAGAATTTAAAAGCACAAACTCAAATGTAAATTCAAATGTGAGATTTATCACATTTATCACATTTCAACCCTGGAAACAGTTGTAATTTGAGTTTGTCACCTGAAACCTGCTGAGTTCATTTACAAGTCAATAGCAGAGGTCCATTGAACCATTTTAATATGTTAATTGCCTTCCTGGCATTCAAGTTTTTTTGTGGGGAAACTTGATTCTTATTCATTTCAAATTGATTCAAATTTTCAGGTCTTTTGTATTCGATTGAATATTAGAAGTGTTTTTTTTTTTCTTAAATAACTTCCCATTCAAGTTGTTAGTAGAATTTATTAGAGGTAAAAAAAATTCACATAACTACGAAATTCGACCTTTGATAAATCTGACCCAAAGTTTGCATGTATTTAGAATGCACTGTTTATTATGACCACTGAAAACTGGAGAGTACACTTTTTCTCCAGATTGTTTAACTAAGTTGAGTTGATTTTTTTTTACACAAAGTTCTTGTTCTGCTGTGTGATTCTTACATATTAGATATTGGCCTGTTCCTTAGCTGCTTATATAATAAATGACTGTACCAGCAACCAATTCCCAAGCCATCACTATTTCTTATCTTCAAATGGCCTTATGATACAAACATTAATTCAGTTCATTGTTGGCTAAATTCATTTCTCAAAAGAAAAGAAAAATAGGGTAAAAATGCGAAAATAGCACGCTGTGCCAATTTCCATAACAATTCAGGATCAATATAAATGATACAGTTTACAATTCCTACAATTCCATGCTGAAGACAATACACAGTCAATAGAATTATGCAGCCAGCACATAATATAGTAGCTTGGCATTGTAAGCTTTGCATTCTGGTTGGAATGGAAATATATCATACACCAAAATCAGACAGTTTGGAATATAAGGTGCTATATATACAGTATAAGGTGTTGCATACTGCCACATTCAGCACTGTGTACAAATTAAACATTATGCTAATATTAATAAACATTGAATTAAGTAACCCAACTGGGGTCCAACAGCAAGGAGATGTGACTCATATTTGATTTGATTCCATCAGCTTCTGTATGTGAAACAGATGATGTTGTTGGCTTTACTTGCCACTTTTATCTTGCAAAGCACTCAAAACATTTAAAATGTGTTTGAAATATTGTCTACAGTATGTGTCCTTAGCACAGTTATCTAACTTGCTTTACTATAAAAGGTTTCCTGCTGATGTTATTTGATTTTTAGCATGTCATTTCATCTTTTTATGTTTCATCATCTGCATCCTACTACTTGTAGCTTGTAAGTCTGTATGCCAGTTGTTTCACTGCCATTATCTATAGCTCTCTGTAATATGTCGGCCCACCATAAATAATGTAGTAGAGCAACCAGTGATCCTTTCTTTCATTGTCTCTCACATTAGCTCATATATCATTATAAAGGGACTGAGATGTTTGCAATCACTTTTAATGCTTGACAGTTTTATTTGCACTAGACTTTTTGCATTGCAATTAAAGTATAATGTATAGCATTTGTCTTCTACATGAAACTTCTTGAACTGTTCCATATTAAAGGAATTCTGTCATGATTTCTATGGTGTAGTTTTTATTTCTAAATTACACTGTTTACCCAGCAAATACTTTACTCTAACATGTAAAAGTTAATTCCTAACCCAACAAGTGCATTTTTGTTAGTTGTAACATTGGTGTGTAGGCAACCATCTCAGGCCATTTTTCCTCATCATGTGCTTTCAGAAAAAAACTGCACTTAAGGATGAAACAGCTTTCAGGCAGGCTACTCAATGTAACTGAAGGTGTCCAAGTGGGACATGGATTTGTACTATTGAGTGTTGTTCTTACATCCACCAGGGAGATGTTATCTGGTTACCTTCCCATTGTTCTGATGATGGTTTATGGGGAGGGGTGTGATATCACTCCAACTTGCAGTGCAGTAGGAAATAGTGACTGAAGTTTATCCAAGCACAAGTCACATAACTGGGGCACCTGGGAAACAGACAATATGTCTAGCCCCTTGTCAGATTTAAACATTAAATATAAAAAAAAAATCTGTTTGCTCTTTTGAAAAATGGGTTTCAGTGCAGAAGTCTGCTGGAGCAGCACTATTAAATAGTTACATAGTTAAATTGGGTTGAAAAAGTCAAAGTCCATCAAGTTTAATCCGTCCAAATGAAAACCCAGCATCCATACACACACACCCCTCCATAACCTCACATAAATTATATATGGCCATATACTAACTATAGAGTTTAGTATCACAATAGCCTTCGAAATCATCCAGGCCCCTCTTAAAAGCATTAACAGAATCAGCCATCACAACATCACCCAGCAGTGCATTCCACAACCTCACTGTCCTCACTGTGAAGAACCACCTACGCTGCTTCAAATGAAAGTCCTTTTCTTCTAGTCTGAAGGGGTGGCCTCTGGTGCGATGATCCTCTTTATGGGTAGAAAGGTCCCTAGCTATTTATATATAATGTCCTCTAATGTATTTGTAAAGTGTAATTATGTCCCCTCACAAGCGCCTTTTTCCCAGAGAAAACTACCTCAACCTGGAATCATAATTTAAGTCTTCCATCCCTCTAACCAGCTTAGTTGCACATCTCTGCACTCTCTCCAGCTCATTTATATCCTTCTTAAGGACAAGAGTCCAAAACTGCACTGCATACTCCATATTAGGCCTTACTAGGGATCTATAAAGAGGCATAATTACTTTTTTTTTTACTTTGAGTTTATGCACTGTTTTATGCAAGACAGAACTTTATTTGCTTTAGTAGCTACAGAATGACACTGCCAGAATTAGACAACTTGTTATTGTTAAAAACCCTAAGATCCTTCTCATTTAAAGAAACTCCCAACACACTGCCATTTAGTGTAAAACTTACATTAACGTTATTTTTGCCAAAGTCAATATTGATAAATGATGCGTTTTGGGGGAAAAAAAACGTTTTGTACAGTAAGAAACCTGATAATTTAAACCGCAACAGAATCTTTAAAATTAAGTAATACAATAGTATTTGTTTAAACTGCTTTAATAAGACATACATCTAGCACCAAAATATTCTCCATATTATGGAAGGTTAATGCTGTAGTCCACCACCCATAATAGTATTTGTTTAAACTGCTTTAATAAGACATAAATCTAGCACCTAAATATTCTGCATATTATGGAAGGTTAATGCTGTAGTCCACCACCCATAAATTCCTAAATCAACACTGCACAATAAAATATTTTTCAACAGCAGCCACATTGATACAAGAGGATCCTCCAATAAGAATCCTCCACTTTAATCACTTGACTGTCTATTCTTTGTTTCACACAACCATCACTGAAATCATTACATATTTTATCTACCAGTGAATAACAGTTTTGTAATTGTGCAACAAACAATAAATCTAAGATTAGGAATTTGACCTGCATTTGAATAAATATGTAATCCTAATAGCCTAATGAATATAATTAAAACAGAATACTTTCTTAATTGTCATATTTACAGAATTTTCCCATTTCTGCTCTTAAATGGCAGGCAGGTCATTTATATTACAACATAATAACTCTATGCTACATGAATATTAATACACTGTTGCCATTACTACACTTTTTACTAATGTTTCCTCTAGTTTTAAAGGTTGATGGGTTAATAACTTTTGAACATAAACATAATTGGCTATCCATTACTGGATTAATAAAGGAAATTAACACTGGGCTATTATGATTTGGTATCAGGCAGTACATATTCATAACTTACTGCACAGACCCATGCCTGTCCAGGTGATTGGAGGAAACTATTATTTCCTCAGGTTATTTAAAATATGTGTTCAGTGTCCTGGCATCTGGAGGCTTAGAAGAGCTTTCGGTGAAGAATGGGCTTTACAGTAAGACCCCATGATTGGTCACTGCTGCTCTTGCTCTCTGAAACTAGTGGTCTATGTGAAAGAGAGGGTGGCTGAGAGAGCTGAAGAGTAGTGATGGGTGAATCAAACCGCGAATTTCCAGCGAAATTCGTGAATTGGCGAAAAAGTTTGCGAAACGAGTCGCGGCACGGTTTTGACGCGCGTCACGTCGTTTTTGGCACGTGTCGCGTCATTTTTGTCGCATCACATCAAAAAAGACGCGCAAATCGTTTTTTTTTTTTGTGAATTTTCGCTGGTGTTTCACGAATTTATTTGCCAGCAGCGAATCGTGGGAATTCGACGTGAATTCGCCCCTGGCGACTAAATTCGCCCATCACTACTGGAGAGCTGTAGCAGAACAAACATAACTGAAAACCTTTGAGGTATTGTTCCTTATTAACGTTTTAAGTGGAGAAACCAAGTCAACAGGAATGAGGTTCCATCCTCTGTTTAGTAACTGTGGATCTCTGTATATCTATCTATCTCTATAGTTTCATCATCAGGTCAAAGCTTTCTACAACATTTTTTAAATCATCTTTTTAGTTTTATTTGAATATTGGGGAATCTGACTGGCTGGCAAATGTTAGCTAAAGAAAGTAGGCTTATTTCCAAGGTAGAACAACTTGAATGCTATTGAAAAGAAATATTTTTCATTTTGATGTCAGTGGTTTCTTTTTACATGTATGGACTGTATCTGGTTGGTTTACCATGAATGAATCTTTGGTAGATTCAAAGGCAGTTTATTTGAGTTCAAAACTTTCCTGGTTGTCATTATTAGACATAACATCTAGATATTTATTCTTTCTGTTGTTCTTTACTAGCCTAGCTCATCTCGAGTTTGATTGTTAAGCTTCATCCAACAGTACATTACACCAAAGTCCTTTATGTGAGTTCTATTGAGCAGCGACATTGGGGAGAGCATGTAGCAGCATCAGTAAAAACACAGAGAATGTGTCACTAGGGAGCAGCAAACATGCCTTTCATTGATTTCTTCCTCATCTCCAAACATCTGTCTGTCTTAGAGCTAAAGCTGCACCAGCTTTTACCTGGGGATAAATTTTGATCTTTCAATGAAACAAAAGGATTTGACTGTTTACACATTATACCTGTGCCTATTGATTAAGTAAAGAATAAATATAGTTTTGGTAACTGACACCAGAAACAGATTGATTGCAAATCAATCTCTTCGTGTCTTTTGTCTTTTTATAATTAAAGAGATACTGTCATGGGAAAACATGTTTTTTTCAAAAAGCATCAGTTAATAGTGCTGTTCCAGCAGACTTCTGCACTGAAATCCATTTCTCAAAAGAGCAAACAGATTTTTTTATATTTCATTTTGAAATCTGTCATGGGGCTAGACATTTTGTCAATTTCCCAGCTGCCCCTGGTCATGTTACTTGTGCCTGCACTTTAGGAGGGAACTGCTTTCTGGCAGGCTGTTGTTTTTCCTTCTCAATGTAACTGAATAGTACGCAGTGGGACATGGGTTTTTACTATTAAGTGTTGTTCTTAGATCTACCAGGCAGCTGTTATCTTGTGTTAGGGAGCTGTTATCTGGTTACCTTCCCATTGTTCTGTTGTTATGCTGCTGGGTGGGGGGTGATATCACTCCAACTTGCAGTACAGCAGTAAAGAGTGATTGAAGTTTATCAGAGCACACGTCACATGACTTGGGGCACCTGGGAAAATGACAAAATGTCAGATTTTAAAATGAAAAATTTTTTTTTTCCCATGACAGGATCCCTTTAAGCTTTTTGACACTAAAGCTATTTTGAAGACTCCCTTTCATCTGTTCTACAAATGCAGTGGCTGGAGTTCAGGAATAATCACTTGTTGCACCAGAACAGTGTAAAAAATATATATATATATATATATATTCAGATGACTATGGTCATTAGTATTACTGAAGCTTTTTCTCTTTAGGGCTGAAACAAGCAATGTCAACAACTTCTATTCATCAAAATACAACATTTGATTTGGCAAGTGCCAATGATCCACATTATGAAATCAGATCTGGCAGAATTATTGTGCTTAATAAAACTAAAAATAAAAAATGTAAAAATTAATGTTGAATTTGTCTTTTAGAGGAGAATGAAATCCCCACTTGAATTTTTAACTCATTGCTCCTCCCCCAATAGAGAACCACCCTAACCACCTCAGTGACTGCCCTGAAAATTCTCTGCCCCCATGTTGTAATTGCAGAGCTGTGCAGTGGGGTCAGTAACCACCATCTTCAGCAGTTTCAGAGCCGTTTTCTGGTTTGTGGACTGCTGACCAGGAGCATGTACATTAGGACCAGATAACATTTACCATCTGTAATTGAGAATTCATATTCAATTTTGGAATGATGGAAGGTAGCATGATTTGTAGAAATAACTGGACAGAATTAACTGATACTGACACTGAAGTGTAATTAAGTTATTGAAGCAGAGTTCATTGGAACTGGACAAAAATTGCAGGCAAGAAGAAAATTAAGGGGTGACAAAAAGGAAACCTAAATTTCAGGAACTACTTATCATATCATACACCTATATGTAATACATGTACATAAGAAAATGAGCTTTGGTTACCCTATTGTGTGCATGTGATAAAGAAAGTTCCACAGGATTAGGATCTACTAGGTATAGTTACTAAGTGTATGAGTTCAATGGGGCAGATTTACAAAAGGAAGAAGTGGCTAACGTGGCTAGTGAAAGAGGTTGCGGTGATTCACACTCTATCTGGCGAATGGACATTTTGTGGAATTGAATTCATTTCTAGCACATTGAATCAGTAATAATTGTGTGTGTTGGTGCAATCCACTTAGGCTAGTGGCAGACAAGCAGATTCGGGGAGATTTAGTTGCCAGGTGACTAATTGCCTCTTCAGCCCGGTGACAATCTCCCTGAACTGTCTTTAATTAATTGAGCATTAATGAGCTCATCGGCACGACTCAGTTTGTAAGGACATGTATGGTGGCAAAGTACATCTAAACAAATTTGCACCCATTTTAGTTCTTTGCACTTGTTTTTAAATATAAGCCATTCAAATTCTTAAGCACAAAGTCTGATTTTAAATGGAAAATACGAACATATGATCGAGTGTTTTAAGATAGAATCTGATAATTAATGCCGCTAATGAATTAATTGTTGATTTAATGCCTACATAATTATCTAAGTAACCTTCGCTGGCCCATTTGCACTGTATATCCTTCTCTTGTTCTTGAGGCAGTTTTAAAGCCATGTAATTGAACTGCATATTACTCACACATGAGGATGCAATCTAGCAGCCGGGCTACTTTTAATGTCTTTGTACTCCAGCTTCATTAATAACAGTAATGCCAGCATCACTTGCGCTTAAATAGCCTAATTTATCAACAAGCAATTTAGCGGGCAGCCGTGGCAGGGATACAGATAACCAGACGTGACAGGACACCTACTTTCTACCTGACAGTGCTGTTTTTCCTTCCAAAAAGGAGGAGTTAATCTGCCAATAGAGAAAATGAAAAGCAAAATATGCATTGCATTGCAAAGGTTCTGTTTATTAATGTTTAGAGAAATGACACCAGTTAATGATAGTCTGTGCTGGCTTGTAGAGGGTGCCAGTCTGCAAGTGATAGAACACATCAAGCTAGGTTAAGGAAATAATGGTTTTGGTAACAGTGCAGTGTAATGAAAAGGCTGAAAGACACTTGTATAGTTTCAATGGCTGAAGGTACACTGATAACTCTGAACTCTGTCATTAATTACTATAATTGCCTTGCCAGCACATCAAGAACATACACTGCACACTTGAAGATTATGAAGTCAGGGCTAAGCATAAAGGATGTCTTTATATGAATGTAACTGAAACAATCCAGAATTAATCTTATGCTTACAAGACTGCATTTTAAGTGGCTAAGATATTGGGACTCATTCTGTCTTCCCAAAATGAGGTGTCCAATAAATATAATTTGGGAGTCTTATCCTTAAAGAAGTTCCCAGGGAAAACCTATATATATATATATATATATATATATATATATATATTTATATATATATATATAATATTCCTTACAAATGAAATTAAAGTGAACGTAGGACTGGCCAAAGTTCACTGTGACATAGAACAATATATGGACAAGCAACAACCTTTTTTATGTCATTTTATTGGATTGTTCTGGACTAACTACATGCAGCAAAGATCATAAGCATACACTTTGTTACCAGTGTACAAAAAAATATTGTGTCAATAATTTAAACTATGCACCTTATTTCTGTTTTCATGGAAAGACTAATTTAGGGATGCAGTGAATCCCATATTTAGTTCTGGATTCAGCTTAGCCTTTTACATAGCAGGAATCAGATATGGCCAAATCCAAAAGCCTGGAAGAACTCTGACCTCTATATAAAGCAAAAAGTTTGTGCAAACACAAAGCTTTTTCCTCCCTTTTAAGAGCACTGGGGTTTAATAAATCATGAAAGTTTTTTTTTTCTATGAAAAAGTTTTTTCCACTCCAACCAGAAAAAATCAGAGTTTAGTAAATAAACCCCTTAATGCATTGCAGACTGATGAGGTATGAATCAATCGTTGAAAACTGAAAGAATAAAAAATTTGATTTCTATTCAAAGAAAACTGGCATGCCTTGCGCATTGTGTAGAAACGATACTGAAAGGACTTGATAATGTTTATCATGCTATAGACATAATCATGTGAAAGGGCATGTGAGGCACAGATGAAGTTAGAGAAGACTTTGCAACTCAGTTCACCTTTTTCTGATGATCCCTTTGCAGAAAATTGGATTATCATCCTTTACTTGATGGTGAAATAAACATTGAAATTATCAAATTGGTGTAAGTGTTCTACCACCTATGCCTCCATATAACATAGGACTGTCTTGCTGGGACAATGTGTCTGTGTGTAGGGATGGCGCGAACTGTTCGCCGGCGAACTAGTTCGCGCGAACATCCGGTGT
>CM044444.1:32604753-32704201 GCA_024363595.1 Xenopus borealis | reverse complement strand
CTGGAAGTTCGCGAACATGTTCGCGAACTTTTTTTCGGCGGTTCGCGCCATCCCTATCTGTGTGTGACCGGTGTTTTCCCCACAAAGGTAAAACTTATCGAGACAGGCTACAAGCTGCTATTGTTCTCTACCTAGTGCAGTGATTTTCAACCTTGTGCCTCCAGCTGTTAAGAAACTACAAGTCCCAAAATGCATTTGCCTGACTGTGGCTGTCAGACTCCTTCATTGCATTGTGGGACTTGTAGTTCCTTAACAGCTGGAGGCACAAGGTTGAAAATCACTGACCTAGTGAACAAATAATACAGATATAAAGTTTTATTTTTTACATGTAATAGTTTAAAATATGATTATTAGGAAAGTTTGTCTATCCACTGGTATCTTGAATAAGATTACGGAGGGGAATCTAGGTATTTAGGTATGAAGAAGAAAGGAATCCCCCCTAAATCAGGTGTTGCAAGACAATGGCTTAACCGTGATATTTAGGTAGTTGGTTCAATAATAAAGTGCTAATACAAAGTGAGGTTACCCACCTTCTAACTTGAGGTGGCGTAGTGCTAGAATTGTAAAGTGACCAAGTGCAATAAATTAAATAATGAAGATTGTATAAATTAACAATCATTCATTCCCCCACATAAGTGTTAAAGAATTATTTAATTAGTGAAAATGATTAAAATCTGTTCTATTGTATATCATGATTCCGTGTAAAAATAATCAATTCATCTGATGAAAAACCTAACTCCAATTAATTCAATAAATTTTTACAATGAATCTATATATAAGGATAATTTCATCCAAAAAAAAAGAAAAAAAAATTCATATAATAACTGGATTACAAGTATCAGTAATGAAATGGAATAAATGAGAAGGTGGTGAAGTCCCGTAAGAACTGTCTGAATTTTTGCTGACTTCAGGACCCCACAAAGATGTAGAAGTCTGCAACTCAGGGACTGTGGTCTCGAAAATTAACTAGATCTAGCCGGTAAGAGGCTAACTATTAATCTCTGAGAGCAATAGAAAGAAAACATTTTAAGAATAAAGAGTTGTAATCGCTAGAGCCAAGGAATCAAAGGTTTGAGTCCACAAATTTTTTAAAAGAGACCACCAAGGTTTAAGCTAAAATGGTATGAACAATCTTTAAAAGAAGAGCTGCCTTGCGGACTCAAACCTTTGATTCCTTGGCTCTAGTGATTATAACTCTCTTAGGGGTCTGTAATATACGTTGGTAACACAATAACTATTCGCAATTCGAAAAGTTAAGCCTTTGTGCGAACAAATTTAGTTTTGCTCGAATGCAATATACCTTTTGCAAACCCGCCAAACTGAAAAAGTCGCAATGTTTGCTCAAAAAGATTACAACACCTTCAAGCACTTCTTAAAGGACATGTAAAGTCTACATTTTCCTACCCTGTATATAAGTTGGGCATATCTTCCGCGCCCAAACTGCATCATTTGTACTGCATATACCCCCCTCTGTTTGCCAGCGCCATCACATTTTCCTAAAACAAATAGTAGCGTTCACCTGGCGGCCATTTTCCCTCTGATACATTATCATATGAAATAAGACATGTATGCTGTAAAGTCCATGTAATGCAGAATGCAGGTTTACACAGGCAAAACATACTTTGATAAAAAAAAGTT
Organism: Xenopus borealis; assembly: GCA_024363595.1. Lineage (NCBI taxonomy): Eukaryota > Metazoa > Chordata > Amphibia > Anura > Pipidae > Xenopus > Xenopus borealis. The sequence goes on along the minus strand of CM044444.1, from coordinate 32,702,563 downwards.
CTGCTGGGTTTGAGCACTGTAATTATTACGCTGAGCTCAGGAGAGGTGGTTAGGAGAAAAAAATAGCATCAGACAGTTTCTGTGGGAACCAGTGATGCTCTCTCTTCATAGGCTGTTAGTCTGGAGGGTGTGTTATGTAATCTGACCTGAGAGGAACTCACTGAGCCAAGAGCCAAAGGATATTCCTGAGGAAGGGGGCAGAGTGGTTTAGTGTAGTAGAAGGATTTGTAGCTGATAAAGGGGATACTGCAGCCTTACTGTTAACCTTTTAACAACCAGAGTGGCAGTTATCTAAAGATTTCAGAGACGCTGTTCATTGATTAAATTGAAAAGGGTTGACATGTCCTTCAAGAGTGTGCAATTATAATCCGCAATGCGCAATAACGATTCTCAATGCAATAACCGTCTAAGGAACAATATTACATTGTGAGATGTGGATTTTAACTCTTATTGGTGCAATGTTTTTCTCTTTGTGACTTTAATGACATTCTCCCTTTATTCTTAAACTGTTTTCTTTATTTTAAACTGTTTTCACTAATTAATTAAATAGTTCTTTAACACTTATGTTGGGGAATTAATTATCGTTCATTTTATACGATACTCATTACTTAATTTATTGCACTTGGTCACTTTACAATCCTAGCACTACGCCACCTCAAGTTAGAAGGTGGGTAACCTCACTTTGCATTAGCACTTTATTATTGAACCAACTACCTAAATATCATGGTTGAGCCATTGTCTTGCAACACCTGATTTAGGGGGTATTACTTTCTTCTTCATACCTAAAGTTTAAAATATGAGTGAATGTGATATTAAAATTAAAATCAAATTATTTCATGACAATGCTTTACCAGACAACATTTTAGTTATTCCCAAGTCTTTGCTAATATTGCACTTTACTTACTTGCCAAACTATATTTATCTTGTAAGAAAGTTGTTTCTAACCCCCCTTAACAAATATAATTGTGCTTTATTTGCTGCAGACAGTATTTTGCTCATTAAATAGCCACAGCACATTAAGTGTACCATCACAGGGAAATCTTTTGTCGAGACCTTTACCTCTGCTGCTAATGTTCTGGTGGGTGACTAAACACAGATTATTAAGAGAACCCTGAGCAATAGCTGATGCTGCAGTGAGGTAACGCAGGCTCCTGTCTGATGGCCATTGTATTATTATTGGTTCATCAGAAATACTGGCCACCTTAGGATTTTATAAATATGCTTTCTTGTAGTCAATGTATTTCTTCTATCAATTAATTTTTCCCCAGCTAAGCATGGGCGTGTAATATTTTTGGGTCGCCAGACAGTCTTTGAAAGTGAAAAGTATACTGAGCAAGAGGATAGTATTAGAAAAAGGATAAGGCATACTTAATTTGTATAAAAAGGGTCAGTGCAATGTTCCTTCTACATTTTATTGATGTCCTATAACTAAACTTGTACTAAGCATGGTTTGATATTTTCTGCCTATACAGATTATTAGAAAAGAAAGTTTTTCCTCTTGTAACTCTGTTCAGCTGACAATATGTACAATGAATTATAATTAATTTATATAATAAAATTAATTATAATTAATGTTGGTCCATTAGCCTGTGCCCCCCCCCCCCCGGTTTAATGTTAGCAACCTTTTAATACTTTTAGAATATTTATCAAAGATTGAAAATAGAATTCACTATATGCAAATTGAATATGCAAATTAGGACAAGGAAGTGCTAAAGAGAAAACTGCACGCACATTTATTAGGAATTGGATTTTTTGGATTTTTTAAAACATTTTTGGCACTGCCCTAACTGAGTACCTTTCCTGATTAAAGGTGATTGTTCACAAAATGTTTGAGATATTTAGCCTTTTTTTCAACAGCTCTCCATTTTGCAATATCAGCAGACTGGTTGCTAGGGCTCAAATTGCCATATGAACCATGCATTGATTTGAATACAAAAATATAATATAAATAGGAGAGGCCTAAATAGGAAGATGATTACTAAAAAGTACTAATAACAATACTTTATTCGCCTTACAGACCATTTGTTTTTAGATGGGGTCAGTGACAGAGTCAGAAGCAAAGCAAAGGCAAGTAATTCTAAAACTTTAAAATATAAATAAAAAGGGCGAGGAATTTGCTAGTCTATAACATACTAAAAGTTACCTCAAAGGAGAAGCAAGTATTTCACAGCAAATGGCAAATAATTCAGAATTTTATAAGCAACTAAGCATGCCCTAGGAGTTGGCAGCAGATAGAGATGTGCAGGTAAATTTTTCTTGCTTTTGGGTATATCTACTGAAGGATAAAAATATAACTACACAAATTTCCATAAACTATATAAGTCAGTTGGGGTAATGTAATATGTTTTGTTAATGCAAAAAACTTTCATTACCCATAGCGACCATGTTTGCGCCATTTTTGACTGAATAAAGACCTCATCAACTTCCTCCCAAAGTTTGTGACCAAATTGCTTTTGTGAACGTTTGCAGTGTATTTATTTTTATATCTAGTATAATGTTCTTGCGAGGTTTCATAATTAATACAGAAGAAAAGTATATTGATGATGCACAAAGAAATGAGGTTCTTTCCTTGGGAAGCTTGCATTTTATGTGGAACTCTAGTATTGATACATTTTATGTGGAACTCTAGTATTGATAATGAGAAGACACAGTATAATCTTTTTTTTTGTTTTTTGCTCTTGAAGCAGAAAATAGTTAAGCACATCACAAGCTAACATTTTATCAGTTTGGTAACTTTCACCAAAGTCACATTACATATTGAAGGCCTAACTGACCTTGGGTTATTAGACATTTGAATCTATACTTGGAACCTCAAATTTGTGCTTACAAATAACTATTGCAATAAATAATAGATATAATGGGATCAGCGAGGGACAGTTACGAAGCTGTATATATTCAAACAATACTCAAAATCCTTTATTGGACAAACATTGGCTTCATGAAGCTAGAAAGTTAAGTAGTACTATTAAATTGTACATTCTGTACTGTTTTAGTTTATTTGAGAGATCTTATACCAGTGCTGAACCATTGATGGAGCACAAATTTTTAAGAATATACGCAACATCCTATTGAATCCATTTAACCGAGACTGATGTTTTAGTTGCTGTTTTAAGTATATAAAAAATTGTTGTTTAAGAATGGTATTGGTGCTGCTTGTCTATTACAAACTTTAATTCAATAAAATGCCTGTAGGCTAATATGTGTTTAACTGAAAAAAGTGCATATTAAGAGTCCTGGAAAAATGTAATAAGAACATCACACAACACTAATTTTGTGCAGTTTCTCTAGCAATGTTAATTTAATTGTTCATTGAAGTGAAATATGTATCATCATTGTCATAGCTTTTGTAGATCTTTAAATATACCATATTTGACACATGGGAGAACTAAACATTGCTTGGTTGTGTGACTTGAAGATGGAGGTAGAAATGATACATTTTTTAAAAAAGGTTTAGCTTTTGTTTTGGTTAAGTAGGGATACATACCAGACCACCAAAACTGGATTTTTAGCTAATTTCTATTTTAACATAATTTCATACCAATAAATATTTTTCATTTAGCATTTCAAATTCATCTTTTTTTTATTTCTTCTTTATAATGCTACTGGTAAGTCTTTAGAAAAGTTTGCCATAATACTTTGTACCGTTTGTAGCAATATGTACAACATACTTTATTAATAAAATTATAAGGATATTTTGGTTTTGGGTTGCTAGTTTATCATGTAATAAACACTGTATTGCTACTACAAATCTGATAGAAATTAATAGAAAGTGGGTAAAGAATTCTGAGTTGAAGTCTAATAAATCTGCCCATGGGATTCAGATTTAAAAAAGTGTTTTTGGTGACAAATCTGATTTACCAGTTTAATGAAAAAATGCTTTATCAAATACATACATTTGAAGATTAATATGGCATTTAATTGGTTAGTTACATAATGTACTAAATGCAACCATAGAAGGACAAGACTTCTGATGCTTAATTGTAAGGGGCCTATCATTTCCCAGCGGGAGTTGTCAGGACCAAGGACCAAGGAGAAAGCTTTAGGGTTGAAGTCCAGGTTCAAGGTACAGACAAGGGTTTTGGCACAATCGTAGTCGAAATCCAGGCAGAGATCAGAAAACAGTCAACGTTCAGGCAGGGTCCAATTCAAGAATCAATCAAATAGCAAAAAGTACAACACCCAGGAATGCTAAAAACATAACCTATACTTGGGCATTGAACCGGCGTCCTGGGCATCCTTTTATTTGAATTTGTCGTGGTTCGTGACGTCATCACGCCGGCGTTCCTGCGCCAGCACCGCTACCCACATGTAGCTGAAGGACGCCACCATCTTGTATGCGACCCGACTGCCGGGATTCTATTTCAACTGGGAAGCCATGCAACCGAAGAATAAATTGGAGAGCCCATCTTACCTGTTGGGGATTCAGTCTTTTAAGAGTTTGAATAAATTCTAGTTTTTTATGATCTGTGTAAATAGTGACCTGGATCAAAGACCCTTCAAGGAGGTAGCGCCACTCTTCGAGTGCTAACTTCACAGCCAAGAGTTCACAATTCCCAATGTCATAATTCTGTTCTGCTGGAGAAAAGTTCTTGGAGAAGTATGCTCAAGGATGTAATTTCCCATTAATAGAATGTCTCTGTGAAAGGACCGCACTGGCTCCAACCTCAGAAGCATCCCCCTCAATGATAAAGATTAGCACAGGTTCAGGGTGTTGGAGGACAGAGGCACAGGTGAAAGCATCCTTCAGGGATTGGATTGCTTTGATAGCAGAAGGAGGCCATGAGTTAGGTTTACCCCCTTTTCAGATAAGCGCAAGGATGGGGGCAATATGTGAGGAGAACCCCTTGATGAACTGTTGATAATAGTTCACAAAGCCGATGAATCTTTGTATAGCCTTGGTGCTCAAAGGAAGGTGCCACTCCTGGATCACAAAGACTTTGGCGGGGTCCATCTCAAAACCTTCTGGGGAGATGATATATCCAAGTAAAGGGATCTTAGGCACTTCGAAGATACATTTCTCTATTTTGGCAAAGAGAGAGTTCTTCCTCAGACAAAAGAGTACCTCTTTTACCTGAGAACGATGACTTTCAAGTCCTTGGAGAAGATTAAGATGTCCTCAAGGTGCACAACCATGAACTTTCCCAAGATGTCCCGGAATATGTCATTCACAAACTCCTGGAAGAGGGCGGGTCATTGCAGAGGCCAAAGAGCATCACAAGGTATTCGTAGTGCCCATCTCGAATGTTGAATGCTGTCTTCCATTCGTCCACTTCACCGATGTGGATGAGGTTGTATGCCCTGCATAGATCCAACATAGTGCAGATCTTAGCCCCTTTCAGTTTGTCAAACAGTTCAGTGATCAGAGGCAAAGGATATCGGTTTTTAACCGTGCATTTATTCGATAATCAATGCAGGGACACCTTCTTGAATATAATCTTTCATGGTGGAGGAGAGAGAGAGAGGATAGGTGCAACCTCTAGGGGGCATGGTTCCAGGAAGGAGATCGACAGGGCGATCGTAGTGATGATGAGGAGGGAGGAATTCTGCAGACTTTTTACAGAACACATCAGAGAATTTCTTGTAGAATTACGGCAATGCATTCAGTTCAGTAGAAGAGACTGGTCAACTGGTGGAGCAGAGTAGCGGGAAGACAATGTTCTTGACAGAATGGACTCCAGTGAGAGATCTGCCAGGAGGACCAATCAATGGAGGGATTATGCAGTCGCAACCATGGTAATCCCAACACCAGAGGAGAAGAGGGACAAGAAATAATTAGAAATGTCAATTTCTCAAGAGTGCAAAGTCCAAATCTGCAAGGGTAAATTTCCCCATTGTCAAGGAGATATCAGACGATAAGGGTCTGTCGTCAACCCACAAGGGAGAAGACATAGTATACAGGGGAATACCCACTTGTTTGGCAAAAGGCCAATCCATGAAATTTCCTGCAGCTCCAGAATCAAGGAATGCAGAGACTTTGATAGTTTTGGCGGCTAGAACTTGAGAGTTCTCTTGGAGCTTTGATGTGATGCCTCCTAAAAATGACACTCCATGCTTACTTTGGGGAGGCGAACTCCTCTGCTTCACATGACAAGAGTTATCAAAATGGTATTGTCTGCCACAGTACAGACACAGACCTGCCACACGCCTACGAAGTTTCTCTTGCTCAGAGAGACGAGGCTTTCCAACCTGCATGAGTACTGTACCTCTGACGGAATAACTGATGGCTGCTGGGCAGGTGAAGGCAACAGTGGTCTTTGGAAGCCAACGTTGGTTGAAATTTCTTGCTGCGCTCCTTGACGGGTTGATGCTCTCTAAGACGAGTGTCCAATTAATGGTGAGAGCAATCAAATTCTCCAACAGATTCAGGAAGTTCCCTGGAAACTAGGTCATCTTTAAGTCGAGTTGACAGGCCTTGGTAGAATGCCGCCTTGTATGCCTCGTCATTCCAAGAGGTCTCTGCCATTAAATTTCTAAAGTCAATAGCATACTCACTGGCACGGAGACTTCCCTAATAGATTTGCAGGTGAGATGAGCATTTGTGACCCAACCAGGGGCATCAAAGATACTTCTGAATGACTGAAGGACGGAACTCTTTAACATTAAATGTCAAAGGAGATTTCTGAAATTCCTGAAGTGTTGCCCACTCTGTTTACTCTCCAAACGAGACATCACATAACCCACTTTCGCCCGCTCAGAATTGTATTGTGAATGTTGAAATTCAAATTGAATAAGACACTGGGTAACAAATCCTCTGCAGGCATGCAGGTTCCATTGTAGTGAGGTGGAGAAGGGATGCGTGGCTCACAAAGTGGTGAAACTGCTAGCGGAGGAGCGACATCAGCAGGGGGATTCCCTGCAACAGTAGGAGTTGGAGGCATACGAGAAATAAGCATATCAAGTACTTGCCCAATACAAACTTGATGAGTCTCATACGCTTCCATGCAGGATGCCAGCCCCCGGAGGGCTCTTCCGACATCTGGTGTAGCTTCCTTTGAGTCCATGGCTCAAGTATTGGAAGGGGGCCTATCGGTTCCCAGTTGTCAGGACCAAGGAGGAAGCTTTAGGGTTAAAGTTATCGTAGTTGAAATCCAGGCAGAGATCAGAAGGCAGGCAGAAGGAGACAAGGTCAAAGTTCAGGCAAGGTCAAATCCAAGAATCAGTCAAATAGCAAAAAGTACAACACCCAGGAACGCTAGAACGCTTTTCTTTGTTGTTATGAAACATTTACATTTTTATCTTTGTGGCCAGTAACATACAGTAAATGCACTATTTCCTGTTGAAATAATTGATAAACTGTCGGTTGTCTCAATGTGTTTTGTCAAAGACTATTGTTTGGAAGCCTCAGGCTTGCCTTTGGCTGTTCAACTGCACTGTTATCCTTGCAATTTTACTGCATAATACACAAAAGATTGAATGCAGCATGTTCAATATTCCCAAAGTTATGCTGCTCATATTAATACAAGGACATTTTTTAAGTCATCTTAACTTCAATCACGGATGTTTAATTGCCTAAAAATGGTATAACAGTTGTTATTTAAAACCTTGTCATAATCTTGCATTAAACTTTATGTTGGTTCATCAGGTTCCATGAAATGACTTAGGTGAGGTGTCAGTTTAAATCATACCTGTTGCACTAATAATGTTGACATCTTATGAATTTACCTCTATAACATGCTAGTAAAAATATTAATAGTTAAAAAGACATGGCAACAGATTTCTTATATCTTGTAAATTTTATAAATGGTTGCCACTTATGAAAAAGAAAAAGCAGCAGCTCAGATTGATTAATCATTTTCCATATTACTACCGATGGGCAGTAATGCATTGAAAGAGAATAATGAACATTTAGGACAGTCATACTCAGCAAGAAGAAATAAATTGCCATATATTCAATACATGTGAATATAGGGCAGTGGAACACTTATGCAAATTCTAAAACCCCGTAATATGCCTGTCACAGTGGAATAAAGTCATCTCTGCATTTTGACTGGCCACAGGGTGTATTGTTTAATTTGCGCTAATATTTCATTTTATCAAAGCAGTGTTGTAGTTTCAAGTTCTGCACACTCTTAATAAACATAAGTATTTAGGTAAACATAGCTTTCTGCATAGAAAAGAAATTAAAGGAATAGGGTTTGGTGTCGACGTTCCTTATCACACAGAAGGCAGTGGCGTAACTACCAGGGGAGCAGGGGGTGCAATTCCACCAGGACCCACTCCCTCTCGGGGGCCTGCTGGAGAGGCTAGGAGAACTCCAATGTGCAATTCATAGGAGGGGGGTCCAGGTGCCAATCCTGCACCAGGGCCCACCATCAAGTAGTTACATCACTGACAGAAGGTTATATCTAGACATTGTATGTTACAATTGATGCTTATATGCTGTAAGCTTAACAGGAACTTTATATATAAATACATTTAAACTGTGCTTTATGTAAACAAACCATTTTCATAGTAACATACTTTGTTTAATAGTATGTGCCATTGGGTAATCCCAAATAGAAAATTCCCATTTAAAAAAATAAGGGCTGCTTCCTGGGATCCTATGATTCACGATGCACACAAAACCATACATCTTAAGTTACATGAGCCATGTACGGGCAAAGCCTTTTGCTTCCACACTTCTTCCTTTTATAGTTAGAGCTGCAGTTAGCGTTGCCACCTTTTCTTGAAAAAAATACCGACCTTCCTATATATTTATCTTTTTTTCCTATTAATAACCATAAAAAAAAAATGGCCGGCCGGTAAAATACCGGCCAGGTGGTAACCCTAGCTGCAGTATTTCTGGTCAGATGATCTCAGAGGCAGCACAGAAAATATCATAAAATGGAAGCTTAAGGGAAATTATGTAAAAGGGCAATAAATAAATTATTAATAAATTGCAGTTTCGTAAGATTATATAATATGTCACTAAATGATATAAACTATATGTTGCTTAAGTATTCATTTTGGGGGCGTTTGGGGCTCTGCAATCAGAAACATGCAACAGTTTTCAATATTCCTAATTTAAATGTCATCTGGTAACCTTATTGTTGCTAGAACAACTTAAGAGTCTAAATAATGCATGTACCATGATTTGATTAATCTAAACATAGCCTGTTACATAAGAATCTCTGTCTATGCGTCCTTACATGGTGGTGTTTAGTGCAACCTAGGTGTGATAATCCAACATATCCTGCAATATATCCATTTCTGAACAATTATTCCTGCTTTTCGCTGCTATATTTGCCAAAAAACTGGAAACTGAAACAAACTAGATTGCATTAATTCTCAGAAAAAAATCAACAGACAGACATTGCAGTGCTCCATTTATTTCTACAAAAAATAAAATAACTTTAATGTTATATACAGTATATGCCTCCCATTATATAGAAGCTTGCCGCGCTTTAGCTGTTTCAATATGATTTCTTTAGATTATTTGAAGGATAAATCTGAGTTTGGAAAAAAATTGAGAACATACTTTTTTTCACGAATTGGGGACAGACCTCTACTGTAAATGTAAACAAGAACTGCAAAAATACTCTTGGTACCATTCAGTTCTGTGTTTATTACTGTGACTCACAGCACTCCTTGCTATGAGACAGAGTTTCATACTAAGCACCGTAATACAGGTTGTTAGTGTATAGCTAAGGCAAAATCAAAACACCATGTAAAATGTTCACAGGGCATTGAATGTAATCAGCCTGCTCCACAGAAAGCCTGACTTGAAATTACAACCTTAAGAAGATAGCTTTAAAAAACTGCTCCTGTCATTCTCAAAACCTCCTGGTCAGATCTAATCTCCCAGAAGAATAGGCAAGTGTAAGAGTCAGGCAAAGGTTTGTGACAAGGGAGAAGCACTGAGGCTAATTGCATTTGTCCTCCCAACACAGACCAGGTTATGAGATCACAGCCACACTGATACACAACTTTGCATTGGAAAAAGAAAGATGGAAGAGAAAAAGCTGGAGGTCAAGCTCCGTTCACACGGCAGAAACAGAGCAAACAATGGCATTGATAGAAAGTGCATAAGAAAGCACAGGCAAGATAAATGGAGATTATCTAGTGAAATCAGTAGCCTGTCTGAATTCTTAAGGAGAAAAAATGGATTTTATACAGAGAGTACTTACAGGGCTCATCCTAATATTATGTATGGTTCAATGACAGATCACAAAACTTCAGCAAGAGGATTTAAAATGGAAACAAATCAACAGCATTTACTGTAAAATGGATAATCATCATATCTAGTTGCCTGGCAAAGCTGGAATTGACTGCATCACTGTCAAGGAGGGTTATTCATTAACAAAAATTACTTTTAGCTTTTGCCACTTTAAAACGACACTGTAAAATGGTGATTTATTAATTAATGGATTTGAGAGAAACCAACAGTTACAAAAAGGTTTTTTCTCCATTGATTCATTCATTGCAAATTATTGTCTGTAAAATGGGGACTGTTTTAAAAATTTCCAATACCCCCCCCCCTCAAAAAGCTTTCACGCTAACTTGATTCATCGTGAATGTGTAAGATACTACCATTGACCAGTAGTATCTCAGCAGGTTTTAGATAGCATGGTTTTTCATTCAAATATATTTTCATTTGATAAAATGTTTTGAAATCCAATATATCTGAGATCTGAACTTTTGCAGCGGTTTTCTAAAATTAATTCAATCTCGACCTCTGCGTAAAATCTCTGGATTTTTTAATTATATGATAGTTACATAGTAACATAGTTAAATTGGGTTGAAAAAAGACAGAGTCCATCAAGTTCAACCCCTCCAAATTAAAAACCCAGCATACACACACACACATCTCCACTCTTTCAAACACAAACCATATATGCCCATAGCTATACTAACTGTAGAGTTTAGTATCAAAATAGCCTTTGATATTACGTCTGTCCAAAAAATCATCCAAACCCCTCTTAAAAGCATCAATGCTAAATAGGTACACGATTAATTATTGGTAAAAAGAAGAAACAAAAAGGACTTTTCTCTTTGATCTCCTGCAAAGAAAAAGATTGTGATGCCCCCCTCAATATCCTGTGTCAGTGACTTAATGAAGCAAGGAGTTTAGCTGCATGTCAAACTACACACTACCCCAGGGTAACGCGTAGTGAGGACAGAAAAAAGATTATTTAACTATTTAACTATTTAAGATAAGCAAAGATACATGTGTAAGTAAGCAAGTCTCTTGGGAGAACTGAGAATGACAGCTTATGGCAATTTCACCTTCATTAGCAAAATTGCAGTAGCACATAAAACATGACCATTAGGGCTCATCCAGACGCGAAGATTCGGGGAGATTTGTCGCCTGGTGACTAAGCGCCTCTTCTTTGGAGCGACAAATCTCCCTGAATGGCTTCCTGGTATCTCGCACCCGCTAGCGCTAAAGTCGCCTGCGCCTATTCACACGTGTCACCGCGTTTTTCAAAGTCGCTCGAAATTAAGCAATTTCAAACGATTTAAAAATGGGTCGCCACGTTTGAATAGGCGCAGGCAACTTAAGCGCTAGCGGGTGCAAGATACCAGGAAGCCATTCGGGGAGTTTTTTCGCCCCAAAGAAGAGGCGCTTAGTTGCCAGGCGACAAATCTCCCCGAATCTTCGCGTCTGGATGAGCCCTTAAGGTGGCCATAGACATAGAGATCCACTAGTTTGGGGATGATCCACTCGTTTGGCGATAAGTGGATCTCTCCCTGATATGCCCACATTGAGGTGATCGATATTGGGATGATCCGATCGTGGGCCCTAGGCCCCAACGATAATGTATCTGATACGGGCGGTCTGATCTCGGGAATGCATGGGTGCGGCCATGATCCGGCAGAATTTTTTAAGCTGCCCAATTGAGATCTGCCCAACTTTCAGCCAGATATCTTGGCCTTTCAGATGGCCCAATACACAGGCCAACAAGCTGATGATTTGGTCCACCTGCAGCTTTTATCGGCCGTGTATGGTGGCCTTAAAACCCCCAGAAAAGTGTTTCAAATTTCCATAACCTGCCAAATGTTGTAAAATAGACATGGTATTAAGGGGTTGTGGCCACAAAATGGGCATGGTCAAAAATGTTGCATCACTAAGTGCAACAGAACCTTTCCTCCTATATTTAAATGTTGTGAGGTATACTACTGCAACCCTTACAGTAAGTTAGATGAAGCCCTATGAGCAGGACCAGACCTGTAGCAAATTTTGCACTTGTTATTTCATTTCCCTGTTTATGGCTTGATTAAATAGACACGCAATTATTTATGTTGCCAGTCCAGACCTGGTAAATCCCTGTTTTTGATGAGACAGTGAAAAGGTTTTGTATATGGAAAATGTTAAACCATTTTAATTCCTAGGGATAACATGACAGAAATCACTGAAATGCAATCATGGTGTCTACATTACTTTGATACCAATTTTCTTACTACAAACTTTGCAAGAAACTTTTGAAACATTATAAATAGTCAATATCAGTATGGTGCACTACTAAGTAGCAACATTATTAACACTGTTTTATAAATAGGTCCTAAATTTAATCTATTCGCATATATGAAGTTAATTATGAGTTATGTACTACATTTTTTATAACCTGCACTTAGAACATATTTGTTCTTGCAAAGACAAATACTGACAGACAGTTAAATAATAGACATGAGCCTGGACTGTAGGGACAATTCATTATTTACAAACCCATTGGATCTAATAGCATATTTATACTGGTCTTGTGTGTTTAATATATTGTTTTGTGTTTCCACAGGTACCTCTGTTACACAACTACTTGCTCGAGACTTGGATGATGACAAATTGGTCTTTGGAGTTGTAGGAGATGAAGCCAAGCAATTCTTTGCTGTGGAAAGTGAAACTGGTGTGGTATGGCTGAGGCAGCCCTTGGATCGAGAGGTAATGTACAACTGTAGACATAAAGAAACAGGCCTTACAAATACTGTAAGAGAAAAGAGAAGGAATCACACATAGGGCAATACTGTTTTGTGCTGTATGATAAGGGCAAACCAGACACAATAGGGTTAAAAGGTGTTCATAAAAAAAAGTTAATTGGATCCACCCAAGGTGCTCTCATGAATCAGGCTTCACTTTTTGGCATGTACTTACAAACAATCAATGTTCAGCTTCATGTCATATTTGCATTGTGTTCCGTAGTTCATTCATTACTCAATACATGAAGTCAGAGCTGGACTGGGAGTAAAAATCAGCCCAGGTAAGAAAAATCAAAGCAGCCCCCCTTGCCCCCACACACAGAAACACAAACTGACACACACACACAAACACACACACACAAACACACACTGACACAAACACACAAACACTGACAAACACACTGACATAAACACACAAACACTGACACACACACAAACACTGACACACACACACAAACACTGCCACACACAAACACACACTGACACAAACACTGACACATACACAGAAACACTGACACACACAAACACACACACTGACACACACAAACATACACTGACACACACAAACACACACTGACACACACCGTGTTTCACAGAAACAGCAGGGGAACTGCCTGACGCCTCCCACCCTGTCTTCTGGCCAGTCAGAGGGATGTTGCCTTTCCCTGTTTGATAGCCAATCGCAGGAGTAGGAGGACGGCACGTAAGGCATCTCACTGTGTGAAGGGAGAAGCAGAGGCTGCGCACTGTTCTCTCTACCTGTGCCAGCCCATTTCATTAATGAGCAGAAAGGTCTTTCGGGAAATTGCCAGAGCCTATATATTATAAGTCTGGGCCTGCATGAAGTGGCGATAAAAGAGAAAATAATAGTATACTTCTGTTAAATAAATATTTTATTGAGTACCAATTGGCACCAATTGCTACTCCCTGAACACCACCATATCTCCAAACAGCAGATCCTTCTGAGAAGTCTGGACCTTAACCTTGGAATGTGATGTGTTTTAGATGTTGAACTGTTTGTGAATGGCAATTGGCATTCAGGCATTGTTTTTCAAATATTTATTAAACTGAATTATACTATTATTTTCTCTTTTATATCTACTTCATGTATTAAGTAATGAATCAACTGCAGAACACAAAACAGATATGACATGCAACATAGGCAGCAGAAGATGGTTTTGGCCGGGGGGTGGGCCAAGAAGAAGGACATAGGCGGTGCATTTTGCCATGCCCCCTCCCATTGTACTCCACCCACTTTCCTGTTTGCTTGCACTGAATTTTCAGGAAAATCCAACCACTGGAGGCAAAATTTGCTTAATGCCCTGCACTGCAGGCAGGGGGTATTAACACCATGTACAATTTTAACTGAGAGCTGTGAATGCTGCACTACAAGCACATTATGGGGAAAAGGGCGAAAAAAGATTCTGTAAACTAAAGTACATTACATACAGAGACTATGAGGTACTCACAAGACATACAAAGTAGGTACTAATCTCACAAGGAATTCACCACAAGCACTATAAAGAACTTTATATAGTAAGAAGCAGAGGGCACTGGCCCACCAAATACATACATAGAGAGCAATGGGCAATGGCACCAGGAGCAGTAAGATATAGAGAATACTGGTAGGCAAAGCACAATGTACAATAAAACAAAGTGGGTATAAGTACAAGAATATATTATATAGTAAGAATCAGTGAGCACAGGCACTCCAAGCCTATTATAAATTCTAGCACCTCCCCATGCACTGCCTTACTCCATTGATCTGCCAAAATGCAAGGTATGAGGAGCTGCATTAGATATGTGAAAAATGAAAATATCTCTCACTACATGATCTCTTTTATGCTAGTTAGACAGCAATGTAGCATTATAATTGAAAAGTTGTACAAATGCTTCAATCACACTGCATCAACATAATTATGTATAAACATAGTAATTTGGTTTGAAAAAACCTAGTGATGGGCAAATTTAATCGAATGGGGCGAATTCCCGCGATTCGCCGCTGGCGAATAAATTTGCGAAACGCCACAAAAAATTCGCCTGACGAAAATTCGGAAAAAAAAAACGAATCGCGCGTCGAAAACTACGTGACGCGTCGAAAACTACGTGACGCGTCAAAAACAACGCGCCGCGTAAAAAACAACGCAAATTTAATCGAATGGGGCGAATTCCCACAAAAACGTGCCGTGACTCGTTTCGCAAATTTTTTCGCCAATTCGAGAATTTTGCTGGAACTTCGCAAATTTTTAGGCGAAGCGAAACTTGGTAGATTCGCCCATCACTACTCTAACCTTTTGGCCTAAGTAAAACCTGTCTAACTTCTAGCTGATACAAAGGAAGGAGAACCCCTTATAAAGCTTCTCAAATTTGCTTCAAAAATTTTCTTCCTGACTCCAATATGCAAGTGGAGCTTTTTCTGGATTAACTTTGTGCTAAGATTTTTAACCTTGTATTTTATGTATACCCTGGCCCAGAAAGCAGGACAGCACAGTAGAAATTTCATTAATAAATACCCCAAGAAATCATGATGGAATAGCTACTTCATTTATAAATACCCCCAAAATTCATAGCAGAATGGCAATTCCAAGTATAAATAATAGGGATGGGTGAATTTGACCCGTTTCGAAAAACATTTGGTGCAGACGCAAAGTCGAAATATGTTGACGCACAACAATTTTTTTTTGACTCGGGATGCCATTGAAGTCTACAGGCGTCATTTCCGCAGCAAAACAAGGTGAAAACATTTGTCCATCCCTAATAAATACCTCAAAATTCATGGCAGGATGGCACCATGGCAATTCCATGTATAAAACCCCAGAATTGATAGTAGGATGGCACAGGCACAATTCCATGTATAAATATCCCCAGAGTTGATAGTAGGATGGCACAGGCACAATTCCATGTATAAATACCCCCAGAATTGATAATAGGATGGCACAGGCACAATTCCATGTATAAATATCACCAGAGTTGATAGTAGGATGGCACAGGCACAATTCCATGTATAAATACCCCCAGAATTGATAGCAGGATGGCAACGGGGCAATATCATATATAAATACCCTCAGAACCCATAGAAGGATGGCAAAGGGGAAATACCATGTATAAATACCCCCAGAACCCATAGAAGGGTGGCAAAGGGGCAATTATTGCATGTATACATACCCCACACTGCCCATAGCCTGAGAAGAGACCACTTACCCTCACCTAGGACGATTCACAAGGGTACCTGGCGGAGAGGTGGAATCTCAGTGGCTGCCGTTCAGGAGGATTCTCAGGAGTCTCAAATACAGTGGTGTATGATGTGCCACCGCCATGCTGCTCCAAAGCGTAACACATTATTTAGGGCCCGGGCCAGTGCTGGACTGGGGGGGGGGATCTGGGCACGTTGTTGCTGCCACATTTTTATGACTGGATTGCCCTTATCATACAACACAAAACAGTATTGCCATATTGTGCTTCCTTCTCTTTTCTCTGTAAGATACTTTGCAGCACTTTGCAGCACAACGTTGTGTGACAGTTGGAATTAAGGAAGCAGCGGAAATACTTAGTGAAGTGGTGGAGTATTGATAAAAGCCTCTCCAGTGCTTTTAATTGCCTTTCTAATCACTGTCTCAATTAAAGGGCATGACCACTTAATGGCAGAATTTTCTCCACTGGTGCTTTTAAACTGGCAGAGAGAAATAAAATGTGTTTCTTTAGCCTAAGCCAAAAAAGACTCTCTCGCCATTCACTCTGGTATATTAGTTCTGACTTCTGTTTAAGTGCACTGAGGACTGCCCAGAGGCCTGCAGGACAGATGATGCCCTCCAAAGGATTTTTATGCCCCCCTCATCTGCTAAGAGGCAGCATGGATTTCATTATATGACATGATAATTTTAATTCAATCCAGTCCTTTAACATACTGTATAACAGAGTTAAATTGCAAACAAACAAAACAAAAAGGATTTTTTTTCCTTTGCCACTCTTTTTCACAGTTTCTCCACTGGATCATCAAATCAAGATACAATTACAGATCAGGGCCACAGGCTATAGAAAAAAAACCGATTACTCACAAGAAGCGAGTGTGCTCCCCTCTGAGCCCTATAGACAACTGGTTCACTTATACTCTAAAAATATATAATGTACCAATATACTTTCAAACCCTTTCAATGCTTCATACATATATAAAAGTTACTTGTTAGTTCCCACAGTTCTCTTGTCACTTATCTGTGTGTGAGATATGCAATAAATTGGAGTCTCTACCAGATGGACACAAAGTATAAATGCAATGGTGGGTGATTCAGTCCTGCTCCTCCACATGTGATTTCTCCAAAACAAAATCACATAGATATCATAGTGCAGCAGACTTCTTATAATCACCCCTGTAGACTTACTTTGGAGAAAATACACTTTGTACAAGTTACCAGCAGTATCACTCTCCTTACAGGGGAATTCACCTCCCTTGGCAAAACCCCCCCTCCCCTGAGTAGGCCTCCCAGGCCAATGTCCCTAACTTGTTACTTAACCCTTCTTCTAGGTCCTCTCCAGCCCAGTTCACAGGCTCCATCTTCTCCTGAGCAGTCTTCTTCCTGGATTGGCATCTTCTGGTGCATGTGCAGTAGGAGACATTTGCCGGTGCAGATCTACTGCACATGTGCCAAAAGTCACAGTTTTCCGATGTCTTTTTTCAGAAACTTAGTGACTTTCGGTGCATGCGCAGTATATCCGCACCAACAAATGCCTCCTAATGCACATGCGCCAGAAGACACTGAAGGATCCAGGAAGAAGACCACTCGGGGGAAGATGGCGCCTGTGAACTCCACTGGAGAGGACCTAGAAGAAGGGGTAAGTAACAAGTTAGGGGTATTGGCCTGGGTGCAGGAGGGAGGGGGCCTACTCAGGGAAGGGGGGAGTTTTGCTACAGATCTGTAACTTGCTTCCATTCTTCACATGTGACTTTCCTGCTTGTGTCTGCAGGGGCCTAGTGCTCTCTACTAGTCTCTTCACTCACAGCACTCCAAACAGCACAAGCATTGGAATACAATGATAAGAATTTTAATCAATTGATAAGAATTTTAATCAATTCAACACAAAATCAGAAATCCTGACAAACTGTACATTTAAAATTTCTTGGCACAGCCTAACGGGTTTCATGTATACAATACACTTCCTCAGAGGCTTCCTGTGTACCTTGGGCACCCTCCCCTAATATTTATAGGTTAAAGGTTGTGGAGTACATTGAATTTTCCAATTTAAATATGCATGAATAAGTAAAACATTTTATACTCACTAGTTAAAACCTTATGTTTAGTAAAATCACAGTTGTAAATGTTTAAAATTATATACTTTTATAAAGCTATCATAAAACTTTTATAAAAAGTATGTTAAGTCGAAATCAATATTTAACCCCTGAGGTACCACCGTCCCCAGCTGTTATATCCATTTAGTTTCTTCTTGGGAGAGACTCTGTTTTGTGTCTCCTCCTCTCCACTTGGATCTTTATTATGTGCCTTAGAAAAATGTCTCAGATAAATTATGTTTCATATACCCCTTTTTTTATATTTCTTATTTGTTCCCCTAATCTGGTCTTTAACTTTCTCGTAGTCCTCCCCACATAATGTTTTCCACATGGGCATTGTAAGAGGTAAACTATATATTGAAGCTCAATGACTGTTTTATAGTGTAACTATTCCCATTTGCAGTTACATTAAACTCTTTCCCTACTTACTCCACACAATTCTTACAGTAGGTGAACCCTGATCTATTCCTCTTGCCTGCTGGTCCTCAGATAACTCAGAACTACTTTACGTTTGATGTTGTCTGCCCTTTTGTAAACCCTCTTAGGTTTATTACTAATGATAGACTCCATACTCTTATCCAATTTTAGAATATGCTCTCTAAGAAAAAGATCCGTGCCAATCTTTCATGAGATGAAAGTGAGGCAATGAAGGCATTACAACATAATAAAGAAATTGTAATTAAACTCGATAAGGATAAAGCGGATAAGGGTGGGGCAAAAATAATCCTTGATAAGAAAGACTACGTCATGGAAATAAATAGGCAACTTGCAGATACCAAAACATACAAAAAACTGAAAAAGGATTCCACAATAGAGATTTCTAAAAAAATATATACCATGGTAGACAGAGCGTATGTAGTAGGTACCTTGAATAATCTTATCCTGAAGATAAGATAAGAAAGGGATTTTATTAATATTAAACACCCTAAGATCTCTGCATTATATTTTCTTCCAAAAATTCACCAAGAGACTTGAAAACCCACAGGGTGTCCGATCATATCAGGGATAGGCTCTATTGGTAGCAATATTGCAAATTATGTTGTATTACAACCCATAGTTAACAGCTTACCTTCAAGGACACATTGAACACTATAAGCTTTCTTGAAACCCTGACTCGGCATGTAACATAATAAAGATTTGAAAGCCGTTTCCTATTTTCTTAACAAAGAATTAGGAATACCAGAAGCCCAGAAACAATTTACAAAGGGAAATAGGAACTTTATATTATTAAATCATTATTTTTGGGTTGAGGATTCCTTTTATCTCCAACAGAAAGACACTGCCATGTGAAGTAAAGTGTCACCTAGCTACACCAAGTTATTCATGGGGTTCTGGGAGGAAACGTATATTAACCACCTAGTGGGGAATCCAGAGGGTTTATTGATATGGAAGAGATATATAGATGATTGCCTCTTCATCTGGGGTGGGTCCCTAGAAGGCCTGAATGAATTCTTGACCTACTTAAATATAGGGATGGCGCGAACTGTTCGCGCGCGAACTTGTTCACGCGAACATCCGCCGTTCGCGCTCGCAAAATATTCGCGAACGTCGCGCGACGTTCGCCATTTTGGGTTCGCGCATAGTCGCCGCTTTTTTTTTTTCACCTCTCACCCCAGACCAGCAGATACATGGCAGCCAATCAGGAAGCTCTCCCTCCTGGACCACCCCCACACCCCCTGGACCACTCCCCTTCCCTATAAAAACTGAAGCCCTGCAGCTTTTTTTCAATCTGTCTGTGTGTGCTGAAGAGCTAGTGTAGGGAGAGAGCTGCCTGTTAGTGATCAGGGACAGTTTGCTGGCTAGTAATCTGCTTGATACTGCTCTGTATTGGAGGGACAGAAGTCTGCAGGGATTTCAGGGACATTTTAGGTTAGGTAGCTTTGCTGGCTAGTAGTAAATAAATCTACTGTTCTTCAAACAACTGTCATACATTGACCTGTATTTTTTCTGTGCTTGAGTGGCTGCGACTATTTTCAGCATTTATATGGCGTATTTTTTCTGTGCTTGAGTGGCTGCGACTATTTTCAGCATTTATATGGCGTATTTTTTCTGTGCTTGAGTGGCTGCGACTATTTTCAGCATTTATATGGCGTATTTTTTCTGTGCTTGAGTGGCTGTGACTATTTTCAGCATTTATATGGCGTATTTTTTCTGTGCTTCAGTGGCTGCGACTATTTGATTTTTCAGATACATTTGTGCCCTTGATCCCCCTCTGGCATGCCACTGTCCAGGTCGTTGCACCCTTTAAACAACTTTAAAATCATTTTTCTGGCCAGAAATGTCTTTTTTAGCTTTTAAAGTTCGCCTTCCCATTGAAGTCTATGGGGTTCGCGAACGTCGCGAACCGTTCGCGCATTTTGTCGCAAGTTCGCGAATATGTTCGCGAACATTTTTGCCGCGGTTCGCGCCATCCCTACTTAAATATCAATAGCTAGAACATACAGCTCACAAGTCAGTACAGTCAGCAGGAAGTCATCTTCCTAGATTTAACCATCCACCCATTGGGCAATAGGCTGGGCACAAGGAAATACAAAAACCAACTGATGTGAATGGGTATATACAGTACCTTATTCTGGCTGCCACCATAAGATGTGGCTTAACAATCTTCCCTAAGGTCAGTATGGTAGGAGTAAACATAACTGTACAGAAAAGGGAGACTTTGATAAGGCCTGTGAGGGACTGCACCAAAGGCTACAGGGAAGAAATGATTGACCAGGCAAAAGATAAAGTTGATATATCCAACAGAGAGGCCTTTATGAAGAAAAAATCAGTTGATAAAATAAATAGGGAAGAAATCACTTTTATAACCCAGTACAGTGCTGACCATAAAGGCACTAGAACAGATAATAAATAAGCACTGGTATATTCTAAAATTGGATAAGAATATGGAGTCTATCATTGGTAATAAACCTAAGATGGTTTACAAAAAGGCACACAACATCAAATGTAAAGTAGTTCCAAGTTATCTGAGGACCAGCAGGCAAGAAGGTACATGGCTCAAGAGCTCAAGAATAGATCAGGGTTCACCTACTGTAAGAATTGTGTGGAATGTAAAACAACTAGCTGTGCAACTGCAAATGGGAATAGTTGCACTATATTGAGCTGCAATATGAGTAATATAGTTTACCTCTTACAATGTCCATGTGAGGAGGACTACGAGAAAGTTAAAGAACAGTCAGTAAGCAGCATCAAGGGCCAATAAGGTCTTGAGCTGTATTAAAAGGGGCATAGAGTCACGGGAGATGGGGGTCATTCTTCCACTTTATAGAGCACTAGTAAGGCCACATCTAGAATATACCGTACAGTTTTGGTCTCCCTCACTCAAACAGGACATTATTGTATTAGAGAGGATACAGAGAAGGGCAACTAAGCTGGTAAAAGGTATGGAAAATCTTAGCTATGAGGAAAGACTGGCCAAATTGGGGATGTTAACTCTAGAGAAGAGCCGCTTAAGGGGTGATATGATAACTATGTATAAATATATAAGGGGATCATATAATAATCTCTCTAATGCTTTATTCACCAGTAGCTTTCTAGCTGACACAAGGTCACCCATTCCGTTTAGAGGAAAAGAGGTTCCGCCTAAATATTCGGAAAGGGTTTTTTACAGTGAGAGCTGTGAAGATGTGGAATTCTCTCCCTGAATCGGTTGTACAGGCTGATACATTAGATAGCTTTAAGAAGGGGTTGGGTGGCTTTTTAGCAAGTGAGGGAATACAGGTTTATGGAAGATAGCTCATAGTACAAGTTGATCCAGGGACTAGTCCGATTGCCTTTTTGGAGTCAGGAAGGAATTTTTCCCCCTCTGAGGCAAATTGGAGAGGCTTCAGATGGGTTTTTTTGCCTTCCTCTGGATCAACTAACAGTTAGGCAGTTAAAATAAAAAAAAAAAAAACATACATAAAACATATATAAAAATGGGTATATGAAACATCATTTATCTGAACATTTTGCTAAGGCACATAATAAAGATCCAAGGGGCCTTAGGTACACGAGGATTAGCCACACCAAATCTGACTGGAGAGGAGGAGACACAAAATGGAGTCCCTCCCAAGAAGAAACTACATCTAATGTTGATTTTTACTTAACATGCTTTTTAAGAAGGTTTTATGATAGTTTTATGAAAGTGTATAATTTTAAACATTCCCAATGGGATTTTACTCATCATAAGGGTTAAACTAGTGAGTATAAAATGTTTTGCCTATTTATGCATTTTTAAATTGGACAATCCAATGCACCCCGTGACCTTTAACCTATAAAGATTAAAGGAGGGTGCCCACGGTACACAGGAAGCCTCTGAGGAAGTGTATTGTATACACAAAACGTGTTAGGTTGTGCTAAGTCATTGTAAATGTACAATAAGTCAGGATTTAGCTTTTGTGTTGAATCGATTAAAATTCTTACCATTGTATTCCGATTCTTGTGCTGTTTGGAGTGCTGGAGAGACTAGCAGAGAGCTTTAGGCCCCTGCAGACACCAGGAGGAAAGTCGCATGTGAGGAAGGGAAGCAAGCTACAGATCTATGTTTGAAGGAGAGTGATGCTGCTGGTATCTTGTACAAAGTGGATTTTCTCCAGACTCAAAGTAAATTCTTAATAGCATGCAGGCATGATTATAAGAAGTCTGCTGCACTATGAAATCTATGTGATTTAGTTTTGAAGGGATCACAAGTGGAGGAGCAGGACTGAATCTCACACCATTGCATTTATTCTTTGTGTCCATCTGGAAGAGACTCCAATTTATTCATACCTCCCAACTGCCCCTTTTTAAGAGGGACAGCCCCTCTTTTGACAGCTAAACCTGCAGTCCGTCGTTTGTACTGGAAAGTCCCTCTTTTCTCTGCATTGAACAGCCAGAAAAAGAAACAAAGTTTCTAACTTAATTGGCTTTTGGCAGAGAGCCCAGCACAGCTAACAGGTGCAAATAAGATACTTTGTAACAATTTTGAGATAAGAAAATAAGTAATTTACAGTTTAGATAAGGAGAAATATTTTCAAACTTTCCCAACCTGCCAAATTTTGTGAAATGGACATGGTAATTAGGGGGTCTGGCCACAAAAATGGGCATGGTCAAATATTTTTGCCGCACTACACACGCCAAATTTTTTTGTCCCTCTTTTTACTTCCAAAATGTTGGGAGGTATGATTTATTGCATATCTCACGCACACATAAGTCACGAGAACTGTGGGAACTTTTTCCATCTAACAAGTAACTTTTATATATGTATGAGGCACTGAAAGGATTTGAAAGGAGTGCTGTTTAACTCTCTCTTTTAGCTATTCCAAAACCAAATAACAGAAGCTACAGTAGATTGTTAAAATTCAGTGCAATCTACAGATAGCACTTTGTAGAAATCACTATAGCACTTGAGAACACAAGAAAAATCTGCGCATGGACTTTCTGTGGTTCAAGGCACACGCAGAGCTGTAACACTTGACTGCACTGAATATTAACAATATTGCACTAGGTTCTGTTATTTGTTTTTTTTTTCAATAGCTTGCGGCACCATTCCTTTATCATGCTTTATGACATAATTGTCTAACTACATATAATAAGGAAAGTGTACTGATTTGATTGATCCGTGGAAGTGCTGACCTGGTTTCTTTAACGAAACTGCTCTTTTATATGGGACCATTTATTGCATTATTTTGCAGATTCTAAAAATTGTATTTCTTCACCTTAAAAAACATGACAACATTATAGCTTTATCCCCAAGACTGTAAGCAACAGTTTTTCTGGTTGTTATGTACTTAAAAATGACCCAGGTCTGTACGAGTGTAAGCTAGACAAACATATTAAAGCAAATACATGAATAGCTTGCTTACTGCCTCCTTCACAAGCTATTAGACTTGTATATTCATTTATCACATGGGAAAAAACTAAAGGAAAAGCACAAGTCTTTCTTGAAGCCATTTTACTGTCCTGGGGTTTATTGTGCATTTATTCACAGCAGCCTAACCGACAGCCTGCATTGCCTGGCATTGTTGACGATAACTGCAGGCAGTGCCAGGGGGGCTAGGAATAGATTCATGCAAGTCTCACTGTGCTGTACTGTGTAGTCTGATAGCAGCCCCTGAGAGAGGCAGTCTGTAAATCTTCCTTCAGGGCAGCAAATTAACTGGCAAATATTAGGAGCTTTTGCAAGCCTGAAGCAACGTACTTTAGGCACTGCTTTTTTGTCTTTGTCAATCAAGCACAAATATACCTCTTTACATCACAGTTTTGTGTATATTATTCCCTAAACCACTGATATTTCATGCATGGATTTTGTTCTTTAAGTAAAGAAGCTTTATGACTTATTCATAATCAGGTATGCTGGGAGCACAACATTCTATTGCTAAGGGCATCATTCACTTTGCTCATTTGCCTAAAACACAGTCCTATTTGTACTTGTAGGTTGCACACTTGCACCTTTATTGGCACATCTAGCTAAACAAAAGGAATTCTGGGAATTAATTCCAAATGAGTTCCAAGAAAATGCAATTTGCATAGGCTAAAGCTCACCCACTGGGTTTTCAAGCAAAAGCCAGACTTTTGCTTGAAAACCCAGTGGGTGAGCTTTAACCTATAGGATAAACCCATGCAAATGGGATTTTCTTGGAGCTCATTTGGAATTCATTCCCAGAATTCCTTTTGTTTATCTAAGTCTTTATGAGGCAGTCTCCTCAACCTTTGTCATGTTTGGAAAGCCACATCTAGCTAACAAAGCAGTTTTTTGCACAAGGTAGTCCCGTACTTAGGATGGAAGACTAGTAATGTCTCTGCATGGTATATTATACTGTTTTAATTCTCCTTTAAATTATAACTAAAGCTTAACTAACAAAGTTTTTCTAGCTGACATGAGGTCACCCATTCCGATTAGAAGAAAAGAGGTTCCGCCTCAATATTTGGAAAGGGTTTTTTACAGTGAGAGCTGTGAAGATGTGAAATTCGCTCCCTGAATCAGTCGCACAGGCTGATACATTAGATTAACTTTAAATGGGGGTTGGATAGCAAGTGAGGGAATACAGGGTTATGGAAGATAGGTCATAGTAAAAGTTGATTCAGGGACTAGTCCTATTGCCATTCTGGAGTCAGGAAGGAATTTTTCCACTTCTGAGGCAAATTAGAGAAGCTTCAGATATGGGTTTTTGCCTACCTTTGGATCAACTAGCAGTTAGGCAGGTTAAAACATAGTTCAAAGTTTGAACTTGATGGAGGTGTGTCTTTTTTCAACCTAACTTACTATGTTACTATGTTAAAGTTGGCTAGAAATGTTGTACATTATTTTCCGCGCTTCTCTATCAGCCCAAGGCAACCACAGCCCTTTAGCAGGGAAGATCTGTGCTTCTGAAAATGCCCCAGTAGCTCCCCATCTACTTTTCTGCTGATTCACTATGCATTCTCTGTGCTGCTGTAACTTACTGAGCTTAGGGACCCACTTACAATTTACAGTAAACAGACTATAAATGTTACAATATAAGGCATAATGAAATACAGATATTAATAATAATAATAATAATAATTATGATTATTAATATTATTAATGTTTTATTAGTAGTAGTATTTATTATTAATAATTATTTATTATTAATTATACAGATATTGATAACATAATTATTATTATACCGATATTAATAACATAATTAATACAGATCATTACTATATGGCAGCACAGAAACCAGTGCAACTAGCATCTAAACTTAAAAATCAGCCCTGTAGCATCAGCTACTGGCCAAACTCTTTGCGACAACCCCTAAGCTTAGCTTCTCAACATCTACTCAGAGCCCACTGAGCATGTGAGTGTCACAGACACTTTCCAAGATGGTGACCCCCTGTGACACATTTGAAAACCTGGATCATTGCTGTTATTGACAAGCTGAAACTTTAGTCTGGTGCATTGAGTTCAGTATGTAAAATATAGCATTTTTAACCATATTAATTTTTAAGGTTTAGTTATCCTTAAACAGCATTTCACTCTAAAGATTTTTCTAATTAATGACATCTTAAATTTACTGACTGACCTAAACTAATGCATTAGGTAGTATGTGACAGTAACCAGTCCAAATACACCAGTCTGTGCAATGTGACATAACTAGTACATGTAGGCCAGTTTACCTTTGTTTTGGAATGAAGTTACTGTTTATGCTTCCAAAAGGGGATGGAATTAAACATTGATAGGCATGGACTCGGAAAGTAACTGTCATTTAATAAGGTAGTTAAGGAAAACTATACCACCCGGACAATGTAGATCTCTATAAAAAGATATTGCATAAAACAACTCATATGTAAAACCCTGCTTCATGTAAATAAACCATTTTCATAATAATGTACTTGTTTAGTAGCATGTGCCATTGGCTCATCCTAAATAGAAAATAGCCATTTTAAAAAATAAGGACAGCCTCCTGGGATCGTATGATGCAACAGTGCACACAAACATACCAAACAAACTATAAAGTTAGGTCACATGAGCCAATTACCCGACAGAGTTATGTCTTTTGCTTCCACACTTCTTCCTGTTACAGTTAGAGTTGAAATATTTCTGGTCGGGTGATCTCTGACATAGCACACAGACCATCATGAAATTGTGGTTCAAGGCAAGAGATGTAAAAGGGCAATATTTACTTAAATATATATTCCAGTTTGGTAAGATTATTTAATATGCCACTTAATGTGATATAAACTACCTTTTGCTAAAGTATTCATTTTGGGGGTATAGTTTTCCTTTATGAAGATATATCAGTTAGGCATTAAATCTGCTGCAAGAATTATTAATAAGGAACACTTAGATTACTGCTGCTCAGTGCAATTCTGCACACCACGGGACTTCCCAAAGAAGGCATGGATGGGACATGGAAGTAATGGATACAGTCTTACTTTATCTTAATTCCTGTATAATTCTATTCGGCCCCTCTTGCATACAGTATATAACTCAATCTAAAATATGCACTTCACACTAGTACTGGTTACATTCTAGAACCATAGCTGTAATTAGAAGAGGGTTTCCTCCTTTGTACCATTCCCTGTGGTATTTTGCATGTAATTATGCTTTTAGCTAAGTGCTGGTGTCAGAAGATAAACACTGTTTCTAATCATATTATTTTTCTCTCTTTTCATTTTAGACTAAATCAGAATTCACAGTTGAATTTTCTGTCAGTGACAACCAGGGGGTATGTGTGACTTTTCCTTTTTCATAGCAAGAAAATATGTGAATGTTAAAACATGACAAGACAACAAGAAAGTAATGGTAGAGATGAAAAAATAATTATTCATGGTATCTCCTGCCTAAGTACTGCCAACAGGAGTCACTGTACACATGAATAATTAATATATGAAATCTATTAGATTGGATGCTTGGGACCTCGGATAAGGTTTTTTTTTCTGTAAGCCCCATAAGATTGTTACTATTCGATCCTTAGAATTCAACTTTGATTAGAATTTTGGGGGACGGGACTATTCAATCGAATATAAGACATTTGAGTTTTTTCATAGATAACCTCCCATTTGAGTTGGAAGTACATTCATATTTATTAGAGTACAAATAGAAATGACATACATTTGAAATTCAACCTTTGAAAAATAACCCCTTAATAGTTAAAATCTAAATACTTACATACAGCAGGTTCATTACACCAGTCTGACCTAATATTGTATTCATATTGTTGTTTCCTGAGACAATTCCATTTTATGTAAGCACTTACACCTTAAACCATTATATTTCAGTCTTGAGAAGTCAATGTTATTGTTAATGCTATTTTTGATATATAATGGGTGTGTTTGCTTTCCAGGTTATCAAGGGTAAAGTGAACATTCAAGTTGGTGATGTCAATGATAATGCTCCAACCTTCCACAACCAGCCGTACACAGTGCGCATAGCAGAGGTTAGTATCTCTTATAAACTGCGTGGAACTCTGAAAATAAATTAAATATAAATGTAACAGAAAACACTCCAATGGCACAATTCATAACAAGGTTGTTAATTGACATGCACTTTCCAGGTACATGACATCATCCTGTTTGTCTGGGTAACATAAAATAAAATGGAAGGCATGCTCTCTTCTGACTTATAGTAGTAGTGGTGCTGACCATTTCACAAAATCAGACTGAAAGTTTTATATTTCTGGCATGTCATTGGCTATGTGTTGTATGAAGGAGCGGTGGCCATGTATATTGCGCTACCTATGTCATATAATACAGTGCTGCATAGCTTACATAATTTCATATGTACCTTCATTTGAGATACTTTAGAACATATTATGAACGTGTGGAATGATGAATTATAAATACAAAAAGGGGGGTTGTGGATGCACTCCTAGGGCTAAGTAAAGTATACAAGTAAAATGGAAGTGCTGCTGACTTGGCCATTTAATCAGTGCACATTCTCTGATTCCCTGTTTGAGTAATTCAGTCTAAATGCAAGTGCATATGTTTACAAAAACAAGGGTTTTTAGTTACAAAGTTATGATCATAAAGTTGATAAGCCACCATACCACGTCAAGGTAAACCCCATACGGTGGTCCCTAACTTGTTTACCTCTGGTAATAGTAAAAAAGGTTTAGTACCCCTCTGCATAGTAACATAGAAGTAGATGTGTCCTGGGCCTTGGTTTGTCTGAGGGCTAAATCCTCCCCCGCCACTGACTAGTGGCTTTTAAGAGAGAGAGATTGCCCAAACCAACGCCCATTTTTAAAGAAACAATGAAATAATGAAGAAAGTGAAGGCTAAGTAAAGCTATGTGTAAAAGTGCACATTTAAAGCAATGTGTATAGTGTGTGCAAGTGTAAATGTGAATATAAATAAGAGTGTGAATATGTGAAAGTATTAGCAAGAAAGACACGATGTGCACTGATTAAATGGCCAAGTCAGCAGCACTTCCATTTTACTTGTATACTTTACTTAGCCCTAGGAGTGCATCCACAACCCCCCCTTTTTGTATTATGATGAATTATAAGACAAAGGCGGCAGATTTACTAAGGGTCGAATTCGAGGGTTAATTAACCATCAAATTCGACCATCGAATTTAGGTCAAATTAAAACCCCTCAAATTTGAAATTCAAATTCGAGGGGTTTTAACACAATTTGATTTATCAACAGTATAGATTTGATCTCCATTCAGATTATAAAAATCTCACTGGAAAATGCCACTGATGCCAAAGAAAAACAAAGAAACAAGATATAAAGTCGATGTTATTAAAGTCAGCTGAGTGAAGCGAATGGGGTTCTGATCTTTTTTTTTACTAGTGTTCTACAACATAATAGTCTACAACTTCACATGGAAGAATTAATTCCTAGAAATCTTATTGCATAAAATCCGTACACAATTTGGGAGTATATTCCTATGATAGGTGCTTGGTTAACAGAGGATGTTAGTTATAATTGGCAATTACCAATCTAACCTAATGCAGCATGATTTTAAAAAATGCAATTTGCTGAACTATGTTAAAATGTATTTGACCCCACAGTAGGCATATTCCATAAGTCTCCATCTTCACAGGTGAATGTTGTATAAACTATTAGGCTTTCTGTTTCTAGACTACTGATGCTAGTTAATCAAATTGATAACTGAAGAGGTTAATTCAGGATGCAAAGTAAAATGAAAACTGCACTTGTAGATTCAGCACTGAAGGTTACCATCATTTTCTTTCATTTCCTTATGAGTGAATCTACGAAGCTACATCTGTGTCTGCCTGTGAAATCAAGTTGTCTTAAGTAATTGAACACTACAAAAGAATAGACTCTTTAATATGCAGCCTGCTTGCAACCTCCTGCCTTGGGCCTTTGATCTCCTCTTTCCTTTCTCAGGCTGTGAACATGGGGGATTTTGTTATTAGTTTGTGAATACATTACATGTAATTTTCTTGATCCATCTACATGGTGTAAAGAAAGCCATCAAGTTGAAATAAAGACACAGAAATAAATGAAATGTGTATTTTGTATATCATATGACAGATGTGCAAGTAAATACATTAATAATGTACTCATTAGCGAGTGCAGACTCGGTCATCCCTATAGTATGAGAACTGGACTACATATTACCATTGCCTACAGCCTTGTGCTTTTATAGTCACATACCTACTCTGTGACTAATGGTGTGTTTATAAATTATTATAATAAGTAGGGGGTACATTATTTTATATATATATATAGCAAGTAAGTTGCAGGTAAAACTTAGTCCCTTTGTAAAATGTTTAATGAAGTAATGGAATTCTTAATGAATCAGATGAAAATTGAGCGTAGGACTGGCCAGATATGGGATGACTTTGATGTAGTTGGCCAGCTTACATATATTGCAATATATGGACAAACAATCCCTGTTGTTTAAAGGGTAAGGCATTTTTTAGTAGCTGTATGCACAGAATGTCTCAATGTCTTAAATATATTGAAAATGGGTTGAGTGCAGAGGACCTCTTGCATTTGTCTATATGTATTTTGTGGTCACAGCCTCATTGCCCCCCCTGCCTAATGGTTTTAAAATTAGTGGTGAGCACAACTTTTTCTTGTTTGTTGTATATATATATATAAATATATAGACTTTATATATATTTAGACTTTGATAACTATATTACCACCACAAATCCGGGCCTAGCAATTTTATTATCTACTACTTTTCAAGGACCAAACTTGGAGTAGCTTTAATTTCTCTCTTTGCCGTGACTAGCTGAAGAAATAACAGAAGCAAAAGATTTTGTTGTGATTAGAACAGTAGTCAAATACTGCAAGCCCACGTCTAGAACTCTTTTAGAACAAGGGGTATGCTGCCCCTTTAAGACAAATTATAGAGATATGGTTTTGTTTTAGAACAAACTCTTTATGTAACTGGTGTTTGAAACATACAAGCATATTGTGTAATAACTATCTAAGGAATATATAATATACAGTCATATGAAAACGTTTGGGAACCCCTCTTAATTCTTTGGAGTTTTGTTTATCATTGACGGAGCTTCCTTTTAATATATAATATTCCTTATGGAAAAGGTAGTATTTCAGCAGTTAGGTAAATTTTTTTGATTAACAGAAAATATGCAATATGCATTATAACAAAAGTAGACAGGTGCATAAATGTGCACAAAATTGCAGAAAATATGCATCATAACAAAAGTAGACATAAATTTGGGAACCACAACAGAGATATTGCAAATGTAACAGCCTCTAGACACCTCCTATAGCCTTTCATGAGTGTCTGGATTCTGTTAAAGTGGACCTGTCACCCAGACACAAAAATCTGTATAATAAAAGTCCTTTTCAAATTAAACATGAAAACCAATTTCAAATTTTTATTAAAGCATTCATAGCTGTTTTAAGCTCATTTAAAGATCTTAGCTGTCAATCAAATATTGTTTGCCACTACTCTATGCCTTAGGCATAGAGGCGGGGCAGATAATTACTTTCACTTTCCATTCAGCACTTCCTAGATGCCACTGATCCCCACACATTCCCCCATGTCTCTAAACCATTTAATTGTGTAGCCAGGGCATGGGGATAGACATCGGGTCCCCCATTCTGATGCACAAACAAGATTCTGAGATGATGCAAGGCTTGCCTTAATAACAGTGTCCACAAAATGGCTCCTGCCAGCTTGCTATAATTTTGAATTCCCACACTGAATGAAACAAGAATAAAATAATTTATATAGTGTAATTAATGTTCATTTTGCTTGACTAATGTGATAAAATAGGATTTTTTTGGGGTGACGGGTCCACATTAAATTTGATAGTTGCCGAGCATGGACAGCCTGCTTCAAATCATCCCATAGATTTTCGATGATATTCAAGTAGGGAGACTGTGATGGCCATTCCAGAATACTGTACTACTCCCTCTGCATAAATTCCTTTGTAGATTTCAAAGTGTGTTTAGGGTCATTGTCTTGAAGGAATATCCAACCCATGCGTAACTTCAACTTTGTGACTGATATTTGAACATTATCCTGAAGAATTTGTTAATAGGTTGAATTATTTTTGTGATCTGTACCAGCTTGAGCCACGTCGTCTCATCTCACTGTGTATTTGTATAATGCCAATAATAATGACCATAAAGTTTACTTTGACTTTGAATTTATCCAACTCTTGACTTTAGCAAGGGCCACCCCCTGAACTAGCCACACAGCCCCATAGCATGATGAAACCTCTACCGAATTTGACAGTAGGTAGCAGGTGTTTTTATTGGAATGTGGTGTTCTTCTTCCACCATGCAAAGCACTTTTTGTTATGACCAAATTACTTTTGTCTCATCAGTCCAAAACAATTTGTTCTAAAATGACTGTAGCTTCTCTAAATGAGCCTTTGCATACAACAAGTGACTCTGTTTGTGGTGTGAGTGCAGAAAGGGCTTCTTTCTCATAACCCTGCCATACAGATGTTCTTTGTGGAAATTGCTCTGAATTGTAGAACAATGTGCAGATACACCATCTGCAGCAAGATGTTCTTGTAGATCTTTGGAGGGGATCTTTGGGATGTCTGTAACCATTTTCACAATCCTCTGCATATGCCCCTCCTGTATTTTTCTTGTCCTGACAGACCTGGGTTTTACAGCAACTGTGCCTGTGGCCTTCCATCCCCTGATTACATTCCTTACATTTGAAACAGATGTACAACTTGCAATTGGCCACCTTAAATACCTTTTCTCATGATTGGACATAGCTTCCTATGAAGTTCAAGGCTTCACGAGCTAATCCATCCAATTGGGTGTTGTCAATAATCAGTATTG
This sequence comes from Xenopus borealis, assembly GCA_024363595.1. Lineage (NCBI taxonomy): Eukaryota > Metazoa > Chordata > Amphibia > Anura > Pipidae > Xenopus > Xenopus borealis. The sequence continues at coordinate 32,669,709 of CM044444.1, read as the reverse complement.
AGCAGTTACATGCATTCAAATTAGCAAAATTACAAGGGTAAAGACAGCTTTTCACATTCGATTTAACTCCATACAACTGAATATTGCTTCACTAAAAATATTCCTAGGAAATGAAAGACATACCACTGTTATCTTTTTTGTTGAAAGTGGAGTAAATTATTATGCAAGTTGAAAGGGGTTCCCAAACTTTTCCATATGACTGTATCAGTTACATTTAGGGAGATAACAGTACAATATAGCTTTCTTAAACTCACATGCTTAGATGCGGTATATGCAGTGTAAAACAGGTTGGATAAGTTGTTAGCAGTCCCTAACATGTCAACCAAGAAGCTGCCAAAGTTTGTATAGAAAATGTGGGGATCATTACAGCACTACTATTAATAATATTATTACTACATTAGGCAAGCTAATTAACCAAGTGTGTCTTGACAGGCCTCATTAAGTTGCCTTGTATTCATTTCATGTTAATCGCTCTCAGCCTGACTAGCATTTGATTTGCTCTTATAGAATTTTATGCAGTCTTGCTTTAGCATGTTATTTGGGTGCAAAGACATGTTTATCTGGCCTTCGAATTTCATTTTGTGTCACTTTTGTGGATTTTTCCATTTTAATTTTTAATGTGCCTGTATATAAGGAAATGTGCATTTTATGTTTTAGTGACATCCTTTTTTATTAAAAAGAGCTCCAATTAAAATGTTATTTGCAGAATGGCATAGTTTCATTTTCTAAGTAGTGTTGAGCAGGATGGTTTGGTATTAAAACAGCTAATAACATGGGTATCAAGCATGATCTTTTTTACTAGTTAGGGCAATAAAATAATGGCAAAGTTAGGTGGAGCCTAATCTATCTTCCTTACAGAGTAGGGATGATAAACAAATAAGAATTTTTCCCAAACATAACCTATACATACTGGAATTCTCTGGCATCCTGGTAGCAAATGTGACTTAGCAGGAGAATGAAGATCACTGCTTTAGATCACTTTTCACATATCACTTGGCTGTAAACTAGACCTTACTGTGGTCATTTACTGAGGGCCAGAGACAAGTGTTGGACTGCTAAGGACTGCAAAATGATGGACTTTAGAGCCACTTCCATAAAGCAATTTTGTTTAGCCCATGTGTCATTCAGAACTTAGGTGCTTAGAAGCTAGGTGACCTGCCATCCATTTCACTGCTGAGTGCAAGCATCCCTGGATAAAAAACAGAGGGTTAAACCTTTGTGCTTTATTCTTCAAGAAACAATTATTGTGCTAATAAGGGCTAGGAGTCTTGCATTGGTTTGAATATCTAGAACGGCAAAAACGTTTTCACCCCAAATATTACCCTTTCTGGCCTTCTAGTTGTGCTTTCAGGTACATCTTGGAGAGCTATATATTATATATAATATGTATTATATATTATCCCCAAATCTGTTATCATAACTGGTCTACAGGCTGAGCCCAGCCCCACAGGCTATATCAACAGGTTTCCATGCATGCCTCATATGCTCATAATAGTTACCCAAATCTCACCCTAAATTTACAGGTTACTGTTAGATCTTAAGGGCTACATTCATAAAATTTTTACAATATATTTTTTTTTTTACAATATATAGTTTTAAATTTCCTCCATAGAAAAAGTGGTAAAAAGAACATTTGGAAAGCATTTGTTGATTTGGGCTCAATCAATAAAATTTATCAGCTACTTCCATGTTTGGGAGAAAGTAATCCTCTTGAGTATTGATGGTCTGTAAAAAAAACTTGAAGTCAACAGGCATCAATATTATTGTCAATTTTGAAGCAAGGGGCAATTTTTATATGTGCAATTTTTTTGTCCAAATGCATTAAAGTAAATGGGCGCCCATATCATTTTGACACGTGACAATTTTATGGACGCATAGAGATTTTGTTTTTTGGTCTTCTACATGTTATTAGGTAAATTAAACTGCCTGCTACCTCCCAATACCTTTCAGTATCGATTTTCTGTAGTATCATTAAAATTCAGTTTTTGCTCGCAAGGAGTCAATCTCGGTTTACAATCTGACATATCAAATTTTTCAAGTATCTTTGATTGATATATATTTCTTTTGATTCATTTTTAGCACTTCACCAGTTTGTCCAAAATTGATACCTAAAAAATAATTTCCTAAGAGCTTTCATTTTGAACCTTGTAGTGAGCATTCATTTCACATCATTGAGCAGTGTTTCATTACTAGCAGCAATAATAAGATCATCAACCCATATCAATAGTATTACTCCCTCATTTACAGACTGCCTTATGTACAGTATACAAAATGGTCTACTAAATTCTGAACAAATCCATTTGTGTATAGGTAGTTATATAGTATATATATAGTAAAATTTAGTAAGTAAAATTCACAGTTGGACAAAAAGTCTCCATGTAATAAATTTCCTTTACTTGACTGGATACTTTAGCAACATATCTAGCTTTGTATGTTTCAGATCAATCTGCTTTGCATTTTATTGCATAGACCAATCTACCTCTCCACTGCATTATTACATTCTGGTCGAGTGGTCAGTGTGAACGTATCATTCTCTTTTAGTGAATCTTTTTCATATTTCATTGCATTAAGCTATATCTGTGACTGGGGAATCTATGGATTATCTAAAACTTTGTGGTATGTCATGTGCTCTGTAACAGTAGTCAATGTTTGTCAGTATCTGATCATTTCAATCTGACTTCATTACATAGTCATCTAAGTACTGAGGGGGCTTTTCTGTCCTTTTTGGGGTACTGTATCTTGTATAATGGCTGTCCTGTAATTGGCCATTATCATTGTCCTCTCAACTTCAGTTACTGGTGCCTCCCCTGGATTTGGGTTTAATATATGGGGTACACAACTTTCCCTATAAATGTTATCACCAGCATCTAATCTAACACGTCAGTTTGAATTTGTCTCTCAGTCACATTCTTTGTAATGAACTTTACTAGTCTGTGTTTAAATACCTTTCTAGTGCTTGCGTAATACACCGTGTGTGAGGAACTATTTTTGTAATATGCTTTTTACACTTTGAGTCTAGTTTCTTTCTGTCATACAGGTAGGCAAAAAATTCTGACCCAAACGTTTTTTATCTTTGATAGATTAGATTTTCTCCCAGTTAGCATGTAGTATGGAGTTTGCCTTAAATAATTGATAAAACACCTGTTGTGAATCATAGCAGCAGTCATTACTGCATATGTCCATAACTCTTTTGTCAGTTTACTCTGATGTAGCATACACCATCTTCATATTTACAGTGACCAAGTATTTCATACCAGGTTTGAATATCATAACAGCCATGACAACCGTCTCTCATGAAAAGTGTTCAGTTAATAAAGTTGATTATTTTTCTTGATGGTGAATTTGGTACTGTTCTTATGGATCAGTTCACTCCCATCTTGGCGAATTTAACAGAGAAAATGTCCTGTGGATATGTGGAGTTATACATTGCATTTAGTAAAGTTGTCTTTACTCTATTCCCCTGCACACTTCTTTGCTACACCAGGGGGCATATTTACTAAGGGTCAAAGTGGATTTTCGAATAAAATGAAAATTGTTAAAATTAGAATTTCAAAGTAATTTTTGGCTACTTCGACTATCAAATAGCCCAAAATTCAATTTGAATTGAAAAATTTGAAAATCTGAATTTCAAAGTACAAAATTTGAATTTGACTATTCGCCACCTTAAAGCTGCCAAATTGCCACAGTAGCCTATTGGGGACCTCCTAGAAGCTGTCCTGCAAAATTTTCTAAGTCCTGGACAATCAAATAATCTTTTTTAAATTTCAAAATTCTACCAATATTCAAACGATTTTAATTTGATCGAATTTTTTTATTTAAAATTTTTTTTATTTAAAATTTTTTATTCAAAGTTCTACCAATAGTAAATCTGCCCGCAGAAGTCTTTTTACTGTCCACCAACTCCATGAAGTGGTTCTCTGGCTGGAATGTCTCATCAAAACTGCTCGCAGTTGTAGCAGGCAGAGTAAATGTTGGCTCTCTCCCTTACTATTGTAACAGGGGTGCTGACCTACATCACATTATACGTGTTTGGGTTGACACAGTATTTCTCGGTGTCCTTAAAACTTTTCCCTCACCTTGTGTGATATGGATAGCAAAGGGTTTAAATGATTCAGGTAGGCCCTTAAGAATCATTGCAATCAACGTCCCATCACTTTCAAGTGAAAAAACTTGAAATTTGAGCAACCAAATTTTTTGTCGAGTAGTTCCAGTTTCAATCGAATTTGATTCAAAGTATTTACCCCAAAAAACCGTAGGCTAAAACAGCAATTCGGCAGGTTTAAGATGCCAAAGGGTTTAGTCGAAGTTTTTAAATAAAAAGTGCATGATAAAATTGAATTTATTCAAATTGAATTTTTTTCAATTTGACTCAAATTCTTTTCTTTTCGTTAGTCGAAGTACTCAAAAAGTACTTCGAAATTTGATTTTTTAAAAAATTTTTTATTTGAATTATATATCTGCCCCTTAGTGTTTCTCCAGCATTTCTCAGTGCTGTAATGGCTGTTTCTGCACATATTATATAGTCTGTGACTCTTTCATTTGCAGCTTTCTGAAGAGATTGTAACTCTATGGGGCCGATTTACTATATTCACGTGAAGGATTCGAAATTCGATCGAATTTCGAATGTAGGATTTATTCTTTTGGTTGAATATGTGAATTTTGGCATATTCGATCATCGAATAGGGAATGGTGGAACGATCCAATACATTTGAATAGAGTCGAATGGACGAATATTCGATCAGTCGATGAGCGAAGGATTTTAATTTTAAAGTTTATTCGATTGCCTACTTCGGCAGATTGGACCTACCGAATTGCAATAGAAGCCTATGGAACAGGATTCGAACGATCGAATGATTTATTCATTCAGTCGAATGATTTATTTGACTGATCGAATAGATTTGTATTAGATTGTTGAATGATCGAATATCGAATAAACGGTAGCCTAGAACTATTCGATTAACATTAAAAAATCGAATGCTAATTGAATATCGAATATAAACAAATTTTTTTGGGGGGAATAATAGTAAATTTGCCCCTATGTATAAGCTAATTATTTGTGACTTACCTTTGCCAGCGTATTGGTTTTTCAGGATTTGAAGCGCTTTCCTTCCATCTTCAGCTGCTTCTCTTATAATCAGAGACAGACTTTTATCATCCACAAATTGAATTAACACAGCATAAGTTTCCTTTTTCTTACTGCTGTCCTCATCCAAGTCTCTGTCCTCTGTGTGTTAGTTTCTTTAAAGGGATACTGTCATGTGAAAAAATATTTTTTTCAAAATGCATCAGTTAATAGTGATGCTCCAACAGAATTCTGCATTGAAATCCATTTCTCAAAAGAGTATACAGATTTTTTTTATGTTTCATTTTGAAATCTGACATGGGGCTAGACATATTGTCAATTTCCCAGCTGTCCCAAGTCATGTGACTTGTGCTCTGATAAACTTCAATCACTCTTTACTGCTGTACTGCAAGTTGGAGTGATATCCCCCCTCCCCCTTTCTCCCCCAGAAGCCTAACAAAAGAACAATGGGAAGGTAACCAGATAACAGCTCCCTTACACAAGATAACAGCTGACTGATAGATCTAAGAACAGCACTCAATAGTAAAAACCCATGTCCCACTGCGTTCCATTTAGTTACATTGAGAAGAAAAAAACAACAGCCTGCCAGAAAGCAGGTCCCTCCTAAAGTGCTGGCACAAGTCACATGACCAAGGGCAGCTGGGAAATTGACAAAATGTCTAGCCCCACGTCAGATTTCAAAACTGAATATAAAAAAAATCTGTTTGCTCTTTTGAAAAATGGATTTCAGTGCAGAAGTCTGCTGGAGCAGCACTATTAACTGTGTTTTGAAAAAAACATGTTTTCCCATGACAGTATCCCTTTGAGATTTATCAGGTGCATGTGGCCTAGAAACATTGTGTCCCATAGTTCTTTGCATCTCCATCAAATATCAGCCTGCTCCATCAGTTTCCTCCCGATCTCCTGAACCCATTCTGCTTAAGAGATGGGATAACCGGTAGCTCAATCTCAAGTGAGCCTGCAGCTTTTTTTTAGACAGAGGAGAAACTGCACACAGACACCAGACTCTTGCTTCAAGAAGACATAACTTTATTAACACTTCTGCATTAGCATGCAAAGATCATGTCACATGACACTATCATATCAAGATGGGATCAGCATGAGAGCACACCCATTAACAACCTAGAAGAACTGTGAGTAAAATGTCAATATACATATTTACTGATAATTGATTCTGTGTGTTTGTAGATTTTTCTAGCCAAACATGTATACCACAGCAGATTTGATCAGGAGGGGACTGTGTATTATGATATTCCATGCATAGTTGATATTGTTAAATCAGAAATTCACAAGAAATTATCAAACAAATGTATTCGCCTGCCCAAGCATGGCAGACCTCAGAGTTGTAAAGAGCAGAAACTGCAATTTACAAGTTTTATATTGCGAGAAGAGACTGTTGAGTTTGTTAGGCTTCTTTTAATCTTTTATGGTAAACCAGTTTTATTAAAAACCCTTGTATTTAAAGAAATACTTGAAATGCAAACTGTATTAAGGTACAGAGGACTTAATGTTTCTTCATGCAATATTAATTTACTGCACTAATATCATTGGAATGTAAAATAATTTACTGCTCTGAAGCATAGCTTCACATAGCACTCCAGTGGTATAAAAGACTTCATGGTAATGGTTTAAAACCTGAATTGCACATAAATAGTTAATTCAAAATAAGTTTTTCGTCATTTCAGGGATTGTCATTAAAAGTCTTAAAGTTGCTTTAAATTTTATTATTTCTTCATTTGTGCAGACCCTTTCCACCTGATAAACAGCATCACATTCTGGTGACATTTAATGATTATTTATTAATATTCTCTAATGCTTTTAAAATTTCCAATTTATTTTAATGGATGATATTGGTGAGGGGGGAGGGACAATCCATTGTGGTTTATGGCATTCTCTACTGGGAAGGTGACAACATTCTTTAATAAAACTTGATAGTGCATCCCTCGATTTACATTTTAATACATAGGAACTGCAGGCAAAACAGAATCTTTTTATGATGAGACAGAAGTGATATTCTCCAGGGTAGGAGCACAGAGGGGTCACAGTGTCTCCCCCCCCCCCCAAGGCTTTAGGAGCCAGAGATGTCCTGTGTGTACCAACATCTATTTTTCTCAATGTAATTATAATTAAAATAATATTTTAATGATGATTATTTGCTTAATTGCATTGGTTTCCAAAACTGTTAAGCAGCCAAATCTTTTGGGGCTCATAGAATTCTATTGCAGTGATGAGGTCTGCATATGAAGAAAGTATTATATGTGTGATCTCCCTGCTCTGTGGAATTAGCATTTAATTATTGGAAAGGCCTTATTTTATTTCAAGGAAAGGTACTTTAGCCCTGTTTGGCAGCACAATGTTCACTGTTACAGAAAAAAATTAATTGTTCCTCCTTTTTTGTTCACTTGCTGTTTGAACTAGTTTTATGCTTCATCCTGAACCTTTGGGAAATAATAAAAGTCATTCAACTGGTAGGTGGGTTTAAATCAGAGCAGATATTTTATTACAACACATTTCTTTTTCATTATAATTTGTTGTATCAAAAAGACCTTGCTATACACTTTATGGTTGTATCAAAATTTTGGTCTAAAATCATTTAACTAAAAGAACACAGTAACCATCAGAAATATGGAATAACTCTCTTATTATCTTAACATCCTCCAAAGGATTTAGGATATTGGCACAAATGAGGAATGATGTTACTCTGCAAAGCAAAGGGCTACTGGCATGGGAAAAAACTGACTGTATAAAGGCTGAGCAAGTTAAACGTTTCCTTTTTTTTTATTGAGAAAAAGGGCCAAATTTTGCAGAAGAAGTATATGTGAATGCTTACAGAATTGTATGAAAATAAACAATTAACACTTCTGTCCATTTACTAACAATCAAATTACGTTTATTTCCATGAATCGCCAACAATTATTAGTTTTCCTGGTTTTCTAAAAAGCTCTAAAAATTCAAGATTTGTCAAGTGAAAAACACTAAAGACTTTCATGCCAAACTTAAAAGTAAAAGTTGTTGAGATGGTATAAGACTGGAAGTGGAAGGAACACTGATCCTATTAGACCATTTGTAAACAAATCAGAATGTTAGAGGCTTTCATATTTTTCTTCAATATAAATTGTCCAAAAAAAATCTCGATTGTTTTCAGTTTTTGTAGTATTCAGATTTTGACAGATTATTTTTTATCATTTGGGATTTGTAATAAATTCAATGATATTTGGTGTTTTAGAGTTTGTGAGTTTAATCGTGGTTTCAAAAACCTCTAAAATCTGACCTTTAATAAATAAGCCTCCACAATGAAGAGTATTTGACAGCAGCCAGGGGTAATGTATTAGTGGTTCCTTTTTCTTAGTGAACAAAGGATTTTAGACCAGTAAATATCCAATTTTGGACACAACCATAACGTGTGTAGCATGTTATCATGTTCTTGGTTACAGTGATTACAGTAGGGCATTAGTTTTATTTTTTTAAGTTTGGTTTTAGTATAATAATAGCTTATTTATTCTAAATGTATAGTTAATGGATGCCATAAATGGGTCTCCTAGAGCCTGTTTCCATTAGATAAACGAAGTATGCCTCCCACTTGGGAAGGGATTTCAGGGGGGACAGTTGCTTTTTAGGGGCATCAACCAGGACAGGACATCAGCCCTTTAGAATTCTCAGCCGTGATAGCAGTCTCAAAAGTTGAGTGTCCTATAATAATTTTATGCATTTAGTCACGTTTATAAAGTGATGAGTTGATGTTTCAGTGTACCAACCACTATATATTTGGGAGCCCAGTGGTGGATTGTAGAGTAGTACGAGGAAACCAGATGGTTACCTTCACATAAATTTCTTATTGTATGGAGTCCCACCAAATTGGTTTTATGACAGGAATGCCAGATGTGAGAGGGTTAGTAGGTGGTCAATCACAGTGAGCCCAGTGATATGACTCTTAGCCAGAAGGGTACTGAAGAGGTTGTAATATGGGATTTATGGAGGACCATAAGTAATTACCATTTTCTGACATGTGTAAGTTGTACCAATAGGAACAACTTACACATATCAGAGAAACTCTATCTACTTATGGTCCAATTTGTCTGTAAGTTGTGCTGAAATACTACTGTATCTGGCAAGCAATATTTAAATTTTATTAAGGGAGTCTACTATGGCATAAAAAGTGTTTTAGTATAATGTTGAGAGTCTTTAAAAAGGGTTTTAGAGACCGACATAGGTGAGTGCCACAAAGCCCATGGGTAGGAAAACCCACCTTTTGTAGCAATATACATACTACACTCATTCACTTAAATGAGAAATTGCTGCTTTGCAGCCGAATGCTGGCAATGTTTTGGTACCATTAATTCGTCAGTGCGAGCATTTCATAGCAAACTTTTGCTAACATTTGTTTCTGCCTAGTGAAACTTTATGAAAACCCTTATGCTTAGGTCAATTTGAATAGGGTGGGTAAATATAGATAATATATATGTCATTAGAGATGTTGGTGCAAATGCTTGAAGGAAGCAAAATAAAGACAAAAGAGATCCACTATTGCCCTAGACATGAGCCCACCCTAACACAAATATCGCATGCCCCTCAAATAGTAAAAAAAAAATAAAACAAAATTTTTTAATAGCTACAACTTTCAAAGACAATCCTGCTTTAAAATAAGAAAAAAACTCCAGCGTTTTTATGACTTTTTGGCATTCAGGATATGATGCCACTGACAAGATTGAGGAGGATGTAGCTTCATCTTATCAGTTTGCCAGGTCTAAGCTGGTGAAGGAAACTCTGGCGCAAGAGGTAAAATTCTGTAAAATTCACACTTATGTGAATTTGCAGCATAACAATTGTTCCCTGAGTGAAAATTTGGCTGGCGATAGGGCGCAAACCGTTGTTAGCGATAAACTCTTTCACTAGCAGATTGTCCTCTACACCTATGTAATTTTGTGATGACCCTGCGGATAGTACAGATGCAGTCACTTGGATTTGTAAGTTAAATGCGTCGTAATTCAGGGCTAACTGTGTTATCTAAAGTTATCTTAACTCATTTAATGCATTTAACCTTTTCATTAGCATACCAAAGCACCATTGTTTTCAATGGTGAACTCTTTAATTGGATGGCATGTTGTGACACAATATTCTTTGCTAAGTGGGATAAATGGGATAGATCAGTTAAGTCACGACGCATATAACACACAAATCCAAGTGACTGCATCTGTATGTCTGGCAAATTTTCGCTAGCGATGGCCACTGCAACCTTTAGAAAATCTGCCCCAATGTGAGGAGCCAAAAAGGTATTGCACATTCTTTTAGTTCTTTAGATTCTTAGGGCTGAAAGCCTTAATAGGATTTAGGCTGGATTTTGTTAGTAATGCTTCAATATACAGCAGAAAATGAGTAAGTGTACAAAAGCTTGTACATGAATATGAATGAAGCCATGAAGAAGATAAAGGACAACTGTTATTCATTAAAATATATTGTCCCTTTCAACAGCAAAGCAAATGCTATGAAATGTTGCAGTGTTGCCTGCCGTGTAGTACCGTGTGCTGCTTCATCTGTAGCGAAAAACGTTCAGCAGCTGGGGAGTACATTGTGGTACCCTTGGCCTACAAATTTATTCTTGATAACCAAGGAAGCCACCTAACGGAGGTCTCTCCAAGCACAACTAGGAATCAGCCTTTCTAGAGCGTATTTGATTTATGTATTAATTCAATGTAGACTTGAGAGATCCATATCAGCCAATGAGAATAATATATTAAGTTCTTACTGAGCTGGAAAATTCTTTATATCGCTAGAATAAATAATTATTGCTGCATAAAGATAGTATTTTTTAAACCTGCCTTATCTTTTTAAAATGTTATTTAGATATTTTATCACTTTTCATATGTATGAAGCATAATTATAACAATTTTTTTATTAATATTACGTAAAAGTTATCTTGTAAAAAAAAATGTTTTGGTAGAACAGCAAAAAAATTAAAATGTTACCTGTGAATCTGAATTAGCAGAGTGGCAGGGGTTACTCCCAACAGTAGACAAAAAGGAACACCAAGAGCCCCAATAGTGAAATATGTTTTTACAAGGAGTAATGATAGAGTAAACAAATTAATACTCACAAGCCAGGGTTACCAATAGGCAACCACTGTATAGGCAGGTGGGGAGATTATCCTGACCCCACTCAGGAATAAGAAGTCGCTCTCTGTAGAAGGAAGAAAAATGGGGATGACACCCCTCCACTCGGGGTGGACTCGGTATAGTGATAAGACAAAACAGAGGCGCCAAAAGGATAAAATTAGCTAAAAACACTTAAAATTTACCCATTGGGTTTTTAAGTGTTTTTAGCTAATTTTATCCTTTTGGCGCCTCTGTTTTGTCTTATTACTCCCAACAGTGCTCACCTTTTCTTTACTGAGGATCAACTTTGTCACCAGATGTTTGCTGAATATTAATTCCAGGCTGTAACTTTGTAACTGTGTCAGCAATACATTTTAGTCCTGTATGCCATGCACTAGAACATGTATGATTGTATCATAGCATTAAAAAGGATCACAGTAAGCACTTACAAACAGCATGGTGTACTGGTTTTGCTCCCCAGTTGCATAAGCATTAGATATGTTCTGTGCAAGGGCTGCTGGGGCCCTATAATCCTAGAAGGATTAGCGGAGGTACTGATTTTGCATCACATCACATCTGTGTGTAATCCACAATTGTCTCCTCTTTAAAACTGTGTTTTGGTGGGCACCTTCTTGCCTGCTTGTGATGGCTGTTTTTTCAGTATACGGTGCAAAGGATTGGGCAATATTTTTTAGAAGGGCTTCAGATAACATCTATATAAGGCTTTATTAGTCTAAATGTATCACATTTAGGGTCCAATTTACAAAATTCACGTGAAATGATCGAAGTTTGAGCGAATTCGATCGAATAACGATCTTAGGAATTTTTCGTGAAATTGGATATGGAAATTTGGCCTCTTCGATCATTGAATATCAAATAGATCGAATGATCGGATATTCGATCATTGGATCATTCAATGATCGAAGGAATTGAAATTTTAAAGTTATTCGACTGCCTACTTCACCAGATTGAACCTACCAAATTGTAATAGAAGGCTTCTGAGGCTAAGTCCTGCTCGAATACCATTTGTACGTTCGGAGCGTTCGATCATTTGAATCGCACAATTTTTAGGCGCTCGAAGGAAATTTCACGATTTTTCTGTGAAATCGAGCGATCGGTATCCGATCATACGAATTCATCGAGAAATCGTATTGCGGGCAAAATGATAGCCTAAAACAATTCGATAAGCATTTGATGGTGGAATGTTTATCGAATTACGAATTTGGTTTAGCTAATTTCCGGGAATAATAGTAAATTTGCCCCACAGACTAAGGTCAGTTTCATCACAAGCCAATTAACCTGCATGCTAGTTTTTTGGGTATGGGGAGACCTACAGGGTCACATGAAATTCCTTGAAGGTGGCAGGATGGAATCACGCTGAGGACTGTAGTGCAAGTTAGTAGTAAAGATACTTATCACAGTGGCAATGTGTATGATTCCACCACTTATTCAGTGAAAAACTTCAGACTGTTATATCTGTCTATTTAGATCTTCAGAGACTCACCTTTGCCTCTAGTCTTTTTGATTATCTGTAGTGAAGGGCGAATCTAGGCAGATTCAATTCGCCGAAAAATTTGCGAATTTCTAGCGAAATTCTCTAATCGGCCAAAAAATTCATATTCGTCACGTCGTGTCGTGTTCGACGCATCGCGTGGTTTTCGGTGCGTGCACAATTTTTCCGGTGTTTTGCGTCGCCGGCGGCGAATCACGGGAATTCACCGCGAATTCGCTGCTGACGAATAAATTCACCCATCCCTAATTATCTGAGTTAATGGAGGCAACTCAATTATTTTTTCATATACACACAGAACACATAACAACACAATGGACTTATTTGCTATGTGCATCTTATGGGTGTCACTGTATTTTTTACATGTTTTTTTCTAGGGATGCACCGAATCCACTATTTTGGATTTGGGCGAACCTCTGAATCCAATGCGAAAGATTCAGCCGAATACCGAACAGTATCCAACCCCTAATTTGCATGTGAAAATTAGCGAGAAGAAAGGCAAAAGCCAGCCACGCACTACTTGTGCGGCTAAAAAAAAAAATTTTCTTCCTTGTTTTGTGATGAAAAGCCACATGATTTTAAGCATTCGGTTCGGCCAGGCACGAGGTTTCGGGTGAATACCAAACCGAATCCTGGATTTGTTGCATCCCTATTTTTTTTTACCAAAACCCATTTTGAGAAGTTTGAACAGATTGCATACACACTATACAGTACATCCTTCATATCTAGTGACCGCATTCCATTCACAAAATATCCTTATTCTAAGTTTTTATGTTCTGCATCTATAAATCCCTGCCCTTTCTGCCATTTGGAGTTATTTAAAATATGCTTATGCAAGTAACTTTTTCAGAGGATAGGTCATGAGCAGATTGCTGTGATATTAGTTTGGAGAGTTACAGAGCTTTTGGACTCAGCAAGCCTCAGGGATATAGGCAGAGAATGGACTTTTTTCTTTGGAAAGGTTAATGAAATGTAATTGAAGCATTAACCATGCAATGAAAATAAAGTATAAAGTATATTACATACCATGTTACATAAAAATAGAATAATGTTGCTCTCAAAGGCTTGAGGTTCAATTACAAGGGGACAGTTGTTTGATTTAGTTACCAACCCAGGTTATCTCATCTTACTTTTACAAAACACTTTTTTACAATGCTAAATTGCACTTAGTACATAGTTGAATTTTTAGATGTGGGCCAAATTGTTAAGATGATTGGGTAAAATCATTTATTCTATAGCTTCAATTTAATATTTTTTAACAATGCATGGCACTGTATAGTAACGTCTTTATTATCATTACATTTCTGAACAACTTGAAGTTTATTCTTAAGACTGTTACTTCACCTTCAGTCCCTGGGGAAACTTGTCCTGAGTCCTGATAGCTCCTGATAGTTGCAACAAGTTTTGATAGACTGGATGTTATACAGAAGGGTGGGAAACTGAATAATATGTACTGACCTGACTAGACAGGTGATTCTCTTTTTTCGCTTTTATCAATCTTTAAAAAAATTTGTTTAAATACAAAACACTGATGTACATGGAATGTCAATACATTGTCTTTTCTTTTGAAATTCTTTTATTGACTTTTACAATAAAAGAAGTTGCCTGTTTTACAACATTTAAATATATGTACAGTTTCATATAAATACTTTATCTTATAACTATAAACAACCCATGTTAACTGTGCTGTCCAGTGATGTAACTAGATGAAACATGGCATCACAACAAATTCTTACTGGCCTTACTGGGCCATCTACTCTCCAGGGCCACCAACCAGAGGGTCTGCCACAGGGTCTCTGTAGTTAGGTCGCTGGTGATGTAATTCATACAGGGCAATGTAGAGTAGCTGTAGATGGACCTACTAGATGAATAGCAAAACCTAGATTATTTTAGGGAAAGCTAAGAATACCTGACCGTTTATCATTCTCTGCCAATGTGGAGGGGGTGCATTACATACTATCTCTACAGTTGAAGAGTTAATTCAGTAATTTTTTTGCACTGACATAATATAGTAATTTGTATTCGAGTAGCAGCCTATAATTACTATGCATTGGAATAATAAAAAAGGACTTTAGAAGTTTTAGCATTTGCAGAAAATTATGTTCTTACCTATAGTATGTAATAAGCTTAAGTGGCTGCCTATTGTCCATCTATTAAAACCCTATCTCTTAGCTGGACCAGATAATGTTGCAAAGTGATTTTACTTATGCTGTAATCACAAGGTCTAATTTCCTTTAAAATAGACAAGTACAGAACACGCCCCCACAGTCAGCCCATGTATTCATAATAAATTGTCCAATTTGTACGTTTTTCATTTCCTTTTGACAATTTAAAATGTTTTCATTACCCGAAGCCTTTATCAAGTGCAAATTGCAAATTCCTCTGTAGCAAGTGAAATGAAAACACAGACCAAATTAATTTCAGTCTGACTATTAAAGGGCAGATATTTAACTGTCGTTTAAAAGCTTTTCCCTTTAGTTTCCTTTGGAATGCATTCACTTTTAAACATTAATGTAATTAGGTATATGAAGAAGGAATATTAATATTTATTCATAAATATTTATGCTATCCTATTCAGTAAGTGACCTATTAATACATTTATATTACTTAGAAAAATTATACAGATACTGCATAGAAACCGCTGTTTTATGTTGAGTGTGTGTATATATATATATATATATATATATAATAATTAATGTCTCAGCAGCCGTACTCAAATCCGGTCTTTTTAGCTTGAATTCGGGTGCAGGGTCAAAAGGCATTCCATATGTAAACGATGAAAAGACCCACACTCCATTTCTCGATGCAATTAAATCAGGTTTATTGTATACATATATCTGATGTTTCGGCCCACCTTGGTGCTTTTTTCAAGGATAGTGTTATACTTAAAAAAAATATATATACCAATTATTTAAAGACCAGCACTCCCTTATACAAAACTTTGTTTTTTTATTGTTGCATAATATCAATTTCCAACGTTTTAGTCCTCAGCAGGACCTTTTTCATCATGGAAAAAAGGTCCTAATGAGGAAATTGATACTATGCAACAATAAAAAGACAAAGTTTTAAATAAAGGAGTGCTGGTTTGCAAATAATTGGTGTATACATAATTACCATGCACCCCTCCTGTTACTGAGAGAATTGGCCTTGGAGTGTAGATACTCATTTTGAAGATATATATATATATATATATATATATATATATATATATATATATATATATATATATATATATGTATACATTCAGTATGTGCACACACATATATAATTAAATACTAAGTGAAGTATTGTGCCAGTATAGAGGAAACCAAAATATACTCTACATCCAACAAAAGGCTTGTTTAAACCAATATTTTGAGTCAGGGGTAATTTATCATATAAATACATGTAAGGTTCTCACATTCAGCTATATATGCCTATTGACTCCAATGCATTTTACATGGGAAAAAAACAAGGCAAAAATCAGTTGAATTGAATTCATTTTGAAACTTTTTTTGGGAATTTGTGGACACTTTGGCAAAATTGAATAGATCACTGTTCACTAGCTAAAGCTCCCCATAGATGCAAAGATCTTTCTCTGCCAAACGACCGATCTTAGCGAAGTCCGACCAATCTGTTAAATTATTGTGCGGTTAGTGGGATTTGAACAATCATACATCTGATCATACATATGATTTTTCGGTCCAACTTCTTTCTGAAAGTTGATCTGCCAGGTTTAAAAATCTTTATCGGTTCCAGTGCAATCTACCTATGTTTGCAGGGCCAAGCAGGCAGCGACCCTTCCGTTTTGCTGCCAATATCGCCTGAAATGGTCTTTTTAGTTGATGGACACATCATACATTTAAACAATCAGTTAATAGTGGTCTCTTGATAACCATTCTTTTAAAAATCTTTATGTCTATGGCCAGCTTAAGATAGCCTGTCTGCCAGATGACCCTACAGGATCAATATGGATGCCATGGTTAAGCTTAATTCTATAGGTATTATGAGAGCATTTGCCTCTACTAACACATGTCCAGAAAGTCTTTTTATGTGTTCAAAAAGTAAACCTGACTTTTCAACATTTTATATATTTTAATATTTTTAGTGTCAAAGCAAAATTGAGCCTGGTCTGTTATGTTAAGTAAAATAGGCAATATATTTCTGGTCATCAATGCCACTTCATATGCTGAATGCCTTTATGAAATGGTGAATATCAGACTTGTTGCACCATCGTCCAGTTCTCCTCTCTGTGTCTTGATTTTCATTTGTGTAATGCTGCTGGGTACATTAGTCTTTCTAGCTAAAGAGCAATAGCAATATGTCACTGCAAATCTTTAGTTTTAATGGAAATCTGTATCTTGTCAGTTACCGTGGAATAAAAGAGGTTAAACTGACCTATGATTGGACTAAAACGGCAAGTGGGCCATTATTTCACCTTGCGGATTGCTAAGGTTGGCTAGTACTTCTGCTTGATAGGAACCCTCTGCTTCAGCTCATCAGTCATCGGAGATCAGAGCTATCCCACCCTGAAATATATAAGTATTGCACTGAGATGAAAAATAGCAACAAGATTACTAGTGCAGAAAAGCCCAAATGATGTGGAAATAATGTTTTAAGTGTATACATCAG
Organism: Xenopus borealis; assembly: GCA_024363595.1. Lineage (NCBI taxonomy): Eukaryota > Metazoa > Chordata > Amphibia > Anura > Pipidae > Xenopus > Xenopus borealis. The sequence goes on along the minus strand of CM044444.1, from coordinate 32,652,416 downwards.
ATAACTTTCTACAATTTAATGTCTTTGTGGTATAAAGGGAGCATTACATTGTCAGTAAACTGACTGCCTAGGTGCACTTCACACACAAACAAGATCAAAAAGAAGACTATGTACATTACTTACTTTTTAATGCAAACTGAATGAAAAGCAAGTTAATTTCTGACAAATTAGCTTTTTGTTTAAATGTATCCCCTGCACCAAATTTAATGCTTTGCACATGCGTGCATGGTGCTGGCTTTCATGTATGCGTGCAGGCCTGCATTCCCATATACCACAAAAGTTTGCCTTGGTGTTGCAGCCCCTGCGGGCCTCCAGTCTGACCCTGATTTTAGGCAATTTTTGTGCCACCCACAATTGCTATGTTCAGGAGATTATTTTCGATTCCCCATGCCCTGAAACTGCTTTTGACTTTTCTACTACTTAATAAAACACATTATGGAAATGTGATATAGATCGTTAGCAGAAAACAACTTTCGCAATGTTTAAGAATTTTGCCTTTGCAAACATTTTGCAAACCCTTGGCCTGTCACATGACATTAGGATAGTTATTGTGAATGTTACAGTGTGCAGTTTATGTAATAAAACTTCATCATGAAAAGGTTGTTACATTTGCAAACGTTTATGCCACCTTCAGAGGTTTGCAAGGTGCAATTAACAGTCCCTATCACTTTCAGACAGACTAAAAAAAATGTAAAAAAAAATGTACTTTGCTATACTACATATTGACCCTGGTAAGTAAATGCCCTTTTGTATGTTACCTTTTACAGTATGCTTCATTGGGTCTAGAGATTTTGTTCATAAAATGTCAGTAGAAATCATAACACATGACCCATCTGAATAGACTGATATCTTCAAAATAAAGACAGGCCACTGTACATTACTATGATTTAATTTGTATACATGCTTGGAGGCACACATATTTGAAATAATGGCACACAATAGGGTCTCATTTATCAGCACTGGAAAATTTGCCCGTCATAGCAGCCAGTCAGTGCTTGGCTTTTTTCAAGCAGCTGCAGGTAGAACAATGAATGCAACAATTTCATTGGTTATTATGGGTAACTGCCGATGGGCAATTTTGTCCAGTGGTGATAAATTATCCATTTCTCTTCACACAGTATACAGCACTGTTAGGGGCAAATTTACTATTTTTCCCCAAAAATAATTCGTTTCTATTCTATATTCGATTAGCATTCGATTTTTGAATACTTCTAGGCTACCTTTTATTCGATATTCAATCATTCGACAATCGAATACAAATCTATTCAATCAGTCGAATAAATCATTCGACTGAACGAATAAATCATTCAATCATTCGAATGATTCGAACGATTCGAACGATCGAACACTTCGATCGTACGAATCCTATTCGATCAGGACTTAGTCTCAGAAGCCTATGGGAGTGCTCCTATAGGCTTCTATTGCAATTCGGTTGGTCCAATCTGCAATCAAAGAAACTTAAAAAATAAAATCCTTCGCTGATCGAATGATTCGTCCATTCGACTCTATTCGAATTTATTCGATCGTTCGACCATTCCCTATTCGCTGATCGAATATGCCAAAATTCACATATACGACCAAACGAAGAAATCCGAAATTAGATTGAATTCGATCGAACTTCGAATACTTCACGTGAATTTAGTAAATCGGCCCCTTAGTGTTTAGCAACACTGCATACAATAGGCAATGGTGGTGGGCTACCTATATGTGCCTCTATAAACAGTCTAGGACAGTATCCAGGACTTGGCGCAACACTTTAGCCATTGGATCGCTCTATGCAGTGACTTTTTGGCTCTTAGCGATACTGCAGTTGTGCCTAGACCTTAGTAAAAGGACCCTGCTATTTTTTCTTAGAGGCCTTTTATATTGTATATGAAGATATTTCTTGAAGCTCAATATTATTTGCAAATAAAACCAAAACATTTACAATACTGTAATAAGATAAGCAATAGCATCTAGATTCATTTTAAGCACACATAATTCTGATTATAGCATTTAAAAGGAAAAAACAGTAGTAAGATGATTCTTTCTCTGTTTGGCCTATAAGATGAATGAATGAAAATGCAAACATAGGCAATCTAGACATGTGCAATGCAAAGACCCTAAAGCAGAAGGTCTCACCATAACAGAATCAAATGAATGTAGGTCATAAAGATTAGGGCAAAGCATACAATGCTTTGAAAGAACAGGTAGATAAAAGGTGAAACACAGATAATCTTTTTTTTCAGTCCATTCTGCATGTCTGAGCTTGAGCTGTGACATATTCTTTTTTATTTTTTTAGTTAAAAAGCCTCATTCAGGCGTTATGGAATTGGAATGTGAAGGGTAATTGAGCTGAAAGCCATTCTCTTCCTCTGCTTGGAGTGCGATAGGAATGATTGAGGTTTCTTGAAACATCAGCCCAAGAGATTTGATGAGGGAGCCAGAGAAGATTGTGCGCTGAGGAACTATAGTGCCTGTGTCAGTGGAGGAAGAAGTTACAAAAGTTGAGAACTGGCTGTATCTTAAACTGGCAGCATATGTGATTCCTTTAGATGCACAGGTCTCTTGTCCTTTATCTGCACCTTTGCTTACATTTCCTGCCATAAAAACAGTTACCTGTTTCGTAAGAAATACACATTTCAAACTAGTATATAATCTTTTTGTCTTTCCATATCACCAAGCTATTTATTATACATCAAACACATGACACTTATACTTTCCAGTCTATACTTGTTGCCATTTTCTGCAGGAGCTAGCATTTATTAGAAATAGTTGGCATCTCTGCTGGCATCTTTGAAGGTTTCCACATATTGCTTAGCTTGTCATACAGCAGAAAATATATAGTAAACATACTGAGGCATATTTTTTTAAGGGCACACTATTTGGATACATGTCTTTTCTTCCTGCATAGTTAATTTTATTTGTAAACAAACTCTCAACAAGATAATTTATATGAATCTACTTTTAGGGACCCTGTTGATCCTTTTTCATATTCTGAATTGCCAATTTGTATACAATAACAATGGCTCATGATATAAACTTTAAGGGGCAGATTTATTAAATTCACATGAAGGTTTCGAAGTTTGATCAAATTTTCTAATGTTTTTGAAGATCACTTTGACCAGTGAATTTTATAAATTCAAATAAAATTTCATTTGAATATTCGACCATTTGACTGTCGAAGTACTTCCCCTTTAAATTTTTATTTGAAAACCTAGTTCACAAGATCAAAGCTACCGAATCGGGTTTCATTATTTATGATCGAATTAAAAAAATTCGATTGATCAAAAAAATCATTTGAATCGTCGAATTCAAAGGATTTTACTTTCCTAGCTATTCACATGGTCGAATTTAGAATTTTTTTCAATTCCAAATTCGACCAATAGTAAATCTGCCCCTTAGTAATTGTTTGATCAATGAGGCAGGTATTCAAACTCATCGGATAAAATCAATATACATTACTAAGGGGCCCATTTTTTTCCACAAAAAACACTTCGCCAACTTAAACCTGCCGAATTGCTATTTTACCTATGGGGGACCTCCTGGAACCTTTAAGGAGTGTTTTTGAAATTCAAAGGATTTTTGTGAAAATCCTTCAAATCGTTCAAAATAGCAGTGCTAGCATGGTCCTTAACTTTTCATAGATTAAAAAGAAATTAGAATTTTTTTTTTAAGTAAACAAAAAACATGGAGATGTTTTGCTGAACTTTTAGCAAATTCATTAGAGTAAAAGGACTTTTTTTTCCCACCACATTTTTTCTAGTGCCAAATGCATTGGAGTTGCTCAGCATGTTTTACTTGCATTTTTTTATTACAACAAAATGCATGAACAATATCTAGCGCAAATTTACAAATATTTTTGCCACTTGCAAAAGCACAAATCTTGCCATAAATCTGTTTGCTCTTTTGAGTAATGTATTTCAATGCAGAATTCTTCTGGAACAGCACTAATAACTGATGCATTTTGAAATTTTTTTTTCCCGTGACAGGATTCCTTTAACAATGGCCCTAGGTGACCAATGCTTCCCAAATGTTTTTCAAACAACATAACATGGAAAAATTAATATCTCTTGCAGTTAATTTGACTTTAAAACAGTTTTATAGTCAGCTCTTTCTGTGAGAAACACAATATGGCAGTTTCTGATGCAAAATACTGAATACAAAATGGAAAATATGAATAGAACAAATATTGTTTACTTGCAGGTAGGCAGCTATGCTTTAGATTATCCTGGGCAATTCACAATATGTGGCAAATATTTCCCATTAATTTAATTCATTGTTTTTATTATTATTATTAATAATAATAACAATAATAAAAAAAACTGTTTGGCAGTTAAGGTTGTTGGGTTTACAGAATATAAATGCCTGAAGTTGCTTCAGCTATGTTTATTCTGGTTCTCCAAACCTGCGTACAAGTAATTGCCTCTGCAAGTATTCTTCCAGTTAGCATGGTACCAGTGATGCGTTTCATATAGAAGGCTGATAAGTAATTAAAGATCCTGCTCAGTGGGCGACTTCCCTTGTGTTTCCAAAATATTCCCTTACCTAATAGATTTGAAAATACTTTACTGCTTGAAAAATACAGAGCTAGGATGTGGAACATACAAAATGTTCCTTCTTTAGAGCAAAAAGACATTTATATTCAAAATGACAAGTATAATGGTGCAACAGTAATAGGAAGCACTGTTTTCTGTTGGTCTATGTTTCTAGACTCTTACAAGTCAATGGAGAAACTTCAAAGCATTGTAAAAGCATTGTAAAACTTTTGAATCTTCGTCATACTGTAGCAGAGGTAGGAAGACCTGTGCTGAATAACATTTGTAGCCTAGTCTACATGCAGGGACTATTGTTGTTTAAAAATTAGTTTATTTTTTTGTGAGGAATTATATAGAAACATTTTTTTCATGCTGACGAATTCAAGTTCTGCTCTTTGGCTGCCAAAACTTGGCAAAAATTTCACTCATCACTATTGAGGTCCTTCCTCTTTGGCATGCAGAAGTTCATCTGGATGTCCATTAAGCCTGGAGTCAACAAGGCCCCAGAAGTGTTAGGCCCTAAAAGACAACCCCTTTAGAGAAATCGAGGAACAGGGACCCTGTAAATGAGGTTAAACCTAGTGTGCAGGATAGCCACTTTCAGGCACAGATGTTTGGAAGGGCCTAGGGCGACAATTTTAGGGATGGCATGCTGCCCAACCTTAGCCACATTGGTTCAAAAACACTGGAGATGCGCAGGAGATTTTTTGAATTTCTTCTGTGCCAGTCTCCATTGCTCTGGTCCTGATGATTAAAATTTGCATGAATAAAGGGGAGGGGACAGAGGCGACATGCAACTGTGGGCCTAGGAGCACCCGCTATTGTTATAGTGTTATAGCACTCTCTAGGAGGAGTGAGTCAGTGAGCATTAGATAGCAAGAGCAGCAATTCAGCTCCAACAAGATGGAAGTAGCTGTCCCAAAAACTCTGCTTGCCTACAGTGAAGGGACAGCAGTACTGACAAGGGAAACTTTTTATAAATTATTGTTCTATCCCTGTTCCACGTCTGCTGTAGGGATCTGAACCACATAAGGTACTGACAACCTGGAAGGTGTATACTTCATCTCTCCCTGCTATTCCTTCATTGGTGCCATTCTGTGACTATATCTGCTACACCTGTGACTGTACCTGGCATTTATTAACTACCTTGTGTGTGAGTATTACCAACCCTGTCACACTATTGAATGAAACCTGTTTATATTTTGTTTGTTTGGCTTCCTTTTGCTATTATTTTACATTTTTGGCATTACAGAGGTGTAGTCCAAAACACTGTCATGTGCTATTCCCACTTAGCGAAAGCCCATCCTGTTGAAAGAGGGTACAGTGTAGCCCATGCTCCACCTCACTAGTTGGTATTTGCCTTGTTAAACCAATTTAAGGTTAGAAACTTGGTTTTTGAATATACAAGTAAGAACCCTCTCCTATAAGTGGACCTCAGGAAAGTTAAATCTGCCTGTGCTCGGGGAACAATGCATATCTTGAACAGAGTTGCTGTATCTTAGTTATACAGGATAAAGGAGAGTGGAAATGTTTATCCAATACAGGTATCCACAGTTATATGTCAAACAAAGAGTTAAAAAACAGACATGTTTAAATGCAGAGCCATATTTTGGATTACCCAGGATTATGACTCGTATGTTGTGATTGGTTACGTTGTTTGTAATCTGGATGGGGGCTTAACAATGTGATAATGAATGCAGGAAAATAATGAGGACTACATTATCTTAAATTTACATAATAAAACAATTCTGTGATTATTGAATATTTTAACTGGGCATTTGTAGGCACAGGGTGAAAACTCTCCAACCATTGCCCTAAGGGGTTTGAATTTAGTTTGGTTGAACACTAAGGATATGTCTGAATATGAATCTTGCAGGTACTGGTACATTACTTCAACCAAATCCTGGATTTAGCTTTTTTTTTAGATATGGGTTGCCAAATCCTGTCAGCTCCAGTAGTTTGCCTCTCATTTATTAACCAATACCCATTGGCTGGATGATATGATTCCAGTGATTGACCACTGTAGATTTCTAGACCAGGCAAAGTTTGTCTAATCATATTACCGTGTTACTGGTTGCTTGGGTTACTGAAACTGGAGTGGCACAATGTTTGAAATCATCCTGTATGCCATTACCTTAAAAGTCTGGGTTATTTTCCCTGCCCTGTTCGGTTCTGTGTAATGCCGTACACATATGGTTAAAGATAAGTATATGGGCAAACTTTAGTTGCCCTTTTGTTAAATTCTGCTACTAATAAGTTTTGATGTGATACTATGTCAAAATATGTTTCTGTGTTTTGTTTCATGAAGAAAACAATTCTTTATGGAATAAGCATATATGAACTTATTCTACTTTTTCATTGCCTTGACTAGTAATTGAGTTGCTCACATACAAGATTATTGCTTAAAAGTATTACTGTTATCATGGCTTTTGAGAATTTTGAATGTAAAATTTTATTAAAGTGTCTCAAATTATGCAAGTTAACATTCAGTTAAAGAAATGCATTAAAGAGCAAACTTTCCCCGGATCAGCAATGACAAAAAGTACTTTTTAATCACCGTTTCCTAAAATATAAAAAAGAGCTTTCTGTATTGTTCAAAGTGCCGTGTAAAAGTCTCCAAATTTAGATACAGATAGCTTTGTTTGAACCATGTTCCCTGTGGATGAAAGTTTATTTGTCCTGGGGGAAATGGCAGACTCTTCTCACATAGTGTACATGCACTGTTTATCTGCACATACAGTATGAACACAATAATCTGTGCCAGCAGTAAATCATTAATCATTACGATCTGTAAAAAGAATAAAAATAAACTGAAATATGCCAGACATAGGTATTCAATGCCCAGCCTTTAATGTTTTATAGATCCGTGGTTTGCAGCACTAACAACTTTAAGGGGCCCACTTTTAGGGAAACCCCATGTGTGTTTATTAATCATGATAGCTTTTTTGCGGGGAAAAAAACGCTGGCAATCTTCAACATTTTACCTGAACAGGTTTTTAAATGAAGAAGAAAGATTACTAAGGTTTTTATGGTACAAACCCCATGTTAATACTAAACTCATTAAGAGTCTTCTTAAAGGGATTCTGTTATGATTTTTATAGTATAGCTTTTGTTACTAAATTATACTGTGTACATTGCAAACATTCTACCATGTGAAATGTTATTCTTGAACCAATAAATGTTTTTTAAGTTGTAAAATTGATGTGTATGCAGCCATCTCAGGTCATCTCAGGTCAGGTCAGTTACAACTTGGGTTAGCTGGATTTTTGCTATTGAGTGCTGTTCACAAATTTACCAATAGTTGTAACATTTTTAGCCAAGGTGTCAAGGAGCTGTTATCTAGTTACATTCCCATTGTTCTGCTACTAGGGAAGAAAAGAAGGTGATATCACTGCAACTTTCAGTGCAGCAGTAAAGAGTGAATGTAATTTACCAGAGAACATGACTGAGGGCAGCTGAGAAACAAAGAAAAAAAAATCTGTTCTTTTAGGAAAATGGATTTCAATGCAGGAGTTTGATGGATGAGCACTATTAACTTATGCATTTTATAACACCCACAAAATAACTCAATATTAAATGTGGGATAGTTTTGGTCAAGCAACCAATCCTCCCTTTTTCTGGTGGGCCCCAACCCTTTTGGGGTCTGCAATTCAGGACTGTTAGGCCTAGATTGACACCACTGGAAAGTATTCTTTAGCACTGTGTTTTTTAAATAATTTTACAAATAAAAAATCAATCACTCCATCACAGAAATTTAATTTTATTAACAGAGGAAAACATGTTCTCTTGCAGCATTTGCAGTACATTTAAATTGTCTCCTCTGTTTTTCCTTCAATTTCTACAAGATCCCAGACCTGTTTTGCTACTTAGATTTGCACAACATGTTTTTGAACTTTAGCCTCAAGTGGTTCACTTTAAAGTAGATGTACTCTCACGTGCTTCTTTTGTGTCACCTCCCATATTATTTCCTTGCCTGTGTTAACATGTTTTCAATAAAGAATTTTTCTTGTTAAATTTGAATTTAAAAAGTATGGTGTATAATGCAAGGGAAATACTGCAAAAAAAATGTTATAGGCTGCTAAAACAACTAAATCTTGGGTAAAAGTTCATCTTTTAGAAGTATGATTTGTTGCTCAACCAACATGTTGTTTCCGTTGGCCTCAATCTGGTTTTGGCTGCATAAAGACCAGCTGTACTGCCAAACATAACCTTGTGTACGCTGTCCATCAACATATGGGCTACCAATAGTCAATCACAGCCATAATTGGCACCCCAGGAACATGCTTGTGTTGCTCTCCAACCTTTATTTACATTTGAATATGGCTCTTGGGTAATAAGGGTTAGGCAGTGTCATTCTGTGGCCACTAAAGCAAATAAAGTACCATCTTATGAAAACATAATTATGCCTCTTTATTGGTCCCTGGTAAGGCCACACTTGGAGGCCCATTTACTAAATTCACATGAAGGATTCCAAATTCGATCGAATTTTAGAAAAAAATTTGAGGACACTTCGATCATCGAATTTTCAAAATTTGACCAATTTATTAACCCTTGAATTTGAATTTTAGTAAATCTGCCCCTTGGAGTATGCTGTGCAGTTTTGGGCTCTAGTCCTTAAGAGTGATATAAATGAGCTTGAGAGACCTGCAGTTAAACTGGTTAGAGGGATAGAAGACTTAAATTATGAATGTAGACTGTCCAGGCTGTTTTCTCTGGAAAAAAAAATCACTTGCAAGGGGACATGATTACACTTTATAAGTACTTTGCCAAGTACAAGTACTGTTTTACCCATAAGAGGATCACTGCACCAGAGGCCACCCCTTCAGACTAGAAGAAAAGGACTTTCATTTGAAGCAGCGTAGGTGGTTCTTCACAGTGAGGACAGTGAGGTTGTGGAATGCACTGATGGGGGGTGATTCTTTGGAAAATAGAGTAAACGTTTTACTTGATTCCAAAACCTGTGTGAATTATTACACATTATTTTATGCAATTAAATATGTAATTTGGAATTTTGCAGTCGCATACAAAAGTTTGTATGAAATAGGAATTTGTACTAAAAAGTACAATTAATGCTGTACTCATACACCAGTAAAAGGAGCATTATGACATAGATTTGTATAAAAGAAAGGGCATTCCATTACCCTTCTTAGTAGCACAGACATATTCACTTGGGAGGACTGTAAGTACTATCCCAAGTCCATTAACTTATTTATTTTACGTGCAGTCTAGAATTTATTGACCTTGATTTAAAAGCTCTGTGCATCTGACGCTTTTTTGCAAAAAGTACATTTATTAGCAAGTTTATAAAAAACAAAAGTTACTAAAGGCAAATTGACCCGAGTAATGGCAGACACATAATCATGTCAGGTTTATATAGCCTCAATTAACAGCAAAAGCTAATCATGAGAATGGCAGTCACTGCTGGTTCTGTCAGCATCTCTGTTCTTACTCTTTTTAATACAATAAGTTAGCAGTCAGTCAGATGCATTCTTTATTTTCAGGTTATTTTCCCATTTATTGTAGTCAAAGTGATAATAATAATTAATGCATAAGCACAGTTCAATTGTTTTGCAGGGGAATGCCGCTGGTGTTAGGAAGTGTAGGTGCAACAGTTAGTAGATGCAGGGCACTTTTACATGTCCTTGGCAGGTCTGATTTGGAGTCCTTATTTTCATCGTTCTTTTAACACCATTGAACTTAAATAAATCCTGAAAATTTTTAGTAATTTTTAGTCATTTTGCACCAGGAGCTCATAATAAATATCTGAATGAAAAGAATGAAATAGGAGGGTGATTTAGACAAGTGTCTTGAGATCTACTGATCACCAGCTAAAGGTCTACTGATGGATCCTGATCTACCTTTTGGGCAAACCCCTCATGCACTCCATTGCACTTCACCAGGACAGAGCTGGAGAAGGCAAGTTCGGTGAAAGATGTAAAGTTCAATAAAATTCACACTTAAGTGAATTTGCAGAGTAATGTTCATTCGCCAGAGCAAAATATCAGCTGGCGATAAGAGCACGAATTACTGCTAGCATCTGTCTCTTTTGCTAGCGACGTAAAGCCTGCGCCCTGTGGGCGGTAATGCTGGAGAATTGTTGCCAGCGTTAGTCACTTTTTCCCTTTAGTAAATCTGCCCCAATGGGAGATGGCCTTAATGTAATTTGGAGCTTTCTGGATAATGGGTTTCCAGGTAAGGCATCCCATGCCAAATATTTGAATAAAAAGATCTGAAAGGGTGACTATTATAGCTGTAATAATATACTTTAACCCTGTTATGAACCAGAGGTGCAGGGCAAAATGCAGCTCTGCAAAACTGCTGCAAACTTATTGTTCCAACAAATAAAATATCCAGCTCCAGACTAAAATGTAGTAGTATCTAAGGCATGGGTGCAAAATCAATGACTGTAGATGTTGTTAGACTACAAGTACCAGTAATCATTGGTGGCTGATGTTGAAGATTGCTATTCATTGGTAGTGAGAGGGCACAAAGGCACCACCCAACTGTCCCTTTTTTGGAGGGACAGTCCCTCTTTTGAGCACTCAACCCACAGTCCCTCATTTGTACTGGAAAGTCATTTTTAACTTAATTGGCTTTTGGCAGAGAGCCCAGAACAGCTAACAGTTGCAACTAAGATATTTTGCAACAATTTTGAGATAAGAAACTTTCATAAACTGCCAAGTTTTGTAAAATGAAAATGGTAATTGGGGGAGTGGCCACAAAAATGGGCATGGTCAAAACAATTTGCCACGCTACAAGAAAAAACAATTTTTGTCCCTCTTTTTACTTCCAAAATGTTGGCAGTAGTGATGAGCCAATTTATTCACCAGGCGCGAATAAATTCGACACGCGTCGAAAACGAAAACTCGTTGCTGGAAATTCGCAAATTTTTTTGGTGAAGCGAAATGGGATAGATTCGCCCATCACTAGTTGGGAGGTATGCACAAAGCCACAATGAATTGCTTCTCACAGAATTCAGAGTATCTCTGCATTCATCTTACACTTTTGTGTGGCTGGTTGCAATGTATGCAAGAATTGTATCCTGCTAAAGATGGCTAACAAAGTGCATTTTTATCAGTGTATCAGGTGAGCCTTATTTATTTTGTTATATACCTTTCATTTGCATGTTATTCATTAGGAGCTTATGGAACTGAAACCTAAATGAATATCTAAATGCAGGTCGCTGCTAAAGGGGACAGCCATGTACTTATTATGCTCTGTTAGATTTGTAAATGCTGAAACAAGTGCTTAAGCAGCGTGGATTTTTTTTCTGCTGCAAAAATGAATTTTGCTCTTAGCATTTCTTAGCATTTTCTAAAATAGGTTATATTTACACCCTGTGGGCTAGGGCAACACTTCACATAGGCCTGTTAAATTGCAAACCCAGTCAAGTTAAGGAGAGGTTTAGCTGGAATTAACAGTGACCTTTTCAAAAACTGCAGAAAAAAATATATATTTATATTATATTATAGTCCCAGCTTCTGTTAATTATTGGCTTTATGTTTAACCTGTGTATAAGACAGGGAGTAGGTGGTCTTCATTTTATTTCTTTAAAATAAACAGTCAATTCCATACTACAAATATACCATATGCAATTGTTTAAATAGACTGTTACTTTGTGGCAATGACATACTGAGAAAATTAAATTCTTTCTTTTTTCATATTTGGGTTGCCGTACTAATTTTTACAGCAGATGAATAGAACAGCATCATTATTATCCTTTTGTATTAGTGATGTGCAGGAAGAACTCAATCTGCACCTACCCCTAACCTGCAAAACCTTAACCTGCACCTGACTCTAAAGTGTTGCCATTGTAGGACCTGCAGCTAAACCGTTTCTTAAAGGGGTGGTTTGCCTTTAAGTTAACTTTTAATATGTTAGTACTAGAATGACAAATTTTAAGCAACTTTTCAGCCTTGATTTTTTATATTTTGTAATTTGTGAATTATTTGACTTTCTTTCCTGACTCTTTCCAGCTTTTCAAATGGGGGTCACTGACCCCACCTAAAAACAAATGCTTTGTAAAGCTACACATTGATTGTTATTGCTGCTTTGTGTTATTCAGGTTTCAATTCAGACTTCTCCTATTCATATCCCAGTCTCTTATTCAAATGCACGCATTCAATGCATGGCTGCTAATTTGAACCCTGTAAACCAGATTGCTGAAACTGCAAACTGTAGAGCTGCTGAATAAAAAGCTAAATAATGTAAAAACTACAGACAATGGAAAATTAAAACCAAAATACAATTGTCTCAGATGATTGCTCTCTATAGCCTATATCATATATGATCTATATCATATACAAAGGGGCAGATTTATCAAGGGATGAATTTTGAGTTCTTGGGAGTTATTTAAAACTCCTATGAACTCGAAATTTGACCAATTATTAACCAAAATAAAATATTTGAAACTCGGGTGAATAGGAACGACCCGCAAACTCAAATCAAATTTGAATTGAATAAGAATGCCAAGACGTCTTCAATAGACTAAAACAGCAATTCGGCAGGTTTAAGGTAGCGAATAGTCAAATTTGAATTCTTAAATGACCAGTGTATGACTAGCACTTACTACATCTTTTGTGTAGTGGATAATATAGGAATTCTCTTTTATCCAATAATCAATCTTAATTTTCGTGTCTGTCACCTTGTACGCCCAACACTTCTATAATGACACTGTTCAGCTTTGTGGTCTCTCTATTTTATTAAGTTGGAATTATGTTTGAATTTTTTGCTGAACAAGACATAATCTCAGAAGGCCTTTGCTAAATTGACTTTGTACTGAAGTGCAACCTACTGTGAAACAGAGTGCATTAAATAAGCTCAACTCTTCGGCAAGTTCACATTTCTATATTATTATCTAGCCCACAGATCATCTGCATATTCAACTGTGCAATGGGATAGACAAGTTGTGATACGAGCAGTTCCAATACACAGTGGTTTTTTTATGTAGAATAACATTTGCTCTGTGGGCTTAAATAATGGTTAAGGGTTATCAAATCATTTAAAACAATCTGGGAAGCTTTAAAATGGAAGACATATAGGTTTCACATTGAATTCCAAAGGGCAGCAACTCTTAGTATTCACACACACCAACCATTAAATCGTTAAAAGAAATAAAGAGCACAGAAGTGAAAAATCCCATCGTATATCACCAAATAATTATATAACTTAGGCTAAAATTACATAGAAATGTATCTAATTACTTGGCGATACATTATGGGGTTTTCCCTTGTGCGCTCTCTATTTCTTTTTAAGATTTAAAAAATGGAAGCTGCTGGGCTGCTCTGATTTCAAAGTGATTTAATTAAAACTCACTGCAATCAATGCACTCAAATTCATCGTATGATTTAGTAACCATAAGGGCTATAACACATGGAGGGGCAGATTTATCAAGGGTCGGATTGAAAAAATGAATTGGAATTTTCGATTTTGTTTTAGTCAAAACTGTCAAATTTGACTTGGTAGTTATCCAAACTCGATTTGAATTTCAAAAATTCTTTGTTGCCTTTCCACTGGATAACAGCGGTGGACAAATTGTTCCTTCCCACTTGTCACCACTCCTAATAATATATAATGGCAAGATCCCAGCCTGGTATATTTGGAGCAGTGGTAGGTGGACCTCCATTACAAACACTCAGAGGTTCATCTCTATCACTTATCGTTATTTTTTTACATAATATTTACGTCACCTGCATAGTAAAAGCTGTAAATGGAACAAATGCAACGCAGTGTTTAGCACTTTAATAGTAGCAGAAGCAGGGCCGCAGTTAGAAATCACGGGGCCCTGTACGAAATTTTTTTGGCCCCGATTGCCACCCCCAGATCCCCACCCCCAGATCCCACACCACACAGACATCAGCACTAAATAAGTTAAAAATTGTGGTGCCAGGGCCCCCATAAAAGTTTGTTTTAAAGAACATTGGTGCCAGGGCCCCCCCTTACAAGTAAAAAGAAATTGGGGCCCCGAGAATATGTTTTAAAAAAAAAGAACTGGCACCAAGGTCCCCCTTACAAGTTAAAAGAAAAAATTGGGGCTCCAGAAAATATATATTTTTTAAAAAACCTTTGCGCCAGGGCTCCCCATACAAATTAAAACAAATTGGGGCCCCAGAGAATATTTTAAAAAAATATTGGTGGCAAGGGCCTATAGATTATTAAAATAATAAATTGGTTGCCTGGGTATTAAAAAAAACCAATGTTGGTGTTCCATAGAATTGCCTCCTTTCCTGACTTCAGTTTTTGCCTCCTTTCCTGACTTCAGTTTTTTTCGCCCACTTTGGGACTTCAGTTTCTGCTGTATTTATGACTTTGGTTCTTTTCGATGCTTCAGGACTTCAATTTCGACTGTTTTCGTACCCCCGGCTATTTTCGTGGCTTCGGGTCTTTTCGCCAATTCAGGACTCTTTGGCTTTTCTGCACTTCCGCATTAGGCTGTTTGGGACGGTGCTGTTAAGGGGGGCCCGCCTCTGCAGCACTGCTGAGCTTCCCTTCAAGCTTAATCCCCGGTACACTTGTGCCCCCAGATGGTGGCCTTGAGCAGAAGCTGTTGGCATGTAGATGGAACAAGCTGATTATTAGTTGGGCCTCACAGTTGTATGTGGGTGTGTTATCAATGGTACATTGGTTGTTCTGGTATATATTTTTAGGTAGTCCCCCACCTTGAGTGAGTGGGAGCTAGAATTCTCTTTCCTTCTGGTATTTACACAAGCTCCTTCCAGCCCTAGTATCCGTTTGCATCCTACTGATGCATGTTGATTTAAATTTAAATTAATCTTTCATTATAGGTGTAACACTTAATAATTCACATATTAAAACTCTTGATAAAGTAAAGCTCCAGTGGATACTCATGCACACCTTATAATAGGGAATAAAACTGTAATCTGTGATATAACATAACTTCCCTTTTTTCACAGGCACTTTCAATGCTGGTTGATGACAATTTCATGTTGTGGACTGTAATGAACCGGAGCTATGCATAACTAATATTTTTTTATGCTTTAAGACATATCCTAAAAGAGTGTATTTTACATGTGCAATGGGCATAAGATGCCAACAAGTGTTATTATGAATCTGTGTCATTTTTAACAGGTGTCTTATTTTATCAGTCCCAGGAAAGAAAGTGGAAAACAGATATGACTTAGAGACAGACATTTCAAATATTGAACTGAGGAATACTAAATGATACCCAACAGTTTGATATTTTCTCTGTTTAACAAAACTTGACTTTCAAGAACATTTTTAAAGAATTGATACATTTTATCCAGTGAAACACTGTTACATTTATACCTTTGTCTTTTTATCAGAATGTATTGACCACTTTGAGCATGCAAACAGAACTCTGATGTATTTGGTGCTGAAAGCTATAACTTGTCTGAATCCATGGTTTTAAATTTATATGCAATGTAGGGAGGGATTCCTAAAGTGTTTCAAAAGTATCTTTAAAGTTTTCCAACCATTGATATACAGTAGCAGCGCGTACCTCTCAACTGTCCTTTTTTTCATGGGACTGTGCCAATTTTGCGAGCTCAGCCCGCAGTCCCAGGTTTGTAACAGAAATGTCCTGACTTTCTCTTTGATCTCCTACACTGAACAGACAGAAAAAGATACAGTGGGACATTCACTAAGATCCGAAAATTCACTAAAGTGCGAATTTACGCTCAGGTTGGCGAACTCTAGTGTTACTTCGCTAGACATAGCGCAATTATGCTAGCGAAGCCTAATTTGCATACGGCGCGAATTACAAAATATAATAGAAGTGTATGTTACAGCCACTACACAAGCTCAGGAAACGTTTAATAAAAAAAAATAAAAATTGTCCTATTGCCCTACATGTGCCCCCTGTATAGTTGAGTTGCCATATGTTAGGAAATGTAGGGGGGAAGAACGGTAACCCCCCAAAAATATTATCGATCTTTTTCAGACTATCACTCTCCTATGCATTTTTTTGGGACTTAGAAAAAATTTTACATTTTTTTTCAACCTCCTGTCTATTGTATTGAACTTCGCCTGGTCTGAGCAGGCGAAGTGAAGTCTAGCGTAAGTGCTAACGTTCAGCAAAAAGTTGATCTTGGCAAATGTGCGTATATTCGATCCTTCGCCAGTGCGCAACTTCGCCTGGCGTAAGGGTGCGAAGTTGCACAAGTCTATCTACTTCACTAGCGTAAATTCGCCAGAGCGGGTGTGAATTTGCGAAGTTACGATTTGACGTCACGCTGGCGAATTTGCGCTAGCGTTAGACGCTTCGCGATTTAGTGAATTTGCCCCACAAAGTTTCTA
Source organism: Xenopus borealis (assembly GCA_024363595.1). Lineage (NCBI taxonomy): Eukaryota > Metazoa > Chordata > Amphibia > Anura > Pipidae > Xenopus > Xenopus borealis. Next base: position 32,635,623 of record CM044444.1, on the reverse strand, counting down.
ACTTAATTGGCTTTTGGCAGAGAGCCCAGGAAACCCCCCAGGTGCACTTGGATACTTTTGTAACAATTTATGAAAAGCAATGGTAACAATTTAAGATAAGCAGGAGGTCTCTTGGAGAAACTGTGACTTGCCGTTTAAACGGCAATTCAGCTTCATTAGCAAAAGTTTAATAACATAACAACCACAGAAATATGGTCACAAAAATTTCACTGTGCTTTGCATGCCAACACTTTTTGTCCATCTTACTATTTCCAAAATGTTGGGAGGTATGGCAGCCCCTAAATATTTTTTGCCAACCTGTATTCATCTAAGCTTTCAGGCTTGTATAAATTATCCCACCAGACAGGCTTCAATAAATGTATTTTAAGAAGACAGGTCCCATGATCCTTCTGTAGTTACTGTTAACTTCCTGTAGAGAATGGCTTTATTGTAGAAAAGAATTTTATTTTAGAAGACATCCCTTTTTATCTGTTTTATATTCTGTCTGATTGCCATGGAGCATTCCAATTGTTATGTCTGGTCAACAAGAGCCCCCACCATTTGAATAAATGTGGTACACCACTGTACATTATTATAGATAATTGCACCAAACCTCATAATGATTCATTGAAAGTTTCAATGTAGATATTAGGATAGAGAAAGGATGCAAAGATTAAAGGGTATTACTGTGTAGTCTGTGAGGATGTATGTAAAAGGATAATATAATATGCTGAATTATAATTTTCTTATTGTCAAGTTTCAGATAATTTTTTTTTATTGTTTCAGAGGCCACAAAGAGGCTTTGATTTCTCTTCACTTGCTTTATAGGTGCACTATGGAACCAGAGATATAATGTACAGGTAGATAATTTTTTTGAGTTTGGACAGAGCATTTATGATCCAACAGCGCAGTATGTATATACCAAAAATCATCATTAAGCATTGGCAGGCATAGGATATGGAACAAACATACACGGTATTATGCATGCACTAAAGCACATCAGTAAGCATGGTCAGACACTTTAAATGTAAGTCCTAAATATGAATCCCTCCAGTGAGCACAACCAGGCATAGTACAAGTAATAACAACACAGAGCATTAAATAAGATAACAGATGAGTGAGCACAATTAGCCAGTGTGTGTGTAATAGCCACACAGAGGATTGTGTATGCACTAAAACCCATCTGGCTATGCAATCACACATTCTAGCATAGCAGGCCATCTTTAAGGTAATGATTGCATAGAATATGTACTGACACACATACAAGCTCATTGATTCTTCACTCAGGTGCAAGTGTAAAAGCACAAAGGGACACACACTTCCCCTGCATCCAATGGGTGTTCTTAGTACCTAGTGCAAGATGCAGAGCACAGCACTGTCAGACCCAAGGCAACAATTGCAAGGTTCACCCATGCCATGGTCCCACTGGTGCTTCCTAGCATGCATGCCTAAATTACATGCAAACTACAGGGCATGTCTACATTTTAACCTCCAGTCCACACATAAGTATACTGTATGTAGTGCCAGAAAGCTATGCCAGACAAATGCAGCAACTGTGCTTTTGTGAAACGCAACAAATTGCAGATCTGGGTTGAATATGTAAATAATATATTGGCAGAGTGCTAAGATATGAGTGATTTTTGCACTTTCCACTGTTGTCTGATTCTCACACTGTTGCAACTATTCCCAGGTAGTCAAATTGTGACATACAAGCCGTCTCTCTGACACACATTGGGTTATTGTGTTTTTCCATAAGTGGTCGCTTTCTCTCATACACAAGCTGAATGGACGTTTGTCTTGAAAGTGTGCAGTTCTTATTAGCATTTAGTAAAACTGTTTAGCATAGCTAAACATGCAAACAATTTGATGTTGAGACTATTACAGTCCATAAGTCCACTGAAGTGTGATCATTTTACATGGAACAAGATGCAGCGTAAATATGACATGAAAGGCATGAAAACTGACAATGGTGATATTCATTTATAAAGGATTCTTGCCCTTAGCCTTGTCATTTTGAGGGGAATATCTATCATTAAGTGCATTGTTTAGTGGTCATGGTGCCTCCATTAGAGAGATAGCTATGCTATAGGTATCAGAAGCTTCTGTGATCATGTACAGAATTATGCACCCCTACTATAAATTACCAAGGGGTTCCATAATCCAATTCAGTTGGAAGTTTTCTTTATTTTAACAATTCAGTATTGAAACATATTTTTGTAACTTAATAAATGCAATCAAAAGACTCATAAATTTCCATACATTATTTTCATTTGTTGTGTAGCTCGGGTCCAGGATTTTCCCAATCTGTTTTAGAAACAATTGTGGATCATAAAATAGCATTCAATATGCCCATGAAATGTTTAATTCTACTTTTAATCCCACTATGCGTCTGTAAACTACAGTATTTACTGAATTATTCCCCATCACATTTGCAGGAATTAGGAAGCATGTGTTGAAGCCCAAGTACATATTTCTGATAAATAAATATTATTTTAGTAAAAATTAGCTAAGGGATTGACAATAGACATAAAATGTGATACCTTTAGTGGCAATACACCTGTAAGAGAAATATTATAAAATATCTGACAATGGTTGTGCCATCTAACTGAATACAAGTTTCTATTGAGGAGCTATACTGAGGAAGCCATAAACTGTAAAGGGACTGAAATTATTTGCCTTTACTTGAATTGCAATAATCATTTCAGTGTCTCTCTTGTATTCTGTTCTGCCCACCATGACAAAATTACACATAATAGTAATAGTGAAACATAGAAAGATGCTGTCTTTTCTGGCAAAAATTACATTATATCATGTTTTTGGTCTTCATAGTCGAATATCTATTTATGATCCAAATAAAATCAAAACCTGATGTTAGAGAGGTGATGGTAATGACACATATTTTAGTTGAAAGGAGAAGGCAACATGCAAGCAAAAGAACCTGTAGCAAATAGGAGAAAAACAGCATTAAAAATAGTGCAGCATATAGCAGTAGGAACTATAGAACCAGCAGAAATCAGCTCTAATCAGTGGAACAAGGTGTAGTCAGGAATTACAGAGTAGAACTCTGCTGAGATGCATATTTGTGACTGAATGCCATATTAGTTTGGTTGCTTGTACTTGTGTCAGACCTAAGACCTCTTGTTTTTTAGAAAAGGAAATTGTTTTGTGATTGTGTATTGATTTTATGGGGCAAATTTAATACATTTTGCAAAGACCTAAACTTTGCAAGTAAAAATTTGCCTGTCCCAATGTAATTTTTTTCATTAGACTTTTATTGCATTGTAAATCTTAATTGTGCATTGTGAACCTTTAACGCCTGCTCTGGTGTTTCTTTAAATATTTTGTTGCAAAACATGTTATGCGATTGAGAATTTTTATTACATCCACTACAAACGTTCACAGAATCAATTTGTTCCCAAACTTTTCAAGGTCTTTAATCTGTGAAAAAAAGAGTAAACATGGTCACTAACGTTTGCTAGCGTCTTTGCAACCTTTTTTGTTCTTTTTTCCCCCCTTATATGTCACTATGAAATATGAAAACTCTAACCTTGGGTCTCTAGGTTTTTGTTTTCATTTTTACAAGCATCTCATTTTAGCGCAACATGTACAGATGCAGTCACTTTGGATTGTGTGTTAAATGCGTCGTGACTTAACTCATCTATCCCATTTATCCCACTTAGCACAGAATAATGTGTCACAGCATCCCATCCAATTAAAGAGTTCACCATTGAAAACAATGGTGCTTTGGTATGCTAATGAAAAGGTTAAATACATTAAATGAGTTAAGATAACTTTAGGTAACACAGTTTCTTCAATTAGCCCTGAGTCAAGACGCATTTAACTTACAAATCCAAGTGACTGCATCTGTAGGTCCTCTTTGTAGGTCCTTAACTTAAATTGAGACATGGTTCAAATATAAATTTACCATACCCACTGCATTCTCAGAATAAAGTAATATTTATTTGCTAGTCATTTTGTGAAAAATCCAACTTTTTCTGAAAAAAAAAAGTTGAAAATCTAATCAAGACTACCCCTGTGGGCTAAAAGTTCCAGAGCTCTGTATATGGAATGTCTAGATGACATTCAGTCATTCCTATTGCTGTTGTAAAGCACAAGTATGACATTAGCCTTCAAGTGAATCTAAACGACAAAAAAACATTTATCTTTAGTGGTTTTTGAGATAATATAATTTTTAGACTTCTAATACAAGCTTGTCAAAGAGTCAGCAACCCAAGAGTTAACTGACTCTAGAAAGTGCATAGATATTTATAGTGGCTGGCACTCTTGGCCTTCAAAAAAACCTGTTGATCTCAGGGGTAAGAAGGATTAACAATATCCACAATGGAATATGGACCAACTAATTATGGACCCAATTTGGGGGAAGGAATCTCGAGACAAATGTTCCTTGTTGAGAGCCACACTGTGTCCCCAACTTCATAAAAAGGAGAAGATTTTCTTTGATCAGCATAACAACATGTGGGCTGCTTGATCATCGGCTGCTGGAACATCAGGCAAGAGGAAGTCCTGAGGGAAAGCTTGTGGATGTTGCCCATACACGGTCAAGAAGGGCAATCTTGAAGATCGGCCCGATTGTCCTGATACAGAGATACATGACTTGTCAGGAACTGTTCCAGTGCATGGTTTACTCTTTCAGCTGCCCTATTGGATTGAGGGTGATAGGCAGAGGAGAATTGAAGAGTGATATCCAGGTTTTTACACAAAGAGCGCCAGAACTTGGACATGAACTAGGAACCTCTTTCTGATACAATCTCCACTGGAAAGCCATGGAGTTGGACGATATATTGAAAGAACAACTGAAAGAGTTCAATGGCTGAGGGAAGTTTACGAAGAGGGATAAAGTGCGCCATCTTACTGAAGCGGTCAATCATCACCCATATTATGGTGGTCGATGGGACAATTGTAGGAGCATTGAGAAGGGAGAATCTCTGTGGACTTCTTGCAGAAGACATCAGAAAAGTCCTTGTACACTGCGGCGAATTGAAGATCTGCTGCAGCGAGGGACACCTGATGACCGGGTTTATCAGGCAGACAGTTAAAAAAAAGAGCTCCATTGCTATATCTGGTTGGTTGACCAGACAAAAACAAATATTTTAGAATCCACAGTCCGTTTCAGGCATCAGTTAGTAGCTCCATCATATAGTGATCTGGTTTTGCCATATCCAGAAAATAGTATCATGTAGAAGAAGGTTCACTGGAGAGCTGTATTTTCAAGTGATTTTATTCAAGTTGCAAGCACAACATGTTTCAGACAAACAGTGTAATTTGACCTTTTAAAGGCTAACTCCTACATTCCAACTATAGTCATGTGACCTCACAGTTGTATACATCAGCTCCATCCACAGGCCAGATGTATAGATTACAAGATAAAACATAAAGGATACTACAAAGAAGTCTGTCCTTAGAACTGACCATTTTGTTATGCTACTTATTCATAGTTTCAATAATAATATACTTATTTAACATTGTTTCAGTCTGTATAAATATATACTGAAAAAGTATCATACCATCTGGTTACTGTAGTCCATTAGTAAAAGTCCATACATTGTATCGAGAACCAGATGTGATGGTGATCTAAAAAAGTAACAAATTAGTGTAAGACAAATGTTCTATAAGAAGCATTTTAAACTCCATGCCTCATTCATTCCCTTGGGTTCAATTGTTTTCAATAAATCAATCCATCTTGCCTTGTTGCAATAACAACAATTTTCTAATGACCAGTGTTTTTTCACAACATTTGAAATTTTTTTGCTAAGCGGGCCATATTCTTTAACCAAGGGAATTCTATTACTCGCTCTCTTATTGTTGGTAATTTTTAATAGCATGTCACGTGATTTTAATAATACATTATCTCTAGTCTGTAGTAAATGACTCCTGTTGTATCCTCTACTCACAAATTTCTCAATCAAAGTATCAGATGCCTCAAGTATTTCATATCATCTGATGATATTCTTCTGAGCCGTAGAAACGGACATTTTGGAGTATGAAAACTGTTGTATAATAGGGTGTTGTTTCTTTCAAGTGGTTTTCTATATAGCTCAGTATATTGTCCCATTTTGGTTATTAATTTTCACATCAAGATAATGTATGCTTGTGGGACTATATTCTGCTGTAAATTTAACTGTATGGTGTTGGGAATTTAAGAAGGACAGGAATCCTTCAATTTCCTGTATTGTGGAATTCCAAATAAAAAAAAAATATCATCCACAAATCGAAAGTAGCATGATATTTTGTCAATATATTGTGGGTTCTTTAGTATAAACTTGTTTTCAATGGCATTCATAAAAATGTTGGCATAACTGGGTACTAAGTTATTTCCCATAGCGGTCCCCTGTATTTGTATGTAATGGTTTTTATCAAACCGGAAGTACTTTTTCTTTAAAGGAACAGTTCAGGGTAAAAATAAAAACTGGGTAAATAGATAGGCTGTGCAAAATAAAAAATGTTTCTAATATAGTTAGTTAGCCAAAAATGTAATATATAAAAGCTGGAGTGAGTGGATGTCTCATAACAGAATACAACACAACATCCTGCTTTTCAGCTCTCTAAATCTGAGTAAGTCAGCGACTTGAGGGTGGGCCACATGGGACATAACTGTTCAGTGAGTTTGCCATTGATCCTCAGCATTCAGCTCAGATTCAAAAGCAACAGTTATGACCCATGTGGCCCTCCCTCAAGTCATTGATTGGTTACTGTCTGGTAACCAGGGTAACCAGTCAGTGTAAACAAAAGAGAGCTGAAAAGCAAGAAGTAGTGTTCTGTTAGACTTGCAGTCACAGCCTATATACATTACATTTTTGCCTAACTAACTATATTGAAAACATGATTTATTTTGCACAGCCTATCTGTTTAACCAGTTTTTACTTTTATACTGAACAATTCCTTTAAGACTATTGCTACTAGGTCTAAGATGAAATACACTTTGGCATGTGGTATGTTCTCTTCGAGCAGCATATCTTCAAGATAAAACATACCTTCATCATGGGGGATTGAGGTATATAATGATTGGACATCAATGCTGCAATGCTGTCTGGTTGACCAGACAATAGTAGGGTTATGCAGACAGAGCCTGGGTAGACCCAGCACTACAGGAGTTGAAGGGCAATCTATTCAAAGGAAGGGCCATGTAGGGAATCTGTAAAGGCACAAGGATAATGATGAGAGTTCTTTTGGGGCACAAGTTCAATGCCACCGATGTAACATTCACAAGTTCTATCTGAGCGTGAAGGTCTTCCCAACTTCGCAGGACATTCAGCAAAATAGTTTTTTCCACCACAATATAGGCATAGTTTCCAGAGATCTCCCAAAGGAATGGCTGGACTAAGTCATCTTTGAGTCTGCTAGATAAACCTTGATAGAAAATGGCTCTGTAAGCCTTGCTGTTCCAGCAGGCTTCAGCCATCAAAGTTCAATAGCGTACTCACTGGCACTACGATTTCCCTGCCGGATCTGAAGGAGGCGAGAAGAGGCAGTAGCTAAACAACCCAGAGCATCAAACACTGTTTGGAAGGCCTGGAGTAAAACTTTGACATTGAAAGTCAGAGGTAAATTCTTCTCCCACTCTAGTGGTTTACCCTCCAATCCTCACATCACATACCCCACCTTGGCTTTTTCACTGTAGTAACTCGAACTGGATCAGGCATTGCGTGACCAAACCCCTGCTGGCTTGAGGATCCCCATTATAGCGAGGTGGTGGAGGAATGCTGGGCTCACCAGCCCCCTGAAGGAGGAGTAACAGGAGCGGGTTGTGCAATATATTTTGATTACACTGATCAAGCTGCATGTACAATTGTTTCAGGGAGGTAAAAACCCAAGGAGGAATCAAGGGGTTGGTGGCCATTCTGGCAGTGTTATAGACAGGAAAAGAAACTGTTTTGCTGCAGGGTAAGTTAAGGGCAGGGCAGTGGTTGTGTGTTACCCAGAGTGGAGCCCATGAGTTGTATATGAAGTGTTAAAATAAAAAGTGAAACCTGGCTAAGAGACTATGTATTTTAATTGACATGCTACTCCCATATATATTCCACTTTAATTTTACATGCTTCCAACAACTTGATAAATATGGCACACCCTCCCTTTCTTGACAAAGGGAGGTTGTGTTCCCCAGAACAGAATAAACATGGTAAGCTCACCAGCTGAAATTCCCTGTTTAGGCTGTTTGTACCTCTTAATTTTTTCCCCAAGAACATCATTGTATTTTAGGGGTGCACTCCTTGCAGCAGGGTCATTTGAGTCACTTTCAAGACCTGTTAAATGGGAGCTATCCCACTGAGGTTTTTTCTGTTGTGATTGCTACTAGCCATTAGATATAGTCAAAACTCTACATTTTATTTGCCATAGCTCGAAAACTATATAAATGGTTATATCCATTTCTGACAGTAACCAACTTTTTTTTTAAAGAGACAGTACACCTGCGAGACTGATAAATGCAAATTATAATGGCAGGCATATTAGCAGTCTATTATAAAATTTGCTTTATTAGTCTCTTAGCAACATCTAGATTGCAGGCTACTTAGGCTAACGCTTATTGCCAAGAAAAGTGTTTATTACTGATCAGTGATATAAATATTGAAATTAACTTGGCTGTAATTGATATTACAATTAAATTATAGTGGTAATCATATGGCAATGGTACTTCAGTTGCCAGATCTGTCCCTATGTCATACAGTTTCTGAGTAGCATTTAGATGATCCAATAAATGCCCATGTCTCTCATTCCCTTAGGCTAAGGATATCTATTTAAAGGGAAAAAAACAAATGACTTAGTCTTCAACACTGGCTTAGGTGTCCCATCTCGCATATATACTCAGTTTATATTTTTTTTTTTATACAGTTTTTTAATAAATGTAATTAAAGGGGACAGCCAGAATTATAAAAAAAAGTGCAACTGTAATTAAAGGGATTATTCCCCTTTGAGTTAACTTTTAGTATAATGTAGAGAGACAATTTGCAATTGATTTAAATTTTTTATTGTTTGTGGTTTTTTTATTCAGCAGCTCTCTAGTTTGCAGTGTCAGCAATTTGGTTTCTATAGTACAAATTACCTTAGCAACCCTGCATTGATTTGAATAAGAGACTGGAATATGAATAGGAGATGGACTGAATAGAATGATAAGTAATAAAAAGTGGCAGTAACAATACATCTGTAGCCTTACAGAGCATTTGTTTTTAGATGGTGTCAGTGACCCCCATTTGAAAGCTGAAAAGAAACAGAAGAAAATTGCAAATAATTAAAAAAACTATGAAAAATAAATAATGAAGAACAATTAAAAAGTTTCTTAGAATTGGCCCTTCTACGATATACTAAAAGTTAACTTGAAGGTGAACCATCCCTTTAATGCTCAGTAAATCATTTCACTAATATAGTTCTGAGATATAAATAGTTCATTAGTGTGGCAAAGGCATTTTGTTTATATATAGCACATAAATTATTAAATGTTTTGCCCCATTTCATACTTATAACAAGAAACACAAGAAACAAAAGCCTGTGTAAAATCATGTTCATTCTTCACTGGCTCTTGCCTTTTATTCTAGAGTGCCCGCCTAATGTATTAGTAGTTTTTGCCCACAACCGAGCTCTTGATTTGTGATTTCGTTTTCCACATTTATTCATTGTTAGAGGAAGCTATTTGTTACTAGTCCTGATAGAATATAGCATCAAAAGTTTTCTAGATAAAGTATTATGTCTTTTAAATGAAATACTATATTCTGCACAAAATCAGAGTTTGTGAATAAAATTATGTTATTAGTATTTGCTCCAGTGTCCATATATGACATAGATGAATGTGGCAGATTACAATTATAATTATACACCATTACCATTTAATGCAGTTCTATAGCTACAGATTGATTTTGCTTTCCTTGTTAAAGTGAGGTTCATAATGAAATTCATCTGTATTAATATGTACATGTCACTAGAACTCTAATATAAATTGCCTCAGAATGGGGCATTAATTAAAGTGCCATTAAAATAAAGTGTCACCCAATTAATATAATAAATGAAGCAATACAACAATAGCCCCACTCAATGAAAATTGGTTCGTATTGATGGAGCCACGTAAGTTTAGGCAAGGGAATGTTCATACAGTAAATTCCTGCTACTAGTTCTTTATGAAGATCAACCACTAATGGGTTCTTAGAGAGATTAAATATGTTAATGGCTACTTTTATGAGATATTAAAATCAATGTATGCCAAACATTTTAATGTTTAACACCATTGTCAAAGTGCAATTCACATCATTTTCTAGTCTTAAATAATCTACATTGCTTTACCTATAAAACACTCTAATTAATTTATTAAAATTCCAAGGTAATTTTGATCGTGAGTCTTCCAAACTCAGTTTTTTTTAAAGATTTATATTTTTGTTTTTGAAAAAGTAAAAAAAATGAATCAATGAGATTTTCATTGTCCATTATGTTTGTAAATATACCAGTGATCAAGAAAAATAATCCCATTTCTTTTAATTGTGATACATATAGATTTTAGCAAGGAAGCACACTTATTGCCATTTGAGATCACTAGGATTTGACTACCTAACTTGCTTCAAGTCTGAGAAATTAATAATATGCCAAAAAGCACCTGGATGTTTTGGATTTTTGAAATATTTTGTAGACCGATTAATTAAAAGAACAACTAATTGGACAACTTGGTATCTAAAAGCCATGGTGTCTACAGCATTTAGCAGTGCAATGTATGGTCTTAAAGCAAACATTTACTGGCTAATGAAGAATGTAACATTACTAATTGAAAAGTTTTGTTTTTATTTATGTGTTTTTGCTGCTTATTAGACTTTTATTACATCTCCCCAAATGATTCCAAACATACAGGTAGGCCAACTGCAGAATGACTAGGAAAAAAGCAACATTATGGAATAGCTTAGTCAAATTCCTGACCTAAATCCATTTGACATACAATGGCAAGACCTGAAAAGTTCATGCTCCAAACCTGAAAATGTTGATGAGCTAACTCAGTTCTGCATATAACAGTGGGCCGACATATCTCTATGGCGATGTCAAACTGTGGTCATCAGCTCCAAGAAATATTTAGCTGCAGTCCTTACAGTTAAAGATGGCACAGCCATTTAACTGTGAAAGGGAAATTGATATTCATACTTATGATTGCACATTCAAAGAAATTGAATTAAAAACAATATGGTGTTTTTATATATCCATTTGTATACTATTAGAGGGGACAAAATGTAATATTGTGTCAAAAAGCAACAAGAACAAAAAAAAAGCACTGTAACTTCAAATGATCATTTGTAATAGCATTACAAATGAATATTAAATAACAGTTTAGGCCTAAACAATTGAATATACCCCTGGAAACTCTCAGCATACTAGAATAGTGCTTCCCATACTGGAGGGCTGGGGACAAATATATTTGAAATCACAACTTGAAGGTAATTTAGGATAATATTTTATTTGATGCACAGTGCTTGGAACTATGGCTAAATCTCTTCCAATATCTGTAATCAAGTAATGACCTAAGGGGGTTCCTGACCAAGGATTCAACCTCCAAAGTAGGCATTGCCTGACTACTATAAGTCTGTGCAGTACACTAAGGCAATAAAATGCGAAGTGTTTACAGCAATTCCAGTACGCCAAATCAACCTTTCAGCACTCACCAGGCTAGCCGGTAATTCACCTGATAAGATGAAGGGTGTTCTTATATACGTACCAGCAATGTAATAGCCAGTAAAGTACTCATTAACACTGTTTCCTAAATATTTCCTCTGTGTCACTTACTCTTAGTGCTCCAACCTGCTCTCCAAAGCCTCCCCACAGATCCAGACTGCTCCCGCATGCTTATTCCCCACACCTGAAATGTCCACTCCCCACCTTCTCAAACACCCTGTGATGTCACTGTCACCCTCCCTTGATGCTAGCTGGTATGTTTTGGGGGGAAAGGTGACACCCTAATTATATGCTTATTATTACAGTATGGTGCAGGAACTGAGTGGTGTGCCTATTGTGAATTTTTTTGGTAAAGGATAGAAATGATAAGGAAATTCTTCTTGAGATGCTTTAGAAAACCTTGCTGTTGGGCATTATTAAAACTTGAACTGTATACTAAGAAATCCTGATATCCCAATAGTTTTGCTTAGAAGAATGGTAAATCTAAATGTAATATTACAGTTGATGTTAGGGAAATTGTCATGCAGTTTATTTTAATATATATACTTCAGAAAGGGATGCTTGAAGCAGGTATATATACTTGGTAATTAAATAAAACATAAGATCTGCTTGGTGTGTTACATACATATCAGGTGAACAAGTTCATGGTATGGCTAAGCTTATGATCTGATCTTCTGAGTACAAAGTATCAGTGCACAAACACTGCCCCCCTTGAATAGAGTGCTGTTTGCTTTTGGCATTGCTCTATTCAGGGGGAAACGGAGTGGCCTTAGTGCCTTTGTCCATTTCACTTCATAAGCAGGGGCACTAAATAAGGAATGCTTTCTGTTACTTACTGTATTTCTACAATAGAATTCTTTTTTTTAAAGCCAGACGTGTTTTGAAATTGTTAAATATATCCATTAAACAGATGCCCTTTATAGGCGTCAAAGTTCTGATTGCTCAGGAGTGGGTGAATGACACAAATTTGTTGCAACAATGTAAAAAAACTGACGTATACACACAAAGTAGCTCTTTGGGCTAATCACAGGAGAGGAAAAGGGCAAGAGAAGCCATTTGTCATAACTTCTGTCTTTTTTCACTGTCTCACTGACACACATGCCAACACTAAATACACCCCACCAAATCCTTTGCATCAGTGTGCACTAAGTATATTACTGATCTTGGTAAGAAAACAGCAGAAAGATGTTTTTCGTGGGCTATGAACCAGAAGGCACATCTCTCCCTTCAATGTACACTTGCTTTTTTTATTTGGATTTGAATGAATTCAGTAGCCTGATCACATCTACCAATTTAAATGACTTTGTCTTGAGAAAATACTGTATATTCGCCAGCAAATAATTCGTAGATCTACAGCTCTGATAGCAACATGAGTTCTGTACATGGCTGGGCTTTAATTTAACAAGCCCTAAGATTAAAATGCAATCCAAATTTCAATGATCCAAAAGCACATTGAACTTCTCCAGTGCTATGAAATGCTGCAATGCATTGGTCAGATAGGTGGGTGGGCAAGTGCTTAGTACTAGTACACCAAATCAAGTTTTTTAGGAAATAGAATTCATACTCAGCCCCTTTGAAAAGCCCCGGGTGAATTATGTTCTCCTTTGCCACAAAGTGCTGCTAAGTAGTTCTACAATGGAATGGCACATATTTTAATGGAGGCATGTGAGTTTGGGGGTAAGGGGATAAGCAATGAAGCTTAGCAGCTAGGTACATGGGTTGCACCTTGCTACAATATCCTAAAGAGTAATTTTTTAAAGCAACATTAACACAAAAAATTTAAATGTTAAAAAAGTAATAAAAATATAATAACTGCCGTGTAGCAATGGCAAAAATATAAAAAAAAAGGCTATATGGCACAGGTTAAATAGTGGATAACAGATCATAACATAATGTTCTACAGAGCTTATCTGCTATGCAGCCTGAGCCTTTTCTTTTTTGAATGGCTGCCTTCATTCTACACAGCAGCTTATTTATTTAAATTAGTGTTTCTGTAGCAAACACAGCAGTTGTACCAGTGCAGGGAAACAGTACACAATATTTTCATTACTTTAAAATACTTTTTTGATGTTACCTTTAATAGTGTGGACTGATGCAATCTGATCTGGTCAGATTGGAGGCATGTGATTTTGGGGTATAAATAGATGGCAGATTTTAGCACCTTTGAAAATTCTTGGGAACATTTTTTTTGCATTTGGTCATATGTTATGGAATGGTAAAATATGATTGGCCATATCGAATGGTGGGCTGTTGGGGTTCAGAGACCAAAGTTTTATGAACAAAAGGAGTTTTTGACCTTTTCCTGTATTGGAGAAGGGTCAATAAATAGTTATGTTGCATTCTGTGTCCAAATAAATGATTTATGGTAGCACAAATCCACTCTTAAAATAGGGCTCTGTGAAATGCAGGTATAAGTACCTATTGACATCCTTGAGTAAATACTGTAGATATACATAGTAAATATTCTTAGCCCACTCAGGGAGTCTTTCTACAATGGGAAGGGTTGACATGTCATCTATAACCTTGAATAAAGTTCCTAGCCAGTTACAACTGTAGCAAAAAAATAGTACATGCATGGGAAATAAAGCAAGAAATCTGCAAATAAAATGTTTTATTTATTAAAAATATGTATATTTTGTTACATGATGTTTATATTGTAATATATTTAATAATTATGTTGTATTCGTTTAGTTTAAACAGTGAAAAATGTACTAGTATAGGAATGGGATCTGTTATCCAGAAAGCTCTGACTTACGGAAAGGCCGTCTTCCATACAAAATTTTTTAAATTTTTTTCTTTTTCTATAAAATAATAAAACAGTAGTTTGTACTTGATCCAAAAATCCAAGATATAATTAATCCTTTATTGGAAGCAAAGCCATTTTATTAATTTTATTTAGGGGTTATTTACTTAAATCCATTTATTTTTTTCGTCTCAATTTTAAAGGGGAATTTTTTTGTGAAAATAAACCTATTATACCCCAAGGCTGGTAAAAGTCTGAATCCAAAAATACTCTCAGAAATAATCTCAAACCTGCCAAGGTCATGTAGAAGACAGAAGCAGATGTTACTTTTACAATTGGACTATATCATGATCTGCTTTGTGTTTTGGGTGGAAATCTGAATTATGTGGAGTATTATTGCATCAAATCCAATTTCAGATTTTTCATGATTTTGAGTCTTTTCCCATAGCTATTTTATTGATAAATAAGGTAAAAATGTGGATCAGAGTTTGGTTGAAGTTGCTTTATTAAAATAATAAAAAAAAAAAAAATCAAATTTTTTTAAAGGGGATTTTTGATTGAGAATGGACCGTTTTCGATCGAATAAAAATCGTTCGATTCAAATGATTTGCCCCCAAAAATATTGATTTTCATAACACACTCCTTAAAGCTTATAGGAGGTCCCCTATAGACTAAAATAGCAATTTGGCAGGTTTAAAATTTGAAAATCAATTTTTTTTCAATTCGAACACATTTTGGCCTATTCGATATTCGAAATAGAAAAAAAAATTTGTAATGTTTTTAATTAAATTTTTCACCTCGACCCTTAGTAAATGTGTTCCTTAATGTTTACATGATTTTCTAGTAGTAGGGGGTTATTTACTAAAAATCTAAAATTTCTCGCTATTTTCTTAGAATCACTTCAACCAAACTCCAGTGCACATTTTAAATTTTTGACAGTAAATTTACTTGAAAAAATCTGGTATGGGAAAGGATTTTTTGGATTATTGCCCAGAAACCAAGAATTTTTGGCATTATTGTAGGAAACCCAGTGCAGATCATCATATTTTCCAATTGGAAACAGGATATCTGCCATTGATTTCTGCATGATCTCAACAGGTTTGAGATGGAGTACTTTTTTATTTGGACTTTTAACAGCCTTGGGGTTTAATAAAGTTTTTTTTCTATGAAAAAAATAGTTTTTCCCCTTTTAAACTCTGACCAGAAAGAAAATCGGATTTCAATTGATAACCCCTCAAGGTATGAAGATCCAAATAAAAGAAAGATTCTTTATTTGGAAAACTCCAGGTTAAGCATTCTGGATAACAGGTCCCATACGTGTAGTATAATAAAAATACAATTTAGGAGGGGAGGCAAGGATGAAGAATGGGGGTTAGAAGAAGTGGAAACATGACATTCAGGTATTTGGACATTACTGGAAATAAGAACTCCCGTAAATTCCGAAATTAACAGTCAGAACTGAAGGCAGTGTACCGTTAACATTTTAAATTTTTTTTAATTTGCACTCATGTTTGGAAAATTCTATACTGCATATAACTATATTTAAGTTGTATCTAGTGGGCATTCATTTATTCTTCTATTGTAACCACCTCTTGCCTTCAAATGTTCCCTATCCCATGGTCTTTTTCTATATAATAATTTTAATAAGAACTAATAATTGTGTATGAAAAATATCGAATGATGTGTCTGCTAAATGAATATATACAATTTGCCCTCATGATCTTTGGTATGAAAGTAAAGAAAAATGGAAGTTGGCCTTTTGGCAAATTGTCCCATTCTTCCTTCTTACATGAAATGTCCTTCAATCCTTGACCATGTTCTCAGTTATTTATATCCATTCTGGTTCACTGCCCGATCCAATGAGGGCTTTGATTATTGTCTTGAATACATACAGAAGCAATATGACACAATCCACTTATCATGTCATTGCTCTGAAGGGCTTGTGTGAGCAGAAAGTGAGGTAAAAACCATTCTCTTATCTTTCTTTAAGGAATCCATCACACTTGACTTTCCTAGGTTGTCAAAGGTTATTTATAACCATTTGTTCCAAAATGGATGGTAGGATCTTAATGGGCATTACACATTCAGTGATTCCAGTCATGTATTTCCATCTCACTGGGGCTGTTTGAGTTTATTATAGGAATTACTTGGTTATTCACAAGCAGTGCCTTAGCTAGCAATCTAATGACACAAGTTATCAATTGAAAGTCCATTAGGAGTGAACACTACTTAATAGTTCAGTGATTACTAATATATTACTGTTTGTTAGGCATGTACATTTTGCTGATAATGTGTATACTGGCTCGTGGATCAATTAAGCATGTCTGGCAGTAAATCAGGCTATTTTTTAAAGAAATTCTGTGGAGATCTATGAGAGCTCTATATTCATCCAACCTCAAGTTGTTACTATAGATGTTTTGCTCAATACACTGAAAAACCTTAAGTACTGATGTAGATGCCTGATTTTATTGATGTACTGTAAAGGACAAATTCATTGTTATGTACATATTTTGTTATTGATCCTTTAAATATTTAGTATCATCAATTATTTAAATAGCACCAGCAAGTCATGTAGTGCTTTATATTAATTTAACAAAAATGACAATGATTTACAATGATTTAACTCACATTGGTTACTGAGATCAGAAAACCCTGCTTATTATTTCATTATTTAATTTTTTAAATAACTTCACTTTTTTCTTTCAACACACAATAAAGAAGTGGCATGTTTAACTTGGTGACTGAAACAAAAGCTTGTTGCTGATCCACTTGTGCTGATGTGGCTACTGTAGTGTACTTACACTGATTTTCCTGTAACTATGTAGCAACTATATATATATGTGTGTATATATATATATATATATATATATATATATATATATAGTCATATGAAAAAGTTTGGGGATCTCTCTTAATTCTTTGGAGTTTTGTTTATCATTGGCTGAGCTTTCAAAGTAGCAAATTACTTATTATTTTAAATTATTAATTTAATACATGCCTGACAGAAACAGTAGTATTTCAGCAGTGACATAAAGTTTATTGGATTAACAGAAAACATCCAATATGCATCATAGCAAAATTAGACAGGTGCATACATTTGGCAACGCCAACAGAGATATTACATCAATACTTAGTTGAGCCTCCTTTTGCAAAGTAAATTCCTTTGTAGATTTCGAAGTGTGTTTAAAGTGATCGTCCTGTGAAACTTCAACCTTGTGGCTGATGTTTGAACATTATCCTGAAGAATTTGTTGATATTGGGTTGATATATGATTGTTGGCTTTAGCTGTTAAAAGGTCATTAGTAAGTCGAGTCAGGGCAGTTTCAGTGGAGTGTTGTGGCTTAAAACCAGATTGTAGGGGGTACAGTAGATTATTGTCAGAGAGGAATGAGCTTAGTCTGTTGTAGACTAGGCGCTCAAGTAGTTTAGAGATGAAAGGTAGCAGAGAGATAGGTCGGAGGTTGTCAAGATTGGAGAATTCAAGAGAGGAGACTTCCTCATCCGTGACAGGGGTGAAGGAGCACAGGAGAGATTGTGGTGTGTGGAGGGAGGGTGGAGGAAGCCTAGGGGGGTTGAGTGGTGTAATGTTCCTTCTGATAGTGTTCATTTTGTTTTTGAAGTGCTCAGCAATATCTTGAGCAGAGACAGATGTACACAGAAGGGATGGTGAAGGTGAAAGGACAGTGTTAAAGGTGGAGAAACCTTGTGCAGATTTTTTAGAAAGGGAGTTAATGAGTTAAGTATAGTGATGGGCGAATTTATTCGCCTAGGTTGAATTTGCGGCGAATTCCCTCGATTCGCCGCTGGCGAATAAATTCGCAAATCACCAGCGAAATTTAGCAGAAAAACGAGTCGCGCGTCATTCGACGTGACGCGTCGAAAGCGACGCGCGCCGAAAACGATGCGACGCGTCAAAGTTGACGCGACGCGCGACAAAGTTGATGCGACGCGCGACAAAATCGTCCCGCGACTCGTTTCGCAAATTTTTCGCCGATTCGCGAATTTCTCTAGAAATTCGCAAATCTCTAGGCGAAGCGAATCGCGGGAGATTCGCCCATCACTAGTTAAGTAAAGTATGTTTATTTGACTTGGGAAAGGCTGGTGTTATAGGAGTGCAGGGCAGATTTGTAGCTCCAAAAGTCTGATTCTGAGTGGGATTTGCGGCAGCGATGCTCAAGTGCACGTGAGTGTCTTTGGAGCACTTTTGTATGAGCAGTATGCCAAAGCTGAAGTTTGGTTTGGGTCTAGCACATTTAGATTTTACAGGAGCAAGCTCATTAAGGGCAGTGGTGAGTGTGCTATAGTAGACAGAGGTAGCCACATAAGGACAACAGATGGCTGAGATATTAGAGTGAAGAGAGTCAAAAGAAGGAGAGAGATGCGACACATCCAGAGCTTGCAAGTCATGATAGATACATGTTTGGGGAATAGGGGGTGAGGAGGGAGTTAAGCTGGCCATAGATGCAAAGATTCACTCGTTTGGTGACATCACAAAACAAGAGGATCTTTCCTCGATATGCCACTAACACGGCAGGGCTATATCGGGGTAATCCAAACGTTCGGCCATATGTTCGAACGATCAGATTACGATGATGCCAACGGGTTCTGATGGGTCGGTCGGAAGAAAATCAAACCTTACCGATCGATATCGTGACCAGATATCGATCGGGAAGACCCGTTGGAAGCCCCCATACACGGGCAGATAAGCTGTCAAATTGGTCTATCTCAATTTCTCTATTTGCTAGTGGGTAATACTCTGAAGATTATCTATGCACAATATTCCTCTCTCTCAGAAAGATTTCAAACTCAGATGAGACAAACTCTAGTACATTGTTTGATATTAACTCATTTGGATTACCTTCTCTGCTGAAGACTGTAGATAGAAATGTTATTACTGTGTATTACTGATGTTATATGAGAAACAAATGCAATGTCTGGCCATTTACTGTAATAGTCTATGAGAGTCTATGAATGTCTTCATCCAGTGTATCAGAAGCTGCAGGTAAAGGTAAACATGACAAAGAATCAACAGTAAAATTTTTCAAACCTGGTTTGTATTGCATTTTGTAGTTGACATTCAGTAGCCTTGCTGACCATCTAGCTATACACATTCCAGCTCTTCCTAGTCCCTTTGTTGTAAGCAGTGTAGTTAAAGGGCCATGATCCATGCTCTACCCCATAGGTAGGTTCTCCATTTTTCTGTTGCCCAAACACATGCTAGAGCTTCTTTTTCAACAACTGAATACTTACACTCTGTCTCTGTAAGTGTTCTGGATGCATAAGCAACAGTTTTCTCTGAATGATCAGCATTGGTCTTTGTGAGAACTGCACCAACAGCATAGTTTGAAGCAACTGTAGTAACCATAGTATGTAGTGCAGGATCAAATAAAGCTAGCACTGGACTGTTCAAAGATAAATGCTTCACCATTTCATAGCTATGTTGAGCAGTCTCTGACCAAACCAGACTTGAAGTTCCACATAGTAGTGCTCTAAGTGGCTCCACAACTGAAGCATAGTTGGGAATAAACTTAGAATACCATGAAGTAAGCCCTAAGAAAGCTTGTAAGGTCTGACAATCAGATGGAGTAGGTGCTTGTGTTACAGCGTTGACATTGCCAGGGTCAGGAATTAATCCGTCTTGTGAAATTATATGACCCAGAAATGACAGCTGAGTTTGTCTGAAGTGGCATTTGTAAAGGTTTCAGTCCGGCAGAATCAGTTAATTTAAAAAACATTTCTAGGTACTTGTTATGAAGTTGGAGCATAGACAATTATATCATCCAAGTAGCATTGTACACCAGGTATGTTATGGAGTATAGAAGACATCAGTCTTTGAAAACAACTCGTGCTGAAGCCAGTCCATAAGGTATAGGCTTGAACCGAAACAAACCATCATGGGTGATAAATGCACCAAGGTCTCTGCTTTCCTCATGCATTCTGATTTTTCACATCTTGCTCTACCAGTTTCTTTAGTTACTGTGAGGCAGTCTTCCTTATAGAGTAGGGCAATCACCTCAATTTCTGGTGTACTAGTTTTACATCTGGTCTCAACTTAACTTTGTGCACAAAGTTCTTTACACAGCCCAGTAAAGTGTGGTTTTTATGGTGAAATTTTAGACACAGGCTGTGTGGCAGGTACTGATGCTGTAGTAATGAGACCATCAACTAATTGTAGGTTTAAAGTGGACCCATCACCCAGACACAAAAATCTGTATAATGAAAGTCCTTTTCAAATTAAACATGAATTCCAATTTCAATTTTTTATTAAAGCATTCATAGCTCATTTAAAAATCTCAGCTGTCAATCAAATATTGTCTGCCACTCTTCTATGCTTTAGGCATAGAGGTGGGGCAAATAATTACTTTCACTTTCCATTCAGCACTTCCTAGATACCACTGCTCTCCACACATTCCCCCAGTTCTCTTAACCATTTAATTGTGTAGCCAGAACAAGGGGATAGACATCGGGTCCCCTATTCTGGTGCACAAACAACATTCTGAGATGATGCAAGGCTTGCCTTGATAACAGAATGGCTCCTGCCCGCTTGCTATAATTATGAATTCCCAGACTGAAGAAAACAAGATTAAAATAGTTTATAAAGTGTAATTAATGTTCATTTTGCTTGACTAATGTGATAAAATATGATTTTGAATATTTTTTTGGGGTGTCGGGTCCACTTTAATGCAGCAAAGAGATCCATTTCAAGAATAGCAGTACCCTTATTCACAATGTAAAAGTCACATTTTGCATTATTTGATTCAAATTGTACAGTCACTTGCAAGAAACCAAGCACAGGGATTGGATCCTTTAAGTAACTGACCAGTCTCAGGGAAGGTGCAACAAGCGTATCTTTTGCAAAGTATTTCAAGAAAATATCCTTTGATAGTATAGAAACAGCTGAACCTGTATCAAGTATCAGGTTAATGGAAGCGGTATTGACATTAGCAGTGCATATAAACTTGTCTGGAATTAATGTACCATGTTTATTCCCACTTAATACTGTAACATTTGTATTAGTGACTACATGAACGTGTTTAGAAGAACTACAGCAGGTTTTAGCAAAGTGTCCTACCTTTCTGCATTTGCAGCACTGTGCAGCTTTTGCAGGCAATAAGCATAATTTGCTGTGTGTTGTGTTGAACCACAGCGAAAGAAGTATTTTTTATTTGTATTTGCTGCATGGTTTTGCAGTGGATCCCTTTCTTTAGCACTGTATTTGCCTGTGACTGTGCATTATTAGGCCACACACAGTACTGGATTCACAGTCTGTACATTCCCAGCAGTTCCCTGACTGAGAGTTTTTGCCTCTGCCTCTGCTGTTTCAATTTGACTAGCAACTGTAATAGCCTTTGCAAGGGTTAAATCCTGCTCTAGTAGCAGTCTCTTTCTAATGTGAGGTGAGTTTGTTTTTTACACTATTTGGTCTCTTAGCATTTTATCTGTTAGATTCCCAAACTCACAGGTAACAACAAGCGCTCTGAAAGCTGCTACAAATTATGTAGATTGGCCATTACGTTGTCCATGTTGGCAGAATTTTTATCTTTCAGCAACCACATTTACTCTTGGCACAAAAAAGTTCTTTATAGCAGTAAGAGCAGTTTCATAAGTCTCATCAGGTAATGGTAATGTATAGAATATATGCTGTCCCTCTGCTCCCAGGCAGTGAATAAGTAAAGAAGACTTTCTAGCAGCAGAAATCTCCCCTTGGTCAGCAGCAATAATGTAATTATCAAACATACAGATCGCAAATTGGTTGTGTTTGGTTAGCCAAGGATGAACAGGGTATAACAGGCAGCCATTACACAACAGCAGTAACTTGAACTATTACTTTTAAATAGTACAGAAGGTAAAGTGTATGCACAGTAGAACTCATGTGCACAGTGACCTCTACAGGCCATTTGTATAAACACCACACCAGTAATCAGTATTGAGCAGTTACATGCATTCAAATTATCGGAATTACAAGGCTACCTAAATGTTTGCACATTCCGTTTTTTTACATTTGATTTAATTACATACCATTACATTCTGCTTCACTAAAACTCTTTGTTCAGAAAACACCCCAGTACTCAGATGGTCCTGGGAAATGAAAGACATACCAGTGTTATCTTTTTTGTTGAAAGTGGAGTAAATTATTATGCAGGGGTTCCCAAACATTTTAATATGACTGTATATAGAAACTATTTAGAGGTGTTTTCCCATTGGTGTAACAGGATGTGCACCCTGGCGCCACACTGACACCTTCCCCCCGAATAGACTGCCTCTGCTTTCCAAACACATGCACTGAAAATTATCCCCAGTCCAGCTACCTGCAATATGCCTTATGGGGGCTCCACTGGGAGTTACACTACGGGTACTCCAATTAAATACTTACATGACATATATGGTATGGTTTCTAAATGCATTCTAGCATGTATGATGCATGTACTGTATGTACTGTATAATGATTATTTTGAGATGTGTATGGTGAAACATGTTATCTCTTATGCTTGTTAATAATTACAAAACTTTTCAATAAAAAAACTATTGAAACAAAAAATTATATTTGACTAACATATTTGCTTTACTTTTCTCATTATGTTTATAACCTGTAGGTTGTGCACAGGTGAAAAATTTAACATTCCTGCACAATATACTTTTTATTTTGTCAAAATAAGCAAAATTAAAAAAAAAATTATTAAAAAATAACTTTACCTTTGTCAATTAAATTTTTATTTGTATAGCCAGTCTGTAGGGTTGGAAACATAGATTATTATCTAAGTCTTTAATATTATTATAGATTCACCTTTATTGTGATTGTGTCTCATTCCATGCCCTTCGGGCACCTTTTTGGCCAGATTGCCTGTCATTTTGTGTGTTATTTGTATTGTTACTGCACAGATGTGTTTGAATTCCAGTAATTTTATAGTTGGAAAATAGCAATTCACTCACCGTCACATAAGCTTTTGCAATCTCCTATAAAGGTGGCAATGTCCACAGATACATTCATTTATTTATTTATACTATGTCCACATAGTTTGCAAATATTGAATTTTATAATTAATTTATTTTCCAATATAATGTCCACATTGGTAAGGGGCATATTTATTATGTTGTGTAAAAAACAATGGGACAATAGGCCCAATTAATATGTATAATATGTTGTGGTGGTTAAACATTTGATGCTAAACCTGTATTCACACAACCAGTGGAAGAAATAGGTTTGATGGGTATTTGGGGTTTGCAGAAAAAGTGGTTTGTACAATAAGAAACCTATACAATTTTTTTACTTCAGTTTTCTTTACTGTATTATATTATTAAGATCTAACAACTTTTCTCAAGCCAGTATATATACCTTGGACAATAAATCCTCATTTTAGAATTTCTAAAGCTACAGTCTCTCAGTCCCCTCACTGGAAGCATCCGTACACTGTTTCACTAACTGAACTGCTCTGCTTGAGGGTTAAAGAGTACTCTACCATAGCAGAACTTTTCTAATCAATAGCGGCTGTACAGCTACAGATGATACCAAATAGTTTGTTCTTTGTACCAGAAAATTTCCTCAAGCTATCAACTGACTGACTTTATTGAGGGCAAGTTACTCCATATGGGAAGACACCTGTTCTAATAACACACTGCATATGTTTGCATAGCACTAATAAAATATTAGGTTATAACTAGGATTGCAGTATATTTGCACATCATATATGTTTTCATATACAGGTAAATGTTTGTCAGAATAACAGGGGCATCTGCATCTCGCTTTTTTATAAAAGGCTTAACTCAACTGATTCCTGATTTATTTATAAAGGAAGATTGATTGAAGAAGAAGGGTGTAATCTGGCAGATTCAATCACTGAAAGGGTTGTCAGTAATATAAAGTGTGGGTCTAAATTATGAAAATGTTTTACTTAGCATGTAATAAAAAATAAAAATAAATTTCTATTATATGCATTCCTGACTTTGTATTAGGGAACTTAATTTTAGTAGGATCATTAAATTGTGCATATATTGCTCTAAACCTTTGAAGTTATAGTATCAAGGTTCATCTATTTGGTTTGATATTTTTAGCTGTCCTTTTCACTGCTTTTATCTCTGATTTCTTGCAGAATACACCAGTGGGAACACCAATATTCATTGTTAATGCAACAGATCCAGATCAGGGCACTGGGGGAAGTGTACTGTATTCAATCCAGCCACCTTCCAGTTTTTTTGTTATAGACAAGTCACGTGGTATTGTGACTGTGATTTATCCACTGGATTATGAGACCACTCAGGCATATCAGCTTCAGGTCAATGCCACGGTAAGTCATTATTCCATTATTCTTGCAGTCTTTGTGCTACACATACATATTTTTTGAGTAAAAGTTGAAAGGACAACTGTCACTTATATATACTGTAAACCTGCTCCTTGCTTAAAATGGCAGCAAATTGTGCTGGGCTGAATAAAACTGCAACTTATAGGGAACATGTAAAAGATGTGCCTTGAATTAACAGCTGAATATTAGATAGTAACTGTTACATATATGTATGTAAAACTTTATTTGTAAAGTGCTGCAGCACTGTACAGTGCATACAAGTATAATATACTATATATATATATATATATATATATATTTCAGGACAAAAAGCTATATGGGAAGGATGTACCTGCTCCATAGATCTTACAGTGTAACATCATCTGCTCTTTCAAAACCACTTTGTTGCAAGTTAATAATCTGTCAATATCTGTCATTTATCTTTAGTCTGTAACCTTTCTCCATTATATTACCACTGCGCATTTATGAATAACAGTATATTTCTCCCTCCTAGAGATTTAGCTCCTTAGTAGGTCACGTTGACTGTACCTATACAAATGCACTTATAATTTTATTATTCACTAATTTCAGAAGAAACTGGGTTTCAGCACTATGAAATGGTGAAAAAAACTGTTTATTTGTGTCAAAGACTAGGCAATATTGCAGTTTTTTTTCACCAGTGCTGCAGCACAATTTCTTCTGAAGTATCTGGTACTCTTGGCAGTGGGTTAAGTGCGGGTTGGCAGGTTCTGGCCAACTTCCGTAGTACATCCTTGGGCCACAGGTATATTAGGGCTGAAGTTTAGCCTCCATTCTTCCCTTCTGCTGCCTTCTTCTGCCCAACTTCCACTTCTATGTGTGTTTTTTTATATACACTCGCAATGGTCTGGTGCGGGCCGGGGTGCAGCGGGTTAGTATTGGGTAGGGGTGGAGTTTTTCTTGACCCACACATCACTAGAAGCAACTCCAACAATACTAATATATTAATATTCACAATGTTCAGTTTAGTTCTCCAATTTTCTAATTGCTAACCAATTCATACTCAAGTAAAGCCCCTAACCAATCTTATTGAGTGAGTTATTTAAATCATGGAAATCTAATTTCCATTAAAGCATTAGGAATGCATCTGAAAATGCAAATGCAAGATAAGTCTGCCTCCAACTTGGTCATATAAGGACAATAATAATTTACAACTGTTAGAGGTTTATTAATTCTTATTTATAAGTTTGTTTTTATATGGATCACAAGCTGATCCTAAGAATATCTATTCATGTCCAAATTAGATTATAGGTCTATATGAAATATGCAAAAGATATAATTCTCTAACAGTTTTATACATGGAGAAAACCTGTATATGGTGATAAAAATGTTTAAACTAATATACAATATGTATGAACAGTTAATTTAATCCATGGAGTTTCTCCTTACATGACGACTTGTCATAATCCACTGCAGGGTCTTCTTAAACTAACATATGTAACATATGTTACCAATGAACTTAGATGTGAAAGAAAGAAATCAAACATTAAGGGGCAGATTTACTAAATTCATGTGAAGGATTCGAAATTAGATTGAATTTCAAAAAGATTCGAATTCGAATTTCGAATAACTTTTTTGGGTACTTTGACCATCGAATTTAAAAATATTCGATCAATTCGAATGATTTGAATAAAAATCTATTCGACCATTCTATGGTCGAAGTACTTGCCCTTTAAAAATGTTTTCGATTGCCTAGTTCGCCAGATTAAACCTACCGAATTGCTGTTAAATCCTATGGGAAGCTCCCATAGAGTTTTTATAAATTTTTTAGATTGAATAAAAAAAATTTGATCAAATGGTTTAATCGTTCGATCGAATTTTTTTAATTTGATCATTGGATTAGTCGAATTGCGCAAAAATCCTTCAAATTCGATAATTTCATTGGAAGGATTGCAATTCGACCAAAATTCTATGGTCGAATTCGAGGGTTTTTTAACCCTCAAATTCGACCATTGATAAATCTGTCCCTAACTGTAGGTATCAGTGTTCCCTAAGAGACTAATAAAATAATTTCAGCAACATTCAAGTCTATGACAGTAACCATGTGTGAAAATCTTCTGTAGAAGTGAGCAGTTGGTAAAATAGCTTTGACAAGGTTGCTACAGTTGTAGAAAAATTTATGTATATTTTTTTTAGCTGGTTTTTATCTTTTAAGCAAATGTTTCAAAAGAAGTATAAAATATTACCAAATGTACCTTATTATTCATAGTACATCATTTTAGTTATTTTTAGTAGCAAATCCCCATATTATTGTGGATTGGTGCCTCAACACCTCAAGTACAGCAATTCTACTAAGACTGATTTAGATCTTATGAAGTTCTGTGATACTTATTTTGTCTTGACTTTCAGCTGTTAAAATTTGTTACTGTACCATCACCAAAATGATCATTATTCAATGTATAGGAAAATACAATACTAACCTTGATTTTTATAGGACAAAAATATTGTACTCGCTTTCAGTACGGAGCTTACAGTCAAGTTACCCTGTCCCATGCTCTAGTTCAGTGATCCCCAGCTAGTGGCTCACAAGCAACATGTTGCTCACCAACAATTTAAAAGTGGCCAAAAGCAGATGCTTATATTTGAACACAACATTTGACCTTTAATAAATAGGCCTCCACAACTTTGTTCTTTGATTTTGTAGTTATGTCATGATACATAATACTACATTGTCAGAAGCATGTCATTGCTGACATGACCAATTAGTTAGAGAAAGGAAGGTTTAGAATAGGGATGCACCAAATCCATTCGGCCTTTTTCAGCAGGATTTGGATTTGGACGAATCCTTGTGTGTGGCCGAACCAAATCCAAATCCTTATTTGCTTTTGTAAATTTAGGGGCCGATGTACTAAATTCACGTGAAGTTCGATCGAATTTCGAATGTAGGATTTCTTCGTTTGGTCGAATATGTGAATTCTGGCATATTCGATCATCGAATAGGGAATGGTCAAACGATCGAATACATTCAAATGGAGTCGAATGGACGAATATTCGATCATTCGATCAGCGAAGGATTTTATTTTTTAAGTTTCTTCGATTGCCTACTTCGGCAGATTGGACCTTCCGAATTGCAATAAAAGCCTATAGGAGCACTCCCATAGGCTTCTGAGACTAAGTCCTGATCGAATAGGATTCCTACGATCGAAGTGTTCGATCGTTCGAATCATTTGAATGATCAAATGATTTATTCGTTCAGTCAAATGATTTATTCGACCGATCGAATAGGTTTGTATTAGATCGTCGAATAATCGAATATCGAATAAAAGGTAGTCTAGAACTATTCGATTAACATTCGAAAATCGAATGCTAATCGAATATCGAATAGAAACAAATTGTTTTGGGGGAATAATAGTAAATTTGCCACTTAGTGTGCGAATGGAAATCACGTTGTCTCAAAACAAGGAAATAAAACATTATTTTTCAATTTTTTCCTTTTCTGCTCTAATTGGCATATGCAAATGCACCGAATCCCAAATAGTGGATTTGGTGCATCCCTAGTTTAGAAGTATCTTATCTACAGATGAAGCCACTTTGGATTGTGCATTTGACACAAAATAACTTAACTCATTTATCCCATTTATCCCACTTATCACAGAATATTGTGTCACAGCATCCCATCCAATATAAATAGTAGAAAAATGAAACAGGAAGAGGTTGGACCTTTATTATCAGAGGGGGGTCAGTTGGTTGATGAGAACAAGCAAAAAGCTCAGATTCTGAATGAATACTTCTCATCAGTATACACAAATGAGGAACCAGCTAATGAAGGTTTCCTTGTTAATAGCCCCAATTCTAATACATCCAATGATGTATGGTTCACACATGAGGAAATTCAAAAGAGACTAGAAAATGTTAAGATAAACAAAGGTCCAGGCCCAGATGGGATTCACCCCAGGGTACTTAACGAACTTAGCTCTGTGATTGCCAAACCTCTATACTATAATTTTTCAGGATTCTTTGAGGTCTGGCTTGGTGCCGAGAGACTGGCGAATTGCTAATGTGGTGCCGCTATTCAAAAAGGGATCCCATTCTCAGCCTCAAAACTATAGGCCAGTTAGTCTGACGTCGGTGGTAGGAAAGCTTTTTGAAGGATTAATTAAGGATAGGATACTGGACTTCATAGCAAATAACAATACTATGAGTTTGTGCCCGCATGGTTTTATGCGTAATAGATCTTTCCAGACTAACTTAATTTCTTTTTATGAGAAGGTAAGCAGGGACCTCGATTCTGGGATGGCAGTGGGTGTGATTTACTTAGACTTTGCTAAAGCATTCGATACAGTGCCACACAGAAGGTTACTGGTTAAATTAAGGAATGTTGGCCTTGAACATAGCATTTGCCCCTGGATAGAGAACTGGCTAAAAGATAGACTACAAAGAGTGGTGGTAAATGGAACATTTTCTAATTGGACCAGTGTTGTTAGTGGGGTACCGCAGGGCTCTATACTGGGTCCCTTGCTTTTCACCTTGTTTATTAATGACCTGGTTGTGGGAATTGAAAGTACGGTTTCTATTTTTGCAGATGATACTAAATTGTGCAGAGCTATAGCTTCTTTGCAGGATGCTGCCACTTTGCAGAGTGATTTGTCTAAGTTGGGAAACTGGGCAGCAAACTGGAAAATGAGGTTTAATGTTGATAAATGCAAGGTTATGCACTTTGGCAAAAATAATATAAATGCAAGTTATACACTAAATGGCAGTGTGTTGGGAGTTTCCTTAAGTGAGAAGGATCTTGGGGTTTTTATAGATAACAAGTTGTCTAATTCTGGGCAGTGTCATTCTGTAGCTACTAAAGCAAATAAAGTTCTGTCTTGCATAAAAAAGGGCATAAATTCAAGGGATGAAAACATAATTATACCTCTTTATAGATCCCTAGTAAGGCCTCATCTGGAGTATGCAGTGCAGTTTTGGACTCCAGTCCTTAGGAGGGATGTAAATGAGCTGGAGAGAGTGCAGAGACGTGCAACTAAACTGGTTAGGGGGTTGGAAGACTTAAATTATGAGGGGAGACTGTCCAGGTTGGGGTTGTTTTCTCTGGAAAAAAGGTGCTTGCGAGGGGACATGATTACACTTTACAAATATATTCGAGGACATTATAGACAAATATCAGGGGACCATTTTACCCATAAAGAGGATCACCGCACCAGAGGCCACCCCTTCAGACTAGAAGAAAAGGACTTTCATTTGAAGCAGCGTAGGTGGTTCTTCACAGTCAGGACGATGAGGTTGTGCAATGCACTGCCGGGTGATGTTGTGATGGCTCATTCTGTTGATGCTTTTAAGAGGGGTTTGGATGATTTTTTGGACAGACATAATATCAAAGGCTATTTTGATACTAAACTCTACAGTTAGTATAGCTATGGGCATACAGGTATATGGTTTGTGTTTGAAAGAGTGGAGATGTGTGTGTGTATGTATGCTGAGATTTTAATTTGGAGGGGTTGAACTTGATGGACTCTGTCTTTTTTCAACTCAATTTAACTATGTAACTATGTAAAGAGTTCACCATTGAAAACAATGGTGCTTTGGTATGCTAATGAAAAGGTTAAATGCATTAAATGAGTTAAGATAACTTTAGATAACACAGTTTCTTCAATTAGCCCTGAGTCACGACACATTTAACTCACAAATCCAAGTGGCTGCATCTGTATACCTTTCCTTTCATCTTTGTATTTTAATAAATGGTACAAATATATTTGATTTTCATTGAGTCTTTAAGAACGAATAAAAACTTTAAAACAGCAAACTTTTTTTGCATAAATGGAAAGTACATTTAAGATTCTTAGGAAGTTGCACACAATCAAAACAGGCTACCAACAGTTCCCTTCTGAGTTTATCAATAATAATGCCCTAACAAGTAAAATCATAAGTCAGAAAAATACTTCATGGCCTTAAACACCAAATCCATGCAGTTATTCTGCAGATAGTGCCCATGCTGCGTTTTTGAATACAGTTTAAATGAGCATTAATCCTCTGTAATCGGCTCATTCTACAGTTATGTGTTCCTTTTTCCCTGCATAAAATAACTTTTCTATCTGTCTATCTTTTTCTGTGCCAAGTTTAATGAGGATTTTCTATATTATACTGTGTATATGTGTTTATATATATATATATATATATATATACATATTTTACTGTGTGTGTGTCTATATATATATATATATATATATATATATATAT